>JAJOZX010000554.1:622500-1361218 GCA_023014485.1 Bathynomus jamesi | reverse complement strand
GGACAACGAACTTAAAATGCACAAGGGGGCAATGCAAAACAAAGAACATAAACATTGTCCTGGCAAATATTCAAGGAATAAAACCGAACTATTCTCTAAACAAAGTTTCGTACCTGAAAGGTTTTATGGACGAAACTAGGGCGGACATCGCTTGCATCACAGAAACACATCTTAAAGATTGCCAAGGAAACTGCGATAACTGCAAACACTATCGATAAGAAAGAATTGCATATCGATGGATTCAACGTACTAAGAGTGGATAGAACAACGAGACGTAAAGGTGGATGTGCTATTTAGATACACGAGAGGCATATGACAGAGACGGTAATAAGTAAATCTAACAGCTTCGTGGAAACCCTTGCAGTGAAAATAGAGAAACTAAATGTGGTACTGATAGTCATCTATAGACCTCCAAACTCTCCAAATGAAAAATTTTCGGATGCCATTGATGATAGCAGAACCCTAATAAAGTCCCTAAACTCTCCATCCCCTAATATAATACTCTGCGGCAATTTAATTTCCCATTTATAAAATACAAAAAGGTGGGTAGAACTATATTTATACAGTAAGATAAGGGGGCACAAGAGAAGACCAGGAGCAAGCAAAAATGTTGATGGCTCTCACAAACGAGTTTATGCTGACAGAGGCGATAACAGAAAATACAAAAAAAAATAACTGCCTAGACTGGTATTCACTCTCACAAATACCACGAACTTGATTGCCGATATAAAAATAACCCCAACTATTATCTCAGACCACAATATAATCGAGTTATCAACAAATATGGTGATAACTTTTAAAGACAATTCACATACGGGAGGAGAGAAGCAAATTTGGGGTTTATAACAAACAAACAACAAAAAGAAAGCATCTTTATTGCGGATCATTCACAATCCATAGCCACTTAACCTAACATACAAATACCAATCTTAAGTACACATTGAACTTAATACAAAAATAAGGCCAATAGCCACTTAACCATCATACTGCATACCGTTTGATTAATTATCTGACAATTTTATGTATATTGTTATTACATGAGACATCTTATAACACTTATAACATTTATTATAACAAAGCCACTTATTATAACAAACTTAATATGCATATATAATCTTTACTATATTACAAAAATAAGGTTGTAAAGCAGCAGTTGTCTGAACCAAACTGCCATATAGGTGAGAGGTATACAGTATCTGAAGACAGACATTGTACAAGCACATTAGAGCTGTTTTGGACCCTAGTAATTAAATTATATATTCTTCCAGATTAACATTGGCTGGTAGGTAGGTTAGCGCGTAGTAAACATAAAACTAGCACTGCACCATTTGGTTCCCTACATAGCATACGAAAAATATTATTATAAGCAACAGAGAGTTTATTCATAGCAGTTTTGTTGTATAGTTCCACCACAGATGGGATATATACAATGCAGTAGAGTAAGTTCTAAAAAGATAAATTTTAAATGATTCTGAACGCATACCAAATTTCCTTACTAGCATGTTACCCTGTACATACAGCTTTTTACGTTACCTCTCAATATCGAGTTCATCTCGCAACTCGTGAGTAATTATATGACCTAAGTATTTACGTGTGTCTTTGACAGGTATAGTCTGACCATTCATTTCAAAAGACCCACATGATACATATTTCAGTAGATTACACTAAAAAATCAAAATACAACTCTTTGCACCATATAGGTGATGTCATTTTCTATATCATATTGTTCACATATCTCTAATAGTACTCTCAGCCCATGGGGAGAGGGTGGACAGAAGAACAAGGTCATCAGCATACATTAAATGATTAACTTTTTCCTTTCCAATGACACAGCCAGTACGTGCAGTTTTTAGCTCATTGGTAAGGTCATCATGTATATGAGGCACTCCGCGCCAGATGTTCGTAAGCGCCACCCGGGCTAAAACTCGTTTTTTTTACCAGCGTGAAGCTCAGTTCCCATACTATCCAATGTTGAGATATACGAACATCTGGCTCTGAAACCATAAGGTCGAAATCCCTATTTAACCGTGTTTACAAGCCGACCGTAATAGCGTGGCATGAAGCGAGTGACTATACTCCGTGCAGATGTTCTTAACTCACACCGCGCTACCCCTCCCGCCTGGAGCCAATCAGTGCGTGGCATCTAGTGCGCGTCATCATAAGGGCGGCCAATCAGCGCTCATGGTAGCGTGTGTGTGTGTGTGTGTGTGTGTGTGTGGTGTGTGTGGATGGGAGGGAAGCAGGCGCGCATTTCATCATGTCTGATCGAAGCCTAATCTCTTGAACCTTATAAGTACGTCATTTTCAATCCTAGGCGTAGAGAATACTATTTATTGTCATTATAGCATTTTACAAAGTCTTTTCACAGTTTTTATGGATACCCCTTCAATTAATCCATGATTACTACTAATCATTAAGTGATTAGTGTGTTCTATGTAACCATCGGTTAGCTGAGTTCAGGAAAGCTATAAATTTCATATAAACATCTTTGCGCTATCTTCAATGGTTCAAGAGATACAGTCTAATATTCATTCCCCAACTTAATAACTGCGTTTTTTCTGGCGTTTTTTTTTTATTTTTGGCGCTTACGAACATCTGCGCGGAGCTCCTCATATACAGAAAAGATAGGATGATAATATACCTCCTTGCCTAACACCATTAGTTACCTTAAAACCTGGTGATACTGGCTTTTCCATCTTACAAACATAGTCTGCTCTGTATACCAGAATGCAAGTATCCTAAGTATATATTTAAGTATCCCTCGGCACAAGAGTTTCTTGAAGTTTGTGATGGCTAACGCTATCAAAGCTTTTGATGCATCCAAAAACAGGAATATACATTGCTGTTTGACATCTTGTACTTTAGGACGGCTTCCTTTAGCATATAAATACACATGTCAGTACCATGTTTCACTCTAAAGCCAAATTGATTGTCATAAGTCTGCAAGTAAGTTACTTATTCCTATTATAAATGACATATTCTAACACCTTAGAAAGTATACTGGCAAGTGTTATTGGCCTATAATTATTCTATCACAGATACTAGCACCCTTACTTTTAACAACGGCAACAATACAACTGACAGAATGGACTGTGGCAAGTACCCATGTATCATACAGCTTGTGAGACACATTGCAAGCATAGGTATTAACGAGGGCTACAACATTTAAGTTCTGCTTGTATGCCATCTAGGCCACAACTTTTGCTATCATCTAATTTATGAATAGGCTGCCAGATTTCTGAGTCATTAATTAGTAGCTCCTCCGAGCGTTTCTACATTTAGGCATATATTTAGTCTATCCCCACCGAGCCAATTAAATAGGGTTTCATATGATTTTTCCACAGTTCTGCAATGTTTTTTGCACCATGTACACCCTCTATTACATTTGGCAAGGTAAGATTACTATTGTTAATTTTATTAACCTCCTTCGAGAATCCCCTACTGGAAGTATTACTATTGTCTAATTTCCTGGCTAGAGATTCTCTTCGAAGATTCTCTTAATTTTTCCTTATAAATCTAAGAGCACCCTTGAAACCTAGCACGAGTTCTATTTTTCAGTTGGAAGAGTTCCCCTGCCTAGGTTTCCCCATATCAACCCATTCCACGAATACATTTTTTGCTACATCATACAAATCAGCACAGTATTTTGCCCACCATGGATTGACATTTACTTTTCCCCATTTTTTTTATTCTTAAAGCTACTTCCACTCACAGCCTTAATGGCATGTTCAAGCTCACCGTAATACTTATTTAAGAGATCTATATGGTTTACATCATCACAGGAGGGATTCCTACAAACCAAAGCTTCTGGAGGAATCCTCACAAGCCTTAGTAGTGCATCAGTCTGCATTGTATAGTAATCTACCTCAGAGTGACTAAAATTTGACCAGTTAACCTTATAGTAATCAGCATTATCACAGTTATTGTCTAAGTCAGGTGCTACCATACAATCAAGCCCTACTGCGAACGGGATATGATCAGATTCAAATACATCATAAAGTATGGACATGTTATTGATTATATTAAACCATCGTTGGAGGCTATACAGTGGTCTAGCCACGAGTGAGTCCCCAGACATCACTAACAAACTCCAAGACCATAAATTGGGAAGAATCAGATCACACATGACCCAAATAGAGTGGAAAACAGTTTTAGAGAATAAAACAATTGAGGAAATGCTAACAACCTTGAAAAGACGTTGAGAATTTTCGAAAAATATGCCCCGAAAGCACAGACAAAAGGAAAGAGGAACTGGCTAGAGGCAAAAGAGAAGAATATTCTGCAAAAGAAAGAGAGTAGCGACGAAGTTAGCTAATTTCGAAGACAACGATGCCAGGAAAGTAGTACAAGAAAAACTGGAGAGATCGATTGGGAAATACAAACTCTGATAAGGGCCATACAGTGTTAGAAAATCTAGAAGAGGAAGAGCCATTGTTGTCCCAAGGCGATATGATGACTAGCTGATTGATGCAGCATTGCTTGTATATATTAAGTTAAGGTGTATATATATCCATCTCATAATTGTAAGGTTAGTGAAAAATTCACTTAATTTAGAGCTAGCATTTTTGGGCTCTTGTGGCATCATTGTTTGGGCACTCTTGTGGCATCATTTTTTGGGGCGCTGCGTCTTTCTACTCGTTTGTTGAATGCGACAATTACATGGCGTGGTCTTATAGAGAGCTCTCTTGCAATTTAGTTTGGTTGTTTAGATACAAGATTGTTCCATCGTGCAATGGTGCAGGTTGTGTTGTTGTTATTGCAAGGTTTAGAAAGAAAACCATAACTAGTTCCCCTTTTGTTTTCCTCAATTTTTATGCGAACTGAGGCCTAAAGTAGGCGCAATCGAGTCAGCAACCAGGAGGTAGGACCTAATAGGACCTCCAGGTCCGTAAGTTTTAGTCTAGCTTAACTTGAGCTGCAGGTTAAACTGGCCCTTCAGAGCTTGCCGTTCACGGCTCAGCTGGGATTCTGAACCCAAAAATAAAAAAAAATAACAGGGTCCTTCGAAATCGAATTCTAGCCCAAGACTGAATCAGTAACTATTTTCCGGCAAAGTTCTGATTGTGCAAATTGTAGTCCAAGTTAGGCCTAGACGGGTTGAGCATAATTGAGTTAAGGTCTCAGGGTAGAAAGTTTGGTCGCCCAATTGCGAAACTTGGCCACTCGTCTGTCGTTGTTTTGGCCTACATTTTTACCGGTTTGGTTAATTTTGGTTTATTATTGAGTTAAGGTCCCAGGATAGAAAGTTTGGCCACCCAATTGCGAAACCTGGCCACTAGTCTGTCGTTGTTTTGGCCTACATTTTTACCGGTTTGGTTAATTTGGTTTATTATTCGTAGGCGAAGGTTGCAGACTTCAGTGCGCCAGTTACTTGGGTGGAAAATTTGATATTCCATACTGGTGGTTGGTCAGTACCCCATCCAGCAATTCAGTTTATTTGAAAAAAAGCAAAATTTGAGTTTGATCAGTTTGGTTAAGTATTTTTGCCAATTCAGTTTATTTGGTATTGAGCCCAATTGTTGTTTGCATTGAAGATGAGTGCAGCTGAACTGAACAAGTCTAAAAAAAGGAGAAGCGCCTACAAAGGTCTAATTACAAAGGTCATTGCCACTATAGATTCTACCATAGAGCAAGTGGATTTAAGCTTAGTGACTGCACAGCTTTCCATATTAGAAACTAAAAAGGTTGCTCTAAGCGAAGTAAATGTTAAAATTGAGGCTCTTATAGAAGAGGATGAAATAGAAAATAACATAATTTACTTTGAAGAGATTATTGATGATATAATTAAAGTATGCCACAGAGCAAAAGAGTTTAGCAGCTCAGTACAGTCAGAGACGAGGTCTAATAATGAGACACAACCCTCAACAAATGGTGTTTGTGAAGTTAAGGTTAACAGATCTGCAGTTCAATTACCGAGGCTTGTACTCAAAACATTTTCTGGGAGTATTTAGGAATGGCAAGGATGGGCAGACAGTTTTCAATCAGCAGTTCATTCTAGTCAAGTGTTAAGTGCGGTGGAGAAGTTTTATTTGCAGTCCTTCTTGGAAGGGGAGGCAGCAAAGACAATAGCAGGATTAGCATTAACAGAGGCTAATTATAATGTGGCTTGGGATATATTAAAGAAACGGTTTGGGAAGCCAGAGATCTTAATTAAAAGCCACCTCCGTGAACTTTTAGCTATACCTCCTGTTAATAATCCCAATAGTGTCAAGGAGTTACGGCAGTTATTTGATGAATTTGAAGTTAGAACTAGGTCCCTGAACAACTTGGGTGTAGGAATGGAAAGGTATGGTATAATGTTGGTTACTATACTGGAGTCTAAATTGCCTAGCTCAATTTTGCTTGAATTAAGTAGAGGACACTCTACAGAACATGTGTATATCCCCCTTCAGCAGATGTTAAGTCTTTTAGGCACAGAGTTAGCAAGACGAGAGGGAATTGAGTTTGCACAGTGGGATGTTAAACAAGGGGATAAAGGCAGGCACAGCACCAAAGGAATGCATATTTTGCGAAGGCAACCACACGTCATATAAATGTGAGTTGGCTGAGACTTTACCTGTTGAGGAGAGAAAGGACAGGGTAACTAAGTCCACAGCATGTTTTAAATGTTTTTTGAAAGGTCACAGAGCAAGGTTTTGTAAGTTTAAAATTTTGTGAAAAAAATGCCATGGCCGTCATGAGCCATTATTGTGTGAAAACACTCCTAGAGGCCTACCCCAGAAGTAGAGACATCAGTGGCACATGCCACTCAGTGCCACTGCTATGAAAGGGAGTAAAAGTAAAGGAGGATTATTGAAAACAGCTGCAGCATTATTAATTGGGAATGATGGAGAAGCTACTGTAAGAGTGTTGTTTGATAGTGGTAGCCAGTGTAACTTTATTAAGACCAGAAAATTGAAGTTTAAAGAACTTAAGAGGGAAAATTTAAGAATTTCTGGGTTTGGGGGTTCCCTTCAAAACCGAACCAAAGTTAAGAAGGTAGAAGTTCTGGTTAGGGGGTTGTTACCACAAAGTCCCACTATCAAGGTCCAAGCTGTAGAGATTGAGGAACTTTGTGCTCCAGTTACTATTTGTTTAGATATGGCTGTGTCCAAGAATTGCAAGTTAAAGGAATTAATTTGGGCAATAATAAGTTTGAAGGAACAGAAGATATTAGTCTTTTGATTGGAGCTGACTATTACTGGGACTTCCTCACTGATAATATTGTCCGCACATCTCGAGGTCCGGTAGCTATTGAAAGTAAGCTAGGCTGGATGCTACATGGTAGCTATTGCAATGAAATGGAGGTTAAAGCTCTTTTTGTTAAGATTGAGGAGAACAGCCATAGTTTGGAAAGGCATTTGAAAGCCTTTGGGAACTTGAGTCCATTGGCATAAAGGACAAACAGGAGAAGCAGGCAAGTACAGTGAACAGTGATGTTTTAGAGCAATTTGAAAAAGGGATTGGGTTTAGAGATGGTTGCCATGAAGTTGGCCTCCCTTGGAAGGATTCTTGCAAACCCAGTTCAAACCTTCAGCTAGCTAATCGGAGGTTGGAGACTTCATTGCACAGGCTAAGAAAAAATGAGGATTTGTTAAATGAATACAATGAGGCCATCCTAAGCTATGTAGAGGAGGGCTATACTAAAAGAGTGCGAGGTGAGCTGGTGAGCCAGGAGGCACATTATCTGCCACACCATGCAGTGGTACGGCGAGAGAAAACTACCACCAAACTGAGGGTAGTTTTTGATGGCTCAGCCAAAGACAAAGGTGGTGTGTCCTTGAATGACTGTTTGGATGCTGGGCCAAATTTAAATGCAGATTTATTTTCCTTGTTACTGAGATTCAGGTTTGGTAGAGTAGCATTGACTGCAGATGTGAAGCAAGCCTTTTTGCGGATAAAGTTAAAACCAGAGGACAGAGATGCAGTAAGGTATCTGTGGGTGGATACGAAAGACTTGTTGGAAAATGAACCTAAGGTTCAAGCATATAGAATGAAGTCAGTGTTGTTTGGCCTCAGCTCTAGTCCATTTCTGTTCGCATGGGCGGATCTAGGGAGGTCGGCGGGGTCCGGAGCCCCCTCAATATCTTAAGGTGCCCTTTTTTCAGCCGTTACAAATAAAAGACAGGTAGGTATGTTTACTGATAAGCCATTAATATTCTGGTTCGTTTGGTTAGACGTGCTCTGTGGAGGGTGCAGCCATATCACTTACGGTAGCATCTTCATCTAATATTGTTAGTTATTAATTTAACTTGAAGACATTTGAAATTGTGATTTTCATTATGTCTATTTGAATAAGACTAATATCTAATAAAACAATAAAATTGGCACTGCACTCGCTCATTGAACCAAGTGATTATTCAAGAAAATATATACTGTTGTGCCCTTTTTGTTATATAGGGAATGCCCTTTTTTTTCTCTGGACCCCCCTCACTGAAATGTCTGGAACCGCCCCTGGTTGGCAGCTACTATGCAGTACCATTTTAAGAGATATTCTGAAGTCTATCCTAACACTATTGAACACAAAAGGAAAAATTTTTATGTTGATGATTTGCTGTGTTCCGTGGATAATACAGAAATGGCTAAACGGATATTCAGGGAGGCTAGAGCTATAATGAGGGAGGCTGGCATGGAACTTAAAAAATGGCAGACTAATCATTCTCAATTACAACAGTTTATGAGTCAGTCCTGTGTAGTACCTGATGCAGCAGAAAGTATTGAGGATTCTGGCATGAAGGAGTTGTGGGCAATAGACACAAAGGTGTTAGGCATTGTTTGGCAGCAAGGAGAGGATTTGCTTACCTTCAATGGGAAATCTTTAGTAGAGCTGGCTGAGAATGAAAAAAGGTGGACAAAACGTACAGCTCTTAGTTTGGCTTCGAAGGTCTTTGATCCTCTTGGATTCCTGGCTCCATTTGTGATAAAGTAAAAAATTTGGTTTCAGAGCCTCTGGGAAATTGGACTTGGTTGGGACCAAGAGTTACCTAATCATATGGTGGTAAGGTGGAAATATTGGTTCAAAGAATTGGCACATCTTGGAGACATTGAAATCCCAAGATGGTACTTTGGAGAGTTGAACAATAGTCCAGACAATTTGGAGCTGCACATCTTTTGTGATGCAAGTGAAGAAGTCTATGCAACTTGTATTTATATAATAGGCACATTCAAAGAGGAAGCAAGTTGCAGGTTGGCTGCTGCAAAGAGCAGAATAGCACCTTTGAAAAGGCTTTCTATTCCAAAGTTAGAATTGATGGGTGCAGTTATTGCTAGTCGGCTTGCAGTTACAGTGCAAAACTCTTTGGCCCTCTATGAAATTCCAAGCTATTATTGGACAGACTTCACTATAGTTTGGCACTGGCTAAGAAGTCAGGCAAGGAAATGGAAACCATTTGTTGCCAATATGGTGGAGAAAATTCAAGCACACACAGATCCCAAGCAATGGAAGCATTGTCCAGGCACTCAAAACCCAGCTGATTTACCAACACAAGAAATTTCAGTGAAAGATCTTGCACAGTCAAGTTTGTGGTGGAATGGGCCAGAGTGGCTAACACTTGGAAGTGAAAACTGGCCTTCTAATCAGCCTATTGTAGGAGAATGCCAGGCTCAAGAAGAATGGGTGAGTGAAATGAGAAAATGCACTGTGAACAGTTGTCAAGTTATGCAGCAGGACCCCATATTGAGGCTTGAGAACATTAGCAGTCTGAGAAGGTTGTTAAGAGTGACAGCATGGGTATATAGATTTACAAACAATATTAAGGGAGAAACAAGAAGGGAAGGAATTCTGAACAGTAAGAAGATTCAGCAAGCCAGGCCATAATGGATGATATATGTGCAGAAGGAAAAATTTGGTGAAGAGAGGGAATTGCTCACCAGCTGTTCATTACAGGTTCTACCAACACATAACACATTCTGCTCTCAAGGGTTTGGATGCGTTTTTGGATCAGGATTTATTGAGAGTAGGAGGTAGACTACAGTTTTCTGGGCTTCCAAAGGAGAAAAGATATCCAATTTTGCTACCTTCTGGAGGGCACTTTGTGGAACTTTTGATCCTGGATACTCATCATAAGTTGTTACATGCTGGGGTTAGAGAAATGATAATAGAGATCAGACAACAGTTTTGGATTCTCAAAATTAGACAAGTAGTGAAAAAGGTCTTGCATAAATGTGTGGTTTGCAAGCGTTGGAGTGCAAAGCCTTATTATGAAAAGGTGGCTCCACTTCCAAGAGAACGTTGTGTCTATACTGCCCCATTTGATGTAGTGGGAGTAGACTTCGCAGGCCCAGTCTATGTGTATGAGCAAGTGGAGTCTAACAAAGGTTATATATGTCTTTTCACATGTGCTACCACCAGAGCAATCCATTTGGAGTTGGTGAGCAACTTAAGTAGTGATGTATTTCTTTTGGCCTTTAAAAGGTTTGTGAACAGAAGGGGTTTCCCAAATAAAATCATATCTGATAATACAAAAACCTTCAAAAGGGCTGCAAAAGAACTCCAAGAAGTTTGGTCCTTGCTAAAAGAGGAGGGATTCCAATCCTACTTTTCACACCATGGGGTGCAGTGGGAGTTTACTGTATTGTTGAGAGAGTACCATGGTGGGGAGGATTTTGGGAAAGGCTAGTGAGAAGTGTAAAGTGTCCATTAAAGAACGTTTAACTAATGATCATTTGAGAAAAAAAGAATTCTGCACTGTTTTGTGTGAAGTAGAAAGCAATGGAGAACAGTAGGCCTATCAACTTTGTTTATAACAGTATGCAGGATGCAGAGCCATTGACACCAAATCATTTTCTCTGTGGTAAACGATTAACATCAAGCCCCTGTTTGCCAGAAGACTTACAGCCTATCCAGAGCAGTCAAGAAGAGTTAACCAGAAAGTTCAAGTGCCTTGAAGAGCTACAAGATCAGTTATAGAAGAGGTGGTGTAGTGCCTTGCACCACAAGATTATTTTTTATTAGTGAAAACTGCCACAAATTGGCATGAGTGAAATATTTAAATCTAAATAAATAAATAAATAAAAGTTAAACATGTCCAGTGATCAAAATTAATTCTTAAGCATTCAGTGTGGTGTGATTAGACATGAATTGGCTTTTAAGGATTATTTTGGCTTGTTGGTAAAATTGTATAGTAAAAACAAGCTTATGTACAACAACACAAAGGACGCCGTTCACACATTTTATTTATTTGAAAACACGGCGCCAGCAAGCAAAGGTTCTTCGTGGTAAGTTCCTATTTATAATGTTTATATTCTTTACTATTGCATATCTGTATGCAATACCGCATACTGCAGAGATTAACAAGCCTTATAGTGTTTGTGATTAGTACTGTAAGATTAATACTATAAAATAATACTGTACAATTCATACAATAAATTACCTTAGGCTAAGTAGGTCATCTAGGCAAAAGCCAAATTGTAACTCTAGCCTAGCTGAGGCCTACCGTGCCTTTGTTTTAGATTAACCTCAGCTCTATTATATTGAAGAGGCATAGGCCTCCTATAATTTCTTAGTATATTTTACTTTATAATATAAGCCTATTATGTTTCATGTATTTTCTTAGCAGGTGCCTACAAAAGCCAAATTGTACTCTAAGCCTAGTGAGGCCTACCGTAGCCTTTGTTTTAGATTAACCTCAGCTCTATTATATTGAAGAGGCATAGGCCTGCCTATTAATTTTCTTAGTATATTTTACTTTATAATATAAGCCTATTATGTTTCATGTATTTTCTTAGCAGGTGGCCTACATACTTCCTTAGTTTTCCCATTCAACTTAACACAATCCCATAATGAGAATCAACTGTAATTTATCATCCACAGGTTACTGGGCCTATATAGCATATGTATATTAATTATTAATTTTTGCCATTTTTATTATTCTTTTCTCTGAAATATCACTTACAGTATTCTTGTCTGTCTCTTTGCAGACAAGGTTGTCATTGTGGCTATTATTAGTGTTTATTTATTAGTGTTACATTATTTATATATATTATCTATTAGTGTTACATTATTTATATATATATTATTTGTAATTATTTGCAAATATTATTTGTATATTAATATTAGTTCCATTATTGTTTATCAGTATTAGTTGCAGACTGTTATATATTAGCTAAACGGTGCCATATTTAATTCTCGCTTATATGTCAAAGTTGTTACGGGTAAAAATCCCCTTTGCATTTATAAATAATTGTTGCATATATTTATTAATTGTTGTCAATAAAATACAAAATTCATATTGATGATTTTATAATCAGTCCTTCCCTTTTTTATTAAAATTAATTTTGCGCGCAGTGCTGGATGCCAATCTAGTATTTGGGCGCTGGTGACCCTGGCATTTAGTTAATTATCTACGTAAACTTGTAAAGGTCTATAATAATCGACTTACAATTGGTGACACTCCCGGAGTGACCAAACACCGTAATTTATGCAAAAAAAATTTCTAAAAGTTTTTCCTCAATTTTTGTCAATATATTCAGTCTGCATCTATAATTTTATTAAATTCACTAGTACTAAGCACTCACCTGTACTGGAAGTGTATTCTATTGCAAAATATATTCCTTTTATTTTGCCTTTTTATAAAATCAGCGTTTTCTAAAGTTTTTTTGTGCAAATTTACTTATATTTTGCAAACAGCCTATACGCAGACTATTTTTCTGCTAATATTGGGCTACATCATAAAAAAAAATTTTTACGTAACTTTTTGTTATTGCATTCATAACTCCAATTGAGTCTCATACTCAACCAAGCTTACCTGAAGCCATTATTTACATTCAACAACATTTGTTGAAATCTTGTCAGTTTTTGACACATTTTAATTTTTTTAGTACCTTGTAACAAAATAATAGCCACAATGACCCACAACAACAACAACCTAGGATCATCCAACGGTGGTACTCCAAATTCACCACCTATAACAGACCTTCTAACAATGTATCAGCCTACCACTCCACAATTCACCGCTGAAGAGCCTGGAATCTTTGTGAGTCAACTGCGGGATTATTTCGCGATAAAAGGAATTACGGACCCACGAACCAAGTTCCTTATCACAAAGAACCTCCTGCCTACACTAGTATACAAAGTAGTGCGGGATGTGACTCTATTGCCTCCGTCTGACCAAGCTTTTGAGAGCCTCCTCAGCGAGTTAGTCAGGAGACTCGGCCAATCAGAAGAAGAGCGACTCAATGCTCTACTCAAGGACCAAGTTCTTGGGGATCAAACGCCAACAGCCTTCCTGAGGCATCTGCAAGACCTGGCTGGACAGACCAATGAAGACGATAAAAACTCACCCTTAATGCGACGCCGCTTCCTCAATGGTCTCCCCACTGCCCTACGACCAATGCTCCGTTGTATGCCAGAAGATACAGACCTCCTCACTATGGCCAAAACAGCTGATAAGATGATGATTGAAATCCACCTTGGCCAAGTAGATAACCACACCCATCACCCCCAAATCTGTGCCACGCAGGACGACACTCAGAGTCTGGCCGCACAATGTCTTAAAGTATCCAACGAAATTCTACAAACAATTAAAGAAGAATTTAAAGCTCTCCGAATAGAGCTAGCTAACAACAGGGAACGAGAGAGAAGTTCTTCAAGACGAGGACGACCCTCTGGTCCAAATAGAGCCTCCCAATATGAACCTGGACAACGCCTCGTTCTACTACAACCACAGCCACCGCAAACAGGTCAGTTGGTTGCTCCTAATTCAAATCTATTAGCCTTACCTCATCCTCAATCCTCAATCCCCACTACTCAGCCTCATTCTCAACCTATTTCCTTACCTCAGTCTACTGTTCATACCCCCCTTGCTGGTATCATGAAAAGTTTAAAGATCGTGCAACGCGCTGTCTCACACCTTGTCCATGGACTCCTAATCCTCCTTTAAACTAACTAGGCTGGTGTCACAGGCGTCTGACGCTACAGCCTCTCAAGCCTCTCAACCTATCCTTTCTTCAACTAACCCTACCACTACTCCATCTAATTCTACCTCAATTTTAACTAAGTATTACTCTAGCTCAACCAACCCAACCTTTACCACAAATAATCAACAACCTATTACTACGCACTCAACTACCTCATTTAACACTGTCAAACCAACACATACGTATGCAAGTAAAGTTAAAGAATTGCAACCTACTTATTCAACCACAACTAATTTAATACCTACAACTAATCCTTCAAATACAACACAAACTCCTTCCCACAGCAATACTAACCTTCCTCCACAAAAATTTAATGATTCACAAACTACTGCACCACCTGGTCCAACGTTCACCTTGCATGATCCACTTTCAGGCTATGCATTCCTTATTGACACTGGAGCTCAATACAGTGTTATTCCTGCAACAGCCGCAGACCGTGCAAACGGACCTTCTCCTTTCATTTTACGTGCAGCTAATTCTTCATCTATTCACACTTATGGACGTCGTTCTATTTCAGTTTCTCTTGGACTTAGACGTGTTTTCCGCTGGATATTTCTTGTCGCGGATGTATATACCCCAATGTTAGGCTCTGATTTTCTTTCTGCTAATGATTTATTAGTTGATGTTCGTAGAGCACAATTAATTGATAATGCCACACATCTTTCAGTAATTGGTTCTCCTACCGCGCACCCCTCTTCATTATTGGCAAGTTCTCTGCCACAGTGCTCACCTGCTATAGAGCAGCTCCTAAATGAATTTTCTTCCCTTACTCAACCCTGTTCTAAGGATACCCCTATTAAACACTCTGTTGTCCACCGTATTGATACGGTAGGCTCACCTGTTTTCACCCGCCCACGTCGCTTAGCTCCAGATCGTCTTGCAATTGTGAGACGAGAGTTTGAACACATGCTCGAACTCGGTATTATACGGCCTTCAAGTAGCCCGTATGCCTCTGCTTTACACATGGTCCCAAAACCTACACCTGGAGACTGGCGTCCATGTGGAGATTATCGTGCTTTGAATGACAACACGATTCCAGATCGCTATCCCCTTCCTCACTTACACGATTTTACTTCTGCTCTCCATGGCACCACAGTATTTTCACGCCTTGACTTGGTGCGAGCCTTTCATCAAATTCCTGTACACCCTGAAGACATACATAAAACTGCTATAACAACCCCTTTTGGGTTATTTGAAATGACAAAAATGCCATACGGACTGCGTAATGCGGCCCAAACTTTTCAACGCTTCATTGATGAAGTGTTGAGAGGTCTCTCCTTCACTTTCACATATGTCGATGACATTCTCATCGCAAGTTCTTCTCCCTCAGAACATATTCAACATTTACGCTTAGTTTTTTCTCGGTTGGCAGAATATGGTGTATTGCTAAACCCTGAAAAATGTGTCTTTGCTGTAGATGAACTCACCTTCTTAGGACACAAGGTTACTTCGAAGGGCATCTCTCCTCTCGAAAATAAAGTATCTGTGATAAGGTCTTTCCCACAACCGCAAACTCAAAAGCAACTTCGCCGCTTCTTAGGGATGGTAAACTTCTACCATCGCTTCATTCCTCAGTGTGCAAACATTCTTGCACCCATAACCTCTCTTCTTCGCCAATCAAAAAGGGGCAGATCCACTGTAGTTTTGTGGAACCCCGAAGCTACCAATGCTTTTTCACAAGCAAAAGAGGCTATAGCACAAGCTACATGCCTTGTTCACCCTCAACCAGACGCTCCTCTGAACTTAGCCACTGATGCCTCTGACGTTGCCGTGTCAGGAGTGCTCCAGCAGCTTGTTTCAGGCGTTTGGGAACCTCTCGCATTCTTTTCACGCAAGCTCTCACCTTCACAAATGAGGTACAGCACTTTCGGTCGAGAGTTGCTGGCGATATACCTCTCCATCCGTCATTTCAGGTCATTCCTGGAAGGACGTGACTTTAGCATTTTTACGGATCATCGTCCGTTAATATTTGCTCTCCATTCTCAATCAGACTCTCATGCTCCTACTGAGAGAAGATACCTTGATTTTATTCTTCAATTTACTTCAGACATTCGACACATTTCAGGTTCTTTGAATGTTGTGCCGGATGCGCTGTCTCGCATCTCAGCAATTTCTGACCCTGGACACTCTCACATCAACCTTTCAGAGATGGCTAAGGCTCAGTCCACGGATACAGACCTCCAAGCTCTTATTAATTCACCCACTTCGTTGCAAGTCCGCTCTTTACCAGTTGAACCCAAGTCAGACTTACAAATTTTGTGTGACGTCTCGACTGAGCATATTCGACCGTTGGTCCCACAAGGGCTGCGAAGAGCTGTTTTTGCTAAACTCCATTCCCTTTCTCACCCGGAATTAAGGCCACCCAAAAATAATTGCAGCTAGGTTTGTATGGCCAAGTATGAACAAAGATATCCGCAATTGGACTCGATCTTGCCTTCAATGTCAGCGTGCCAAAGTTCACCGACACACAAAGTCAGAAATTGGTACCTTTCCTTTGCCAAAGGCTCGTTTTGAGGCCATACATCTAGACATAGTCGGCCCCTCTATTCTTCTCGAGGTTATACCTATCTTCTCACTGTCATTGATAGGTTCACAAGATGGCCAGAAGCTGTTCCTTTGACTTCTTGTACTGCTTCTGCAGTAGCTCATGCCTTTGTTTCATGTTGGGTTTCCCGTTTTGGAATACCTGCAACCATTTGCACAGACAGAGGTGCCCAGTTTGAATCGGCCTTATGGAAGGAACTCATGCTCCTTCTTGGGACTGAGCGCATCAGAACAACAAGCTATCACCCGCAATCCAATGGGGTGGTAGAACGCTTCCATCGTCAACTTAAAAGTTCCTTGCGAGCCACTGATCCATCTACTACATGGGTGGACAGGCTACCCCTAATCCTACTCGGAATTCGTACTGCTCTGAAGACTGATCTTGCATGCTCTGCAGCAGAATTAGTTTACGGTACCACACTCCGGTTACCCGGAGAATTTTTCACACCTACACCCATTAACCCCACATGTGATCCTGCTTCGTATGTCAAGACATTACGCTCTGTTATGAAGCAAATTCGTCCCACAGCACCTAGAACTTCCACTTCACAAACTACCTTCGTTTCCCCTGATTTACAAACTTGCACACATGTTTTCTTGAGACATGATGCTCACCGCTACCCTCTTCACTGTCCCTATGATGGTCCCTTCCTTGTGCTAGACCGTAGACCCAAAACTTTCATCATTGACAAGGTGGGCAAGCGTGAAACCGTTTCTGTGGACCGCTTGAAACCAGCATACCTTGATTTTTCTCCAACAAAAGATCCTATCCTCCCTCAATCTTCTGTACCTCCACCTCAAATACAGGTACAGCAACCTATCCCCCTCAATCTTCTGTACCTTCATCTCATATACAGGTACAGCAATCTACCCTTCCTAAATCCTATGTACCACCACCTCATCCGAGGGTACAACAATCTATCATCCCTCTTCCAATTCTCCTTCATTATCGCAACCAACTGTCTTTGAACCAGCCAGTGGCCCCATTGCACAGGCACCAAGAATCCCCTTCCCCCAATGTCCCTACTGCACCTGTAGCACCATCCATGCCTTCAGAACCAGTGCTGCAGGATATTGCCGTCCAAAAGCAAACAATGACTCGTTCTGGAAGAGTCATTCGTAAGCCAGTGCGCTTTGACATTTAAGTTTTTTTTTTTTACCCCTGACAACCATGTTTTTGGGGGGCAGTACTTGTAGTGCCTTGCACCACAAGATTATTTTTTATTAGTGAAAACTGCCACAAATTGGCATGAGTGAAATATTTAAATCTAAATAAATAAAAATAAATACAAGTTAAACATGTCCAGTGATCAAATTTAATTCTTAAGCATTCAGTGTGGTGTGACTAGACATGAATTGGTTTTTAAGGATTATTTTGGCTTGTTGGTAAAATTGTATAGTAAAAACAAGCTTATGTACAACAAACACAAAGGACGCCGTTCACACATTTTATTTATTTGAAAACACGGCGCCAGCAAGCAAAGGTTCTTCGTGGTAAGTTCCTATTTATAATGTTTATATTCTTTACTATTGCATATCTGTATGCAATACCGCATACTGCAGAGATTAACAAGCCTTATAGTGTTTGTGATTAGTACTGTAAGATTCATACTATAAATATTACTGTACAATTCATACAATAAATTACCTTAGGCTAAGTTAGGTCTATCTAGGCAAAAGCCAAATTGTAACTCTAGCCTAGCTGAGGCCTACCGTAGCCTTTGTTTTAGATTAACCTCAGCTCTATTATATTGAAGAGGCATAGGCCTGCCTATTAATTTTCTTAGTATATTTTACTTTATAATATAAGCCTATTATGTTTCCTGTATTTTCTTAGCAGGTGGCCTACATACTTCCTTAGTTTTCCCATTCAACTTAACACAATCCCATAATGAGAATCAACTGTAATTTATCATCCACAGGTTACTGGGCCTATATAGCATATGTATATTAATTATTAATTTTTGCCATTTTTATTATTCTTTTTCTCTGAAATATCACTTACAGTATTCTTGTCTGTCTCTTTGCAGACAAGGTTGTCATTGTGGCTATTATTAGTTGTTTATTTCTATTAGTGTTACATTATTCGTATATTAATATTAATTCTATTAGTGTTACATTATTTATATAATAATATTATTTGTATATTATTTGCACAATATTATTTGTATATTAATATTAGTTCCATTAGTTGTTTATCAGTATTAGTTGCAGACTGTTATATATTAGCTAAACGGTGCCACTATTTAATTCTCCATTATATGTCGAAGTTGTTACGGGTAAAAATCCCCTTTGCATTTATAAATAATTGTTGCATATAATTTATTAATTGTTGTCAATAAAATACAAAATTCATATTGATAATTTTATAATCAGTCCTTCCCTTCTTTTATTAAAATTAATTTTGCGCCGCAGTGCTGGATGCCAATCTAGTATTTTGGCGCTGGTGACCCTGGCATTTAGTTAATTATCTACGTAAACTTGTAAAGGTCTGTAATAATAAAAAAAGGACTCTTACAGTGGCAGATAGATTACTTCCCAGAACTCAATTATTACCCATCAGGCAATGTAAAGGGCTCCAATGAAAATTGTATGAAGGTGGGAGAAGTGGTAATGATTGGGGATGAAAGACCAAGGCAATGCTGGAAGCTTGGCATAACTGAAGCGTGGGGTAGACACCCCAGTTAGGTTACTTAGGTTCTAGCAAACAATCAAAAGCACTTACCGGTGCGTTGAATTAGATATTCCTTTGGAAGCCTACCATTAGATTCCTGTGTCCCACAAACGGCCTACCTAACTCTCTCTTACATTACCAATTTAGAAGCTATAGACATTACCCCTAACTATACTTAAGTACGGACAACTTTCTACCCCATTTGTCACCTTAGAAACACCACCTAATTACACTCAGCACCAACGATTAGGTCAGATAGGAAAAAAACATCTCTAGGCTAGCCCAAAACAATACGAACAGCCGCGTTGGTTCGTTTATGACTTGCTCTTGCCATTCAGCTTAGATTTAGTGATATTTCCCCTTTAGTGACTTTTAGACTATATACATATATATATAGGGTGAACCAAATGTAGGTGGACAGTAAATGATAACGTTATTTTGAGAATACATATTTAATTTTTTTGTATACTATAATACAAAATAAAATTTAAATAAATTTAGTTATAATATTTAATATAATATAACACAAACACCATAGTTATAATGAACACCATAGTTATAATATAATATAACACAAACCGTATTCAACCTACTGTCCACCTACTTTTGGTTCACCGTGTATATATACATACACGTCACCTGACTCCTCCCCTACAAGTTTAGTCTGTCAGGGGGATGAGGGACCCTAGACGACCTGCGGAGCGGGGTTGATGTAGTAGGATTAGGTGCAACCTGCATAGGCGGGCGAGTTGAACCATTTTCCGGAGGATCAGTTCTCTCTTCCGGAAGACTCTGGTCCTTCTGCAATTCACGTTCCCATATCTGGTCCTGATGGCGTTTAATAGAACAACCATCTTCTAGTTGGCACTTGAAGGAAACAGGGCCCGTTCTCTCCTGGACAGTTGCAGGAACCATTTTGGTCCAGCCCCATAGTTGCGAATCATAACTGGATCATTAGGTTGCCCTCTATAACTCTCCCTCTTTTAGTGTCATGGTACAGCTTCTGTTTTTCCTGATGGCATAAAACTCGTTGTTGTAACGTTTCGTTTGGACGTAACAAATCGAAAACTGAACGAATTCCCCGGCCAATCATAAGTTTTAGAGGGAGACACCCCCGTCGTGGTGTGAGGTGTTATTCGATATTTAAACAAAAATTTATCCAACACCACTTGCATTTCCTCCCCACGAGAATGACGCAAGGCCGACTGAAAGTAGGGACCATGTTTTCCGCGAGACCGTTAGTAGACGGATGGAAAACACTAGACCGGACATGTCTAATGCCATTTAGGTGGACGAAGGAACGAAATTCCTCACTGGTAAAACAAGTACCATTGTCGGAAACCAGGACTACGGGTAAACCCCATCGAGCGAAAACCGAACGGAGTAAGCGAATAGTACACCCGAAGTCGTGGAAGTGGTTGGAAAAATTTCCACCCACTTAGAGTAGGCGTCCACAATGACTAGAAATAATTATTATTTATAGGACTGCATAGTCACATGGATCCTATGCCACGGTATAGTAGGCCATTCCCAAGGATGAAGTGGACTTTTCCTTGGGAGATCTCTGTTCTCTAGGCAACTTTGACAGGAACGAACCAATGATTCGAGTTCTCCATCTAAACCAGGCCACCAGAAATAAGCTCTCGCAGCTCTTTCATTTTTGTTGCGCCCATGTGTTCAGCGTGAAGTTCCTTCACTAAATTCGACCTGCCTTCATTTGGAATTATCACTCTGTGGCCCCATAAGAGACAGCCATTTTGAATCGAGAGGCCAGACTGACGTTGATAAAAAGGCTGTAAATTCATTCTCAACCTTAGTAGGCCAACCAAACTGAGCAGAAATGGATGACCCTAGACAGAATAGGGTCTGATTTTTGTCCACTGCTCTATTTGTACCGCAGAGATACTGGAATGGATTCCAAAAACTCCACCAGTGAACCCATTCTGTAGGTATAGGTACACAATCATTTGGATTTTCTAAGGGCAACCTACTTAGCGCATCACGCCGTACCTAGAAGTTTACCTGACCGATGTACTAAGTCAAATTTATAGGCTTGTAGAATCAGTGCCCATCGTTGAATCCTACCTGAGGCCATAACTGGAATATTTTTATTAGGTGAAAATAAACCTAAAAGAGGCTTATCGTCAGTAATTACTTTAAATTCTTGACCCCATAGATAGAAATTAAATTTTTTTACTGCAAATACTAGGCTAATGCTTCACGTTCCACTTGTGCATATCGTCTTTCAGTCTCAGTTAGTGTTCTAGAAGCAAAACAGATAGCCTATCTACACCATCAATGTGGTGAGATAACACTGCCCCAATTCCATAAGAACTGCTGTCTGCTGAAACTACGAGAGGAAGTTTAGGATCATAATGCACTAGGAGTGTGGACTTTAGTAGTACGTCCTTGGAAGCCTCAAATGCTTCCTTTTGAGTTTTCTCCCATCTCCACTGTTCCCCAGATCGTATAGCTTATTTAGGGGTTCAAGAAAGTCGATGCATTAGGCAAAAATTTCCTATAAAAGTTTAGGAGACCTAAATAAGCTTGTAACTGTGCGATGTTTTTTGGAGGTGGTGCATTTTTATTGCTTCTAGTTTATCCATCGTTGGATGAATGCCTGAGGCATCTATGCGGAACCCTAATATGAAACCTCGTTAGTGACCCATGAACACTTTTCTCTCTTTAGCTTAAGTCCGGCATCCCGGGAGTCTTTTTAGAACCGTGGTTAATCTAGTTAGGTGTTCTTTTTTAGACGAACCTGAAATGAGGACATCATCTAGAAAGCAAAGTACCCCTGGAATGTGACCTAGAACTTGGTCCATTGTCCTCTGAAAAATACCCGGAGCCGATGCTATTCCATAGCATAGCCTATTGTACTTATATAGGCCTCGGTGCGTATTTATGATAGTTAATTCTTTAGAGTTTTCATCTAAACTTAGTTGAGCATAGGCTTGGGACATATCGAGTTTTGTGAAATATTTACCCCCAGCAAGAGAGCTAAATAATTCATCAGGCTTGGGTATAGGATAGCAATCTAGAAGGACGGCTCTATTTGCTGTTAAACGGTAATCCCCACATAACCGCACGGACTTGTCCGGTTTTAGGACAGGAACTACTGGGGCAGCCCACTTAGCGTGTGTGACTGGTTCAATAATTTTATCTTTTAGCAGCCTGTCAATTTCTAAATCTACCTTCTCCCGCAGTGCATGCGCAATTGAACGAGCCTTACAAAATTTCGGAGTTACATTAGGATCTATTTCTATGCAGACCTGATGGCCTTTTAGGTTGCCTACTTCAGGCCCCAAAACAGAAGAAAACTCCCTTAACAATGAGTCTATGTCAGATGGATATGAGAGTGTATGCACATCTGCCTGACCCTTTGGCAATATTTTGTCAATCGGCATTTTCAAAGCGTCAATCCAATCACGGCCTAGTAGAGTAGGCCCGTGCTCATCCACCACTAAAAGGGTTAAGGGATGAGACAAAGTTTTCTGGTTGAGTGTAACTGTGACGGATGGTTCTCCACAAATAGGTATTTGTATGTCCCCATACTTCTTCAAAATAGTTTTAGATGCATGTAGTTTAGGTGTGTTTTTGAAAATCTTATCAAAAACTGTTTTGGACATGACAGTTCGGGCAGCGCCTGTATCTAGTTCTAGAGAAACTGTAATTCCATTTAGGCCTACCTCTACAATATATGGGCCTGTATTTTTCCCACTTTGCTGCTCATAAAATAGGTACTCCACTCCAATGTTCGAAGTACTTCCCCTTTGAGGATTTACACTAGAAATGTTAAAATTAGAATTTTCACCCTTCGTTTTCTTTGAAAAACACACTTTAGCTATGTGGCCTATTTTACTACAGTTTCGGCAAACTGCTTCTTTAAAAGGGCAATCCTTCTTCCAATGGTGTTTTCCACACCCTGTACATGGCTTGGAAGGCTTAGTAGAATTAGTAGGCTTAGTCGTATTCGCCTCATACCTTTTATTTGCCTGTCTAGTAGGCTCATTAGGTCTGCTAGGCCTAGAAGATTTAAAGCTATTTACGTGTTGGGCTTTACTACTGTGATTTCCAAAAGCTCTAACATCTTTAGCAGCTGCTTCTCTAGCTGTAGCTATTTCTACAGCCTGACTAAAAGTTAGGTCCTGTATGGCTAATAGGGCTCTCTGGGTAGACTCCTCTTTGAGACCCATTACAAACCTATCTCTTAGCATTTCATCTAATTTGTCCCCAAATTTACACGTACGGCTATGGCTTTTTATTCCTGCAACAAACTCTGCAATGCTTTCATTTCCCGTCTGATGCCTTGAATAAAATTTGAAACGTTCATAGATGAGAACTACTCGGGGTTTGTAGTGATCGGTTAGGGCCTGTACCAATTCATTATAGGTGCAGGTTTCCGGTGCTTTATGAGAAACTAGGTCCATAACTAAACCAAACGTTTTAGTGCCTATTATAGTTAAAAAGGTAGGTACTTTCTTAGCATCAGGAATGGAATTTGCCTCGAAAAACAACCTCACCCTAGTGGCATAAGCTTCGAAGTCCTCCCCAGAGTCTTCGTAGGGGCTTATATGGCATCACCGACATGCTAGAGCAAAACCGAATTAGGCCAAATCACGTGAAGTAGGCTAGATTAGGTTTAAATTTGATCTAGTTACTCCCCAGTTAGGGCTGAATAGTGAATTGTATTAGAGTTAGGGCTGAGCCGCTGAGTAGGAATTTGTTTTAGAGTTAGGGCTGAGTAGGAATTAGTTTTAGAGTTAGGGCTGAGTAAGAATTAGTTTTAGAGTTAGGGCTGAGTAGGAATTAGTTTTAGAGTTAGGGCTGAGTAGGAATTAGTTTTAGAGTTAGGGCTGAGTAGGAATTAGTTTTAGAGTTAGGCCGGCGGGACCTGCGCTATAGTACGGTAGCTTACCCACACAAACAAACCAAATCGGACGACCCACTAGGCTACATCCAATTTTCCAAACAACCACTTGAA
The DNA here is from genome assembly GCA_023014485.1 of Bathynomus jamesi. Taxonomy (NCBI): domain Eukaryota; kingdom Metazoa; phylum Arthropoda; class Malacostraca; order Isopoda; family Cirolanidae; genus Bathynomus; species Bathynomus jamesi. The sequence continues at coordinate 1,337,120 of JAJOZX010000554.1, read as the reverse complement.
CCCAATAAGCCAAATTAAACCAATGAGCCAAATTTAACCCAATGAACAAAATTTAATCAAATGAGCCAAATTCAATCAACTGAGCTAAATTAAATCCAATGAGCTTAATCGAATCCCATGAGCTTAATTGAATCCCATGAGCTTAATCGAATCCCATGAGCTTAATTGAATCCCATCCTCGTCGCCAAATGTGATAGCGTGGGGTAGACACCCCAGTTAGGTTACTTAGGTTCTAGCAAACAATCAAAAGCACTTACCGGTGCGTTGAATTAGATATTCCTTTGGGAGCCTACCATTAGATTCCTGTGTCCCACAAACGGCCTACCTAACTCCCTCTTACATTACCAATTTAGAAGCTATAGACATTACCCCTAACTATACTTAAGTACGGACAACTTTCTACCCCATTTGTCACCTTAGAAACACCACCTAATTACACTCAGCACCAACGATTAAGGTCAGATAGGAAAAAAACATCTCAAGGCTAGCCCAAAACAATACGAACAGCCGCGTTGGTTCGTTTATGACTTGCTCTTGCCATTCAGCTTAGATTTAGTGATATTTCCCCTTTAGTGACTTTTAGACTATATACATATATATATATACACACGTCACCTCAGTTGGCAAAGACAATTTAGTTTGGTCTACACTGGTAAAGACTTCAGGAGGAAAATTAAAGAGACCTATATAAAAACTCTATGCTTTAGAAATCAGCAAAAACACGGATAGTCAAGATGAAACATTTGAGTTACAGCCTCATGGAGAAGGCTTGGCTAAATTTGCAGAAGGTAATGACAACAGTGCCTCTTTGGTGGGGAGTGTTAGAAAATGTAGAAGAGGAAGAGCCATTGTTGTCCCAAGGCGATATGATGACTAAGCTGATTGATGCAGCATTGCTTGTATATATTAAGTTAAGGTGTATATATATCCATCTCATAATTGTAAGGTTATTGAAAAATTCACTTAATTTAGAGCTAGCATTTTTGGGCTCTTGTGGCATCATTGTTTGGGCACTCTTGTGGCATAATTTTTTTGAGGCGCTGCGCGTCTTTCCTACTCGTTTGTTGAATGCGACAATTACAGGGCGTGGTCTTATAGAGAGCTCTCTTGCAATTTAGTTTGGTTGTTTAGATACAAGATTGTTCCATCGTGCAATGGTGCAGGTTGTGTTGTTGTTATTACAAGGTTTAGAAAGAAGACCATAAATAGTTCCCCTTTTGTTTTTCTTAATTTTTATGCAACTGAGGCCTAAAGTAGGCCCAAATCGAGTCAGCAACCAGGAGGTAGGACCTAATAGGACCTCCAAGTCGTACGTTTGTTTTAGTCTAGCTTAACTTTGGTTATAATTTAAAGTAGTCCCTCAGAGCTTGGCCGTTTAAGGCTCAGCTGGGATTCTGAACCCAATCAAAATAAATAAAAATAACAATGAATACAATGAGGCCATCCAAACCTATGTAAAGGATGGCTATACTGAAAGGGTGCAAGGTGAGCTGGTGAGCCAGGAGGCACATTATCTGCCACACCATGCAGTGGTACGGCGAGACAAAACTACCACCAAACTGAGGGTATTTTTTGATGGCTCAGCCAAGGACAAAGGTGGTGTGTCCTTGAATGACTGTTTGGATGCTGGGCCAAATTTAAATGCAGATTTATTTTCTTTGTTACTACGATTCAGGTTTGGTAAAGTAGCAGACTCCAGATGTGAAGAAACATTTTTGAAGGTAAAGTTAAAACCAGAGGACAGAGATGCAGTAAGGTATCTGTGGGTAGATACATAAACTTGTTGGAAAATGAACCCAAGGTTCAAGCATTTAGAATGAAGTCACTGTTGTTTGGCCTCAGCTCTAGTACATTTCTGTTAGCAGCTACTATGCAGTACCATTTTAAGAAATATTCTGAAGTCTATCCTAATACTATTGAACACATTAACGCAAAATTTTGATGTTGATGATTTGTTGTGTTCAGTGGAGAATACAGAAATGGCTAAACAGATATTCTTCTTGGAGGCTAGAGATATAATGAGGGAGGCTGGCATGGAGCTTAGAAAATGGCAGACCAATCATTCTCAGTTAGAACAGTTTATGAGTCAGTCCTGTGTAGGACATGATGCAGCAGAAAGTATTGAGGATTTTGGTTGTTGTTGGTTAGCCGATCAGCCCACCCTGATCGAGCAAGCCGGCGGCACGCAGGTAACCGATCGCCGTCTCCGGAGTGGACCAGAGGTTCAGCACACCAGTGATATTGTGTTGTGTTCTATGTTGTGCTAGAGTGGTACAGTCTGCCATAATGTGTTCAATTGTTTGTGGTGTGTCCTGGCACAGGTGGGAAGTGTCGTCTGTGGAGTTGTCTAGTCTGTGTTTATATGTCCGTAAGTTGGGGGTGATGTCCACATCGGAATCGTGCTAAGTTAACTCGATCCGATCTGCTGAGGCTGGTCTCTGACCTGTCAATGGGTGGCGGCTTCGCACCTAGGACCGCATTCGGACCAAGTCATGTCAGTGCTTTGTGGTGTGTGTGTGTGTGTGTGTGTGTGTGTGTGTGTGGAGTATTTGGTTATAATGTCTCTCTGGTGTTACCTTAATGGTGCGAGGTGTTGGTGCATGATTGTACATGTAGTGGCAAGGGTGTTGTGGGTTAGTTGTCGCTGCTGCCATGAATTGTGTTCTCCTCATGTTTAAATGTTCCCCTCATGTTTAAATGTTCCCTAATTTTCAGTATTTTTGTTTCTGTATGCAGGTGTTCTATTGGTGTTGTTTGAGTACATCCTGCAATGATACGAAGTGCGTTGTTTTGTATTGTCTGTAAGGTGTTTATGTGTGTGTTTGAGATAATGGGTGCCCAACATGGGCTAGCATAGTCCATAACTGAGCGAATATATTGTTTGTATATGAGTGATGTTGTTTCCTACTGGTGTCCAAAGTTTGTGTCTGTTAGTACCCTAAACGTGTTAAGTCTTGACGTACATTTGTTTTTAATGTCCTGAATGTGGTTTGCAAAAGATAATGATGTGTTGTATGTAACCCCAAGTATTTTGGTCCTGTGAGTGTGTGGGATGTTGGTGGTGTTTAGTGTAAGCTGTGGAGTTATCCGGTGTTCTTTTGTGTTGCTTGTTAGCAAGGTGATGGTTGATTTTGTGGGCGCTACTTTGAGTCTATTGTGTGTAAGCCAGTCTTGTATACTGTTTATGTATGTTTGTAGGTTATTTGTAGGGGTGTCAATGTTGTTGTGGGTGGATGTTAGAGTGATGTCATCTGCATATGATAAGGTAAGCTTATCTATGGGTGTTGGAATGTCATGCATGTATAAGTTGAACAGTGTTGGTGAGAGAACAGAGCCTTGAGGGAAGCGTGGGATAGCATCAAATGGTTTACTAATATCTACTGTTGCTAATAGTGTACGTTGAGCTGGTCGTCTGGAGTTGGTGCCATCCATGATGTGCTGCGTGAGGTTAGTGAGTAATGTTGTGGTTGAGTGGTGAGGTCTGAATCCATGTTGTGTAGGCGATAGTGGTATGTGTGGGTTGGTGATTTGTAAGATTAGTCTTTCTGTTACTTTGGAAGGTGTGCATAGTAAAGTAATGGGTCTATAGGAAGCTGGTTCTGTTGGATTTTTGTTTGGTTTGAGTAGTGTAATAATTTTACCTTGTTTTCATATGTTAGAAATAATACAGTGTTGGTATGAATATGTGCTGGTGTTTGTGAGAGCTAGTATTCCCGCTGGGCCCAAGTGCTTAAGGTGTATATTAGATATGTTGTCTGGTTCTGTAGCCTTCGAATTCTTAATGTTTTTGATGATCTTGGTTGTCTGGTCTGTATTGAAGGGTGTAATGGTCGTGTCGAGTCTGTAGGTTTTCTTGTGTCTGGCTGTTTGTCTGTCTGCGTGTTTCTGGGTGTTGCTTCTGTTTAAGTGACTTATCTTTGCGTAGTGATTAACTAGAATGTTAGCTTGTTGTGTATATGTTGGGATATTATTTTGGCTGCGACAGATAGCCGCGTGTGAGGTGTGAATGCCGCTGTTAGAGTGGGTAATGCTGTTTATAGTCTTGTATAGCCTGGATGTATCTGTGGAGTGGTTTAATGTTATGAATGCCCTAAATGTTTGTTTGTTTTTCTTTAAGTTTGTTGGTTATTTCTGTGTTGAGCTGTTGTATCGGCTGTTTTATGGCTTCTGTGTATGGTGTTTGTGTGTTATGTTTGAGGTTGTTACGTTGCCTTATGAGGTGGGCTATTTTTCTAGTGTAATTTGGGTTGTATTTCCTAATGTTGCCCTTGGGTATGTATTTGTTTGCATTATTGATGATCTGATTAAATGTCTTGAGTGTTGTATTGATGTTATGATGGGTGTGCTGTTTAATGTGGTGAATTGTTCTTCAGTCTATATTTTGAACTGTTTCCAATCCGCTTTCTTGTAATTTCTGTAAGTGTGCCTATGGCTGTTGGGGCAGAGTGTAGAACGTGTTGTAATGATGATTGTCAGGTGGTCTGATAGTTGTTTTTCTGTTCTCCAGTGTGTATGTGTTGCTAGTGAGGGGGAACAGAACGTTATGTCTTGGGAGGAGTTTGAGTATCCTGCTTGATGTGGTATCTGTGTATGTTCTTCTGTGTTGTTAAGAATGAAGAGGCTGTTTAGTTGTGTGGCTATGTTGGCGCCTCTGGCGTTGTTTTGGTTGTGCAGGTACCAACTAGTATCTTTAGCGTTGAAGTCTCCTCCTAAGATGACATTAGTGAGAGAGGCCAGATTGATCACCCGAGGTGAACTATCTGGTGGGATGTAAATGTTGATGAGTGTGGTGTTGTGTTTTGCGCATGTTTTAATGTTAACTGCCTGTATTTCTATCGTGTTATCTGCTTGGATTGTGTTTGTAATGTTTTGGGTGGCATCAGTGTAACTAATGCTTTTACGTATGTAAGTGATGAGTCCACCCCCGTGACCCCCAGTACGATCTTGACGGATCGCCGTGAAGTCAGGGATGGTGGGTGCTTTGTGTGTGCGTTTTAGTTTTGTTTCTTGTATAAGTGCTATGTGGATGTTTTGTTTGTGTACGAATTCCCTAAGCTGCATGATTTAGTTTGTGAGACCATCTACGTTGTATTGTAATATGTTAATATCATGCTTCTGTATGTGTCTCATGGTCCTATTGTGTATATGTCTTTGTGTATGGTAACATGTGTAAGTTGTAGCGGGGCCTGGATTAGTCTTAATGTTGCCGGAGAGTGAGAGTAGTCCGGGGAGCACGTCCGGCACGCAATTGCTTCCTGTAAATTAAAAAAAATAGCACGCTGGTATAGATCCGGCCCCCGGAACTGATCGGCACCCTGACCATGCCACGCAGCAGGCCGTCGACTGCCAGTCTGGCCAACCATAGACAGCCCGCTGCACGAAGATTTGAAGAAGTTTGGCCACCAGCCCAGCACGTTGATGTCTTCGGTTTGACGTCGCCTCTTCTTCGCGTTGACGTTTTTTGTTGACGTTGACGCGCTGACGTGTCCCGCGCTGGAGGATACAGCCACTGCTAGAAGCTTCCTCGTCAACTGCTAACTTTTGTTTTTAATACTGTGTGTAGATTCAGTTATTACCGTGAATCTATTAAAAGAACATTCTGTTATTTTGTGCTTATCCTTCGTCTGCAATTTTGTGTTGCTCTCTTTGTTGGAGTTCTGAAAATGTATTGCCCGTCTGTCTGCTAAATTGCTCTGATATTGACTCTGTTTCTTCTCTTTCTTCTTCCTTTAAATTACACTAGAAATATTTCTAAAATCCAATTTTAGTTTTAAAAATTTGCTGATCTTCGGAGTCTACGTTGAATGTACCATACAGCGGTGTCACGAAAAGGTTGTTAAGAGTGATAGCGTGGGTATATTTTTTTTTACAGACATTAAGTGAGAAACAAGAAGGGAAGGAATTCCGAACAGTAGGGAGATTCAGCAAGCCGGGCACTACTGGGTGGTATATGTGCAGAAGGAAAAATTTGGTGAAGAGAGAAAATTGCTCACCAGCAGTCCATTACAGGTTCTACCAAAACATTCTGCTCTCAAAGGCTTGGATGTGTTTTGGATCAGGATTTATTGAGAGTAAGAGGTAGACTTCAGTTTTCTGGGCTTCCAAAGGAGAAAAGATATCCAATTTTGCTACCTTCTGGAGGGCACTTTGTGGAACTTTTGATCCTGGATACGCATCAGAAGTCGTTACATGCTGGAGTTAGAGAAGTGATAATAGAGATCAGACAACAGTTTTGGATTCCCCAAATTAGACAAGTAGTAAAAAAGGTCTTGCATAAATGTGTGGTTTGCAAGCGTTGGAGTGCAAAGCTTTATCATGAAAAGGTGGCTCCACTTCCAAGAGAACGGTGTGTCTATACTGCCCCATTTGATGTAGTTGGAGTAGACTTTGCAGGTCCAGTCTATGTGTATGAGCAAGGGGAGTCTAACAAAGGTTATATATAGGCTGACCATACGTACCGTTTTGAACGGGACAGTACCGTTTGTTTTATATTTCCTGGCCGTCCCGTCGTTTTAATAAAAATGTCAATTTTGTCCCGGTTTATGTACTTACTTTTTCATGAATACAGAATATTACATAACCCCGTCCCTTTTTTGCCATCCCAATGTCCCGTTTTTGTCCCAAGGAAATATGGTCAGCCTAGTTATATATGTCTTTTCACATGTGCTACCACCAGAGCAATCCATTTGGAGTTAGTAAGCAACTTAAGTAGTGATGTACTTATTTTGGCCTTTAAAAGGTTTGTGAACAGAAGGGGTTTCCCAAATAAAGTCATATCTGATGATGCAAAAAACCTTCAAAAAGGATGCAAAGGAACTCCAAGAAGTTTGGTCCTTGCTAAAAGAGGAGGGATTCCAATTCTACTTTTCACATCATGGGGTACAGTGGGAGTTTATTGTTGCGAGAGCACCATAGTGGGAAGGATTTTGGGAAAGGCTACTGAGAAGTGTAAAGTATCCATTAAAGAAATTTTTGGCTAATGCTCATTTGAGCAAAGAAGAATTCTGCACTGTTTTGTGTGAAGTAGAAGCAATGGTGAACAGCAGGCCCATCACCTTTGTTTATAACACGTTATAATCTGAATTATTCGTGATGGTGTTATTCATTCATGGTTGTGTTGTGTTATTAAGCTTGCGTTGCGCCTACGGGTCTATATAAGTTATCGGTCCCAGACAATTGGTCCAATGACAATTGGTCCAATGACGATTGGTCCAATGCCAATTGGTCCAATCAGACAATTCGTCCAAGGAACCATTTTCAACGACGATTCGTCCAATCGGGCGTTAAATGGAAGGAAGTTAAATGAAACTTAGAAAAAAACTTTATTTACAGAAATTGATATAATAATTATTTGAAATTACTTTGTTTATTTATAAAAAATACTATAGCTAAAAGCTACATATTACTTTGTTTATTTATAAAACATACTTTAGCTAAAAGCTACATATTAAACTAAAAGCATAAAGCATACTTATTAACTAAGAGAAAAATGCAGTATCAGGTATTCAGTATCAGATTAAAGCCTATGGTGGTAATGCTAATATTTTTAGTAAGAGACAACCTTGGTTTTCTACTACAGATAGATTTGTTAATTATGGCGATTTAATATTTGGAAATATTGGTGGTGTACAGAAGTATAATAATACTAATCCTTCTTTTTATTTGAAACAAACTTATTATATTGCTTTTAAAGGTTTTATTGGTATGTAATAAATGAAAACTGTTTATAATGTCGTACTTACCCTTTACATTAGTTTGTTCCTTGTTCCGGCTGCCCAGGCATGGTGGGTACAGTTCTTCCACACACTTATCCCATTGTATAATTTAGGTCTCGGGGGTACGGGGGCGGAGCCCCCGTATAGACCACGTACCTCTACATTACGGTGCATAGGGTTTTTCCTTTCCTCTTTCGGATAACACTATTTCGCACACACGCCGCTCCATGGGTTTCACAAAAGCAGTTGGAAAGGGAAAAGAGATGTGACTTATGAAATCTAACACAGTAATGTTGTAAGTCGAACCCCAACATTTCCACGTAAACTATTGGTTTTAAGCTATACTCGTCGTTGTATACGCTACCAGTTGGACCAATCGGTATTAGACCAATCGGTATTGGACCAATCGGTATTGGACCAATCGTCATTGGACCAATCGTCATTGGACCAATCATCATTGGACCAATCGTACCAAATGCATAAGTTATAGTAGCAATTACTTAGCTAATACTAGTAATACTAACGTGTTTAATACTATACTTTAACACTAAAATGTAAGTATTGTTATGTCTATTTGTATTAATTATCTGTTATTATTTTTCTTATTGTATTTACAGTGTTCATTTGTTAGTGAAATAAAGCATGAATTGAGGCTCTCCTTTTCCGGCATTACAATTTATTTCACTAACTTGAGACGCTGTGATGGCGCGTGGACTTCGCCCCGAGCGGCTCGATGTACTTCCGACTTTATTGGAAGCGCCGCGCGTGTTTAAGCATTGGCTGTTCGTTTTCACGCGATATAATTATGAGCACGGTTGAAGGTAACGACGACGCATACCTTGGCCTGCTAGCCAACCGTATCGCCGGAGAATTTTGAGCTGATAGCGGATTCCAATACTTACGACGACCCTCTGGGTGCTCTGAAGTCGGCATTCATCCAACCGGCGAATGAAGTTGTTGCACGACACCGTCTTGCTACTCGAAAGCAAACTTCTAGTGAAACAATCGACGAATATTTGCGCGCTCTTCACAAGCTTAGCATCGAATGCAATTCCCAAAGAGTATTCGCAGAAATTTATCGTGACGAATGCATACGAGACGCCTTCATTTCTGGTCTGGCTTCTCAGCGGATACGCACCCGGCTCCTTGAAAACAAAAGGCTCGACCTCTCTGCCGCCGCAGATCAGGCTCGCGCGTTGGAAATTGCTATGAAGGACTCGCAGTCGCATGATTCCTGTGTTGTTGATCCACGCTCTGTCGCCGCCATCGAACGCAACCCCGACACCTCCCCTCTATCTAGCTTCCCCGAACAAGATTCGTCTGAGAGACAATCTGAAACCTTGCAGGGTGAAACGTGCGCTGCTGCCGAACGTCCGAACTTATGTTTTTTTTTGTGAAAACAATCGTCATTTGCGGTCGCAGTGTCCAGCTAGGAACGTTACCTGTCTTAAATGCAAAAAAAAGGGGACATTTCGCGAAGGTGTGCAAATCTACTAAGAGTTCGTCGGCGGCTGCTTCTATTTCTACTGCAACTCTCGCATGCGTTCCGTCCGCCTTGAAGGAGTCTGTAGTCCGTGTTCTTTTGAACGGGACTCAAACCAGGGCTCTTATTGACACTGGAAGCTCTGAAAATTTTGTTTCGGAAGCTATTGCTCACTCTCTTCGATTGCCCATTTCTCCATATTCAGGCACTATTTCTATGGCATCCTCGAACTTCAAATCTTCGACTGCTGGATTTTGTGAGGTCGAGTTGGTGATTCAGGAACGTCATTCCCCTGGAGTTCGTCTGCTTGTTTTGCCTGAGCTGTGCATTGATGTTATCCTCGATATCCCCTTCCTCAAGAAACACGTGGAAGTGAAAGTAGCTTATGGTGGGCCACAGCCTCATCTCGACGTATGTTCCTTATCATCGCTCGCCATTGCTCCTCCTAGAGTCTTTTTGAAATTTATCACCAGACTGTCATCCGATTGCTACTAAGTCACGGAAATTCAAGGCTTCAGATGTTGAGCTCATCTGCTCCGAAGTGGACCACATGCTTTCTGAAGAGATAATCGAGCCGAGTTGTTCTCCCTGGAGAGCCCAGGTGGTCGTTGTAAATCACCAAACGAAGCGGCGCTTGGTGGTGGACTACTATGAAACTATTAATAAATTTACGTATCTTGATGCATGTCCTCTACCCAACATTGAAGAACTCATCAATAAAGTAGCGAATTACAAGATATTCAGTACCATAGATTTAAAAAGTGTATACCACCTTGTCCCACTCCATGAGGATAGTAGTATAGCCGCAAAAGGGGAGAGTGCAGGAATGTTGCAAATTATTACGTAATGTTGCAATGGGGTGGGGTGTTGCAAAGGGGGTAGGGTGTTGCAAAAAGGGGGTGGGGGGGTGCTGCACGTGCAACAAGGGGTCATGAAACTTGGAGGCGGCGTTATCCCCCAAGAGAAAGGAGGAGAGTGTAGTAATGCTTAGTTAAGAATATTAATTTGTTTAATTAAATAAGTTAATGTTTAATATAAATTTACTAAAAATTGTGATGATTACGATAAAGCATGGTTGTTAGATTTGAATTGTTTAAAATGGGTAGGGTTGGTAATCCTAAATAGGCCCGGAGAGTGGACTATACCTATAACGGTTTTTCAGTCTTGAGGTAGACGCGATACGCGTAAGATTTAGAGCCATGTATCTTAAAGTTAAATTGTTTTGCGCCCTCTCCGACCGAAATATATTTAGTAATTTCATACTCGCATATCCCCTAATTAACTAAACCACTTTCGAAATTAATAAAACGTAATAAGTGTTAATAGAGTATTAATACCTCCCCCCCCTTCGTTTTGTAACGGTCTTTTAGAGTCAGAACTCGGCGTCGCTACCGAAATTTACTGCAAGGCGAAAATGAGTAACGAGAGTGTACAGTTAAATGAAATAAAGAGCAATAGAGATATAGTAAAGTAGGAAGAAGCGTAAATAATAATGAAGAAAAAGATATAATAAAAAGCGTTCACTACATTCTGGTGCTAGCGGTGGTCTTACATCATATTTTGTGAGGCTTACCCACGTGTTAGTATTTCCATTAAAATTCTTAAAACCCGGTATAATAACAAATAGCGTTAATGAATATTTTATTTCGATTATTAAAATATCTAAATGCAAATTTTACCCCGTTTGCAGGCAAATTTCGATTTTCATGCCTTAAAATTTCATTGTAAATAAAATTTAAAAATGGCGCTTCGCGTCCTGATAGCGTCCCTGACTCGCGCCTAAGAATTCAATTTGTTTCGTCCAGTTCCGTTGCTTTTCGTTTGTCCGACTCAGTATTGCGAGTCATTATTACGTTAAATTTTGTTCATTTCGGTTGGAGAGGGTATAGTTTGAAAATTATCGTGCTGCCTGAAGACTCAAATTTCTTTTTTTTTTCATCTCTACTCTTTCAGCTTACCTTTTTAACTTTTTGTTTAAAACTTTTGGAATTAGTGAAAATTGTAATAATCATAATAATAAGAATAACGATTTGTACGTAAGTGAATTGTTAGTTTAAATATGATACACAATTTATATGGTCTTTAAAGTGTTTCAGCGAAAATTTGTATCGCATTTCTGGGTATATATACATATATAGTACAACCATTTCATGAACATGAGAAATTTTCTGGGTTTCATTAGCAGATTTTTGATTATATTTCGATTGCCTGTATATAATAATAGGATTATTTTGTAAATATAGGTTTACGGGCTTTTTGCTTTGCTCGCTTCGCGCTAAAATAGGATTACGTTACAGTTAAGGGACAAATCGAAAAATAAATCTTAAAGATATTAAAAATTGTCAGATTGGGCCGTATAGGATTGTGTTAAATTTCAAAAAAAGCTACATTGGTTTAATGGAACTAGCGAAATTGTGTTGTGAAATTTTCTATAAAAGTTGTTTTGGATATTTTTTTATACTCATTAATTATATACAATTTGGTAGGTAAGCTGGTTATTTTTTTTTTCCTCTCTGTTTCTTTCGATTCATTTCACGACAATTCCGACATATTTGGTAAAATGGCTATTGTATCGTACGTAAGAAGAATTTCTTGTAGGCCTATCGTAAAATATTGTTCGGAGATTAACCGTTATTACGGTATGTCTATTGAGTAGTAAATTTTTAGTTATTTAACAAAATTTTCATTGGTTTAACATAAATAAGCATAGGATTTTTCTTTAAAAGCACAAATGTTGACTTAAATTCTAATAGCTCTTTTCACGCATAACATTGAATTTATTAATATAGGCCTAAAAGCGGCAGAAAATTTTATTTTTATTTTGGCGGCCAATGTGAGTTACGGTACACATTTTACTAAATCTCGATATTATAATTTTTTTGAATTACAGAAATTTGTGTAGAAATTTTTTCATATATTGTTTACGTTTTATAAATTCATTCAATAATCAATTTATTTGTACAAGTAGGCCGATTTTTATTTTTCTTTCCAGTTCAATGACAATGGTAAAATTTTTAGTTCAAATTTAGATTGTATTCTAAAAAGGATGTTTTAATTTGAATTTTAATTTGGAATTAGAAATGAAAAATGTCCTTTTTTTTTAGTTTGAGCGTTTGCATGGAAAATATTACGAAATTATGTTAGGATATAATGCAGTTTCATTCGGTTAGGGATATTTGTATAGAGGTTCGCTTACAAACAAAGCGACCGCTCTCAATTAGGAAATGTTTTAGTTTTGTTTACAGTGGATTGCGTGTAATTTTTTAGTACATATGATCTATTCTTATTTAGTATAACGATAAAAATTTGTATTTTCACTTGGAAACGATAAATTGCTGAGATTTCTGTGATTTGAAAACCATACTGAGGTTTCTGTTGAAGGAGAGAGTTGTATCTCAGATGTGGTTTGCAAATTGCAAGTTCAATTCTTATGAAGTTTGACGTTTCAAGTTGGAATTACTGTAGTAAAATAATTTTTGGTAGTAATATTTAATTTTTTTTACTTTTTAATAACTGTTTAGAAAATTATTATTGTTTAAACCTTCAGTCGGAGTTAACTAGTGCATTTGAAACATTGACTCAAGTGTACACTCGGAAATGGAGCCTCATAGATAGCCAGTAACGTTTTTGTGGCGTCTGTGTGCTCCTCCTCAAAGCAAAAGGGTTCATGATTGTCAGAGAATGGATGACATGAAGTTTCTGGGGTTCATTTTTGTCTTTTGTATTTAGAGGTATTGAGGTGATTTCTGACGGTGGTTTGAACAATAATAATTCTTAAATTATACAAACAGTTACTATATATGGGCGCCTTTATATTTATACTGTACAATTTTGTTTAGCGTTTTATGACTTTTTTTTTATCTTCTCTGCTGTGACTGCCATAAGTGACCTTATTGGTAACTAGATTTGATTAAATTTTTGCGAATTTTTTTTTTTTTTCCGTGAATTTGGCCAGAGCAAATGTGTAGTTATTGTTTCGAAGTGAACTGTCGAAAGAATTTGATAAATTAAATATGAAATGATAAGCAGTACAGAAACACGTTTAGAATAAACTTTTTTTTCAAAATTGCAAGACTCAGTTTGGGGTCAACCAAGTTGAATCCGAGTTCCATCAAGTGAGTTTTAGTCGACCGGATAGGTGATCGATCACCAATGAGAGAGAGAGAAGAGAAACCAGAATGCGCATGGACTTGGCGCAGGATGGTTTCGGAAGAGAAGAGAGGAACCGAATGCGCAGGGAATTGGCGCAGGACAGTTCCGGAAGAGAAGAGAAATTTACGTCTGCAGGGTCTTGGCACACGAAAATTTCGATCGAAGATGGTCTACTGGTATTTTTCGGGCAGTAGCTGGTCACGTTGCTCGAATGCTTCGCTAAATATGTGTCAACAAAGCGCGCGGTAACAAGCCACGAGAGCCTTGAACGGGCGCCTACGACTGTACTGTCCATACAGACATACAGTAGGTTCGTTGGGAAACGGCCTACGGCGGAGTCATCGTTTGATTGTTGCCAGTGGAAGAGTCTTTCAGCTGGACGTAGGAAGAGCAGCGTTCACCGACAAAAGTGGAGATGAGACAAGGCGAGTTTCTTCATCGACTTCTAGAATTGCAAATTCCGTCCAATTCCAGCGCGTGGTCCCGCTTTCAGATATCTCCCCCCCCTGATCCTTTTAGAGTTGGACGTCTCTTGTTTTTTTTTTCGCCATTGGAGAGAGAGCGGAACCATTATAGCGTGCTGCCCTGTTGCATATTGATTGATGCAATCCTTGCATTCTAGCGAAGTGAGCAGGAGAGCTGCGATTGAAAATTGAAATCCGTTGTCAGCGTGCGGAGTCATCTAAACAACGTCCAGCAAACAAATGTACTGATTATTATCTAATGAAATTATAAGTGAAAAGGGTCCGATTATTGCCCATATTTGTTGTTTTTCGTGAAATAGTATGTGCGCTCTTGGTCAGTATTTTATGTAAACTTTTTCTTATTTTTTTCTATGTTGCCCTGATAGTAACTGTATAACTATACAAATAATTGTTTCGAATGTAAAGCGATCGTTGATGAGAAATCGCTGGAATAGATTGTGAACTTGAGATTTGTGTAGCCACTGTAAGAAAATTTTCTGTTAATTTTTTGGCATGTATAGATTAGTTACAGGTTGTAATTTACTTATTAGAGTGAAATGTTATTTTATGCAAATGTGAAAAATTATAAAGTTTTCGGTATTTATAATATGATACAATATATGTATGGGAATTGTCATTCTATTATTTCTTGTCTATTTCTAAACTTTGAATAAGTGTTAAAGAAAAAAAAATAAAGAAAAAAATTTTGCAAAATATATAAGTTTGTTGAATAAATTTATTGACATTGTTAAACGATATTAATAAGTTTTCCTAATGGAAAAACTTATTTTCAAGGGGGTGATGCGAGTGTAGTAATGCTTAGTTAAGAATATTAATTTGTTTAATTAAATAAGATAATGTTTAATATAAATTTACTAAAAATTGTGATGATTACGATAAAGCATGGTTGTTAGATTTGAATTGTTTAAAATGGGTAGGGTTGGTAATCCTAAATAGGCCCGGAGAGTGGACTATACCTATAACGGTTTTTCAGTCTTGAGGTAGACGCGATACGCGTAAGATTTAGAGCCATGTGATCTTAAAGTTAAATTGTTTTGCGCCCTCTCCGACCGAAATATATTTAGTAAGATTTCATACTCGCATATCCCCTAATTAACTAAACCACTTTCGAAATTAATAAAACGTAATAAGTGTTAATAGAGAGTATTAATTAACCTCCCCCCCCTTCGGTTTGTAACGGTCTTTTAGAGTCAGAACTCGGCGTCGCTACCATGATAATTCTACTGCAAGGCGAAAATGAGTAACGAGAGTGTACAGTTAAATGAAATAAAGAGCGATAGAGATATAGTAAAGTAGGAAGAAGCGTAAATTAATAATGAAGAAAAAGATATAATAAAAGCGTTCACTACAAGAGAAAGGAGGAGAGGTGTTCACCTGGCAGGAGCCAAGTGCATATTAAGACTTCAGCCGAGTAGGCGTTGTCGTATAGGCTCCTAATCAGCCAGTTGGATGAATCAGCCAGTTGGCTTAGAAGGAGACAAGGGGGGAGGGGTACACCTGAAGGGGGGGAGAGAGAGAGAGAGAGAGAGAGAGTATCGGCCTTTGTTGCCAACCCCAAAATGGGATTGCAAGGGCATGCAACTTGGAGGCAGAGTTCTCCCCCAAGCTATTCCCACCAAAGGGGTATACCTAACCTAAGAGGCCTCTAAGGGTGGGAAGGGGTTTTCTCACCACCCGAAGGGCCAGAAAGAGAAAGGACCAGAGATCCTTGCTCGGCTGGGAGCCGAGCTTGTATGACTCCGTCGTCAGCCTCTCGCTCTTTTATAGACCTCTAATCCGCCATGTGGCTGAGTTGCCAGATAGCGCCATGCATTTAATTCCAATAGAAGGCTGAGTTGCCAGTTTGTGCTATATATTTAATTAATTCATATATTAATCGAAGACTGAGTTGCCAGATAACAATATTTATTAAATTAAACCATATATTAATCATCCATTTAAATACCACAATATATTTATATGATGGTAGTTATTCAATACAGATGAATCTTCTTAATTCCAACAATTAAAAGAAATTCTGTTTATTAAATAAATAATTTAAACACACGCTCTTTACACAATAAATCACTTAATTCCTATTTTTATTATTAATATCACAATTTAAGTCACGAATAACAGTGGGAAAGGAAAAGATAACTTACGGAGATAGGTGAAACAAACGACAATTCAAAACACACGGTCGTCCCACCTCCTCCCTCATCCCCCCCCCAACTTCTCACCCCATCTGTGCTTGTATATATATATATATATAATAAACGAATGAACAACTCGTGCACACATACACACACAAACACACACACACACACACGAGGAAAGGATTCCCGATTCGAATCGTTTAGCCTGAGGCCTTTTTGAGGTAGGACGCGAACATACAATCGTCAAAATATTAGTTCAGACGAAATACACACAAATGAACAACTTTCTCTTCACCTTAAATATATATATATATATATATATTATATATATACATACAAAGAATCATATTAACTGTGTCTATTTAATTTTGTCATTCCCTATAGAAAGAATCATAATAACCGTGTCTATTTAATTTTGTCATTCCTTATATATATATATATATATAAACGGATTTTCACCTTAAAGTGAATTAAAACATTAAAAAAAATCACTAAACAATTAAAAGAATTCGTTCCATTAACATATTCTCAAATCTACACACACACACACACACACACACGCATCTGTACATATTATGTGAATGAAAATCAGAAAAATGCCAAAAATAAATTAATTTAAAACAAGTAAATTTTCTCCTTTTAAGAGAATCAATTATTATAAGAAATTAATTATTCAATATAAGAAATTAATTATTAAACGCTGTCTTATTTACTTTCTTTCACGAGGAGTCGAGGGAAGGTTTCCCGAGAATGTGGGTCAACTCGAATCACACCTGTTTACCCTGAGGCCTTTTTGAAAGGATTCTGGGTCAACTTGTCCTCTCGGGATTCCTTCACTCGCCTCCTTCAATTTGGTCCCTTGCTTTTAATGTATATAAAATTATATTTTATTAAATGCGTTGATTATTTCTCTTTACTTGCAAATTTGTGTGGCATCATGCCAAAAATATATTAATTTAAAGCAAATAAATTTTCTCCTTTTAAGAGAATCAATTATTAACAATATAAGAAATTAATTATTAAACGCTGTCTTATTTACTTTCTTTCACGAGGAGTCGAGGGAAGGTTTCCCGAGAATCTGGGTCAACTCGAATCACATCTATTTACCCCGAGGCCTTTTAGAAGGAATTTGGTTCGAACTTCCTCTCTCTCTCAATTCCTCCTAGCCTTCGAAGCAAATGTATACCTTTTATATAAAAAATGTTTTATCAACTCCGTTATTTAATTGGAAAGATATACACACAATTATATTAAATAATAAACAGCAAAAGAAATAAACATGCGGGTGCATGAGGTGGGTCGGGGGCAAACCTGAAAGTACTAACAATTGAATGTAATTACGTGTTTTCTGCATAAACGAAAGATATGAGATCGTGGGTTCGACTCCCGATTACCAGACGCGTATCTCTCACGATTCCTAGTTAATGTTTTCAATTACTTATTTTCTGTATAAACGAAAGATATGAGATCGTGGGTTCGACTCCCGATTACCAGACGCGTATCTCTCACGATTCCTAGTTAATGTTTTCAATTACTTATTTTCTGTATAAACGAAAGATATGAGATCGTGGGTTCGACTCCCGATTACCAGACGCGTATCTCTCACGATTCCTAGTTAATGTTTTCAATTACATGTTTTCTGTATAAACGTCTGCAAAACGAACAGCTTCAGAGTTCATTTACACCATGCGTACACTTATCTCGTGTACACAGTTAGTGGGAAATAAAAACGTACCAATGAAACTATAGAATCATTTTGAATTCATTCACACCAGGCGTACACCTATCTCGTGTATATATATATATATATATATATATATATATATATATAAAGAGAGAGAGAGAGTTTTGTTCATTCTTTTCCTTTTTTTAAATAAATAAAGGAATGGATATATATATATATATATATATATATATATATATAGGGTGGTACAGATTTAAAATAACAGGATCATTTGATTATTGAACCGGCTTTAAAATAACAGGATCATGTTAATGCACGATTTTTCTCTTTAGTAATAATAATAATAACAACTAGCTCTTCCCCGAATTGTAACAACGGTTAAGGTTTTCACTCCACCTTAGACCCACAGTTTAACGTGGAAACCGAATGCTCTTTTCTTTTTTAAAAATATAATTAAAGGAATGGATATATTTATAATTTCTTTATTATAAAATGTGGAACATGCAGTCTTCAGAAGATGTGAACATCTGCTCTGTGGATCAGTTCAAGAAATACATCTCGTCAGGGTGTCGTTGCTCATCATAATTTCAACATAACAGGAACATTTGATTATTGAACCGGATTTAAAATAACAGGATCATTTGATCCGGGGGTAGTGTGGCTGCAAAATATGTTAATGCACGATTTTTCTCTTTAGTAATAATAACAACTAGCTCT
Organism: Bathynomus jamesi; assembly: GCA_023014485.1. Taxonomy (NCBI): domain Eukaryota; kingdom Metazoa; phylum Arthropoda; class Malacostraca; order Isopoda; family Cirolanidae; genus Bathynomus; species Bathynomus jamesi. The sequence continues at coordinate 1,318,749 of JAJOZX010000554.1, read as the reverse complement.
TAAACTACAGAATATACCGTTACAAATGTAAAAATGAACAATGAATAATCAATATTCATTTTTACATAAGAACCAAAATCGCTTAACGCGAGTTTGGATAATAATTTTACTTGTAGCTTCCTCTTTTTGTTTGTGTCACAACCATACGATCTACCATTTCTATGGTTTAGTCGTATCCATTTTCCATTTGTTATAGAAGTTATTATTATTAATTATGATTGTCTTGCATCTCACCCTCGACCCTAGATTATGCATACACATTGCATATAACAGGATTGGAACTCGTAGTTGTACTTCTTAGTCCTTCATACCCACTCTTTGTCTTTAATTCGTTTCTTTTAGGTCCTCCCAAATAATGACTTACAGTTACACTGTACGTATGACATAATGTGTCGTACGATCTACCATTTCTATGGTTTAGTCGTATCTATTTTCCATTTGTTATAGAAGTTATTATTATTAATTATGATTGTCTTGCATCTCACCCTCGACCCTAGATTATGCATACACATTGCATATAACAGGATTGGAACCCGTAGTTGTACTTCTTAGTCTTTCATACCCACTCTTTTCTTTAATTCGTTTCTTTTAGGTCCTCCCAAATAATGACTTACAGTTACACTGTACGTATGACATAATGTGAATAACTATGACGTCATAAAGTAACTTAATTCTCTTCACGTTTCCATACCGCCAATACTGAATCACCCATTTGGTATGTGGATATCTTTCATGTTCATTATTTATATTGTGTCCTACCTATTGTCTACTGATGCTTATCAACCTATCAGTCCATATTTTACGCGTGTTTATATTACGCACACAACCTATTGTGTTATGTACATGTCAAATACGTCCACATGTATTTTTATTTTATTTTTTATTTTAAGTGCTTTCACCCCTCAAGATATTCATAAATGCTTAGGTAAGTGATCGAATTCGCTAATCACTGCAAAATCGAACGCTTCTTTAAGATAAATATCTCCTCTCGCTCTGATTCAAATTTATAACATTATAACATAATATAACATATTATGTTGTATATAAATCCATACCGTATGTGCCCATGTACTTTGTATTATATTTCTAACATCTTAATTGTCTATTAATATGAAACACCGTAAAAACAAAACAAAGTTATAGTAACTGTTTAATTGTAATTAACTGTAATACTTTAATTTAATATAACGTAATGTACTATAATGAAACTGTAATTAATAACAACTTGTAATGTACTTCAATGAAACTGTAATTAAATGTAATGACTTAATATATAATGTAAGAATGTACTTTAATAGAACTGTAATGGACAATCATAAGCGAATGTGAAGTAATCCATAATCGCAATCATAATTGTAATAAACCCAAACGAAAATGTACTCAGTCGTGTACTTAAATTGTACTTATGTACTACTATGAAATGATATCGCCTTCAGAAATGAAGACTCGGCAAAAAAAATACGATTAGTTTTTATTTTTATTTTTTAATTTTTATTTGGAATCTTTCAAACATCTGATCGTGTTTAAAAGGGGGGAAACTTAACCTTCAACTGCCTTCCCCCAATATTTAGGCTTATATGATACATGTATTTGTAAAATGAACTTCACTTCATTAGGGGACTCTGCTTTGGTCACTGCTACGAGACTCCCTTGTTAGCAGCCTCGCTGCAGGGAGGGGGCAGAGGCCCCTTGCCTCCTTAACTTTTTAGATTCCGGCCTGAGCCATGGTCGAAAGAGGTCGAACCTCTACCCCTGTAAAATTCAGACCACTACCTGTAAATTTTTAAGAAGTAAATTACAGTAAGAGAAACTTTTTATTTTCCCCCTCGAGTTGGGCTATCTTCAGAGGAACTTAGTAAAGTCGATAAGTTATAAAAGAAAAGTCGATAATTTTAGTCTCAGAGAAAGTATCAGAGTATTATAGCAAGAGAAGAATTAATAACTGTCGACCCTAAAGTGAGACAAAAGAATTAGAATGTTATAGAAGAAATATCCGTTGCTGCCTCCCAACTAGAACCCCCGTCAATTCGAACCACCCAGGGCCATAGACGGAGGGGTTAACACAAATATACACACACGAACAAAAACATTATACTATACAACGAGTACGTACAATTGGAAAACGGATTTTTATCTGTCTGCATACCATTTCATCGTTTCGGCGAGTGTGACAGTTCAAATAAATTTAAAAAAATTTATGAATTCTTTATCACATGACATATGCATGAGAAATGAGACGCAGTACATTCCGCAAGTATTACTAAAATATCCTTGTATACGAAACGGGTTCCATACAACTTCGGGAATATGTAACTGAGCGAGAAATTTTACAATAATAGGGTCACTCCAGGGTTGAGTACCGAGTGAATCAAAATAGTACAGGCGCTGTCTATTTTTAAAATAGACAGCGCCTGTACTATTTTGATTCACTCGGTACTCAACCCTGGAGTGACCCTATTATTGTAAAATTTCTCGCTCAGTTACATATTCCCGAAGTTGTATGGAACCCGTTTCGTATACAAGGATATTTTAGTAATACTTGCGGAATGTACTGCGTCTCATTTCTCATGCATATGTCATGTGATAAAGAATTTATAAATTTTAAAATTTATTTGACCCGTGTCACACTCGCCGAAACGATGAAATGGTATGCAGACAGATAAAAATCCGTTTTCCAATTGTACGTACTCGTTGTATAGTATAATGTTTTTGTTCGTGTGTGTATATTTGTAACGGTATATTCTGTAGTTTAAGATGGTTATTGTACTGATTTCTTTCAGTTAATAAATTTATGAAAATATATTGTCTTCTTCCCCCAAAATGATCAAAAAACACTTACATTATTTCGGTGTGACATTCATTATGCTGACTGATCAGTATATCCTCCGTATTCATGACACGAGATTCTTCAAAAGATTGTATAACACGTGTCAAATCCTCATCGGACCTTAAAGGAGAAAGAATAATGTTCATATTGATTCTTTTTTAATAAAAACATATACAGAGTATACAGACAGACCCCATTATGTGAAGATATCTTTGGTTCGCTCAGAGAAACTCATTTAAGAGGTAAATCTGAATAACATTTAAAACACGCAAAAGATTGCCATAAAAATTTTGGTTTTAGCATAATGGTGAGTATCTAAATGAAGTATTTGACGAGATACTACATCCCTCCATATATATAAAATCATGTTTCTTGTGAATAAAAATAAAATTATAGACACTTACATTTCTATGGTAGTCCCTTGCGTCGGATTGTAAGGAGCGTCACTGCAAATATCTTCAACGGTTTGCGTTGGAAATAATTCATCACGGTCAATCGCGTTAAAAAGATTAATTGCAGTCAATGCTGCAGTGTCACCTTACCTTCTTCATACAAATCCGGAAAAGCGTAAAGTTCGTGGTCCATGGTGGAGGGAATGCACTGGCAGAGGGAATGATTATTCACTGACGCGAAAATAGCTACTGTTACTCCCAACTGAAAAATATTTCCTTTTATATGCACAATCACCAAGCTCCGCCCCAAAAGATTAAGACCAGATGTTCGTGGTGATTGGTTGTCAGTGTAGCCGGGTGGAGCTATGATAAGTTTGTGTACCAATCGTAACACCGCTATAACGGGTCCGGACGACTAATGGCATTTTTATATTTTCTCCAATAGATTTAATGCTCGTATTACCCCTTGCTGTCTTTACCATGTTAATATTTTTCCCCCACTATTCCCGGATCATTAGTCACTAATGTAATCGAGAGGATTTTATAATAAAGAAATTATAAATATATCCATTCCTTTAATTATATTTTTAAAAAAGAAAAGAGCATTCGGTTTCCACGTTAAACTGTGGGTCTAAGGCGGAGTGAAAACCTTAACCGTTGTTACAATTCGGGGAAGAGCTAGTTGTTATTATTACTAAAGAGAAAAATCGTGCATTAACATGTTTTGCAGCCATACTACCCCCCGGATCAAATGATCCTGTTATTTTAAATCCGGTTCAATAATGAAATGTTCCTGTTATGTTGAAATTATGATGAGCAACGACACCCTGACGAGATGTATTTCTTGAACTGATCCACAGAGCAGATGTTCACATCTTCTGAAGACTGCATGTTCCACATTTTATAATAAAGAAATTATAAATATATCCATTCCTTTAATTATATTTTTAAAAAAGAAAAGAGCATTCGGTTTCCACGTTAAACTGTGGGTCTAAGGTGGAGTGAAAACCTTAACCGTTGTTACAATTCGGGGAAGAGCTAGTTGTTATTATTATTATTACTAAAGAGAAAAATCGTGCATTAACATGTTTTGCGGTCATACTACCCCCGGATCAAATGATCCTGTTATTTTAAAGCCGGTTCAATAATCAAATGATCCTGTTATTTTAAATCTGTACCACCCTATATATATATATATATTATATATATATATATATATCCATTCCTTTATTTATTTTAAAAAAGGAAAAGAATGAACAAAACTCTCTCTCTCTCTCTCTTTCTCTCTCTCTCTCTATATATATATATATATATAATATATATATATATATATATATATGCACACGAGATAGGTGTACGCCTGGTGTGAATGAATTCAAAATGATTCTATAGTTTCATTGGTACGTTTTTATTTCCCACTAACTGTGTACACGAGATAAGTGTACGCATGGTATAAATGAACTCTGAAGCTGTTCTTTTTGCAGACGTTTATACAGAAAACATGTAATTGAAAACATTAACTACGAATCGTGAGAGATACGCGTCTGGTAATCGGGAGTCGAACCCACGATCTCATATCTTTCGTTTATACAGAAAATAAGTAATTGAAAACATTAACTAGGAATCGTGAGAGATACGCGTCTGGTAATCGGGAGTCGAACCCACGATCTCATATATTTCGTTTATACAGAAAATAAGTAATTGAAAACGTTAACTAGGAATCGTGAGAGATACGCGTCTGGTAATCGGGAGTCGAACCCACGATCTCATATCTTTCGTTTATACAGAAAATAAGTAATTGAAAACATTAACTAGGAATCGTGAGAGATACGCGTCTGGTAATCGGGAGTCGAACCCACGATCTCATATCTTTCGTTTATACAGAAAATAAGTAATTGAAAACATTAACTAGGAATCGTGAGAGATACGCGTCTGGTAATCGGGAGTCGAACCCACGATCTCATATCTTTCGTTTATGCAGAAAACACGTAATTACATTCAATTGTTAGTACTTTCAGGTTTGCCCCCGACCCACCTCATGCACCCGCATGTTTATTTCTTTTGCTGTTTATTATTTAATATAATTGTGTGTATATCTTTCCAATTAAATAACGGAGTTGATAAAACATTTTTTATATAAAAGGTATACATTTGCTTCGAAGGCTAGGAGGAATTGAGAGAGAGAGGAAGTTCGAACCAAATTCCTTCTAAAAGGCCTCGGGGTAAACAGATGTGATTCGAGTTGACCCAGATTCTCGGGAAACCTTCCCTCGACTCCTCGTGAAAGAAAGTAAATAAGACAGCGTTTAATAATTAATTTCTTATATTGTTAATAATTGATTCTCTTAAAAGGAGAAAATTTATTTGCTTTAAATTAATATATTTTTTGCATGATGCCACACAAATTTGCAAGTAAAGAGAAATAATCAACGCATTTAATAAAATATAATTTTATATACATTAAAAGCAAGGGACCAAATTGAAGGAGGCGAGTGAAGGAATCCCGAGAGGAAAAGTTGACCCAGAATCCTTTCAAAAAGGCCTCAGGGTAAACAGGTGTGATTCGAGTTGACCCACATTCTCGGGAAACCTTCCCTCGACTCCTCGTGAAAGAAAGTAAATAAGACAGCGTTTAATAATTAATTTCTTATATTGAATAATTAATTTCTTATAGTAATTGATTCTCTTAAAAGGAGAAAATTTATTTGTTTTAAATTAATATACTTTTGGCATTTTTCTGATTTTCATTCACATAATATGTACAGATGCGTGTGTGTGTGTGTTTGTGTGTAGATTTGAGAATATGTTAATGGAACGAATTCTTTTAATTGTTTAGTGATTTTTTTTAATGTTTTAATTCACTTTAAGGTGAAAATCCGTATATATATATAGGAATGACAAAATTAAATAGACACGGTTATTATGATTCTTTCTATAGAGAATGACAAATTAAATAGACACAGTTAATATGTTTTTTTGTATATATATATATATATATATATATATATATCGTAAAGAACGACGCTTGTATAGGAGATATTCCGCGCAAGACGAGAGAGAGAGAACGAAACAAATGAAAAAATGAGGTAACCACCCGGGAATCGAACCCGGGATCTTCCGATTGCCGGTCAGATGCGATACCATTACACCATGGGCCTCATTTTTTCATTTGTTTCGTTCTCTCTCTCTCGTCTTGCGCGGAATATCTCCTATACAAGCGTCGTTCTTTACGTTTTTATACTGCGTGTTCTTTGCAGTTGAATGTATATAATGTTACGGCATGCGGGAGGTGCCCCCTTGGGGCATTGGTTTCTGCAAGTATGTAGAAGAATTACGGCATTTGGAAGAGTGAGGCCCATGGAGTAATGGTATCGCATCTGACCGGCAATCGGAAGATCCCGGGTTCGATTCCCGGGTGGTTACCTCATTTTTTCATTTGTTTCGTTCTCTCTCTCTCGTCTTGCGCGGAATATCTCCTATACAAGCGTCGTTCTTTACGTTATTTATACTGCGTGTTCTTTGCAGTTGAATGTATATAATATTACGGCATGCGGGAGGTGCCCCCTTGGGGCATTGGTTTCTGCGCGAGTATGTAGAAGAATTACGGCATTTGGAAGAGTGAGGCCCATGGTGTAATGGTATCGCATCTGACCGGCAATCGGAAGAATCCGGGTTCGATTCCCGGGTGGTTACCTCATTTTTTCATTTGTTTCGTTCTCTCTCTCTCGTCTTGCGCGGAATATCTCCTATACAAACGTCGTTCTTTACGTTATTTATACTGCGTGTTCTTTGCAGTTGAATGTATATATATATATATATATATATATATATATATATATATATATATATAAGGTAAGGAGAAACTTGTTCATTTGTGTGTATTTCGTCTGAACAAATATTTTGACGATTGTACGTTCGCGTCCTACCTCAAAAAGGCCTCAGGGTAAACGATTCGAGTCGGGAATCCTTTCCTCGTGTGTGTGTGTGTGTTTGTGTGTGTGTGCACGAGTTGTTCATTCGTTTATTATATATATACAAGCACAGATGGGGTGAGAAGTTGGGGGGGGGGATGAGGGAGGAGGTGGGACGACCGTGTGTTTTGAATTGTCGTTTGTTTCACCTATCTTCGTAAGTTATGTTTTCCTTTCCCACTGTTATTCGTGACTTAAATTGTGATATTAATAATAAAAATAGGAATTAAGTGATTTATTGTGTAAAGAGCGTGTGTTTAAATTATTTATTTAATAAACAGAATTTCTTTTAATTGTTGGAATTAAGAAGATTCATCTGTATTGAATAACTACCATCATATAAATATATTGTGGTATTTAAATGGATGATTGATATATGGTTTAATTTAATAAATATTGCTATCTGGCAACTCAGTCTTCGATTAATATATGAATTAATTAAATATATAGCACAAACTGGCAACTCAGCCTTCTATTGGAATTAAATACATGGCGCTATCTGGCAACTCAGCCACATGGCGGATTAGAGGTCTATAAAAGAACGAGAGGCTGACGACGGAGTCATACAAGCTCGGCTCCCAGCCGAGCAAGGATCTCTGGTCCTTTCTCTTTCTGGCCCTTTGGGTGGTGAGAAAACCCTTTCCCACCCTTAGAGGCCTCTTAGGTTAGGTATACCCCTTTGGGGGGAATAGCTTGGGGGAGAACTCCGCCTCCAAGTTGCATGCCCTTTGCAATCCCATTTTGGGGTTGGCAACAAAGGCCTATACTCTCTTTCTCTCTCCCTTTGGGGGAAATTTTTTTGCACACCCTACCCCTCTTTGCAACACCCCACCCTCTTTGCAACATTGAGTTGTTGCATAACCCCACCCCCATTTGCAACACCCCACCCCCCTTGCGACATTACGTAATAATTTGCAACATTCCTGCACTCTCCCCTTTTTCGGCTATACTACTAGGATGACCATGCTTACACCGCTTTTGAAGCCAATGGGCGGCTTTATCAATTCAAAAGATTAAGTTTCGGGTTAACAAATGGAGTCGTGTGCTTCCAACGAATTATGAATGATTTCATACGTCAGAATAAATTAGAAGGGACTTTCACTTACTTGGATGACGTCACCATATGCGGTTCGACGCAGGAGGAACATGACGAAAATTTGCATAGGTTCATTGACACCGCTAATCGTTATAACATGACGCTGAATAGAGAAAAGTATGTATTTTCATCCCCTTCCATATGTCTGCTGGGTTAAGAAATCAGGAATAACGAGCTGCGACCTGATCCTTCTCGTCTGGAACCCTTACGAAGTATGCCGTTGCTTCAATCAAAACAGGGCCTTTTACGGATGATGGGCCTTTTTGCCTATTATTCACGTTGGGTGCCACGATTCTCAGAAAAGGAATTATGTCAAACAGTATGCAGAATGCAGAGTCATTGACACCAAATCATTTTCTCGGTGGTAAACGATTAACATCAAACCCCAGTTTGCCAGAAGACTTATAGCCTATCCAGAGCAGTCAAGAAGAGTTAACCAGAAGGTTCAAGTACCTTGAAGAGCTAGAAGATCAGTTATGGAAGAGGTGGCAGATGGAATACTCGCCAGAACTCAATTATTACCCATCAGGCAATGTAAAGGGCTCCAATGCAAATTGTATCAAGATGGGAGAAGTGATAATGATGATTGGGGATGAAAGACCCAGGCAATGTTGAAAACTTGGCATAATTGAAGAGTTGTTTGTTGGCAAAGACAATTTAGTTAGGTCTACACTGGTAAAGACTTCAGGAGGAAAATTAAAGACCTATACAAAAACTCTGTGCTTTAGAAATCAGCAAAAACACGGACAGTCAAAATGAAGCATTTGGGTTACAGCCTCATGGAGAAGGCTTGGCTAAACTTGCAGAAGGTAATGACAACAATGCCTCTTCGGTGGGGAGTGTTAGAAAATGTAGAAGAGGAAGAGGCATTGTTGTCCCAAGGCGATATGATGACTAAGCTGATTGATGCAGCATTGCTTGTATATATTAAGTTAAGGTGTATATATATATATATATATATATATATATATATACACACCTTACCTTAAATTTACTTTAAAGCGCTTCTGCCTCAAGGTGCGCTGTCCCACGAAGTCCACTCAGCGCCTCCTGAGGCGGGGCCACGACGGGGTCGCCACCCTTCTTTTCTCTTGCTCCTGCCATACGATTTGGTCCCCTATTGAATTTATGGGGGCTGGTCTGGCAGAGGAATACCCTGACACTGTGGGTTGGTCGGGTATGTTGGCTAAAAACATGTCCAAGTGTTTTTTAAAAGTATCTACTGGGACTGCACTTATATCTCTAAGGTACTGAGGCAAGGAGTTAAACAGGCGAGAACCCTGCCTAGAGATACTATTATATTGAAGGGTTTGAATCCTTCTCAGCTGTTTGGTGGGAGGTGATATTTTTTACACATTCTGCCAGTTCTTGTTAAGGTGGGCACAATTGGTTCAGTATTGGGGGCAACTAAAAGCCCTTCTAGAATTTTCCAGGTGTAGATTAGGATGTATCTCTCAAACCTTCTCTCTATGGAATAAAGGTTGAGGCCTCTAAGCCTATCCCAGTAGTTTAATTTGTTTTTACTCACCTGTTGCCCATCAGGTTGTTTAATATACGAGGTAAAGGTTCTTTGTAGGCCCTCAATTTTTTGCAATTCATTCTGTTTGTGGGGAAACCATAATTGAGAGCAGTAGTCAATGCGTGGAAGGACAAGTGATTTCCACAGGGTAAGCATGGTCATACTGTCCCTAGTTCTGAATGTCCTCAGTATATATCCTATTAGTTGTTTGCATGATGAGGTTACTTTGTCAATGTGCCTGTTGAATGTTGCATCTTCAGATAATATAATCCCTAGATCCCTGACATGATCAGTTTGTGCAATATCTTTTCCTGTGGGTCCAGTGTAGTTGAATTGTTCTTTCAGGTATTTATTTGGTCCATACTTAATTAGTTCAAATTTGTCTTCATTGAAGGCCATATTGTTTGCATCTGCCCATGCATATATAGTTTGTAGATCTTTTTGTAGCTCTACACAGTCTTCTTTTTCTGTAATTGGTCTTAGTATTCTGGTATCATCTGCGAATGACAGGAGAGAGCTGCCTAGGTTACAGTTTATATTGTTTAGCATTATAATGAATAGAATTGGTCCTAGTACTGTGCCTTGCGGCCAGTGGCGGTCCTAGCTTACATGACGCCCTGGGCGAACCTCACCTTCAGCGCCCCCCCCCCCTGTTCGCCAACACACACACATTCGAATCCCCCCAAAATAAGGACAGACATAACTCTTTCACAAAATAACTTTTTATTGGACTAATTGTTGGAACTTCAGAACCAAAACAAAGACTCAAATTTCTGAATTTTACAAATCCTTCATCACGTAAATAGAATAACTCTCACTTAAGAGAATGTAATTATGATACTATGAACAGGAAAAATACAAATTAAATTGCACAACTGCCATAAATAAACTAGAGAATCAAATTTCTAAATTGTACAAATGCTCTATCACATAAATAGAATAAGACACTTAAGAGAGGGTAATTATTATGCTACACTTTGAACAAGAAACAAAATAAATTGCACCACAGCACAACTGCCATCTAAAGCCTGACTCTTCTTACCTTCCTTGATGCAAAGTCATGAATTAAATCATCATATGAAATCTGCTCAGCAATTGTATGATTTATACTGATGATGGCCAGACCGGTAAGGCGTTCCTGTGACATAGTTGACCTCAGGTAGGATTTGATGAGCTTCAGCTTTGAAAAGCTCCTCTCTGCTTCAGCAACAGTGACTGGAAGAGTAAGACCAATTCTGAGAGCAGTCCACAAATTTGGATATATTTCAGAGAGCTCCCTTTCATGATAAATGTCAGCAGTTCAAGCAAGGATATGGTCTTTGATGGCAAGTCAGGCAAGTTCTTCAGCTCCTGTGCAAGCTCTCTGCCATCCAAGTCAGATTGTCCCTTAAAGTGTAGTGTAGTACTAAGGTTCACACATTGTTCTGTCAGCTCCTCAAATGTGAGATTTTGGAAATGTGTCAGCACTCCAAACTTCTCTCCCACAATTTCCAACGTGGAAAATCTTTCCTGAATGGCTGATGTTGCAGCATCAACCACTGCATTGAAAAATGTCACCTCCAGCTTCTTCAAAGCATCAATCAAGGGCTCATCAGATGCTTCATAGGAGAAGTGCCGCTTTGTGGACCTCAGCCGTTTTTGTTTTAACACAGCCTCCACATTCATTTGTTCACAGATATCTGTGGCTGCCATTTGTGCAGCCACAAAACCTGTTGCCCTGTAATTGCGGAGACCTCTCTCTGTTTTTTTTAGGAGATTTACTGCAACATCAACGTGCATGCTAGGAGACTGCATCTGCTTGCTCACATGCTGAATTTGGCACAACAGGTCATGCCACACCACTGAACAAATGGCGAAGCGGTATGACCCAACCTCCTCTGACAGAGATTGAGCCTCGACCTTTATTACAGAGTCTTTGGTGTGGTCCCTCACCTCGATCAGTGCATCTCTCACTGCAGCTGCCTGATATCTCAGGGGCTCCACACTCTTGATCTTGCTTTCCCACCTTGTATCAGACCACATCTTCAATGTGATGTTCACATGTTTTTTCAAAATGGCCCATCGTTGTGTGGAGGCTGAAAACAAGTTGTAAAGCTTCTGCAAGATGCCAAAGTAACTTGTGGCATCAATAGATCCCTTAGCAGCATCGGCCACAAGCAAATTCAGAGAATGAGCCCCACATGGAACAAACAGAGCTCTGGGATTAATTTCTAGGAGTCTGGATTGAACACCCTTGTTTTTCCCCTCATGTTGGCCCCGTTGTCGTATGATTGTCCTCTACAGTCCATGAAAGGAACTTTTAGCTCCTCCAGTCTCTTCAGAATCAGAGATGCCAAATGTTGACCAGTGGACTCCTCTGCCTCCAAAAACCCCATGAAATGTTCCTTTATATGGGGCTTCCCCTCCAGTGACAACCCGAATCACAACTGACAACTGTTCAGTGTGGCTGATATCTGGAGTGCAATCTAGAATTATTGAAAAAAACTTTGATTGTTTGATGTCGCTCACCATTGCTGAAATGGTCTTGCTGCTCGACAAATCAATGAGTTCGTTTTGTATGTGGTGGCCGAGGTAGCTGGTGTGACTGGAGGTCCCTTTTTGGACACGGTTAATGTGCTCTTGCATTATAGGATCAAATTGTGCCATCAGTTCAACTTCTTTCAGAAAATTGCCATTTGATGGTGAGAACAATTTTTCTGTATGTCCCCTTAGTGCCAAATTCCTAACTGCCAGAATGCACAATAGCAGTGAGACGTGTCAGCACCGCTCTCCATCTCAACTTCTCAGCCTCCAGAAGTGCCATCTCCTGCTTGTCAATGGTCTCCCCCTTTCTCATCCTCACTGCCAGTTCTTTCCAGATTTTCATAGAATTTAGGTGTTCTGAACTGTTGTCATGTGATGTGAGCAATGAGCTTGCATGCTTCCAGTCCGAGAGTCCCAAACTTGTTAAATTTATTTTCCTCTTGGAAAATAATGTACAACAGAAACAGAAAAGGCTGTTGTTTTTTAAGGAATAGACCAACCAACTTCTGGTTATATTTTCCCCACTAACCAATGACTTCCTGAAGTATTGATGGTGGAAACTTCTTCCGTCACTGTCGTTTCTAGGGAATACAAAGTCAGATGGTACTTGACTTGGTCCCCTGGAAACCAGTTGTGTCCGAATTCTCTCAGTCAGAACTGAAGGCCAGTTAGCAGGGTCGGTGGACAGAGACTCATCCTCAGGAGGCGATTCTGCTCCAGGCCTTTCTAATAGAAAGAACAAGAGCATTACTCATTAGTATACACACCTAAGTTAGATAACACATTATTCACAGCACTTTGTTATGGTGGTGGTGTTATGGAATTATGGTGGTGAAACACCACACATACCCAGTAACCCAGACCCAGTGATAATAACATTATAATTTATAACTGTTTGCAAAATGCTTTGCAGGGATGCACACACATACACATACACACACACGCACACACTCACAGACATATGTGCACACAAACTCACCTGAAGAGTCCTGCCGGGGAGAAGTAGAAGCAAATGGGTCTTCATCCTCAGGATCAGACTGCATTTGTGGAGACATATGTGAGGCTGAGGAGGTAGATGGCTCCTCAGCCTCAATAATGGCAGAAGTAGACGGCTTCTCATCCTGGCTAGTGGCAGAGGGTGTTCCAAAATATTTCAAAAGTGCCCCTGCAAATAGTAAAATAGAACATAACAGACCAATGCATGAATAGGCTAGTACAATTAATTTAACATGTTATTAAGCACAATTTATTAAACTTTTAGAATAGGAAACAAATGAATAATACAACCTCCTTGGTTAATGGCTAATTATATACATAATAGTACACTTCAAATGACTCAGAAAGCTATATCACAAAATAGCAGTGTAATATAGCAGTGAAGAGTAGATGACATAGCTCTATACCTTTATCTTTTGCTCGTTTCTCCTCTTCTTCTTTCCTCTTTTTTCTAAACTGAGCACCTGATAGCTTTGACCTCTTCTTATCCATTTGCGGTTATTTGACAGACCTTAGTGGCTTAGTGTGAAGATTCGTTCTGTAATAAATAATATACATTTCACTATTTAACCAAACCCAGAAAAATAACATTACATATGTTAAAGTATGGGCCTTTATTCCCAATAATATTAATCTGGAAGCATTTTGCATTGTTTAGGTCTTTTATGGGAAGGTTTATGGAAAATGCAATAGATGGTTTTTTATTAATAAAAATATATTTATTGATCTTTTATTATTTATTTTATTTTATTTTTTATTTTTATTTATTTCTTTATTTATTTATTCTTATTTTTATTTTTTTTGCAGGCGCTCATGCCGCCCCTCCACAAATGCCGCCCTGTGCGGCTGCCCATATTGCCCATATGAGGAACCGCCACTGCTTGCGGCACTCCACTAATCACTTCTTTTTCTATAGATCTTGCTCCATTTACAGTTGTTATTTGTTTTCTGTCAGCGAGAAAGGCATGGATCCATTTTCCTACTTTTCCACAAATACCAAGTTCTTTTAGTTTATGGAATAATATACCATGGTCAACCTTGTCAAAAGCTTTTGCAAAGTCTAGATAGATGACATCAACATTGTGGTTTTCTCCCAAGTATTGTAGGATTGTATTGCAATGGTCTATAAGTTCAGTAAGGCAGGATCTCTTGTGTCTGAAGCCATGTTGAAAGTGAACACATTTTCTATAAAACTGACAATGTGCCTTTTCAGGACTTTCTCAAATATTTTAATAATATGGGAAGTCAAAGATATGGGTCTATAGTTCTTGGCTTCCTTTCTTTTGCCTCCTTTGTAGATTGGGGTAATATTTGCTTGTTTCATGATTGGTGGTATTCTACTGGTGTCTAGTGAGGATCTCCACAGGATTTTCAAAGGCAGAGATAAAGTATGTTTGCATTCCTTAAGAATCTTGGCTCCAATTCCATCTGGACCAGGGGCTGAACTCCCCGGTAGCTCTGTTATTGCCTGTTGTATATCTCTAGTGGTTATTTGTATATCTTCCAATAATGGTCTGTCTTGGTCATTTTCTTCTCTATCAAAAAATGCTGTAGTTTTTATTTTCTTTGCTACTACAGGGGTACTCCAGCTTAAAGCATATTGAGATTGTAAAATGTTTGCCATTTCCTGTGTATTAGATGTGAGAGTTAGTCCATCTTTAGCAAGCAATGGGCCAATGCTCGTTTTGATAACTGCTTTGCGTTTAGCATAGCTAAAGAAGAATTTGCTATTTTCCTTTATAGTGCCAATAGCTTTGTGTTCATTATCAATATTCTCTCTTATGGTTGACTCCTTTATTTTAAGTTCTAACATCAGTATCTGATTCCGGATGTTACTATGTCTTGTATCACTTAATTGCTTTGTCAGTTGTTTAGATAGCTTTGTTCTCTTTCTCATAAGTGTCCTTCTGTATCTGTGCTCTTTTGTCCGGTGCTTCTGTGCACTATCGTTTTTCTTTGGTGTGTGTTTGTATAATGCTGATGACAGCAGGTATTGTATTCTACTCCAGCATTCTTCTGGCTTTAGGTTTTCTAATTCATCTTCCCAGTTTATTTCTCCCAGACAGTTATTTATTGATGTCCAGTCTGACTTGTGCAGGTTTAGGTCAGAGTATGGCAAGTTCGTTTGGCATGGGTCTTGCTTACATTTGTGGAGGGACAAGTTTGTGAATATGTGCATGACATTGTGGTCGGAGTGTATAGTTGGTGTTATAACAATGTGGTCAATTGTAGTTGCATTATTTGTCAGCACTAAATCTAGGATATTATTTTTTCTAGTTGGGCAGTGGACATGTTGTACTAGGAGCAGTTTTTCCATAAACTCATTCAGGTGTTTTGATTTGGACCTTTTTGTCCCTGATTTCATACCACCATATTGGTTCCAGGTGCAATTT
Source organism: Bathynomus jamesi (assembly GCA_023014485.1). Lineage (NCBI taxonomy): Eukaryota > Metazoa > Arthropoda > Malacostraca > Isopoda > Cirolanidae > Bathynomus > Bathynomus jamesi. The sequence continues at coordinate 1,303,032 of JAJOZX010000554.1, read as the reverse complement.
GGGAGATTAAAGTCTCCTGTAATGATTAAGTCTCTCGTTGAGTCTACAATAGCTGGCATTGCCTGATTTTTTCCAGAACTTCAGTGAGCTCTAGATGGGAGCTATCTGGGGGGCTATAGATATTCACTAGTATTATGTCTTTATTTATGCTGAGCATGATGATTAGGAGTTCACAGGCTCCATTTGAGTATGCCATGAGCAGTTCACTTTGAATGTTTTCAGGGATGTACATCAGGACACCACCATTTAGACGGTCTTCTCTGTCACATCTATGGGTGGTGTACCCTTTGATTGCAATTTCACTACTCATGATCATGGGGTTCAGGTGTGTTTCTGTGAGGGCTATAACTGTGCTAGTAGTGTGTTTCACTAGGCTCTTTAGGTAAAGTACTTTGGTATGGTTTGAGTTTGGGTAAAGGCCCTGGATGTTTAAGTAAATTATTGATACATTTGTGGAGCCATTTGTTTCATCTCCCACATATAGGGCATTTGAAGGGTTCCTGCTGGGGTTCTCGTTTGCTTTTGTATGAGGAGCCCAAGTGAGCTTTGAATGTCTTGTATTTGTTTTATGAGGTGGTAAAACAAACCCCAATGGGGTTTCATGGTTGCTTGCTGTACTATTTTCACCAGTGGACTTACCTGGACCCGCTACATCAGCATAAGATCTGGGTGCAGGAATGGTATTTGGTCTTGGGTTTTCTTGCACCCCTTGGGCCAAATAGTGCTGAGGGATAGTAGACTCACTATCCTGGTATTCTCTCCGTTGAGTTTGATGTGGTTGGAATCGGATTGTTCCCTTCAGGTGGGCCAGATTGCAGTTCTCTTTAAAACAACTTCTTTCCCACCATGAGCTCTGGCAAATTTGGGGATGAAAATAGGGACATCTTGCATTGGATCTACATCCAGAAATGCCATTCCCATCGTGTATAAATTTTTGCAGAGTGGTGGGTGAGAATGGGCATTCTCTTCCTTAAGTCCATATTTACACAAGCCCCTCCTGTAATACTTGCATACTGGCTTCTTGTTTTCACTTTTGGCTTTTTGGTGATATGTACAGTGGGGTTGTTCACTTTGTTGAAGGTCTTAATGTCTATTTCCTGTTCTTGTTTTTGGTTTTGTCTCTTTTGGTGCCCTTTTTGCTTGCAGTGTCCCTCTCTCTAGGGTCTCATCCTGAGGTTTCTCACTTTTTCAGCAAACTCTGCATTTGCAATGATAATTTCCTCCTCCTGTAACTCACCTGCCACTTCTACTTCAAGCTCTTCAAATTGTCTGTCATAGTCATCGCAAATTTGACGAGCACATTTAAAGCATGAGAATTTCCTTTTTGAATTTGAAAGATGAGTAGGAATAAATAGGTAGTTCACTACATTTGTAGTGTATCCATAGTCTGCATTCATCACATTTTAATGCATGTAGGCTGCAGTCTAATGCACATTTTATGCATAGGTTTCTGTTTTTGTTTCCTTCCCTCTGCCATGTTGACTTGCATACTGGTTTTAGTGTGGAGCGTAGATATTAAAATATTTTGCAAAGGTTTAAGTTTATTGTTTATTTTGTAATTTTTCTATAATTTTCTATAACGAAAGGTGCCCACCCAAATTATTTATTTATTTATTTATTTATTTATTTATTATATTTATTTTTTTTTTATTATTTTTGTTTCTGTTTCCTTTCTTTCGATGTTTCGATGGTCGGGTGTATTTCGAGAGGTTTCTGACCTTTGCGTTTTTATGACCTTTTTCCTGCCTTATTTCAAACTTTCACGAATGCCCAACCTTATTTCGTTTTTCGTTTTGAATATATACGTTAAAACTGGTGATAGATGATGTAAACTGTATTGCACTTTCTTTATTTTAATGGATTTCACTTTATAATTTATATGCACGGATTCACTGATACTTTATGCACTTTCGGGTGTAAACAGAATAACCGCCGAATAGATTTTTCCCTTCTAATTTGGGTGTTTAATAGAGAGAGTAAAACAGCACGTCCATTCACACACACTGGTATTTCTAATAAGGTGGCACTGACGCGTCCTTTCTACTCGTTTGTTGAATGCGGCACTTACAGGGCGTGGTCTTATAGAGAGATCTCTTGCAATTCAGTTTGGTTGTTTAGATACAAGATTGTTGCATCGTGAAATAGTGCAGGTTGTGTTGTTGTTGCAAAGTTTAGAAAGAAGACCATAAATAAGTGCCCCTTTTGTTTTTTTCTTAATTTTATGCGAAACCTAAAATAGGCCCACATCGAGTCAACACCCCTGAGGTAGGACCTAATACTGTACTATGAACCTCGAAGTCCGTAAGTTTGTTTTAGTCTATCTTAACTTAGGCTATAAGTTAAAGAAGTCCCTCAGAGCTTGGCCGTTCAAGGCTCAGCCGGGATTCTGAACCCAATCAAAATAAATAAAATAACAAATGTTTGCAAATTCAGGTATCTTTTACGATATAAAATTATCAAACCTATATAAAGGTATTTTCGCAGATTGCAGTTTTTTAAATTTAGTAATTTTTGAGCAAGTTGTGAGGATGGAGACACTTTCTAAATTAATATTACAAATAGCCTTGATGGGCATTTGCTGCACTTTTCCCAGTTTTCTATAAGATAAGGAGTCGCGGTACTTTTCCGTTATAACCTCGCAAATTGACGATTGGTTAGGTTTAGTTGTGATATTTTCGTTAAAACTAACGAAAATATTATGAATTAACCTAACCAATCGTCAATATATATATATATATATATATATATATATATATATATATATATATATTGGTTCTACATAATTTAGGACCGTCACATTATTACTTAAAATTTAGGACCGTAAAAGCGAAAATATCCCATAAGGCTAACCACACCAAATATTAACAAAACAGTTTTATTACGAATTATCCACAATCCAAGCACTTATGGAAAAACTAGATATACCTGTCATACACTTTACATTACAGTTCACAACAAAGCCTTATTCAAACCCAGGCTTATACACGCCAACAATATGTTATCGTACATGGTACCTTTATTTCATAATTAATACAAATTATTAATTTATTGTATTAAATAACTATAAAAAAAATTGCCATACATAAAACCCAATATGTAGGCATTGGGCATGCATAACAACAAGAAAAACGTATTTTTTCGATTAAAAATTTTCATTGCTGATTCATGAAAATTATTTCGAGTGAAGAAATAATGAACATACGAAAATTAGACGTCTGGAGACTTTGCAAAGTCAGGGAACTTAAGACAAAGGGATTTATAGTAGTTGTAGCCAGAGCTCTCTAGTTACGAGCATTGCTGTAGCCAAGGAAGACATGTTTAGTCTTCCTACAAGTTCTGAGTGAAAAACTAATAAAATAAAACTAATAACGCAAAAGGATAGGCCTATTCCTTCATGTATTTAAGCGTAGTGAATTGCCTGTATTATTTAAACTGAATAAACTCTTTTCGCAACCCTATCGTCGAAAGAGAGGCGTGATAGGCAGCCGCACGTTCTACAACCAGAAGCGAGGTCCAACAAAATAATAAAGTATGGTAATTTCCTTTTTCACCATTAGGCAGCGCTAAATACCGAAAGCAAATAAATTCAACATTAACAAAAAAAAAAAACTTCCACTATTTAACAAGGTTATGGAAAACTGATGAGTGGGTAGTTGGGAGGTAACGAAAATGGTTCACTGAGTAGGTAGGTAGTTAATCTAACAATTATTAAATTCCTTTTATGTCAATAACTGGGTGGATGAAACCAATTGGTTGCTCACCAGAGTTATTCTCCACACTAGTATTTATATACTGTGTGACAAGAGCGTGCTCGGTAATAGATATACATTACCGATCAACCAACCGAGGAAAAAACCAAGACGACGCTGGTGGAAAAAGCCCCGCGAAAAGGAGAACAAAGGAGAACGGAAACGAGGAACGGGGCGAGAGGACGGAACTGGAGAAGGGACAAGAACAGACAACGAAAAAGATCCCCACCAGCATGTACGCTCTTAACAATTAAGCAAGACGGAAAAAGGGACTCTCTAATAACTAGCAGTAAGTGACTAATTGTGTTTTTAACCCAGTTTTACGTAGACTCATTAAATTAAGCTGGGTCAGACAACTTAGGCCTACATTGTGGCCTAAGACCCAGCATCAACTCATAGCTTAACAAAGGTAAAGGTAGATTGCCCTAACCTAGTTTGGTGAGGAATCCTACTGTGGACCTCAATTTATCTGCCCGCTCTGGACCATTTCCGGAATCTCTAGGCTGACCCCTCTAGGCTAGACTTGATCTACTCTATAGTTAGACTGGAGATATAAGGGGTGGGTTAATTGTGGACCAATTCATACAGAGCATTTTTCACATTGGTGGTCCGTGTGTGGGGAATTTACAAACCTTAACCTTACTTGACAAAAATTGCAGAATTAGGCTAAATGGTCTAGCCTAAGCCTAACCTAATCAAGCCTAAAGTAACAAACTTGCCTAATTAGGTCTACAACCTTAGGGCCTAACTAGGAAACATTTACATTTAAGGAGTCTCATTCTCTTATAAGCTTAGACCTGAGTGACACATAAGTACTTGGGGGGATTAAACCAAATTTAAAACTTGACTGTTTTGTCTGTGATCTCTCTTCTCTGGTAATTTCTTCTTGTCCCCTATATTTCATTACGATCCCCAGTTAAACAACATTAGTGAACAAGCATTTAAAATGCATACAACTCCAAGCATCCAATTCTTCTTTTAAGGAAGAATCACTCAACAGATTTTTTCAACAGGCACATGCATTCCTTGCAATCTGTGTGTATATATATGTATATATACACTGTACTCTTTACATGTGCCACAAATACACTCAACCTATCTGAACACAAGCAAGGATTGCATGGGTTACTCAAAAGGGTCTTATGGCCTACTTTGGCCATAGCCCAAACACTGAACCTTGGTCTTATGGCATACTTTGGCCATAGCCCAAACACTGAACGTTGGTCTTATGGCCTACTGTGGCCATAGCCAAAACACTGAACCTTGGTCTTATGGCCTACTTTGGCCATAGCCCAAACACTGAACCTTGGTCTTATGGCCTACTGTGGCCATAGCCCAAACACTGAACCTTGGTCTTATGGCCTACTGTGGCCATGAGCCAAACAATAAAGGTTTTATGGCCTACCTTGGCCATGGGCCAAACAATAAGGGTCTTATGGCCTACCTTGGCCATAGGGAAAACTATTACAAGGGTCTTATGGCCTCCCTTGGCCAGAGACCAAACAATACAAAATAAGACCCAGACTATGGATAAACCAAAGACTGTTCCCAGAGACCAACTAGCTATAGCCAAACAGACAAAACTTGATACTGTAGAATCAAATGTGACCAACTGTAATACATGAACACCTATATTACAGAACTTTAATATAACTGTAGCCTCAAAGACAGTGATAAACACAGTTTGAATGATTGCCTGATTGAGGGTCCTAATCTCATTTCTGACCTTGTGAAGATCTTACTGAGGTTCAGGTTAGATAAATATGCCGTACAAAGTGACATTTCAAAGGCATTTTTGAGAATAAATCTAAAAAATGAATATGACAAGAATAGTGATGTAGGTCACATCCGCATCCGCATCCGCGGAACATCCGCACATTTTCTCGCATCCGCATCCGCATTCGCATCCGCACTTTGGACTGCGGATGTCGTGCGGATGTGGACCGTTGAGATAAAACGTCATTAATAAGCGGAAATTATCAAATTCTACTATATTAATAGAACTAGTTCATTGTGCGCAAAAGTGATGCAAGCGACAAGACGAGAGGCTGTTCTTGTATGAAGTTACTCTCTTGCAACCTACTTAGATCCACGTTACAAAGCTAAGTTATTTTCACCTAGTACATTAGAACGAGTTAAATCATCACTTGGCAAAGCAGTTGAAGAGCTTCAATCTCTTGAATCTGTCGCTTCGCCACCCACCAAAAGAATAAAAGTTTCAGTGACAGAACCAACACCTTCAACGAGCAAATCTATCACAGAATCTCTCTCTCAGTTTCTTGAGTCAAGCAGCGATGACGAGACCTACGCGATGTCAAAAGATGTAGTAAAAATGATCGAGAGCTATCACCAAGAAAAACGCCTGGCTGCATGTGACAATCCTATTAGTTGGTGGAAAAATACGCAGAATATCTATCCATACTTGAGTAAACTTGCAAGGAAACATTTAGCCTGTCCTCCAACAAACGTACCAAGCGAGAGATTATTTAGCAGTGCTGGATTAATATATGATGAAAAGAGAAACAGACTGGCAGCAGAAAAGGCAGAAAAATTAATGTTCCTTAAGCATAACCTTCCTATAATTAAGTTTGAATATTAAACGATGAACATCTTAGTTTACTTTATTTTAATTACTCATTTATAAATATGCCTAATAAAACTTTAAACTTAATATAAATAGTTATCAAGCTAATTAAAGATCTCTTTCTATAAGGGTGGAGGTTGGGGAAAGAGGTCGGTGGGGTGCATTTGAGTTGGGTTCACGTCCCGCATCCTGGTAACACAATTATGGTTTCTAATTGTGGCTGAAACTCGACAAAATATAACGAATTTATTTGCAGACGAATTCACTAATTGATTTCTATATTAGTTAGATGCTTGATATTATTTTATATGTTCAGAGAAAAGTACAGCAATTATTGTACAATTAATCAATTATACTACATTATAGCTACAGCTCTCTCTATATAATAACTTATTATATACGTTAAACACAACAAATCTCGAATATATGCTAAAAAATAACGAAAATGTAGACATCCGCATCCGCATCCGCATCCGCGGATGTCGAAATCAAACATCCGCATTCACATCCGCATCCGCGGATGTGAAAAAAATGACATCCGCTACATCACTAGACAAGAACCAACTTAGGTTCTTATGGTTCAGGGATCCATTTGATTTGAATAAAAGGTTCATAACCTATAGATTTAATGTTGTGTTGTTTGGAGCCAATTGCTCACCTAGCCTATTAGCATTGACAATTAGACATCATTTGAACCAGTTTAATAACTCTTTAACATTGAACTTCCTTAAGGAACATTTTTACGTAGACAATCTAATAGGCTCAACAACAACAAAATCTGAATTATCTGAAGTCTATAAACACTCTCAAAACATTATGCAACAAGGTAACTTTGAACTTAGAGAGTGGATTTCAAATGATGAGGATTTAAACAAAAAGATTTTAAAGGATAATAATGGTCTTACTGAGCCATCAGACAGAGTTAAAACTTTAGGTATGAACTGGTATTTGGATGCAACTTCTAACAGTCATGATTCAATCTGTACTAAAGGTTTTAAACTTGATGAGGAAGCAAATACTAAAAGATAAATATTATCAGAGGCTTCCAAAATTTTTGATCCTATGGGTCTATTCCTGCCTTCAACAATAAAATCAAAGATTCTCCTCCAAGAAATTTGGGGACAAATGTTGGGTGGGATGATCCAATAACAAATGAAAATCAAAAATCTTGGAAGAAGTTAGCTGCTGATTTAACAAAAGTGCAGAACATTAAAATTCAAAGGTGCTGTGGGTTAGGGATAAGCCTCAGAGACTTCATGTGTTTGCTGATGCAAGCACACAAGCTTATGGGTGCTGTGCGTATCTTGTAAGTCCTACAGAAAGTCATCTAATTTATGCAAAAGGGAAAGTTGCACCTCTCAAACCTACCCGAACCATACCTCAATTGGAACTATTGGCTGCTGCATTAGCCATTAAAACCATTTCATTGCTTAAGGATGCTTACCATGATGTGAACATAACTGATATCCACGTCTGGCTTGACAGTCAGATTTGTCTTGCCTGGATACGGAATGATAGCATTAATAGTAAGAATATCTTTGTAAGAAATAGGCTAAAAGAAATAGCTGAAGCTAATGAAAGCCTACAAGTAAACTTTCACTATGTTCCAACTAAACAAAATCCAGCAGACTTTCTGACCAGAGGTTTATCCTACAAGTTGTTGAAGTCAAACAAAACTTGGTTTATGGGACCTAAGTGGCTCTGTAATACAGACCAATGGCCTGTGGAACAAGTTAACTTGACATTAAATTTAATCTTTTCAAATGAAAAGGTTGAACCAATCACTAATTATGAACGTTATCTGATTTCAGTAAACTTGTCAGGGTCACAGCCTACTGTTTGAGGTTTGCTCACAACTGTTTAACTACAATTAACAAACAGCTAAATAAAAACAATCATAATTATACAGAAGTTGCAACCAAGTACTGGATAGGCCATGCACAACAAAAAGAGTATAATAAAGAGTTAGAATTCTTGACTAATGGGAAACAAACAAAAGAACCTGTACCATCAGTAGTTGTGGATCTAAACTTGTTCAGAGATGAGGAAGGCCTTCTAAGGTGTAAAGGGAGATTAGACAAATCAAAACTGTCATACAAAAGCAAACATCCAATCCTTTTACCTAGATTTAGCTATTTGACAACATTAATCATCAGAAAAACACACAATGATGTATATCATATGGGGGTACCACAGACATTAACTACAGTAAGAAAAACTTATTGGATACCCAAGGGAAGGATCACTGTTAAAACAGTCCTGAGTGAGTGTGTCACATGTAGGCGTATTCATGCTAGGCCCTATAGGAAACCAAATCCTCCTGCTTTGCCAGAGGAGAGAGTTACTCTCAACAGACCCTTTGAGACTGTAGGCATTGACTATACAGGAGCATTGACTGTAGGGGTGGTTGACACTGAACAAAAAATGTACATTGTACTGTTTACATGTACTGCCTCACGAGCTGTTTATCTGGATGTTGTGGAGGACCTTACAGCAGAATCTTTTGTTGCTGTCTTTAAGAGATTCTGTGCACGACATTCGGTACCAAAGACAGTTTGGACTGACAATGCTACATATTTCAAGGCTGGTGAACAAGTCATCCACGACTTGTTAAGCGATGAACTCACACAATTATATATAAACAATTCAAACATAAAGTGGAGTATATTCCGGTTGCCTCTCCTTGGTATGGTTCTATCTGGGAGAGGAATATACAAACAGTAAAGAATTGCTTGAAGAAAGCAATTGGTAAAAAACAGATACACTTGTTTGAGTTGCTCACTCTCCTGGCTGAGATTGAGAACATCATTAACAATAGACCACTCACTTATGTGAGTGACAACATTAACGACCCGGAACCATTAACTCCAAATCATTTGATTCGGGGAGAACAAGTTAGTCTCCTGCCGGACTACAATATAGACTCTTCAGAAGACCCAAACTGGACTCATCGACACGATGAACTCCAGACTAAGTTACAACACTTAACTAGAGTTAAAGCTCATTTTATTAAACAGTGGAAAACTGAGTACTTGATGGGTCTAAGGGAGAGACATAAACAAATGACTAAGAAGGATTGGTCTGACACAATTAAGGTAGGGGACCTTGTTCTCATACATGACAGTACTCCAAGACAATACTGGCCTCTGGCTAGAGTTTTAGAACTCAGACCAGGGCAGACGGGGTAACAAGAGTGGTCAAATTAAGGACTTCAACGGGTGACACAACAAGAGACATTTCTCTTTTGTACCCTTTAGAGTCTGGACCCAAAACAATGGACTTTGGAGAACCTTCTCCACTGACAGTAACAACTGGAGACACTGAACTTCCAGTAACTATTCCTTTGACAGTAGGAGTGGTAACGCATCCTACTACAACATTGACAGACACAAGACCTCAGCGACAAACAGCATTAAAGGCGCGACTATTTTACAACAAAAAATAGATGCTGGGGAATTGTAATTTTATCTTCTAACTTTCACTTTTACTTTTCTTATGGTAAAGACCATAGACAGTTTCATCCTATGGATGTATATTTTCTCTTCTAATTAAATGCTACACCTTCTCCATGAGAAGGTGAGGATAGGCACTGTTAATCAGATTAACAGGCATTTACAGTCAAATAGTTAGCTAGTCTACACTCAGACATAAAAATTGGTGACAATGACACCAAAATTTTTATCTTCCGGGGCCCCCAGTATATGGAAAACTGATGAGTGGGTAGTTGGGAGGTAACGAAAATGGTTCACTGAGTAGGTAGGTAGTTAATCTAACAATTATTAAATTCCTTTTATGTCAATAACTGGGTGGATGAAACAATTGGTTGCTCACCAGAGTTATTCTCCCACTAGTATTTATATACTGTGTGACAAGAGCGTGCTCGGTAATAGATATACATTACCGATCAACCAACCGAGGAAAAAACCAAGACGACGCTGGTGGAAAAAGCCCCGCGAAAAGGAGAACAAAGGAGAACGAAAACGAGGACCGGGGCGAGAGGACGGAACTGGAGAAGGGACAAGAACAGACAACGAAAAAGATCCCCACCAGCATGTACGCTCTTAACAATTAAGCAAGACGGAAAAAGGGACTCTCTAATAACTAGCAGTAAGTGACTAATTGTGTTTTTAACCCAGTTTTACGTAGACTCATTAAATTAAGCTGGGTCAGACAACTTAGGCCTACATTGTGGCCTAAGACCCAGCATCAACTCATAGCTTAACAAAGGTAAAGGTAGATTGCCCTAACCTAGTTTGGTGAGGAATCCTACTGTGGACCTCAATTTATCTGCCCGCTCTGGACCATTTCCGGAATCTCTAGGCTGACCTCTAGGCTAGACTTGATCTACTCTATAGTTAGACTGGAGATATAAGGGGTGGGTTAATTGTGGACCAATTCATACAGAGCATTTTTCACAAAGGTCTTTTGAGGACCACAAACACACTATGGAAAACTGATACGTGTGGGGAGTTGGGAGGTAACGAAAATGGTCCACTGAGTAGGTAGGCAGTTAATCTAACAATTATTAAACTCCTTTATGTCAGTAACTGGGTGGATGAAACCAATTGGTTGCTCACCAGAGTTATTCTCCACACTAGTATTTAGATACTGTGTGATAGAGCTTGCTCGGTAGTAGACATACACTACCGATCAACCAACACACAAAAAGGACGCTGGTGGAAAAAGCCGGGGAACAAAGGATTTACATTAAGAACGGCATGGCGAATGAAGGGGCTTAAAAACAATAAAAGATCTCCACCAGCAAGTACGCTCTCAAAAATTAAGCAACTAGAAGAAAGACTCCAAGAAGAAATCAGGACTTATTTAATAACACTCAGTAAGCGAACAATTGTACTTCTAAACCCCAGTTTAGTGATAACATATAAACTAAGTCCAGTTAAATTAGACCTACATTGTGGTCTAAGACCTAGCATCAACTCATAGCTTAACAAAAGCTAAGGTAAATTACCCTAACCTAATTTGGTGAGAAATCCTACTGTGGACCTCAATTTACTCTGCCCGCTGTGGACCATTTCCAGAATCTCTAGGCTGACCCCTACAAGGCTAGGCTTAACCTTCTCTACAGTTAGACTGGAGATATTAGGGGTGGGTTAATTGGGGACCAATTCATACGGAGCATTTTTCACATTAGTGGCCCGTGTGGGGAATTTACATACTTTAGGCTTAACCTTACTTCACAAAAATTGCAGAATTAAGCTAAATGGTCGAGCCTAAACCTAATCTAATCAAGCCTAATTAGGTCTACAACCTAGGGCCTAACTAGGAAACATTTACATTTAAGAAGTCCCATTCTTTTATAAGCTTAGAACTGAGTGCCATGTACAGATTAACCAGAATCAAACTTACTTTTTCGTTTAACGTTTAGGGTACTTATTGGACTAAATCTTGACATTAATTAAATACTTGGGGGGATTTAACTAAATTTAAAACTTGACTGTTTGATTACTCAATTTATTTGATCTCTCATCTGATAATTTCTTCTCACCTTATATTTCATTACAATCCCTAGTTAAACTAGTTTGACTTAAACATGGACAGTGATGATTTGCAACAATTAAAAAAGAAAAGGCGTGGAAAGTTAAGTGCTGTTACTAGAGTTATCAACACTTTTAACAACATTACACAAACAGACAAAGAAGATTTAGAGGATGTAATTCTTAAATTGGATAAACAAAAGAAGGATATACTAGCCATTGATGAGAGTATTTCAAAGTTAGTTGAACCTGAAATGGGTGACGAACAACTTACAGTCCTTTACTCTGATAATGATCAGCAGGTAATCTCAAATGAAAAGCACATAAGGAGACTACAGTCTTGTTTGAATGACTTAACACCAAATAAACCTAATTCTGAGTTTAATCAAAGTAGAGCTAACTTTCAACAAAATTTAAGTGGCATGCCAAATCCCGAGTCACAAGAATTTAGGGCAAAGTTACCCACTTTACTAGTATCATCATTTGATGGGGACATGGTACACTTGTAGTGCCTTGCACCACAGGATTATTTTTTATTAGTGAAAATTGCCGCAAGTTGGCACAAGTGAAATATTTTAAGTCTAAATAAATAAATACAAGTTAAACATGTCCAGTGATCAAATTTAATTCTTAAGCATTCAGTGTATAGTAATTTAGTTAAAAATTAAAGTGCAATCATTAAAGAAGTTTAAAGCAAATATAAAATATATTTTGTGCTTTCTAAACAATGTAAATTTTGGGGCATGGTGTGACTAGACGTGAGTTTGCTTTTAAGGATTTTTAGCTTGTTGGTAAAATTGTGAAGTAAAAACAAACTTATGTGCAACGACAACACAAGGGACGCCGTTTCCACATTTTATTATTTAAAAGCACGGCGCCAGCAAGCAAAGTTTCTTCGTGGTATGTTCCTATTTATAATGTTTATTTTTTTTACTATTGCATATCTGTATGCAATACCGCATACTGCAGACATTAACAAGCCTTATATTGTTTGTGATTAGTACTGAAAGATTCATACTATAAATAGTACTGTAAGATTCATACAATAAATTACCTTAGGCTAAGTTAGGTCTATTTAGGCAAAAGCCAAATTGTAAATTACTCTAGCCTAGCTGAAGCCTACCGTAGCCTTTGTTTTAGATGATTAACCTCAGCCTACTATATTGAAGAGGCATAGGCCTGCCCATTAATTTTCTTAATATACTTTACTTTATAAGCCTATTATGTTTCATGTATTTTCTTAGCAGATGGCCTACTAGTCATTTGTGGCCTACATACTTCCTTAGTTTTCCTGTTCAACTTAACACAATCCCATAATGAGGATTAACTGTAATTCACCATCCACAGGTTACTGGGCCTATATAGCATATATATTTTAATTATCAATTTTTACCATTTTTATGTATTATTTTTTGTCTGGAATATTACTAACAGTATTCTTGTCTCTCTCTTTGCAGACAAGGTTGTCATTGTGGCTATTAATATTAGTTATCTACCAATATTATTTGCATATTATTATTATTATTTACATACTATTATTTAGATATTATTATTTGTATATTATTTGTATTATTATTTACTTATTATTATTATTTACATACTATTATTTAGATATTATTATTTGTATATTATTTGTATTATTATTTACTTATTATTATTATTTACACATTATTAATATTATTTACCTATTAGTATTGTGTACATGTTTATTATTAGTATTAGTTGCAGACTGTTATATATTAGCTAAACGGTGCCATTATTTAATTCCGCATTTATATGTCAAAGTTGTTACGGGTAAAAATCCCCTTTGCATTTATAAATAATTGTTGCATATAGTTTATTAATTGTCAATAAAATACAAAATTCATGTTGATGATTTTTATAATCAATCCTTCCTTTTTTATTAAAATTATTTTTTTTTTGCGCCGCAGTGCTGGATGCCAATCTAGTATTTGGGCGCTGGTGACCCTGGTAATTAATTATTTACGTAAAGGTCTGTAATAATAAATAAGACCCTTACACACTTCCCATCTTTCATTGAAAAATTTGAGAGTTCACTAGGTAATAAACCTTATATTCCAACTGTTGATAAGTTTAGCTACTTAACTAGCCTATTTACCAGCTGTGAATGATTCATATAAAGTAGCTATTGATCTCTTGAAACGTAATTACATTAATAAAGATGAGATCATATTTAAATTAGCTTAAAAAAATTATTGATTTTGCTGCTGTAAAAGATAACCATAGTGATATGGAAAGATTTTACTCAACATTAGAAGCTATTATGGGACAACTGGTTAGCCATGAGACAGATGTTAAGGCTTCATCTTAGATCATACAAGCCGCAGTTCTTAGTTGCCTCCCTTTGAGGATTAAGAATCTTTTAGTTCAAAAGACAGGAGAAAATTATCCTAATCTTGAAGGCATTAGAAAACACTTTCCAACTATCCTAACTAATTTCAACTTGAGAAATAGGGTACTTACGTATTATCGGGACTACCAAACTGTTTATTATGTATTTTTGCTCTCGTCATTTTCGTTAAACTAACGAAAGTATCACAACTTACCCTAACCAATCATCAAGGGCGTACAGTGGACCTAACCGGGCATTCAATTAACCTAACCAATATTAACCTGTTAGGTTAATTGAATGCCCGGTTAGATCAACTGAATGCCCAGTTAGGTCAACTGTACGCCCTTAATGATTGGTTAAATTGTGATATTTTCGTTAGTTTAAACGAAAATGACGAGAGCAAAAATACATAATAAACAGTTTGGTAGTCCCGATAATATGTAAGTACCAGAAATAGTTCAATGCAAAATAAGATCCAGACTATAGATAAACCAAAGACTGTCCCCAGAGACCAACTAGCTACAGCCAAACAGACAAAACTTAATACTGTAGACTCACATGTGACCGACTATAACACACGAACACCTCTATTATAGAACTTTAATGTAACTGCTACCCAGTGATGGGCATCGATACACGAAAATCCCTAAGGCGATACCGATACATCGCTATTCTTAAATCGTCTAAAGCGACACCGATACATCAATACTTTATAGATGGCTAAAGCGATATCGATACCGATACATATATCGCGATACATTACTATAAGATTGAACAAATCTTAGTAATATGTAAATAAATTTTTACTTTGTATATTGGGTGTGAAAAACGATCACTGTATTTTATACCAAGTTAGCTCACAGAAAACTTAAATGTTATAAACTTTTAACGAGGAACATGAGAAATTGTAGGTGATCTGCCCCTTTAAGATGGTTGTGAATTGTGATATCAATAATAACGAGTATTACCCTTAAGAAATACCAGTTGGCAAAACATCCCATCGGATAGTCTATTCCTCTTTGGAGAGTAAATGTGGCGCGCCAAACTGAAAAGCTGTTCCACGGGAGCAGAGGATGGAAGTGGAGTATTGTATTTAGTGAAAACTCTCATAATTCTCGGGTATTGGCGTATGATGCGAGGGAATTACTGCTGTCACCCAGGTACTTCAACACTTCCATTTCAGACGCTTTCAGTTCAAATGAAAGTTGAAGCAGCGCACAAGTATACAAGCATAATACGTGTTCAAACACGCCAATGTGTTCACTCATGATGACGTGTTATTCACCCCTTATTCAAGGTTGTTTTTAGATATTATATTTACGTACATTGACACTGATTGTTCCAATTTTATTGAACAATAAATAGCAGCACATGTTTTACTGTTGTATACCTAATTAATATATACTAAATAATCATAAATACATTGATGTGTTGTATGCATGCATTGCGCGTCGGGTGAAAACTGCGCACAGCGTAGCGCGCTTCTGTATTGAAATTACGCATCTAAGGGGTTAACTATGTACACATACAGTGTATACAGCTACACTAGTAGGCTACACAGTTGTAATGCACTTAATAAACATCTACACAGTTATTGTAAAGCACTTAATAAACAGCTAAACTGTACAGCTTACTGTACTGTAGATAGAGTGTAGATTTGTAATGAATATTATACAGGACGCTTCCTGGCTTTTTGCTTGGAAAACTGCGTGATTGTGTACTCGAAACTCACCGACTGCAACACCTCATGCTCTATACTCAACAGCGTCAGGGACGAAAGGCGCTCCTGGCCCATTGTGGAGCGAAGGTAATTTTTTGATCAGTTTGAGTTTCGAGAATGAACGTTCACCAGAACAGTTCGTGACAAACATACAAGGGTATTTTCTCATTGCTATTTCCATGTTTGGGAATGTTCCTTTCAGTTCGTTTGTGTTCATATGCGGATAAAATCTGTTGCACAAGTCTTCACGTTCCGTCTGGGATTCTGTTTCACTTTCGGTGAGTTTCATTAGGGCAGCGAACTGCACAACTTCTGTTACCAGCTCTTTCTCCAGATCAGCCGGATAGCATTCTACTAGATGTTCAGCTGACCGTCGAAGACTGTCGATGTCCAGGACTAGAAGGAAATACAAAAATCTAAATCTTTTCTGCAGGACAGCGTACGCTTCAGAGTGGTACACAGTTTATCAATTATCGGTAGAAATGCAGTGGTCCGAAATGAATCTCTTGGTGTCAGGTTCGTATCTTCGGCAGTTCTGATTTCGTCATGATGGCGCTTTCTCTGCTTTGTGCGTTGAGTCGATTCCTTGTATACTCGATGACCATACTTTCCGATGCCCTGGTCCTCGACTTCGTCAAATCTTGATTTGAGATCTTCAACAAATTGCAGTAGTGATTTCAGCAAGAGGGTGCTCTGAGTCTAACGACATTCCTTGTTTTTGCAGAGATGCATTCGTTTTTTGAAATCGTTCGAGAATAGTGTTCCATAAAACCAATAAAATGGCTGTTTCGAGTTGTTGAAGCTGTTTAGACAATCCCCTGGCTTCGATCCTGGCTTCCGCAGTTTGGCTGGTATCTGCTACTAGCTCATCCAGTACCACAATATTCTCGGCGTAGCCTTCGGTTAAAGATTGGACGGCATCTGCTCCGGCTGACCAGCGGGTATCGGAGAGACCTTTGTCGACCTTTAGTTTCTCACTACGGGAACTACTATCGAGAACCTCTACATGTCGACGCCATCGGTATGTCGAGGAGACGAGAATCGTAGACATTCTGAATGAGCATAAACAATTCAACGGCTGCTGTGCAACTGTCCACTGCTGATTTACCCACAAGATTTAGTGAGTGGCACATGCACGGCACAAACTCAGCATACGGATATTTTGACTTGATGTGACTCTTTACGCCGTTGTATTTCCCTGCCATATTGCTTGCGTTATCATAAGACTGTCCTCTGCAGTCTCCAATTCGAATGCCATGCCTCTCCAGAAAGTTGAGGACCACGTCGGCGATTCCTTTCCCTGTATGTGTGTTCATAGGTATGAAATGTAGAAATAGCTCGACGGACCTAGATTCAACCACATATCGGACGGTGAAGCACAGTTGATCGGTGTGGGAAACATCAGGCGTAGAGTCGACGGATAGAGAGTAGTATTTTGACTGCTGGATTTCTCGGATAATCGTCTGAAGTACTTTATCGGCCATCAACAGTATAAGTTCCTCGCAAATGAAATGAGAGAGATACGAGGTGTGTCCGCTACTTTTGTTGGCATGCTCGCTTATATGCACAGCTAGAAAACTGTCATACTTACTTAAAAGTTCCAAAATTCCGTAATAGTTGCCGTTGTTTGGTGAAACGAAACGGGAGTCGTGTCCACGAATTGCTAGTCCTCGTGACGTGATATACTTGATAACATCGACACAGCGCCGCAAAACTTCCTGCCAGTAGTTGCACTCCTTTTCAAACTGGTTCACCAGTTTCGAATCAACAGGGCCGGAGACAGACTTTCTAACCAACAAATATCTCATCGACCCCCATATGTTGCTCACATTTTCCGTGTGCTTCTACCGATTGTCTACCATGCTTCCAGTCGTTGAACCCGATTGTGAACTTGCTGTCCACCCTCGACATTAATTTACAGACAAAACAGTAAACACAGCCTGTGGACTCAGAATAGCACAGCCATGACACCTCAATCCTCTCATTCGTCAGGCTATGTTTCTTAACAATTTCTTCGTACATCGGCGTGTTGTACCACTTTCAGTAGTTGAAGAGTTACTGAAGTCGCTGTCATAATTTCGGCAATCTGATGTTCCCCGCTCTATCCAGAACTCTCTAAAGTCATCGGTCAGCACTTGTGGCCACAAACCAATGTCATTAATTGCATGTCCTGAAGCTGGTGTGCCTGCTGAACGAACTGACGTAGACGAGTCTCCTGAAAATGCAGCTGCTGAAGTAGTGGAGGCAGCTGCTGGGCTTGCTGAGCGCACTGACGTAGACGCGTCTTCTGAAAACGCAGCTGCTGAAGTAGTGGAGGCAGCTGGTGGGCCTGCTGAAGGGGCTGACTTAGTTGCTGATGATTTAATCCAATTAGTCAGTTTCGGCACCGTCGCAAGAAACTCTTCTCTGCGCTTCTTATCCTTACGCTTTTCACTACCGGGTTTATATTTCCTCCTTCGATCCCGGTCACGGCTCGTTTCCTTGTAAGTATTACAATGCCAACAATAAGAACATAAATCATGAATCTGCAACAGAAACAAGAAGTTAGTAACAACATTAGAAATGAGTAACATTAACAAGAACAACAAATTAAACACCATCAAAGCGGATATTAGAATGCCTGATGCTATGCCGCCTGCCGGAAAAAGTTAAACTCGTCGCAGATGGCAAATACGTGGCGTTTAATTTTTTCAATTGAAATTTGCGGGGCCCAGTGGGCACGGAGCCTTGGACATTTGCCCGGTGCGCCAGCCCCTAAATGCGGCCCTGCCTATAAGACCCTTGTAGAGTAGTTTGGCCTATGGCCAAGGTAGGTCATACGACCCTTATTTGTTTGTTAGAAATCTGTTAGAAATCTGATGATTAATCTCTCTTCATATTTGAAGTATATGCCACTGTCTAACCATATACTAATTTTTCGCACAAAATTATGTGCACAGAACCAGAAAGCAGCAATGAAAGCATTTACTCTCTGATCCTTCATTATGGCCAGACAGGTTAATGTGTTTGTGGCATATGTAAAGAGTACAGTGTATATCATACCTAATTTTACTGTCCCGTAGTGTAAAACTCTACGGTTCAAAACGAGTTCGTTTTTGACGAATTGCGTTCTAATATTGAACCCAAAATTCTTAGTTCTGACATTACAGTGTGTGCAATCTTTCATACGCGAAGTAACCCCCTGTAATCGGCAGTAACCCCACGTAATCTCAAATTAAATTATTAAATGCGATATGTATATGAAAATATGCTCAGCGCATGAATTTTTCGACCCCCCCCCCTCCCCCACCACCACCTCCGTTGTTGTCAGCATCACGTATGCAAGGCGAGCGTCTATAAACACATCAGTCTCTTCATTTTTTATTTATCAATTTAATTAAAATCTTTTACCATTTCCATAGATAAAGCATAATTGTGTCAACCTATATACCGCCCTCTCCTCTTCTCTTAGCCTAACCCACTTCCACACCAAATTTCAGCCGTCTCTGATCACCATCTTGTTCCGAAAAATCACGTAAATTGATTGTTTCGAAAATAAGATTCATTTGTGCTCTATAACTTCCTGCCCAATCGATTCCCTTTTGTACGGGTTCAACCCTACCTTCACGCCGCCATCCTGGCGCCTCTAGGTCCTACACTTATGCTTTATTATCAAAAGAAAAATGTAAACTCCGCAGAAACTATTTCAATCATGATTGGTTCACCCCCGGAACTCTCCCGAGTCACAATTTCCCAATAGCGGCTGTAAATTGAATTTACTTCCGCCCAAATTTGAATGTCAAGAACTATCATGGATGCTTGCTGATAAACTCCTCCCATAAGACGGTGACCCTTAGTTTACCTCGTCTCCGCCTACCCCGAGGTTTTAAAAACCCCGAGAGTGTCGGTAACGAGGTTCTTTGCTCTCTTATTACTCCCAACCACGCAGGCTCTGTGATTAATTCTGTGATTAATCGTGCAGTGGCACTACCTCGTCCTAATCAAACTAAATCCAATTTATAAACTCTGCCGCAGATTGCTTTTAAGAAAAGCAGCAGCATAAATTGTACATTCTGCTTCTTAACTAATTTTAAGATTTATTTTGTATTAAACCTCACCTTCAGAATCGTATAACCTTCACTTCTTAAACTTAACCAAATTTAATTGTTCTCATCAAAAGATTGTGCAATCGAAGTGAATTAATAAAAACCCTGTTAAAGTGAACTCCGTTGTTTCCATTCACCGGAAACTCAGTAAGATACAGTGTTTTCTCCAGTGTTTTCGTGAAGCGAAATCAGGAAGGAAGCACTTGAAGGTAACCTTTCGAAACTTTACAACTAACCGAGGTAAGAGTGGTCAGTGAAAACCACAAACATTTTTACGACAAGGCGTGTGAGCCTGGTGCGTCCACTAGTGTCGACGTGAGACGCGACACCTCCAGAGTTTTTTTTGGAGTTCCCGTAACCCAAGAGTGACGTTGTCCATCGTCCTTCCGATATAACTCGGACTCCAACCAAGGGGACCACTATTAGATTTATTTTCTTATTTATTTCTCATTATATTCAATCATTTCATTAATTTAACAAACGGTTGGTTCGAGTTTTGTACGGATATATCTTCCGTATTTTCAAACCACTACAACCATAAACCGTACCGGCTGCCTCATTAAATCAGCTGGTTTTTTGTTTTTAGAAAGAGGCTTGGGAGTGAAGTTGCTGTACTGTTTAATTGGTTCAAAAGCTCTGAATAGTAAGGTTATAGGATTGTGATTGTTTCAAATTTGTTTAGCTAGCTGTGTTGTTGTTTTCTCTTCAGGTTTGTTCAGTGTTTCATAGTAAAGTGCATTAAATTGCATTCCTTTTTCAAGTTCAATCATCTATTTCAAATTAGGCTGTTATAAGGCAGTTAGGTATAACATTTCCCTTTCAGAAAACAGGTAATCAATCTTTATATATTCAAGTGTTATCAAGTAAAGTGTTTACAATTAAAACTACTAAAGTAATGGTCTATTTTGTTTATTAGAATAGGACAATTACTACCAACTAAAGAGGGTAGTAATTGTGTGTGTATACATATAAATATACATATATGTGTGTGTGTATATACTGTACATATAAACCCTCTGATAGCATAAAATTTCTATCAGCGAGAATCAGTAATATTAGTCAGGATTTAATTTATTATTCGGGAAATAATTCAAAGTCGTAATTTAGTGTTAATAATATTTTTTTTTTTTTTTAAGGCAGATGTGAAGCACGTCGGACGTGTCGGGCGAACGGATGAGACTCCCTTTTTATAGTATAGATATGGAAAATTAAAATTATTAGGGTTGGCGTCATGAAGGGCATCCGGCCGTAAAATTTATTGCCAAAACCAGAGGATGACATGCGGACAATATCGAGGAGTATAGCTAGAAGAAACAGGATAAGGAACGACAGAGCAGGGTGGTGGTGAAAGTTACGGGAATTTCAAAGAAGGCTCAGGAGAGAAGAACGGCATGGTATGAGCATGTAATGAGAAGAGACGAGAACTACGTTGGGAGAAGGGTGTTATCTATGGAAGTGCCCAGGAGGAGGAAGAGAGGAAGACCGAGGATGAGGTGGAAGGATCGCATCAGGATAGACATGAGCGATAAAAACCTGACGGAGGAGATGGCGCAGGATAGGGAGGAGTGGAGAAGTATCCGCAACAGCGACCCCATATAAATGGGAATAATAATGCTGCAGAATGCTGCTCACCACTCTCTTACAAGAGAGTGGTGAAACCAGCAATAATGTGGAGACAGTACCCATGACGAAGGCGCTGGAAAACAAGCTAGAGGTGTCGTGTGGAGTGACTAGATGGGATAGAGTGAGGAACGGGTATCTGAAAAAGTGCGCGAGGCAAGACTACGATGGTTCGAACACGTGAAGAGGAAGGACGGAGGGTACATAGGAAACAGGATGTTAGATATGGAACCGCCGGGTAGAAGAGGAAGACCTCGGAGAAGATGGATGGACAGTGTTCGGGACGACCTGAGGGAGCGGAGCTGGATGTCGAGCTGGTACAGGATAGACAAGAGTGGACAAGGAGGATCCGCAGCAGCGACCCCGCGCAAGTGCGGGACTAATAATGCTGTAGAAGAAGAAATTAATAGTTTAGTATTCAAATACTGTGTTGGGTTAAAACAAAATTTTAATTCTAACATAACTGATAGAAATTTTTCATTTAAATTAAAGTTATTAAATTTTTCAATTCTTAAGAGTTAAATTTTCTGAATTTAAACTAAAGTTTAATTGTTTGAGTTTTTCATATTTATACAACATTCCTGCTTATAGATAATTAGGTTCTGTTCTGGAATTTAATAATTTCAGTGAAATTAGTAAGAATTATGAAAATAAAAAAATTTGTTCAGATTATAAATCTGTGCATAGTTATTTTTCTAGAATTTATTTAGACTTTAAAAATTATAAATTGTTGGAATTGCTAAATTGACAGTGAATTCTCCAAAAAAGAAAGCTGTGTCCTATCCTCTTGCTCAAAATTTGGTACTCAGGTGTGGAAAGTACAGCCTAACCTTTACCCTGACCATTAATTTATATGTTCGACAGTTTATTTGAAACTTTTATTGAAACATTATTTACAAATAAAAGCACTATGGCTTTTGTGGTATCTTCCGACACCATGAAAATGAAACAGAAGTACAATGTACAGATTTGTTCATTTAATTTTATCAGTTACCTGCTGAAATTCAGGCGTTAGGATTTTGGCATGTTATTTGATTGCACTTGCAGAATGAGCAGCATGGTATGGATGACGCAGTGCAAGGGCACTTTGACCTCTTGGTACAGGTTTTGCAGCTGCAAGGTTCAATCAAATCCTGAGGTTTATCTGGGTAATCGGTTAGTTGAGGTTCCAAAAATCCCTCATCAGACTTTACGTAACCATAGTCAAGTGGATTTAAATTTTCAGATATGGAGCCATATGGAGAGTCAAACCAAAGTTTGCACTGAACATATGCCCGTTTAATATACAGTCTAATACTTTTTGAAGAGCAAGGAAGCTGAGTAAAATCGATTTTGTCCCCAGTTTTGTAGTATTGCTCAGATCTTAGTTAATCAAATGATATGGATTTTGACTTGGGTTTGATGTAATGAACCAGAAAGTTTTCGGCACCTTCGATTATTTCCTCTGTAAGTGGTTCCTTGCCAAAGTCCTTAATTTCATCAAAGTAGTTTGACTGCTTCAGTGCACTAGATTTTGTGCCTACTTTACTGACACTGTCACAGCCAGTTAAAGCATGCAAGGCAGGTAAAACTTGGATCAAATCGTTTTCAAGCTTTTGATGCAAGCCATGCAGAGGAATGATTTTGCGACTTGTTCCAGAGCCTTTAACAAACCATAATTCCTTCAGGCCATGCTCAATCCATTTTGTTAAATGGTAGATGAGGCACACAAAGATATCAGTATCACTGGTAGCTACTGAAACTGTAGCTCCACCACCAGGCATTGCTTTATCCACCACATAGTTTACATGTAACATCACTTTGTCATCTGCTTCTTCTTGTGAAGAACAAAGCTCAGGAATTTCGCAGACCTTCCCATTTTGGAATTGGACACAAACTTCAGGTTTTTCAAGAGTACCACCTCCCAGTACAATTACTTTATCTCCATGGTAGTTTTCCATGAAAAAGCCGACAAAAATTTTGGAAGTTTGCCTTGTTATCTGTGGAACTCCAATACTTGTTGAAGTCAATTGGAAGCCTCTGCTCAGGTGATGTTATGGAAATTTGTATTTTCGAATGCGCAATTGATCGTCTCATCCGTTCTCCAGTCTTGATGCTTGAAGCCTTGTAATTTTCAAATAAGATATGAATTGTGGTTGACTTGGATCCCATACTCAAAAACATATTTAAAAGTGATTGTGCAAATTCACCAAATGTTTTCAACATTGCTTTTTTCACCGGGAATTTCCTTACTTGAGCCATAAAATCTATGATCATTGCATCATTCCCTTCTAACAACAATGGGAGGTCTTCACCCAGTTTCTTTTCAAGTTCCGATCCCAATTCCGATTTCTTAGATTTCTTCAAAAAACCATCACTGTCTACAAGAAAAAATGGAAGAGGTGTAATTTCATGGAAAAGTAATTGATTCAATGGAAATTCCCTGAGCTGAGCAAATGCAATGTAGTTCAGTGCTGCAATGGTTTCTTTTTTTATGTCATATTCCTTTCGTTTTCTGGAAGTGTTCCTCGCTGTTGCGGGTTTTTGCCTCTTAATTGCTGCAAACAAAGTTTTTTTTTTCTCAAGCCGTTCGGTTTTGAAATTCTTGTAAGCAACATCCTCTATCCAGGCAAGTAATGTGATATGTATAAGACTCTTTATCCTCTTCACCGGTAGCAATGTTTCTGAATGGTTTGCCATCTAATGTTTTGCTCAATGTGTTTCCAACTTTGTAAATGTACTGTTGAATAGCTTGGACATTACTGGAGCTCGATAAGGCATGGCTCTTGGAGTATTCATGATGAATATCATACTCGTCACGATTTTCAAACTGGCCGGAACCTCTCATTTGTGAAGAATATAAGTCCTTCTCATGTTTAATAATATTCCACAGTGCCACTGCTTCCTTTCTCCGAGTAAAGCCAATTAATCCTCCGGACACTTTTGCAGGCTTATTATAATGTTGCTCAAGTGCCTGGTCCATTGGAACTCCACTACATTGTCGTGTCGTTCTCCTCACTACAAAACCACCACTAAGGAATGATTTGTGGAGATCAGGAAAATGTACCTCAAGGTTTAAACAATCCTCAAAGAAGATTGGTGCCCATCTGGCGTAGTTGGTTCTATTGTAGGCGAAGAAAAGTGGGATTGATCTCTGTATGGAAGAAAGAAATAGTGACCAATCACCTGCCCGCATTGAGTAGGTTAAATCTCTGATGATTGGATACAATCTATTGGTAAAATGATACCAGTAATGAAAGTTTTCATTACTATCAGACCTCTGCTTTATATATTGTTGAAAGGATTGAGACAGAGTATATATCGAAGACTTAAAGTCGTCCCATTGCTCTTGTTCTGCAACCATAATTGAAATTTTAGTTGCAGCATCTTGATATAAGTTACGGTGTTCATCGACACTCAAAAACCCATCGAACATAATGCTTGTTATTGCTTCGTGCACGAAAGATAATCCTTGCTTGGCTCTCACATAATGATTGCCATTCATAACGGATTTTACTGTGTCTGGACCGAAACATTCGCTTTCAACCAAAACAGATTCAATTCCCGATATATGAAGATAAGATCCAATACAAGCAAGTACAATCTTCTCAAAATGGAATCCACCCAATCCGATAAACAAATTACTGAACAGATCTTTTTTCAGGAGCTGAATTTCCTTCGCAATAGCATAAACTCCTTCATCACACCACAGTGCACCGTATGGCTTATTCTGCTGCTTAAGCACGTCCTGAAAGTTAATCATTGTTGTAAAAATGGTATCAAATTCAGTTGCTTTGTATGGCAGTATGGGAGTGAACGCAATAGTTGTAGGCTTCAAGCTATCTCCTACAAAAGGGCTTTTGACAGCAACAAAGCTTGGAACAAAGTCATCATTATCAGTATTTGAGTTAGTTGAAGAGCCCTGTATTGTGGTTGTTCTATGTTTGTATCGCATCACAAACCACAGGAAATGGTCGAGATTAACAGTCTCTAGTAAATGATCGTTTGCCTTGTATTCAGAGACTTGGAAATCTTGACTTATTGTACCTCGTTCATGTCTTGGTCCAATCGAGATAATTTCTTGGCAAGGAAGAACGCTTTGTAACTTGCCAAGCCGGAGGGTTGACTCTGGAGCTTCACTGATCTTATTAGTATGCTGTTGTGTTGGTGCAGAGCTTAATGGAGCATTTTGGAATAAAACTAGCACCGTATCGTGTGTCGAACCAATTCCAGACAAGGTATTTTCCAAGGTGTCAAAATTATCCATTGCTGCTTGAATTGGATGGTTTTGATCAAATACTGGAGGAACTGGAACTCTATGTGAACCACATAAAGATATTGTACGTTTTGCTAGTGCAAAATTTATTTTGCGAACTTCTTGATATCCTACACAAATGCTCCGTTTGTTTGCAATTTCAATAAGATCTTTAGACTGTGACAGGTTATGTATAGTTTGAGCAAATCCGACATGCAATGGGGTGGGCTCCAAACCATTATGAAGGATGTAAAACAACATCTGGAAGATAGTGTCACACTTCAGCATCAACTGATTGTTGCTATCTGATACATTCCGGGTGGAAAACAAATGCTGAAGAAATTCCATCCATATTGGAGGACGTTCATTTTGGAAGCGTTTTAAGGCTAGATCAAGATCGTTTGGATCACAATAGCTAGAGCGTAAACCAAAACTGTAAGTTTTTAACTCTTTCCTTAGGTCCTTAGCAACGTTTTCGACAGATGATTTCCGCAAAGTTTCAACAATTCTTGCACTCTCAATCTGGACAGAATAAACCATCTGGGATTTTCGTTTGTTGCTAGGATATGTAAAATAAATGGTGTCCTTAAATTTGTCTATAAGCAGGCTCTTAACCAAATAGTTACTGATAGATTCATCCTGGTTCAGCTTTTTATTGATCTCTTGTCTCAAGTAGGTGACACTGTATCCACAGCTTGTGAAGTCTATTTTTGAGACTACATCATTAAACGCTTCTTGAACCATGTCAGTAGAACCCATAACTTCATTTTCTTGCTGTCTGTTTTCCAAAATCGTCTCTATTCTGCGATCATAGGCTGCAAAATGCTTCTTTATACAATTATTATGATAGAATACATCTGCAGCGAATACATCTTTGTATTCGTTCAACATCGCTACTCTGGTAAAAACATCGTCTTGGAACAAGTGAGCATAACTCAATAACTTTTGGGCACGACCTGGAGTACATATCCGAAACAAATCATGGTCAATGTTTCCACCTTTCAATTTGACTCGAGCTGAACCACAAAATACACACACTTTCATATCCTTGATATGCTGTGTTTTAATCCTTTTGCTTGAACTATTTTCTGGAGGAGTTAATGCTTCCCCTAAGGAGGAATCGGAGGGTTCAGATTCAGCATTTTTAGACTTCTGGCTACGTTCAACGAACTTTTTATATGTTGCATAGCACGAAGTGCTGTGATACTGGATATAAGGAGTCTGACTCTCAGTAAGAGCTTTCAAACGCTTGCTTCTGTCATCATTTGGGTACGCAGAAGCCAACTGAAGCAAATTTTTTATTCCATGTTCTCCGCTGCTCAAATATTTCTCTCCACTTGGGCTTTTGTTCTTCTGGCACAAGATACATTTACCAAGGTTTGAGCTATGCTTCTTTTCTGGCACAAGTTGACATACATCCTGAAAAAATAAAATATACTAAGACTTCTTGCAATTGCAATTATAATAAACTGGTTCTATTCTATACATATAAAAATTCATTTGTAACACATTGGTCTTTATATTTATGTTTTAAATATTCAATTCGATTATTACTTACCATGATCTATCATCTGTTGAATCACATAATGAATACAGGGATCCTCAATTTGTAGCTACTACCAATACTAAACCTGAAACACAATAAATATGACTTAGTTACTCTAAAGAAATCAAATAGATCGATTCTATAAGAAGTTCAAGCATTTTACAACAAGCAAGCCTAAGAATAACATAAAATTAGTACTATTTTTTTATATTTTGGCTATTTTTTCAAGTATTTTACAACCATTTTTATCGATTTATACCCGAAATTTAGACATTTCTGCATACTTTGTTTTAATAAATTCTTGCAGAGCTATTAATATCTAATTTCTTGACTATTTAGTTCGATATGATTGGTTAGAGCTAGTTTATGCATCAAAATAGCCAAATATTTAATTTTTGCGATTTTTTGACAATATTTACTTAATTTTTTATTATTTTTGCTGTTATTTTTGACATTTTTGTCAGTTTTCTTGGTTCAGGCAGCAGTATGTTACAAAAACAGATTCTCAAACAAACAATTGCCCTTAAATTTTTCAACTCAAGATATGACAAAAATACGAAAAACTGATAAAATTTTGCCATTTTGACCACTTTCGCACCAATCTGGTGCGATGGCATAGAAAAATTCGGATTCTACGCCAAAAAATTAGTCTAGATCAGTCGTCAAAACCTCTGCACCCAGAAATTTATACGAACTCTGGGCCAGATCCTAGACTATAGTCTATTATGACTTGATCCTCTGGATCCATAGATTCTATCTTTAGTTTTAAATTGATAATTATTAATTAGTTTTAAATTGATAATTATTTAGTTTTGTAAAAATTGGTTGTTGCCAATGTATAGGCAGTTTTTACATAGTGGAGCCACCTCGATGGGCCGAAATGGCTCCTAGTGTGCCCACTGTAAAAATGTATGTTCTTGTGGTTCGGAACCCAGATAAAATTGTAGGTCCCTTCCGCCACCACGGAGGACATGCACAATACACAATTACGAACACAGTTAGGTAGACCAGCCATGAGTGGATACTAGGGTCTTTTTTGGTCTGAAACATTATAACATCATGATGTTATATTTATTTTTATATTTATTTATATATTTATTTTTATATTTATTTATATATATTTATTTATATATTTATATATATCTATTTATTTATATATTTATATATATTTATTTATATATTTATATATATTTATTTACATATATTTATTTATATATTTATTATATTTATTTATATATATTTATATATTTATATATATATATATAATATATATATATTATATATATATATAAGCAAATTCGAAATTTTTAATTTTCACTCCAAAGCTATAAACTGGGAAGATGTGACATCCAGCATGGAAGTAATAGATTGGAAAACTATTTTCGAGGCCAAGACAACGGAAGAGATGCTAATGACGTTAGAGGAGAAGACGCTAGAAATTGTGAAAAAACATGTCCCAAGGATACAACAAAGAGGAAAAAGAAGCAGGTTCGAAAAACAAAAAAGGGCATTGTTCCGAAAGAGAAAAAGAGTGACTGCAAAATTGAGTAATTGTAAAGATAACAACATCAGAAAAATATTAAATGATAAACTACAAAGTATCGATGTCGTCATACAGGAACAAATCGAGAAGCATACAGAAAAAGAAGAAGATGACGCTATAGAAGCGATAAAGGCTAACTCAAAGTACTTCTATAATTTCGCAAAAAGAAAGTCGAAAAACCAAGCGACTATCGGACCTTTAAAAAATGAGACCAGGGATTTATCTGATGATCTAACAGAAGTATCTGAAATATTAAAAGCTCAGTATAAATCATCTTTCAGTATCCCAAAAACTGACAAATTGATATGCGATAGAAACGCGTTCTTTGAAGAAGAACCACAAGGGGAAAGTATAACGGATTTCGACTTTACGACGGATGATATTACACAAGCCATAGGGAAACTAAAAACACACTCAGCGGCAGGACCGGATAAATGGAATGCCACACTGATCAAAAACTGCAAGAATGCAATCGCTGAGCCCCTATACTAGATATGGAGACGATCATTAGACACGGGAGAAATACCGGACATCCTGAAGAGCGCGAACATAGTCCCAATATATAAAGGAGGAGATCGATCCGAGGCCAAAAACTATAGGCCAGTGTCGCTTACATCTCATCTCACTAAAATATTTGAAAGAATAGTTAGACAGAAAATCTATGACTTTTTGGAAACTCAGAAAAAATTCAATGATAACCAACACGGGTTTCGATCAGGCAGATCATGCCTATCACAACTAATGGAACACTACAACAACATTATTGATTCACTTGAAAGTAATGAAAACTATGATGTACTATACACAGACTTTGCTAAAGCGTTCGACAAGTGTGACCACGGAATCATAATACATAAACTGAAATATATGGGAATAACAGGAAAAGTAGGGAAATGGATATATAATTTCCTTAGTGATCGGAGGCAAGTCGTTACAGTACAAGGAGTATCTTCATCAGAATCAGAGGTCCTCAGCTCAGTACCACAAGGAACAGTATTAGCTCCACTACTCTTCATAATCATGCTAACTGACATAGATGAGGACGTTACCAGAGACAACACAGTAGCATCCTTTGCGGATGACACAAAGATCAGTAGAAAAATAAGAAACCCAGAAGACATAGGATCTCTACAAACCGACATAAACAAAATCTACACGTGGACTGAAGACAACAATATGAAGTTTAACACCGAGAAATTTCAGCTATTACGGTACGGAAAAAGAGAAGACCTAAAGTCCAAGGAATATTATACCCCAAATGGACAGGAAATTCAGAGAAATTCCAGAGCAAAAGATTTAGGGGTTGTAATGACAGATGATGCGAAATTTGAAACACAAAATAAGATAGCAGTAAACAGAGCAAAGAGAATAACGGGTCAGATATTGAGAACCTTTAAACGAAGGGATAGGAATGTAATGATTCCTCTACTGAAAACCCTGATAATACCCAAATTGGAATACTGCTCGGTCCTAACATCCCCATATAAAAAAGAAGACATTAGACAGCTGGAGGGGATCCAAAGAAGCTTCACAGCCAAGATCAATGGGTGCAAAGAACTAAATTACTGGGAAAGGTTACGAGAACTAGACCTATATTCACTGGAAAGGAGAAGAGAGAGATACACCATTATTTACACTTGGAAAATAATGGAGAAACTAGTCCTTAATCTTACTCTGAATCCCATAACTCCCCAAACAACGGTGGAAAGTAGAAGCGGTAGACTGTGTCGTATTCCCAAATTGAAGGCGAGACAGGGAACATCCTTAACCCTGAAAGAAAATAGTTTTGTAGTGAGAGGACCAAAACTGTTTAATCAGTTGCCCAAAGACCTAAGAAACAGGAAGGGAGTTGCAGTGGAAATCTTCAAAAGAAGACTAGACGCCTGGCTCAGAACAATCCCCGATGAGCCGGGCGTACCTGGCTATGTGAGGTGGAGAGCGCAAGAATCCAACTCACTACTTCACCAGGCCAACTCGAGAGGAGGGGCGACAAGCTTGACCTTCGCGAAATGAGATGTCATCGCGCGGAACCTTTGTAAGGTTGTAAGGTAAGGTTTATATATATTTATATATAATATATTTATATATATTTATATATTTATATATAATATATTTATATATATAATATATATATTTATATATATTTATATATAATATATTTATATATAATATATATATTTATATATATTTATATATATATATTTATATATATTTATATATAATATATTATATATAATATATTTTTATATAATATATTTATATATAACATATTTTATATAATATATTTTTATATAATATATTTTTATATATAATATATATTTATATATAATATATATTTATAAATAATATATATTTATAAATAATATATATTTATATAATATATATTTATATATAATACATATTTATATATATATATATAATATATATATATATATAATATATATTATGTATATAATATATATTATATATAATATATAATATGTATTATATAAATATATATTATATATATTTATATATATATATATTTATATTTATATATATTAAATATATTTATATATATTTATATATATTTATATTTATGAAAATTATTTCACGAAGGTAACACGTGAAAAATATTTATGATGAATAAAACACGAAGGAAAGGAAACACAAAATGGTGCTCAAGCGCTTTCGTCTAATGACATCCTCAGGAACACTGAAGTATATAAAAGGTTAAGCCTATATATAGGTTACAGAAAGAAAAAAGAAAAAATAAATAACATACATACACACAAACACATTATATATATATATACATACATATCTATATATACAAATACATACATACATACATACATATATATATACAATAAACAGAGAAGTAAAAATAATAAAAAATTAAAAATTAAAACCTTAAAGGATTACCAATGAGGCGTACAGATTGTAAGGAAAAATATCGATTTTTAGCACAAGATCAAATGGATTATAAAAATACAAATTTATACTGGAACTCTGCCGGGTTTTAGCACAATGCTGCCTATGGTCAGGTTTCGATAAAAAAAAAAAAAAAAAAAAAAAAATGCAAATTAAAAGTTAATCGATTTTTAGCACAAGATCAAATGGATTATAAAAATACAAATTTATACTAGAACTCTGTCCGGGTTTTAACATATTGCTGCCTATGGTCAGGTTTCGATATATATAAAAAAAAATAAAATGCAAATTAAAAGTTAATAAAGTTTTTCGAAATTACCTATATTCCGAGAATCCTCGGGGTTGGCATCCCTTGGTTGCGGTACGTCGACGATATTTTGTGTATCTGGCCCATGAATCGTGACCTGGATAGTTTCCTCCTTCAGTTAAATGATCAAGTCCCCTCCATTAAGTTTACTTTAGAAGTTGAGCAAGATAATTCAATCCCATTTTTGGATGTGCGTGTACATAGGGAAAGCCCAGGTTTTAAGTTTAGTATCTATCGGAAAACGACAAACAATTTGTCCTACGTACACTTTTACTCGGGACATGATACCCCCATTAAGAAGGCCATATTTTCATCAATGTTTCTCCGCGCCCTTAGGATCGCCAGTCCGGAATACATCGATGCCGAATTGGAAAAAATCAACGGTATTGGAAGTGATTTGTGTTATCCATCTGCGTTTATGGAATCTTGTCTCAACAAGGCAAAACGAACTTTCTATCGTGTCAATATTAACACTCGTACTTTGTCAAAAAATTTTTAGTACTTCCATTTTTCCCGGGCTTTTTAGGCATTGCTAATGTACTTAAACTTTTGGATATTAATGTAGTATTTTCATATAACAATATTGTGAAAAATATCATAGTAAAAAATAGCCCTACCAATAATTCAGGCATTATCTATAAAATTGGTTGTAAACAATGTGATTCCTTTTACATAGGTCAGACGGGAAAGGATTTGCACACACGTATAAAACAGCATCAATATTCCGTTAGAACAGGACAGTTGTCCAGTGCCCTTTTTGTCCATTTGTCAGAGTTAGCCCACTGTATTGATTGGAATAATGCTTCAGTTTTATTCCATTCAAGCAACATTGTTAATAGAAATATTCTTGAGTCTGCCATTATCCAACTTTCAAATAACTTCAACATAAGCAAAGGTCTTTTTCAACTCGATCCTGTTATGTTGAATTCCTTTAAAGAAGATTTAGATAAGAAGTGTAAAACATTAAATCTTTGGTAAACTTGTCTTCTACTTTATTAACTTTTAATTTGCATTTTATTTTTTTTATATATATCGAAACCTGACCATAGGCAGCAATATGTTAAAACCCGGACAGAGTTCTAGTATAAATTTGTATTTTTATAATCCATTTGATCTTGTGCTAAAAATCGATTAACTTTTAATTTCATTTTTTTTTTTTTTTATTTTTTTTTTTTTTATATATCGAAACCTGACCATAGGCAGCATTGTGCTAAAACCCGGCAGAGTTCCAGTATAAATTTGTATTTTTATAATCCATTTGATCTTGTGCTAAAAATCGATATTTTTCCTTACAATCTGTACGCCTCATTGGTAATCCTTTAAGGTTTTAATTTTTAATTTTTATTATTTTTACTTCTCTGTTTATTGTATATATATATGTATGTATGTATGTATGTATGTATTTGTATATATAGATATGTATGTATATATATATATATATGTGTTTGTGTGTATGTATGTTATTTATTTTTTCTTTTTTTCTTTCTGTAACCTATATATAGGCTTAACCTTTTTATATACTTCAGTGTTCCTGAGGATGTCATTAGACGAAAGCGCTTGAGCACCATTTTGTGTTTCCTTTCCTTCGTGGTTTTATTCATCATTTATATTTATATATATATATTTATATATATTAAATATATTTATATATATTTATATATATTTATATATATTATATATATTTATATTTATATATATTATATATATTTATATTTATATATATTAAATATATTTATATTTATATTATATATATATTATATATATATATATTTTATATATATTTTATATATTTTATGTATTTTATATATTATATATTTAATATATTATATATTTTATATATATTATATATATTTTTTATCAGATCGAAAGAATTCAGTCAATTTCATTACGGTATCCGTCAATACTAGTACCTTGCCAACGAAAAATAAGTCACGGTCCATATCGATTGCGGACCGAGTCAAAATTTACAACCATATACATTACAATATAGGGTGTCCCATAAGTCCGGCATCATAGGAAAAATAATAAAAAAGGCAAAACAAAAGCTTTTATTTACAGAACGTTCTCAATATGTCCACCATTGTTTTCAATACACAAATTCAGACGTGATACCCAGTCAGCAAGCACACGGTGAATGATGTCAGGAGTAATGGTGTTAAATGCCCCAATAATGCGCTGCCGCGAATGTTCAACACTCCTAATTTTCTCTGCGTATACCAGCGCTTTCAAGTGGCCCCAGAGATAAAAATCTAGTGGCGTGAGATCCGCGCTTCTAGTTGGCCATTCCACAGGCCCTCGACGTCCTATCCAATGACCAGGGAATTGTTGGTACAGGTATTCCTTTACTTGGGTGCTGTAATGTGCAGGAGCGCCGTCTTGCTGGAACCATGTTGGGAAATTTCCTTCTTCGTTCAAGACAGTGGGAAATGCTTCTTCCTCGAGCATACCATCACCCGAGATGTATCTTGTTCCTTTGAAGAGGTATACCAGTGAGGGTTGTTTTGAGACCAGTAGCGGGTGTTCTGTCGATCTACCTCACCCACAACACTTGTGTTGAGCTGTGGGATCTATCACCACAAAGCCTTAATTTTACTACCTTAAACTATACCCAATCTATCAACATATGCGTCTAATCGATTTTTAAACATGTTTATAGACGTGCTACTTCCTCTGAAGATAGCCCAACTCGAGGGGGAAAATAAAAAGTTTCTCTTACTGTAATTTACTTCTTAAAAATTTACAGGTAGTGGTCTGAATTTTACAGGGTAGAAGTTCGACCTCTTTCGACCATGGCTCAGGCCGGAATCTAAAAAGTTAAGGAGGCAAGGGGCCTCTGCCCCCTCCCCGCAGCGAGGCTGCTAACAAGGGAGACTCGTAGCAGTGACCAAAGCAGAGTCCCGTAATGAAGTGCCGTTCATTTTACAAATACATGTATAATATAAACCTAAATGTTGGGGGACGGCAGTTGAAGGTTAAGTTCCCCACTTTTAAACACATGATCAGATGTTTGAAAGATTCCAAATAAAAATTTTAAAAAATAAAAAAACTAATCGTATATATTTGCCGAATCTTCATTTCTGAAGGCGATATCATTTCATAGTAGTACATAAGTACAATTTAAGTACACGACTGAGTATGTATTAATTTTGGTTCATTACAATTACGATTACAATTACCAATTAATTCATATTCACTTATTATTGTTTAATTACACTTCTATTAAAGTACATTCTTACATTATATTTAAATCATTACATTTAATTACAGTTTCATTGAAGTACATTACGTTGTTTACCATTCTTACAGTGTTTTTATATATTTATATATGGTTATAATATATGGTTATAATATATGGTTATTATATATGGTTATTAGTACAACACAAGTACATGAGACATGACACACATGATATAACATAACGCATGATAATGTTATAAATTCGAATCAGAGCGAAAGGAAATTTTTTATCTTTGAAGCGTTCACTTATGCCATAGTTCGCGGAATTTGATCACCTACCTCAGCATTTTAGAGTTCATTGAGAGGTGATATAATTAAAAATAAAAATGAAAAAAATAATACGAGAACGTATTTGTGCGTTTTCGAACGAATGCATGAAGTTTTACGTTTCATAGATTGACACGAGTAAAAATGAATATTTAATAAAATTTATATAGGATAATGATCAAGGGAAATTAATGACGGGAAAATGTGACGTCATAGTTATTGAATTTGTACGTATAGTACAAATCATTATTAGGAAGATTTACAAGAACGAATTAGAGACAAAGAGTGGGTATTAATGACTAAGAAGTACAACTACGGGTTCCAATCCTGTTATATGCAATGTGTATGCATAATCTAGGGACGAGGATGAGATGCAAGACAATCATAATTAATTATAATAAATTCTATAACAAATGAAAAATGGAAAATGGATACGACTAAACCATAGAAATGGTAGATCGTAGGGTTGTGACACAAACGAAAATAGAAGGCTACAAATAAATTTTTTATCCAAACTCGCGTTAAGCGATTTTGGTTCTTATGTAAAAATGAATATTGATTACACTAGGCAACAAAGATTTTGTTACAGAAGACCAAATAGGTGCTCCTAGCTAATTTCGGTATGCTGATTTCAAATCTATAATTAGATTTTTTCTATCACGTCTAGATTTTGTGTAAAATGCAAATCACTTTTAGTAAAATTTTCTACCACGTCCAGATTTTGGTTTTAATCGGCTTAATGCCAGTAATATGAAACTTGCTTTCAATGTTAAAGCAATTTTTTTTGCCAACTATATACAAATTCGAACAATTTTGATAAATAAAATTTATCCCGAGTTGGCAACACTGAGTCAAGAGCATAGTAACGGGCAACGGCCCAACGGTCAGTCGCTACGTGACAGTCAAGCAGAACGGTTGTTGAAGCTCTCTGCTGATGAGCAAGTGATAGGTTGTGGTGACTTGTGTGTTTTTATAGCATTTGTTTTGTACTACGGTGTGTATTTCTTTTTATTTTGCACATCGTAATAATTACTTTCTACGTTTTTTCAGATATTGTATGGTAATTCAAAATGGCATCAAATAGACGTGCTTGTGTAAATCACCCAGACAACTTCTGCTTTGTCTGTGGACAATATACACCTAAGCCACAAGGTAGAAACATAACAACAAAGATTAAACTTGCCTACAAGTGTTATTTTGACTGTAAGTTAGGAGACCAACAGAGGGACTGGGCACCACATATTTGCTGTGCACAGTGCAATGCAATGTTAATAGCTTGGATGAATGGTAAAAGAAAAGCTATGCCGTTCTCAGTCCCCATGGTTGGCGTGAGCCGAAAAATCACTTCAATGATTGTTATTTTTGTTTGACAAAGATTGCTGGTTTCACAAAGAAAAACAAATCAAAGATCACGTACCCAAACTGCGAATCAGCAATGAAACCAGGACCACATGATGAAACAAATCCACCACCAGTTCCACCAGCAATGATAACAGACAGCAGTTCATCTGAAGATTCTGCTAGTGATATAGAAACAGGGAAAGATGGCATATATGTTCCAGATGCAAATATTTCCCCACATTTGTTAAGTCAAGCGGAGTTAAATGACTTAGTGCGCGATTTGGAATTACCAAAAGAAAAGGCAGAATTGCTTGGTTCAAGACTTCAAGAATTTAATCTTCTCCAACCAAACACCAAAGTTTCCCATTTCCGCCATCGCCATTTGCAGTTTTTATCATTTTACTTACAGGAAGAAAACGTTTGTTTCTGCCACGATATCAGTGGTCTGATGCAAGGGATTGGCTGTCGCTATGATCCAAAAGAATGGAGACTGTTCATTGACTCTAGTAAAGCTAGCCTTAAAGCTGTATTACTGCACAACGGCAATGAAAAACCTTCAATACCTGTAGCACATGCCACTGGCCTTAATGAGACTTATGAATCGATGAAACTGCTGCTAAGACTCATCAAATACTGTATAAGGACCACACATGGAATATTTGTGGCGACCTTAAAGTTGTATCATTACTTCTTGGGTTACAGTTGGGCTACACAAAGCATATGTGCTTTTTGTGTCTATGGAACAGCAGAGATGACAAGAACCACTACAAAAAACATGATTGGCCATCTAGAACTGAACATGTTGTTGGTAAATACAATGTGAAACACCCAGCACTTATTGACCCTCAGAAAGTACATCTTCCACCACTTCACATTAAACTTGGCCTTATGAAAAATTTCGTGAAGGGTATGGATCATCAAGGTAGTGGTTTCCAATATTTAAAGGATAAATTCAAAGGAATATTGACAGATGCTAAGCTAGAAGCTGGAGTTTTCACTGGACCACAGATCCGCAGTGTCATCCACGACTCATCGTTTCCATCTAACCTAAAGAGAATGAACTAGGAGCATGACATCTTTCGTTGAAGTTGTCAAAAATTTCTTGGAAACCACAAAGCTGAAAACCACCGTAAACTCGTAGAAAACATGCTTAAATCTTATGAAATAATGGGATGCAGAATGTCTTTGAAAATTCATTTTTTACATTCTCATCTTGACTTCTTCCCGGCCAACCTTGGGGCTGTAAGTGACGAGCATGGTGAGCGCTTCCACCAACAGATCTCAGTTATGGAAAACAGATACCAAGGTAATTCAACCCAAATATGATGGGAGATTATTGTTGGTTCCTGCAGAAGGAGAGCTCGTCATCCTACAAGCGACAAAGGAAGAGGACACACCAAAGTTTCACTTAAGACAGGAATTTGCCTTTCAGTAGTAACAACAAAATACTAACGCGCTTTGGGTGGATGGTTGGGCGCAGGGGTGGTAACTCCGCCAGCGGAATTCCGCTGTCTGTCTTAAGCCAGAATAAAGGAGGAAAGACATCCCTGTTCACTAATTATTTAAGTATGCTTAACAAAAACGTGGCACGGAAAAGTAGCTTAGACGGCTTTCGTAATAGAAGCGGATGAGAAAAAAAATGAAAAATAGGGGTTTTCGGTTACACAAAATCTGGACGTGATAGAGAAATTTTGATATCAGATCTGAAATCAGCATCAGCGCTTTAGTAGGAATCAGTAGTCACGTGTCTGTAACAAAAAAAAAGTTGAAATTTGTTGCCTAGTGTTATTCATTGTTCATTTTACCACACACATATATATATATATATATATAATTAATATATATATATATATATATATCATATATATATATATATATATATATATATATATTATATATATATATATATATATATATATATATATATATATATATATATATGTGTGTGTGTGTGTGTAATATATATACACAGGGTTATTGAAAATGATTCATCCGATTTCAACTGAGAATAGTTCCGTACCTATCAACCGTGCATCAACTGGGCATACACCACATGAAAGAGGAAATCTCCGAGTTTTAAAAAATCACCGCGAGAGGGCTCCAAAGTCACGCCGTGGCCTAGCCTAGCAACAAACAGTCAGTGTGAAAATGGCGTCCGCACAGCAGAAGGCGTTTTGTGTGTTGCAGTTTTCGAGCTGTAAATCGGTAGTCACAGTGCAGCGTGAGTTTCGTCGACGTTACAGAACAGATCCACCGGGTGCTCAGAGCATCCGTCGGTGGTATCGGCAGTTCGAGGAAACAGGATGTTTGTGTAAAGGCAAGTCCACAGGACGACCGCGCGGGTCTGAGGATAATGTCTGAGGATAATGACTTGGTGCTCCACAGCTGGCCTCCTAGGTCGCCGGATCTTACACCGTGCGACTTCTTCCTTTGGGGGTACGTTAAGGATACTGTGTACGTGCCACCGTTGCCCACATCTTTGGATGAGCTCCGAACTCGCATTGTTACTGCCGTAGAGTCAGTGACAACGGACATGCTGGAGCGAGTATGGGAGGAATTCGACTATCGTGTCGACGTTGCTCGTGTAACTAGGGGAAGTCACATAGAGCATTTATGAGGTGAGAGACAAAATTTGGACAGTTTTTCTTTTGGTTGATGTATCACAAATCACTCTGTATTTGTAACATTAAAAAATATTCTCATTTGAAATCATGTGAATCATTTTGAATAGCCCTGTATATATATATATATATATTATATATATATATATATATATATATATATATAATATACGTATATATATATATATATATATATATTATATATATAGATATATATATATCATATATATATATATATATATATACAAAAACTCAGAATGGTTCCCTGAGAACATTATATGTTAAACACAGACCGTGCATGGAACAAGGAACTCTTCTGGGAAAATTAAATCCACTATAGTCCGAATAAGTAATGGTAAATGACAAATACCATAGTTTTTTCTTTTTCATGATTTTAGCCCGACGTGGGCAACGGGTCTCTCGCAAAGAGATCCCATAAATATAGCTTCCCTCACCAGCTATCTGCAAAGCAGACAGGATCCAGCTTTGGGACATGGATCTAGGGTTTAAAGCAAGCCTAGATCCCTACATTCAGAACCTCTATATAAGTAAAAGACTCGTTGCATTCACGTCGTGTTGAATAAATCAAAGAAAAAGGGGGTAACTATTGTATTTTTAGCCAAAAAAAC
This sequence comes from Bathynomus jamesi, assembly GCA_023014485.1. Lineage (NCBI taxonomy): Eukaryota > Metazoa > Arthropoda > Malacostraca > Isopoda > Cirolanidae > Bathynomus > Bathynomus jamesi. Next base: position 1,262,788 of record JAJOZX010000554.1, on the reverse strand, counting down.
CAAAACTTAAGCCTCAACCGGGACATTGAGCGTCCACTTTTCAAGGCACGAAACACGTCCGTTTAGTATACACAAACTCAGAATGGTTCCCTGAGAACATTATATGTTAAACACAGACCGTGCATGGAACAAGGAACTCTTCTGGGAAAATTAAATCCACTATAGTCCGAATAAGTAATGGTAAATGACAAATACCATAGTTTTTTCTTTTTCATGATTTTAGCCGACGTGGGCAACGGGTCTCTCGCAAAGAGATCCCATAAATATAGCTTCCCTCACCAGCTATCTGCAAAGCAGACAGGATCCAGCTTTGGGACATGGATCTAGGGTTTAAAGCAAGCCTAGATCCCTACATTCAGAACCTCTATATAAGTAAAAGACTCGTTGCATTCACGTCGTGTTGAATAAATCAAAGAAAAAGGGGGTAACTATTGTATTTTTAGCCAAAAAAACCAAAACTTAAGCCTCAACCGGGACATTGAGCGTCCACTTTTCAAGGCACGAAACACGTCCGTTTAGTATACACAAACTCAGAATGGTTCCCTGAGAACATTATATGTTAAACACAGACCGTGCATGGAACAAGGAACTCTTCTGGGAAAATTAAATCCACTATAGTCCGAATAAGTAATGGTAAATGACAAATACCATAGTTTTTTTTTTTCATGATTTTAGCCCGACGTGGGCAACGGGTCTCTCGCAAAGAGATCCCATAAATATAGCTTAAGTTTTGGTTTTTTGGCTAAAAATACAATAGTTACCCCTTTTTCTTTGATTTATTCAACACGACGTGAATGCAACGAGTCTTTTACTTATATAGAGGTTCTGAATGTAGGGATCTAGGCTTGCTTTAAACCCTAGATCCATGTCCCAAAGCTGGATCCTGTCTGCTTTGCAGATAGCTGGTGAGGGAAGCTATATTTATTGGATCTCTTTGCGAGAGACCCGTTGCCCACGTCGGGCTAAAATCATGAAAAAAAAAAACTATGGTATTTGTCATTTACCATTACTTATTCGGACTATAGTGGATTTAATTTTCCCAGAAGAGTTCCTTGTTCCATGCACGGTCTGTGTTTAACATATAATGTTCTCAGGGAACCATTCTGAGTTTGTGTATACTAAACGGACGTGTTTCGTGCCTTGAAAAGTGGACGCTCAATGTCCCGGTTGAGGCTTAAGTTTTGGTTTTTTGGCTAAAAATACAATAGTTACCCCCTTTTTCTTTGATTTATTCAACACGACGTGAATGCAACGAGTCTTTTACTTATATAGAGGTTCTGAATGTAGGGATCTAGGCTTGCTTTAAACCCTAGATCCATGTCCCAAAGCTGGATCCTGTCTGCTTTGCAGATAGCTGGTGAGGGAAGCTATATTTATGGGATCGCTTTGCGAGAGACCCGTTGCCCACGTCGGGCTAAATCATGAAAAAGAAAAAAACTATGGTATTTGTCATTTACCATTACTTATTCGGACTATAGTGGATTTAATTTTCCCAGAAGAGTTCCTTGTTCCATGCACGGTCTGTGTTTAACATATATATATATATAATATATATCATATATATATATTATATATATATTATATATATATATATATATATATACAGGGTGGGCGGAAAGTAGCTCCCTATTTGGATTGGTAAAAAAATACGTATATTATCCATTTATTTCAGAAGAAATAATATGAAAAGGTAGGCATACATGGTAGGTTTTCTCTAAAATTCAATGTGGGCTCCAACTCTTTCCACCAGCTTCTGGAGCCGCCCAGGAATGGCGTCCACTGACTTTAGCAGGAACTCCGGCGGGATGGAGGACATGACTTCCCGAATTCGGTCCTCCAGTTCTTCCAATGTCCTCGGTTTGGTGCGGTAGACTTCTTCCTTTACCCACCCCCAAAGAAAGAAGTCGCACGGTGTCAAGTCGGGGCTCCTGGCTGGCCACTGATGTGGACCACGACGACCCATCCAACGTCCAGGGAAGTGGGCATCCAGCCACTCACGGACAACAAGAGCGAAGTGCTGAGCGGTACCTTGCTATGTTGCGAAACGAGGTCTGGCCGGTTGTCAGCACATGGGAGAACATCGACGATCTGATATTTATGCAAGATGGCGCCCCTCCGCACTTCGCTCTTGTTGTCCGTGAGTGGCTGGATGCCCACTTCCCTGGGCGTTGGATGGGTCGTCGTGGTCCACATCAATGGCCAGCCAGGAGCCCCGACTTGACACCGTGCGACTTCTTTCTTTGGGGGTGGGTAAAGGAAGAAGTCTACCGCACCAAACCGAGGACATTGGAAGAACTGGAGGACCGAATTCGGGAAGTCATGTCCTCCATCCCGCCGGAGTTCCTGCTAAAGTCAGTGGACGCCATTCCTGGGCGGCTCCAGAAGCTGGTGGAAAGAGTTGGAGCCCACATTGAATTTTAGAGAAAACCTACCATGTATGCCTACCTTTTCATATTATTTCTTCTGAAATAAATGGATAATATACGTATTTTTTTACCAATCCAAAATAGGGAGCTACTTTCCGCCCACCCTGTATATATATATATAAAAAATATATATCATATTTGTTAACCCCTCCGTCTATGGCCCTGGGTTGGTTCGAAGTCGACGGGGGTTCTGGTTAGGAGGCAGCAACGGATCTGTTACTTGCAGTAGTTTCTTCTATACTACTCTCCGAGTTCTTCTTTAGTGGCTCGGAGGATTCTGAGAGGCTTATTAAATTCTTTGAGGTTTCTCCCCGATTCTTCTTGTAACTTATCGGGAGATTCTAATGACTAAGTTTTCTGAAGAGAGCACGGCTCGAAGGAGAAGATAAAGACTTTTTCTTACTGTGTTTTACTCCTAAACTGTTACAGGTAATGCTCAGCCTCGTAGTTGGAATCAGAATAAACATGGAAGAAATTGGTGGGGTTTATATACCCGATTCTACTAACATCATCATTATTAAATTTTGAAGAGGCTGCATTATTTTTGCACAATATTTGAAAATAAAGTAAATCTTTTAGCTGTGTTAAGGTTTAAACGAATAAACAAGATATTTGAAGATGAAGCCATATTTTATCTTAAATTGCATATTTTCAGATCTGATGTTATCATGATCTGCCAAGTTAACTAAAAGTGGAAATGAACTATACATCTTTACACTAAAATATGCATATGAGTAAAAATTAAAGGTTTAAGATTTACAATTAAATGCTTAGGCAAGACATGACTTCATCTTTTATAACGAAGTAAGAATGTATACAAAACATGACATGGCAAAAGTTACTCGGGATTCATTATTAAGCTAAATCTAAAAAAATGATTATGAGATTTTAAAAAAACAACAGGTCATCAATTATTTGGCAAAGTAGAAAGCACATCAAAATTTATTCCAACGGAAAAATAATAATAAAAAAAATAACAGTATCGCCGATTCTACATTCCTTATGGCGACATAATGTCGGGTCGGACATTGAGTACATTGTAATTTTGGTCTACTGTAACTATGATTATAATTACCAATTAATTCATTTATTATCGTTAACTACAATTCCATTAAAGTACATTGACTACGTCATTTAGTACATTACATCATTAAGTACAGTTTCATTAAAGTACATTACGTCGTTTACCATTCTTACAGTGTTTTTATATATTTATATATAGTTATAATATATGGTTATAATATATGGTTATAATATATGGTTATTATATATGGTTATTATATATGGTCATTAGTACAACACAAGTACATGAGACATGACACACATGATATAACATAACGCATGATAATGTTATAAATTCGAATCAGAGCGAAAGGAGATTTTTTATCTTTGAAGCGTTCACTTATGCCATAGTTCGCGGAATTTGATCACCTACCTCAGCATTTTCGAGTTCATTGAGAGGTGATATAATTAAAAAATAAAAATGAAAAAAATAATACGAGAACGTATTTGTGCGTTTTCGAACGAATGCATGAAGTTTTGCGTTTCATAGATTGACACGAGTAAAAATGAATATTTAATAAAATTTATATAGGATAATGATCAAGGGAAATTAATGACGGGGAAATGTGACGTCATAGTTATTGAATTTGTACGTATAGTACAAATCATTATTAGGAAGATTTACAAGAACGAATTAGAGACAAAGAGTGGGTATTAATGACTAAGAAGTACAACTACGGGTTCCAATCCTGTTATATGCAATGTGTATGCATAATCTAGGGTCGAGGGTGAGATGCAAGACAATCATAATTAATTATAATAACTTCTATAACAAATGGAAAATGGATACGACTAAACCATAGATATGGTAGATCGTAGGGTTGTGACACGAACAAAAATAGGAAGCTACAAGTAAAATTATTATCCAAACTCGCGTTAAGCGATTTTAGTTCTTACGTAAAAATGAATATTGATTATTCATTGTTCATTTTTACATTGCTCGCCCCTTTAAAAATGATATTTATGCAATAATATAATAGGGCACAATTCATACAATACAATACAATTGAGAAAATAACATCCTAACTAATTCAAGTTGTGGCGAATTTTTCTTTACATTACAAGTTTTATACAGAACGAGTTCGGGTGGTCGGGTACAATGCAGAGTAATCAAATCTTTACCATGACACTTGCTTACAAAATATAAAAAATTCAATGATTAATACTTTAATTTAGACAAACAATTAAGTTAGACAAAGAATGATATTGTTAAATTTTTAACAGAATTTTTTTTTTTTCCTGTGGGAAGAATTACATACATAATGAATAGTAGATAAAAGGGAAAAATGTAAATCGTACAATCTGTAAACTAATTGTTATTGACTAGTGTAGGTAAAAATCGAATTACGTAGTGGATGATGTATAGACCTGTGGTCTAGTGTGTATTTTTGTGTACTAAGTACAAAGTGTGTATCTTACAATTTCGAGGGACAGATTAGCCGATAGGATTGTTCAAGTAACTGAATAAATGCATGAGCAAGATAAATTATATTAGAAAGCAAAAATGATTAAGATTAAATTACATAGTTAGCATTTACGCGCAATGAAATAGTTTATTGTGATATCCAATGATTTTAGCATAAGGTTTGTATATATAGTATATATAGTGTGCATACATGCGTGTGTATGTGTAGGGATTTGGAAGGTTTTTGAATGAACAAAGTTTAAAAATAATGTATAATAATTTAAGATGGGTTTAGGGTTATAAAATCTTTTACGTTTAAGTCAATTATTGTTGTTGTTATTATTATTATTATTATTATTATTATAAAATCCTTTAAGTTCAAGGCAGTATTTAAGTATTTAATTAAATCAGTTACACGAATTAAGGTAATAAAAAAAACGTACTTAGAGGACCTTACAAGTAATGAAAGTAAATCTCACGGTTTTAAAATTGAATTTTGACACACAATTAATTAAATTCGACTACGACAATTACTCAGTATTAATCGAATTAAAAAATTAAAAAATAAAAATTGAAAATAGAAATCAATTATAAACTATAATGAACTAAACATAATATTCTTAAAATATAAAAACACAACTTAACATAAATTGAGGTTATGTTCCATCGTACCAAAGAGGAATTAACCATGGTTGAACCATTTCTCTGGTTGACACAATTCAACTGGGGTTGGGGGTGTTAAAATAAAATAAAATAAAAAGACAAAGTTTGGAGTACGACATTCGGGGGAATTGAGTGACTAAGCAGGGGGTATAAGTCTGAAATTGACAATTACATCTTTTCGTGAGCACTTTGCTCTTTTTTTTTTTTTTTTTAAAGATTGCTTGTCACACTACTTAGAACAAAAATTAAAAGAGTTGAAACAAAACGGAGGGACGGCATGTTCCTCATATACATTACGATAATTATCCAAATCGTTACAACCTTTGTAAAAACGGTTTTGGTTACAAATAATAAATTACATACCTATATATTTATATACGCAATAATGGCATGAAAGAAAAGACAAATCGGTCAATTTCCTTCTTACAAACAAAAAAAAAGGTTAAACTAAAGACGAAAACCGGTCAATTCAGGTTGAATTTAATTCTCTTTTACAACAAAAAAAGGTTGAATAAATTCTCTTAAAACAACAAAAAAAGGTTGAATTAAATTCTTAAATTACATTTTCTTAAATTAAATTCTCTTAAACTACAAAGAAAGTTGAATTAAATTGACTGCATGGAAATGACTTGGGACTTGAAACTTGAAACTGTCTGACTTGAACTCTATCAAGTATCTTGAAACTAACTTGAACTCTATCAAGTATCTTGAAACTAACTTGAACTCTATCAAGTATCTTGAAACTAACTTGAACTCTATCAAGTATTCTGAAACTGTCTGACTTGAAACTGTTTTCAAGTATCTCTATAACTCTATAAACTCTCTGTAAACTCTCTCTTTCTTAATTTGCAAGTCAATTCAATTCAATAATTTGAAAAAATTTGCAAACAAAAATAAAAAATGTAAACAATATTTCACTCTAATGTACGCGAAGGTACTGTACTATTATGTTTGGTACATAAAATAAAATTATTCTGTACTGACTATAATAGTGAAATTAACTCTGAAATTAACTCTCTGAAATTAACTCTTTCTGTTACTTTTAACTTCTGTTACTTTTAACTTCTGTTACTTTTAACTTCTGTGACTTTTAACTTCTGTGACTTTTAACTTCTGTGAAAATTACTATTTCACTAAAAAAAAATGTATCACTGGTGTCTGAAGTGTTCACTGTGTTTTGTGTTAAATTCTGGCTCAATACTAAATATTAACTGTTAATAATACTGACTTTTCAAATGTTTTAGAGATTATTTAAAAAAGAGTTTTGTACTTAACAAGATTCCTACGGCGAAATCCTTAGAGACGTGTCCTGAAGACGTGTCTTGCTGGCCACTTGTTCTTGGATGAAAACTAGGCGTGGAGAACTTGGAGTCGTGACGTACCGGTTCAAGGGTAGATGTGACGAACTAGAAGTCGTGACACGCCGGTCAACTGGGTGTTGGTTCTGGTTCCAGGGTCTGAAAGACTGGAAGAATCCTGGAGTCGTGAAGATCCTGGTTAAAAGGTCGCCAGTTGTTAAACTCTTGGCTACAGACTCGCCAGACTGTTATGCCAATATCTTCTATGTGCTTGGGTCGTCTTGATTTTTATCCTGGCAGGGTCGCCAATTTGTTAACCCCTCCGTCTATGGCCCTGGGTTGGTTCGAAGTCGACGGGGGTTCTGGTTAGGAGGCAGCAACGGATCTGTTACTTGCAGTAGTTTCTTCTATACTACTCTCCGAGTTCTTCTTTAGTGGCTCGGAGGATTCTGAGAGGCTTATTAAATTCTTTGAGGTTTCTCCCCGATTCTTCTTGTAACTTATCGGGAGATTCTAATGACTAAGTTTTCTGAAGAGAGCACGGCTCGAAGGAGAAGATAAAGACTTTTTCTTACTGTGTTTTACTCCTAAACTGTTACAGGTAATGCTCAGCCTCGTAGTTGGAATCAGAATAAACATGGAAGAAATTGGTAGGGTTTATATACCCCGATTCTACTAACATCATCATTATTAAATGTTGAAGAGGCTGCATTATTTTTGCACAATATTTGAAAATAAAGTAAATCTTTTAGCTGTGTTAAGGTTTAAACGAATAAACAAGATATTTGAAGATGAAGCCATATTTTTATCTTAAATTGCATATTTTCAGATCTGATGTTATCATGATCTGCCAAGTTAACTAAAAGTGGAAATTGAACTATGCATCTTTACACTAAAATATGCATATGAGTAAAAATTAAAGGTTTAAGATTTACAATTAAATGCTTAGGCAAGACATGACTTCATCTTTTATAACGAAGTAAGAATGTATACAAAACATGACATGGCAAAAGTTACTCGGGATTCATTATTAAGCTAAATCTAAAAAAATGATTATGAGATTTTAAAAAAACAACAGGTCATCAATTATTTGGCAAAGTAGAAAGCACATCAAACTTTATTCCAACGGAAAAATAATAATAAAAAAAATAACAACAGTATCGCCGATTCTACATTCCTTATGGCGACATAATGTCGGGTCGGACATTGAGTACATTGTAATTTTGGTCTACTGTAACTATGATTATAATTACCAATTAATTCATTTATTATCGTTAACTACAATTCCATTAAAGTACATTGACTACGTCATTTAGTACATTACATCATTAAGTACAGTTTCATTAAAGTACATTACGTCGTTTACCATTCTTACAGTGTTTTTATATATTTATATATGGTTATAATATATGGTTATAATATATGGTTATAATATATGGTTATTATATATGGTTATTATATATGGTTATTAGTACAACACAAGTACATGAGACATGACACACATGATATAACATAACGCATGATAATGTTATAAATTCGAATCAGAGCGAAAGGAGATTTTTTATCTTTGAAGCGTTCACTTATGCCATAGTTCGCGGAATTTGATCACCTACCTCAGCATTTTCGAGTTCATTGAGAGGTGATATAATTAAAAAAATAAAAATGAAAAAAATAATACGAGAACGTATTTGTGCGTTTTAGAACGAATACATGAAGCTTTGCGTTTCATAGATTGACACGAGTAAAAATGAATATTTAATAAAATTTATATAGGATAATGATCAAGGGAAATTAATGACGGGGAAATGTGACGTCATAGTTATTGAATTTGTACGTATAGTACAAATCATTATTAGGAAGATTTACAAGAACGAATTAGAGACAAAGAGTGGGTATTAATGACTAAGAAGTACAACTACGGGTTCCAATCCTGTTATATGCAATGTGTATGCATAATCTAGGGTCGAGGGTGAGATGCAAGACAATCATAATTAATTATAATAACTTCTATAACAAATGGAAAATGGATACGACAAAACCATAGATATGGTAGATCGTAGGGTTGTGACACGAACAAAAATAGGAGGCTACAAGTAAAATTATTATCCAAACTCGCGTTAAGCGATTTTGGTTCTTATGTAAAAATGAATATTGATTATTCATTGTTGATTTTTACATATATATATATATATATCATATATATATATATATATAATATATATATATTATATATATATATATATATATATATATATATATATATATATAATTATATATAATATATATATCTTATATATATATATATATATATGTATATATATATATATATATTATATATATTATTATATATATATATATATTATATAAATATATATATAGATATCTATATATATCATATATCATATATATATCTAATATATATATTATATTATTATATTATATTATATAATATATATATATATATATATATATATATACACACAGCGTGTCCCAAAGAAATGTATACCCACTTTGTTCGATAATACCAGCTATGAGGATAATAAATATATTACTTTTTATGTTTCTTAATAAAGAGTTTTCTCCTGAATCTAAATATGTAATTATTTTTATTAAAAATTGAAAAACAAAAAAGTTACAAATGTTTAAATTATAATTATTATTTTCGAGACTTCATGTGCGATATTTTCTAATATTTTTGCACGTATACGAGATAAGTTTGAAACCGACGGCACTGTGCAAAACTTACAAAAACAACGTTCTGGAAGACGTCGAACATCTTAGATAAAGTGTCATTTAACCATGGAATTTGTAAATTTTTTGAATTAACTAATAATTACAACATTTATGCTTCAATATCAACACTAAACATAAGTATCTCAAAACAGTCGGTTAAAACATTAGAAAATATCGCACATGAAGTCTCGAAAATAATAATTATAATTTAAACATCTGTAACGCTTTTGTTCTTCAATTCTTAATAAAAACAATTACATATTTAGATTCAGGAGAAAATTCTTTATTAAAAAACATAAAAAGTAATATATTTATTATCCTCATAACTGGTATTATCGAACAAAGTGGGTATACATTTCTTTGGGACACGCTATATATATATAACCTTACCTTACAACCTTACAAAGGTTCCGCGCGATGATTTCTCATTTCGCGAAGGTCAAGCTTGTCGCCCCTCCTCTCGAGTTGGCCTGGTGAAGTAGTGAGTTGGATTCTTGCGCTCTCCACCTCACATAGCCAGGTACGCCCGGCTCATCGGGGATTGTTCTGAGCCAGGCGTCTAGTCTTCTTTTGAAGATTTCCACTGCAACTCCCTTCCTGTTTCTTAGGTCTTTGGGCAACTGATTAAACAGTTTTGGTCCTCTCACTACAAAACTATTTTCTTTCAGGGTTAAGGATGTTCCCTGTCTCGCCTTCAATTTGGGAATACGACATAGTCTACCGCTTCTACTTTCCATCGTTGTTTGGGGAGTTATGGGATTCAGAGTAAGATTAGGGACTAGTTTCTCCATTATTTTCCAAGTGTAAATAATGGTGTATCTCTCTCTTCTCCTTTCCAGTGAATATAGGTCTAGTTCTCGTAACCTTTCCCAGTAATTTAGTTCTTTGCACCCATTGATCTTGGCTGTAAAGCTTCTTTGGATCCCCTCCAGCTGTCTAATGTCTTCTTTTTTATATGGGGAAGTTATGGGGAAGTTAACCCCTCCGTCTATGGCCCTGGGGTGGTTCGGATCGACAGGGGTTCTAGTTAGGAGGCAAGCAACGGATATTTCTTCTATAACATTCTAATTCTTTTCGGTCGCCACTCTGTTAAACTCTTGGCTACAGACTCGCCAGACTGTTATGCCAATATCTTCTATGGTGCTTGGGTTGTCTCTTAATTTGGGCAAAGGGTCGCCAGTTTTTAATTCTTCTCTTTCTATAATACTCTGATACTTTCTCTGATACTTTCTCTGATACTAAAATTATCGACTTTTCTTTTATAACTTGTCGACTTAACTGACTAAATTCCTGAAGAGAGCAAGGCTCGAAGGAAAATATAAAAACTTTCTCTTGCTGTAATTTACTTCTTAAAAATTTACAGTTAGTGCTCTGAATTTACAAGGGTAGAGGTTCGACCTCTTTCGACCATGGTTCAGGCCGGAATCTAAAAAGTTAAGGAGGCAAGGGGCCTCTGCCCCCTCCTCGCAGCAAGGCTGCTAACAAGGGAGGCTCGTAATGAAGTACTCTAATGAAGTGACTTAATTGAAGAAGTGCGGTAATTTTACAAATACATGTATAATATAAACTTAAATGTTTGGGGGAAGACAGTCGAAGGTTAAATTTCCCCCTTTTAAACACATGATCAGATGTTTGAAAGATTGCAAATAAAAATTTAAAAAAAATAAAAATAAAAACTAATTTGTATTTTTCGCCGAGTCTACATTTATGAAGGCGATATCATTCCGTAATAGTACACATAAGTACAAATTAAGTACACGACTGAGTACGTATTAATTTTGGTTCATTACAATTGCGATTACAATTATGGATTACTTCATATTCACTTATTGTTTAATTACACTTCCATTTTAAAGTACATTCTTACATTACCGTATATATTAAATCATTACATTTAATTACAGTTTCAATGAAGTACATTACGTCGTTTACCATTCTTACAGTGTTTTTATAATTTATATATGGTTATACTAGATGGTTATACTAGATGTTATACTAGATGGTTATTATATATGGTTATTAGTACAACACAAGTACATGAGACATGAACACATGATATAAAATATGTTATAATATGTTATAAATTTGAAATCAGAGCGAAAGGAGGTATTTTATCTTTGAGCGTTCGAATCTGCTAGTCAGCGGAATTCGATCACTTAACCTCAGCATTTTTTTCGAGTTCATCTCGGGAGGTCATATAATTAAAAATAAAAATGAAAAAACTAATACGATAACGTATTTATGCGTTTTCGAACGAACGAGAAAAAATGAATATTTAATAAAATTGACATACGATAATGGTCAAGATAAGATATGGACGTATGGGGCGGGATATATGGTCGAATAATAGTTATATTTATACTACATAACATAAATAATGACTTCTATAGTGTTTCGTCCTTAGTATGATGTTAAAGTTTCATACATTGAATACTAGATATATGATGAAGGGAAATAAATGACGGGAAAATGTGACGTCATAGTTATTAATTTTTACGTATAGTACAAATCATTATTAGGAAGATTTACAAGAACGAATTAGAGACAAAGAGTGGGTAGTAATGATTAAGAAGTACAACTACGGGTTCCAATCCTGTTACATGCAATGTGTATGCATAATCTAGGGTCGAGGGTGAGATGCAAGACAATTCATAATTAATTATAATAACTTCTATAACAAATGGAAAATGGATACGACTAAACCATAGATATGGTAGATCGTAGGGTTGTGACACGAACAAAAATAGGAAGCTACAAGTAAAATTATTATCCAAACTCGCGTTAAGCGATTTTGGTTCTTATGTAAAAATGAATATGGATTATTCATTGTTCATTTTTTACATATATATATAATGTGCATATATATTATATATATATATATATATATAATATATATATATATATATATATATATATATAATTTATATATATATATTATATATATAATATATATTATATATATATATATATAAAATATATATATATATATATATATATATATATATATATATATATACATATATATATATATATATATATATATATATATATATATATATATATATATCTATATATATATATATATATATATATATATATATATATAATATATATATATATATATATTATATATATATATTATATATATATATATATATATATATTATATATATATATATATATATATATATATTATAATATATAAATATATATATATAAAATATATATTATATATATATATATATATATATATATATATCATATATATATATATCTATATATCAGTCACAGACGTGTTTTATCGAGTGTCAAGTGTTATCAATTGAATAAGTGGTTTTCGTTGAAGTGTTTTAAAAAAAAAAGTGTTCCGCATTCTTAACTAAATTACTTCGTGCTACTAATCATTCATTAACGAATATATTTCATTTATTGACGTTATTCAGTACTATATTATTTGATCAAACCAAGGCTACTGCCTTGTTTGTTTTTCAAATCAATCAGAAACGTGCAGTCATAAGGTTGAAATTCCCTTGGTTTGCCTTTGTTGTTTTTCAAATCTATCAGAAACGTGGTTTCTTAAGGTTCATTTTTCCTTCACACACTACCTGACCCTCCAAAAGGTCACCTACCGTGGGAAAAAAGGATTAAGTCAGTAAACAGCGACCAGATAAGTTTCATTTAATACTTTTTCTTTAACATTTCTTTCGTCGGTAGCTTAATTATATATTCATTTAGCATAAAATTGTGTTACAAGAACCTGTTTCTGCGTTTCAAGAACAATTTTGCGGGTTTTCGCAGGTGACGGCACAATAAGCACGCGGTAGACCTACGTTGTAATTTATTAATTTCCAAACGCTCGTTTTGTGTTTTTTTTGTTTTTTAACTAATTAAAAGCATGGCACCCCCGTCAAGTACTTGCAGTCGCTGTGAAGGGAAATTTGCCGCTTACGCGTTTACAATGGCTAATAATAATGAACAGTTAGTTTGCAGGTGGTGCTCAAGCATGGAAGTCCTGAGGAACGAATTAGACGTGAGAGGGAGGCCAGGGTGAGGCTTCAAGAAAGCGTGATGCTTCTGACGGCAAAATTGATTCCCTTGAGACTCCAGTTACGACCCCTCCTGCCTCAGTTTCTACTAATAATATAAATAGTATTAATAGCCCTCTCTCTTCCCCTAGTTCCCAACCCTTCGTTCGAGTGCGAAATGGAGCCCCATTGCGAAAAGCAAAGACTTGTCTACCAGTAATAACAAGCAATAAGTTTTCTGTTTTAGGTTTCGAAGATGCTGATGAACCGGAAATACGACTCGTTGGCGATTCCATTGTTCGAGGGCAGCTCGAGGAATTCTGTGGGAGAAACCCTCGTCGTAGGCGCCGTTACTGCTACCCTGGTGCAAGGGTGGAGGATATAACTAATAGTGTTGACCATTTTACAGACGGTACCGCCGAGGACACAACGTATGTTATTCATGTCGGTACTAATAACGTTTTAAATTCTAGATCGGAAGAACTGCTGGCTAGGTACAGGGACTTATAGAGCGACTAAAGGAGAAAACTAATAAGATTGTTTAACAGGTATACTTCCTCGAATTATCCAACGTAACGATTTCTACAGCAAGGCGACCTATATTAACAATAACCTAAAGTCTCTTTGCCAACAGGAAGGAGTGCATTTGCGAATTTTTGGAACAGTTTCTACGGCAGGAGGGACTTGTTCCTCGAAGATGGACTTCATCTTAATGACGTAGGAGCTGCGCGTTTAGGAAGACTATTTCATAATACTGTCTCTTCTTTTCAGGCTGCCGTAACTCGAACGGTCCCAGCGTAAATTCTACAAATTTCCCCTGCGCTCGCGAAGGTGTCGTAATTACAATTTGAAGGTTCTATCCTTAAATGCTCGTAGCCTACGAAATAAAATAAATGAATTTTTTTCTTTAATTGCTTGTAAAGACTATGATTTAATTGCGATAAACGAATCGTGGCTTAGCACTGAAACACGTGACTTTGTAGGGGAGTATCAAATTAAAGGTTATAGACTTTTTGTTAAAAACAGAATAGGTAGGCGAGGAGGCGGTGTTATGTTGTATATCAAAGATAATATTGCGAACGTTATAGAAGTAAAGCACTCAATTCCAGAACCGATAGATTCGACTATAGCAGAACTTAAATTAAACGATTCAAACTTCTTGTTGCGGTTATATATAGGCCCCCTAATCAAACAGCTGATACGGACGAAGCGTTATATCGTGAACTAAAGAGAATAATCGGTAGTGAGCAGGCTTTAGTTATGGGTGACTTTAATTGCGCCAACGTGAATTACGATACAATGCAGGGAGACGCGGAAGGTAATCGTTTAGTTAATTTTCTCGAGGATAGCTTTCTTATTCAAAAGGTTGGGGAACCTACGAGGTTGGACAGTATTTTAGATTTAGTAATAACTACGGATGATAGGCTAATTACTGATCTTCAAGTAATAGAACCGTTAAGCAATAGCGATCACAATATGGTAGAGTTTGTCCTCTCAGTAAGTCACTCGAAACCAACTAACTCGACTAAAATTCCTAACTTCCAGCACGCAGACTTTTGTAAATTTCGAATAAATTGTCACACGTCAATTGGGAAAACGTGATGGGGAACTCCAACGCAAAACTAATGTGGGAATCGTTCGAAACAGTATTTAGGACTATAAATGAGGAATGTGTACCGTACAAAATTAAGCGTGCGAAAGTAAACAACAAGCCCTTGTGGTTTACTTCTAGAGTAGGAGACATTATAAAGAGTAGAGATAGGGCTTATAGGCAACATAAGTGCGATAAAACAATTTGTTGTTACGAAACAACTACATCTCTGAGGCGTGAAGCGAAAAGTGTAATAAAAAAGTCCAAGCGCGAATTTGAAATCTCCATAGCTCGTGACGGTAAAGAAAACCCCAAGCGATTCTTTCAATACGTCAATAATAGAAATCCAGTAAAAAGTGTCTTGGGTCCATTGAAAAATGTAAACGGAGATCTAGTTTCTGAAAACAAGGAAATGGCTACCTTGCTAAACGAATTTTTTACGTCAGTTTTTACTATAGAAGATGTAACGAATATCCCTACGGTCATAGACATAATACCTTTTGATAATGGTAATATTTTGGATAATATTGTCGTTAGTGAAGGGGAAGTAATGCGCTATATTGATAAAATGAAAACGCGTAAATCACCGGGTCCGGATTCCATATATCCCATACAACTAAAAGAATTAAAAGATAGCATTGTTGTGCCGCTAACAAAGATTTTTAATGCGTCTATTTCTGAGGGGTGCGTACCAGATAATTTCAAGTTAGCAAACGTAACACCTATCTTTAAGAAAGGCGATAAAGGTGCGGCGGGAAATTATAGGCCAATCAGTTTAACGTCTGTTGTAGGTAAGCTACTGGAATCAATAATTAGGGATCGTATAGTCGAACACTTAGAATTCATAAGCTAGTTAGAAATACGCAGCACGGATTTAGGCGAAACAAATCTTGCTTAACTAATCTTTTAGAATTTTTCCAAAGCGTGGTTGACGTTTACGATAGACATCGGGCGGTTGATGTAGTGTATTTAGATTTTCAAAAAGCGTTTGACACCGTGCCGCACAAAAGACTCATTGAAAAAACTAAGGCTCATGGAATCAGGGGTGTAGTAATAAATTGGCTAGAAGAGTGGTTGCGAGGTAGGAAACAGAGGGTGGTCGTTGATGGAGCGGAGTCGTGTTGGGCTAATGTAGCGAGTGGCGTTCCTCAGGGTTCTGTATTGGGCCCCTTGCTTTTTCTTATATATATTAACGATTTAGATGTCGGCCTAGTCAGTACAGTTTCAAAGTTTGCGGATGACACGAAGCTGGGTGGTAGGGCGATTAATGACGAAGATAGAGGTAAAATTCAGGAAGATCTGAATAAAATCGTTGATTGGTCAGTCACATGGCAAATGAGATTTAACGTGGATAAGTGCAAAATTTTGCATATAGGTTCGCGTAACGGTAATTTTGCGTATAGTATGTCAGGGAAAGATTTAACAAGCGTAGAGCAGGAAAAAGATTTAGGAGTTATAGTCACTAGTGATTTAAAAGTAGCGAAACAAAGTACAGCAGCGGTCAATAAGGCGAACAAAGTGTTAGGTTTTATAGCTCGAAATTTTGAGTACAAATCGCGCGATATTATAGTTCCTCTTTATAAATCATTAGTTAGACCCCATTTGGAGTACGCGGTCCAATTTTGGAATCCGCATATGCGCAAAGATATAGACAAAATCGAAAGAGTTCAAAGACGAGCAACTAAGATGATTCCGTCGCTTAGGTCAAAGTCGTACGAGGATAGGCTTAAGGAGTTAAAATTGACAACACTCGAGACTAGGAGGTTAAGGGGTGATCTAATCCAGGTTTTCAAAATTATGAATGGGTTCGATAACGTAGATAGAGATAGCTTTTTCGAAATATCTCAATATAATAGGACTAGAAATAACGGGTGTAAGTTGACAAGTAGAAGGTTCGAGACAGCAGTTGCCAAAAACTTTTTTACGCATAGAATAGTAAATAGCTGGAATAGTTTGCCGGTAGAAGTAATTAGTAGCACGTCTATAAACATGTTTAAAAATCGATTAGACGCATATGTTGATAGATTGGGTATAGTTTAAGGTAGTAAAATTAAGGCTTTGTGGGGATAGATCCCACAGCTCAACACAAGTGTTGTGGGATATAGGGAGGCAGCGTCTTGGGTTAGGGGATACTCTCTGTCCTTACACACCCCATTTAAAGAGATTCCTCTGCCGAGCGGTGCCCCCCATAGTACTGTGAGGTATTGAAAAACTCATGATCTTCACTTGCCCCACAAACACCTTTAAATGGGAGACCCAAATGGGTGCACACACATTTCTACATTACTGTACAGTCTTTACAGCCACACCTACACTTTTCCTCCTAAGTGTATATATTGTAATGTATATGGTTGTAAATTTTGACTTGGTCCACAATCGATATGGACCGTGACTTATTTTTCGTGACAAGGTACTAGTATTGATGGATACCGTAATGAAATTGACTGGATTCTTTGGATCTGATATATTTGCATGTCGGTTATAAATAGATATAGAGTGTAACATATTTGTGGATAGTAGTCTATTATGACTGATCCTCTGGATCCAGAGATTCTATCTTTAGTTTTAAATCGATAATTAATTAGTTTTGCTAAATTGGTCGTTGCCAATGTACACAGTGTACAGGAAGTTGTTACATAAATTTCTTATGTTCTTGTGGTTCGGAACCCACGTAAAATTGTAGGTCCCCTCCGCCACCACGGAGGACATACACAATTACGAACACAGTTAGGTAGACCAGCCATGAGTGGATCCTAGGGTCTTTGTTGGTCTGAAACATTATAACATTATAACATTATATATATATATATATATATATATATATATATATATATATATATATATATATATACATATATAATATATATATATATATATATATATATATATATATATATATATATATATATATTATATATATACACATATATATATATGTATCTACATATATATATATATATATATATACATATATATATATATATATATATATATATATATATCATATATATATATATATGTTAACCCCTCCGTCTATGGCCCTGGGTTAGTTCGGATTCGACGGGGGTTCTAGTTAGGAGGCAAGCAACGGATGTTTCTTCTTTATACTTTTCTATAATTCTTTTCTTTCAATAATTCTCTGATCCTTTCTCTTATACTAAAATTATCGACTTTTCTTTTATAACTTGACTTGACTGAGTTCCTGAAGAGAGCACGGCTCGAAGGAAAAGATAAAAACTTTCTCTTACATTTAGTTTACTTCTAAAAATGTACAGTTAGTTCTCTGGATTTACAAGGGTAGAGGTTCGACCTCTTTCGACCATGGCTCAGGCCGGAATCTAAAAATATTAAGAAGGCAAGGGGCCTCTGCCCCCTCCTAATGAGGTGCTAATATGAAGTCTAATGGAGAAGTGCCTTAAAATGAAGTGGCAAATGAAGTGGTGTGTTTTTACAAATATACGTATAATATAACTTAAATGTTTGGGGGAGAACAGTTGAAGGTTAAATTTCCCCCCTTTTTAAACACATGATCAGATGTTTTTTGAAAGATTTCAACTAAAAACAATTAAAAAAATAAAATAAAACTAATCGTATATTTTTGCCGAGTCTACATTTTTGACGGCAATATCATTTCGTAATCGTACACATAAGTACACTTTGAGTACATGACTGTATACGTATTAATTTTGGTTCATTACAATTACGATTACAATTACCAATTAATTCACATTCACTTGTTGTTTAATTACACTTTCATTTTAAAGTACATTCTTACATGATAAATTAAATCGTTACATTCAATTAAAGTTTCATTGAAGTACATTACATTATATTAAATCAAGTATTACAGTTAATTACAATTAAACAGTTACTATAACTTTTCGTTTTTACAGTGTTTCATATTAATAGACAATTAAGATGTTAGAAATATAATACAAAGTACATGGGCACATAACACACATAATATAACATAACGCATGATAATGTTATAAATTCGAATCAGAGGGAAAGGAGACTTTTTAACTTTGAGCGTTCGAATTCTGCTGTGATGAGCGGAATTTCGATCACTTAACCTCAGCATTTTTGAGTTCATCTCGGGAGGTCATATAATTAAAAATAAAAATGAAAAAAATAATACGAGAACGTTTTTTCGCGTTCTCGAACGAACTGCGAAAGTTTTGCATTTCATGATTGACACGAGTAAACATAGACTGATAAGTTGATAGGGCATAAGTAGACAATAGGTAGATGAATGAATAAGTAATAAAATTAATAAAGGATAGCGGTCAAGAAAGAACATGAATGTAGGAATGAGTACGGTTGAATAATAATGTTTATACTATACAACATATAAATAATGACTTCTATAGAGTGTTTCGTCCTTAGCATGATGTTAAAGAATTTTCATACATTGGATACTAGATATATGATGAAGGGAAAATGTGACGTCATAGTTATTGAATTTTTACGTATAGTACAAATCATTGTTAGGAAGATTTACAAGAACAAATTAGAGACAGAGTGGGAAACGTAAAGAGAATAGTTATTTTATGACGTCATAGTGCATAAGTCATTATTACAAATCGAAATTCTATCCAAAACTCGCTTATGTGATTTTTGGTTTCTTATGTAAAAATGGACAATGAATTCATATAATGATGGTGTAGGAATTGTTCATTGTTCACTTTTTACATATATATATATATATATATATATCATATATATATATATATATATATATATATATATATAATATATATATATATATATATGTTAACCCCTCCGTCTATGGCCCTGAGTCGGTTCGGAATCGACGGGGGTTCTAGTTAGGAGGCAGCAACGGATATTTCTTCTATAACATTCTAATTCTTTTCGGTCGCCTCTTGTTAAACTCTTGGCTACGGACTCGCCAGACTGTTATGCCAATATCTTCTATGGTGCTTGGGTTGTCTCTTTCTCTCGCTTTATGGGTCGACGATTATTAATTCTTCTCTTGCTATAATACTCTGATACTTTCTCTTGGTACTAAACTTATCGATTTTTTTCTTTTATAACTTATTGACTTAACTGACTAAATTCCTGAAGAGAACAAGGCTCGAAGGAAAAGATAAAAACTTTTTCTACTGTGGTTTACTTCTCAAAATGTACAGGTAGTGCTCTGAATTTACAGGGGTAGAGGTTCGACCTCTTTCGACCATGGCTCAGGCCGGAATCTAAAAAGTTAAGGAGGCAAGGGGCCTCTGCCCCCTCCTCGCAGCGAAGTTGCTAACAAGGGAGGCTCGTAATGAAGTGCCGTAATGAAGTGACTTAATCAAGTGCCGTAATTTTACAAATACATGTATAATATAAACTTAAATGTTTTGGGGAAGACAGTTGAAGGTTAAGTTCCCCCCTTTTAAACACATGATCAGATGTTTGAAAGATTCCAAATAAAAATTTTAAAAATAAAAATAAAAACTAATCGTATATTTTTGCCGAATCTTCATTTCTGAAGACGATATCATTTCGTAATAGTACATAGGTACAATTTAAGTACACCACTGAGCACATTTTCGTTTTGGTCTATAACAATTATAATTACAATTACCAATTAATTCATATTCACTTATTGTTTATTACACTTCCATTTTAAAGTACATTCTTACATTACCGTATATATTAAATCATTACATTTAATTACAGTTTCAATGAAGTACATTACAAGTTATTATTAATTACAGTTTCATTAAAGTACATTACGTTATTTACCATTCTTAGTGTTTTTATATATTTATATATGGTTATAATATGTATATGGTTATACTATATGGTTATACTATATAGTTATTATATATGGTTATTAGTACAACACAAGTACATGAGACATGACACACATGATATAACATAACGCATGATAATGTTATAAATTTGAAATCAGAGGGACAGGAGGTTTTCACGTTTTCAGATGTTTGATTTATGCTGATTTGCGAACTGCGTACACTTGCATAAGCGTTTATGAATATCTTGCGAGGGGTGAACGCACTTGAAAAAAATAATAATAAAAAATAATAATGAAAAAAAATAATACGAGAACGTATTTTTGCGTTTTCGAACGAATGCCTAAAGTTTTGCATTTCACGAGCAAAATGAATATTTAATAAAATTGGCATACGATAATGGTCAAGATAAGGTATGGACGTATGGGGGCGGGGTATATGGTCGAATAATAGTTATATTTATACTACATAACATATAAATAATGACTTCTATAGAGTGTACAGTTTTTATTATGATGATAAAGAATTTTCATACATTGCATACTAGAGATATAATGAAGGGAAATTAATGACGGGAAAATGTGACGTCATAGTTATTGAATTTGTACGTATAGTACAAATCATTATTAGGAAGATTTACATGAACGAATTAGAGACAAAGAGTGGGTATCAATGACTAAGAAGTACAACTGCCGGTTCCAATCCTGTTACATGCAATGTGTATGCATAATCTAGGGTCGATGGTGAGATGGAAGACAATCATAATTAATTATAATAAATTCTATAACAATGAAAAATGGAAAATAGATACGACTAAACCACAGAAATGGTAGATCATAGGGTTGTGACACAAACAAAAATGGGAAGCTACAAATAAATTTTTATCCAAAACTCGCTTAGGCAATTTTGGTTTCTTATGTAAAAATGAATATGGATTATTCACTGTTCATTTTTACAGTGTTTCCCCCTCTAAAATGGTATTAATACAATAATATAATACAATTAATACAATATAATAGAATTGAGAAAATAACATCCAACGAATTCATATTAGATGATGACATTCTTTTTTACAATACAAGTTTTATACAGAACGAGTTCGGGTAGTTGAGTACAATGCAGAGTATCAAATCTTTAAAATGACACTTTCTTACAAAATATAAAAAAATTCAAAGATTAAAACTTTAATTTTAGACAAACAATTAAGCTAGACAAAGAATGATATTGTTAAATTTTTTACAAAATTTTTATTTTTCTGTGGGAAAAATTACATTCATAATGAATAGGTAAAAGGGAAAAATATAAATTTTAAAGTTCGTGGATTTTTCAAGGCTTCCATGATAGTACAATTGATAAACTAATTTTTATTGACTATTGCAGGTAAAAATAGAATTACGTAATGGATGATGTATAGACCTGTGGTCTAGTGTGTATTTTTGTGTACTAGGTACAAAGTGTGTATCTTACAATTTCGAGGGACAGATTAGTTGAGAGGATTGTTCAATTAACTGAATAAATGCATGAGCAAGATATATTAGAAAGCAAAAATGATTAAGACTAAATAGCATAGTTTGCACTTACACGTAATGAAATAGTTTTATTGTGATATCCAATGATTTTAGCATAAGGTTTGTGTATATATAGTATATATAGTGTGCATACATGCGTTTTTATTGACTGTTGTAGGTACAATCGAATTACGTAGTGGATGATGTATAGACCTGTGGTCAAATGTGTATTTATGTTTATTGGGTACAAAGTGTGTATCTTATAATTTCGAGACAGATTAGCTGAGAGGATTGTTAAATTAACTGAATAAATGCATGAGCGAGAATTTATATATAGTAAGCAATAATTATGATGTATTATAATGATGATGTTTGCATACGAGTTTTAATGCAAAAGTGACTGGAGGGAATATGTGTCAAAAGTAATAAAATTCAATTAGGATTATAGATTTTACATAATCAGTTACACTTATAAGGTAATTAAAAAAAACGAACTTAGAGGACCTTACAATTAATGAAAGTAAATCTAGCGGTATTAAAAATTAAATTTTTGAAGATGGAATTAAATTCGACTAGTAACATTCCTAGCTATATATGAACTATATAACCATTAACATTAACCAGAAGTATCGGTACGATAATTGAATTAAGAAAATTAAGAATACAATTTAAAAATAGAAATCAATTATGCATTTCAACGAGCTAAACATAATTTTATAATATTCTAAAAAATAAAAGTAAATCGAACCATAGATGAATTTCGACCAAGAATAAAAAAGTTATTGAAATGGAAGGAAAGCATTCCCAACAATCTTTTCTTTTAATAATTTCAGGTAAATTTTACATTAAAAATTATTTTTATATAATAAAAAAAAATATAAAAAAGGTTTAATAATTTTTGCATGTTAAGTAGAAAAATCATACTCTTTCGTTGAATGTTGATAGAATTTGAATTATTTGATATTTTGACACACAATTAATTAAATTCGACCAACGCAATTACTCAGTATTCATCGAATAAAAAAAAATATAAAAAATATAAAAATTGAAAATAGAAATAAATTATAAACTATAATGAACTAAACATATACTGTAATATAAAAAAACACAACCTAAATTGAGGTTATGTTCCATCGTACCAAAGAGGAATTAACCATGGTTGAACCATTTCTCTGGTTGACACGGTTCAACTGGGGTTGGGGTTTTAAAATAAAATAAAAAAACAAAGTTTGGAGTACTACATTCGGGGGAATTGAGTGACTAAGCGGGGGGTATAAGTCTGAAATTAACAATTACATCTTTTTTGAGCACTTTGCTCTTTAAAAAAAAGATTGCTTGTCACACTACTTAGAACAAAAATTAAAAGAGTTCAAATAAAACGGAGGGACGGTATGCTCCTCAGCATAGTAATTTAAAAGGAGTCATTGGGACAAGATCGATTAATTAATTATTACACAACTATTATTATCACGTATACATTACAATGATTATTTATCAAAGTCATTACAAACAATTGTAAAAACTGTTTTGGTTACAAACAATAAAATGTCATTTTACCTATATATTTATATACGCAACACTGGCATGAAAAAGAAAAGACAAATCGGTCCATTTCCTTCTTACAACAAAACAAAGAAAGGTTAACTAAAGACGCAACCCGGTCAATTCAGGTTGAATTAAATTCTCTTTTACAACAAAAAAAAAAAAGGTTGAATTAAATTCTTAGATTACATTTTCTTAAATTAAATTCTCTTAACTTACAAAGAAAAAGTTGAATTTAATTGACTGCATTGAAATGACTTGGGACTTGAAAACTCGACTTGGGATTCGAAAACTCGACTTGGGATTCGAAAATTGACTTGGAATAAAATTGACTTGGGATTCGAAAACTGACTTGGAATAAAACTGACTTGGAATAAAACTCTCTGACTTGGAATAAACTCTCTGACTTGGAATAAAACTCTCTGACTTGGAATAAACTCTCTGACTTGGAATAAAACTGTCTAACTTGAACTCTATCAAGTATTCTGAAACTGCAACTTGAACTCTATCAAGTATTCTGAAACTGTAACTTGAACTCTATCAAGTATTCTGAAACTGTAACTTGAACTCTATCAAGTATTCTGAAACTGTAACTTGAACTCTATCAAGTATTCTGAAACTGTAACTTGAACTCTATCAAGTATTCTGAAACTGTAACTTGAACTCTATCAAGTATTCTGAAACTGTAACTTGAACTCTATCAAGTATTCTGAAACTGTAACTTAACTCTATCAAGTCTTCTGAAACTGTAACTTGAACTCTATCAAGTATTCTGAAACTGTACTTGAACGCTTGTCAAGTATCTTGAAACTTAAACTGTCTAACTTGAACGCTTGTCAAGTATCTTGAAACTTAAACTGTCTAACTTGAACGCTTGTCAAGTATCTTGAAACTTAAACTGTCTAACTTGAACGCTTGTCAAGTATCTTGAAACTTAAACTGTCTAACTTGAACGCTGTCAAGTATCTTGAACTTAAACTGTCTAACTTGAACGCTTGTCAAGTATCTTGAAACTTAAACTGTCTAACTTGAACGCTTGTCAAGTATTTCTATAAATCTCTGGGGCGGTTGTTCTTTTGGCGCAACCTTCTGACTTCAAAACTGACTTAAAAATGACTTCAAAAAATGACTTCAAAAAATGACTTCAAAAAATGACTTCAAAACTGACTTCAAGTATCTCTCTAAATCTATAAACTCTCTATAAACACTCTCTTTCTTAATTTGCAAGTCATTCAATTCAATAATTTGAAAAAAAATTTGCAAACAAAATAAAAAAATGTAAACATTTCACTCGAATGTACGCGAAGGTACTGTACTATTATGTTTGGTACATAAAATAAAATTATTCTATACTGACTATAACAGTGAAAAACTGAAATTAACTCTCTTGAAATTACTCTCTTGAAATTAACTCTCTTGAAATTAACTCTCTTGAAATTAACTCTCTGTTACAATTAACTCTCTGTTACAATTAACTCTGTTACAATTACTAATTAACTCTCTGTTACAATTAACTCTCTGTTGCAATTAACTCTGTTGCAATTAACTCTGTTGCAATTAACTCTGTTACAATTAACTCTCTGTTACAATTAACTCTCTGTTACAATTAACTCTGTTACAATTACTGTTTCACTAAGAAAAATGTATCACTGGTGTCTGAAGTGTTCACTGTGTTTTGTGTTAATTCTGACTTAATACTAAATATTAACTGTTAATAATACTGACTTTTCAGTGTTTATAAATTTCTTTAAAAAACAAACTCTGTACTTAACAAAATTTTCTATGGCGAAATCCTCAGAGACGTGTCCTGAAGACGTCTTGCTGGCTACTTCTTCTTGGATGAAAACTAGGCGTGGAGAACTTGCGAGTCGTGACACACCGGTTCAAGGGTGGATGTTACGAACTAGAAGTCGTGACACGCCGGTCAACTGGTTTTATCCTGATGCAGGGTAATTTCTATCTTGGCCAAAGAGTGGCCTCTTCTTAAAATCTTCTTCTTAAATATTCTTCTTCTTAAAATATTCTTCTTCTTGAAATATTCTTCTTCTTAAAATATTCTTCCTCTTAAAATATTCTTCTTAAAATATTCTTCTTCTTCTTAAAATATTCTTCTTCTTAAAATCTTTTTCTTAAAATCTTTTTCTTATCCTGGCAGGGTCGCCAGTTTGTTAACCCCTCCGTCTATGGCCCTGAGTCGGTTCGGAATCGACGGGGGTTCTAGTTAGGAGGCAGCAACGGATATTTCTTCTATAACATTCTAATTCTTTTCGGTCGCCTCTTGTTAAACTCTTGGCTACGGACTCGCCAGACTGTTATGCCAATATCTTCTATGGTGCTTGGGTTGTCTCTTTCTCTCGCTTTATGGGTCGACGATTATTAATTCTTCTCTTGCTATAATACTCTGATACTTTCTCTTGGTACTAAACTTATCGATTTTTTCCTTTATAACTTATTGACTTAACTGACTAAATTCCTGAAGAGAACAAGGCTCGAAGGAAAAGATAAAAACTTTTTCTACTGTGGTTTACTTCTCAAAATGTACAGGTAGTGCTCTGAATTTACAGGGGTAGAGGTTCGACCTCTTTCGACCATGGCTCAGGCCGGAATCTAAAAAGTTAAGGAGGCAAGGGGCCTCTGCCCCCTCCTCGCAGCGAGGCTGCTAACAAGGGAGGCTCGTAATGAAGTGCCGTAATGAAGTGACTTAATCAAGTGCCGTAATTTTACAAATACATGTATAATATAAACTTAAATGTTTGGGGGAAGCCAGTTGAAGGTTAAGTTCCCCCCTTTTAAACACATGATCAGATGTTTGAGAGATTCCAAATAAAAATTTTAAAAATAAAAATAAAAACTAATCGTATATTTTTGCCGAATCTTCATTTCTGAAGACGATATCATTTCGTAATAGTACATAGGTACAATTTAAGTACACCACTGAGCACATTTTCGTTTTCGTCTATTACAATTATAATTACAATTACCAATTAATTCATATTCACTTATTGTTTAATTACACTTCCATTTTAAAGTACATTCTTACATTACCGTATATATTAAATCATTACATTTAATTACAGCTTCAATGAAGTACATTACAAGTTATTATTAATTACAGTTTCATTAAAGTACATTACGTTATTTACCATTCTTAGTGTTTTTATATATTTATATGGTTATACTATATGGTTATACTATATGGTTATACTCTATGGTTATTAGTACAACACAAGTACATGAGACATGACACACATGATATAACATAACGCATGATAATGTTATAAATTTGAAATCAGAAGGACAGGAGGTTTTCACGTTTTCAGATGTTTGATTTATGCTGATTTGCGAATTGCGTACACTTGCATAAGCGTTTATGAATATCTTGCGAGGGGTGAACGCACTTGAAAAAAAATAAAAAAAATAATAATAAAAAAAATAATACGAGAACGTATTTTTGCGTTTTCGAACGAATGCCTAAAGTTTTGCATTTCACGAGCAAATTGAATATTTAATAAAATTGGCATACGATAATGGTCAAGATAAGGTATGGACGTATGGGGGCGGGTATATGGTCGAATAATAGTTATATTTAAACTACATAACAAATAATGACTTCTATAGAGTGTACAGTTTTTATTATGATGATAAAGAATTTTCATGCATTGCATACTAGAGATATAATGAAGGGAAATTAATGACGGGAAAATGTGACGTCATAGTTATTGAATTTGTACGTATAGTACAAATCATTATTAGGAAGATTTACATGAACGAATTAGAGACAAAGAGTGGGTATCAATGACTAAGAAGTACAACTGCCGGTTCCAATCCTGTTACATGCAATGTGTATGCATAATCTAGGGTCGAGGGTGAGATGGAAGACAATCATAATTAATTATAATAATTCTATAACAATGAAAAATGGAAAATAGATACGACTAAACCACAGAAATGGTAGATCATAGGGTTGTGACACAAACAAAAATAGGAAGCTACAAATAAAATTTTTATCCAAAACTCGCTTAGGCAATTTTGGTTTCTTATGTAAAAATGAATATGGATTATTCATTGTTCATTTTTACATATATATATATATATATATATATATATCATATATATATATATATATATATATATATATATATATATATATATATCATATATATATATATATATATATATTCATATATATATATATATCATATATATATATATGTTAACCCCTCCGTCTATGGCCCTGAGTCGGTTCGGAATCGACGGGGGTTCTGGTTAGGAGGCAGCAACGGATATTTTTTCTATAACATTCTAATTCTTTTCTCTCGCTTTATGGGGTCGACACTCTGTTAATTCTTCTCTTTCTATAATACTCTGATACTTTCTCTTGGTACTAAAATTATAGACTTTTCTTTTATAACTTATCGACTTTACTGACTAAGTTTCTCTGAAGATAGCCCAACTCGAGGGGGAAAATAAAAAGTTTCTCTTACTGTAATTTTCTTCTTAAAAATTTACAGGTAGTGGTCTGAATTTTACAGGGGTAGAGGTTCGACCTCTTTCGACCATGGCTCAGGCCGGAATCTAAAAAAAGTTAAGGAGGCAAGGGGCCTCTGCCCCCTCCCCGCAGCGAGGCTGCTAACAAGGGAGGCTCGAAGCAGTGACCTCAGCAGAGTCCCGTAATGAAATGTAGTTCATTTTACAAATACATGTATAATATAAGCCTGAATGTTGGGGGACGGCTGTTGGAGGTTAAGTTTCCCCCCTTTTAAACACGATCAGATGTTTGAAAGATTCCAAATAAAAATTTAAAAAATAAAAATAAAACTAATCGTATTTTTTTTTGCCGCGTCTTCATTTCTGAAGGCGATATCATTTCATAGTAGTACATAAGTACAATTAAGTACACGACTGAGTACAATTTCGTTTGGGTTTATTACAATTATGATTGCGATTATGGATTACTTCCCATTCACTTATGATTGTCCCTTACAGTTCTATTAAAGTACATTCTTACATTATATATAAAGTCATTACATTCAATTACAGTTTCATTGAAGTACATTACGTCGTTTACCATTCTTACAGTGTTTTTATATATTTATATATGGTTATAATATATGGTTATAATATATGGTTATTATATATGGTTATTATATATGGTTATTATATATGGTTATTAGCATAACACAAGTACATGAGTACATACAAGATAATTTATATACAACATAACGTTACATTATATTATAATATGTTATAAATTTGGATCAGAGCGAAAGATGTTGTTTATCTTAGAAACGTTCAATTTTGCTGTGATTCGCGAATTCGACCACTTACTTACCCAAGCATTTATGAATATCTTGTGAGGGGTGAACGCACTTAAAAGAAAAAAAAAAAAAATACATGTGGACGTATTTTACATGTAAGTAACAGAATAGGTTGTGTGCGTAATATAGACACGCGTAAAATATGGACTGATAGGTTGATAGGTATCAGTAGACAATAGGTAGGAAACAACATAAATAATGATGTATAGAGAATAAAGTTTTTCTTGTTATTATTATTATTATTATTATTAAAGAATTTACCATACATTCAATACGGAAGATGTCCAAATACTAAACACGTGATTCAGTGTTCAAGGTATGGAAAACGTGAAGAGAATTAAGTTACTTTATGACGTCATAGTTATTGAATTTGTACGTATAGTACAAATCATTATTAGGAAGATTTACAAGAACGAATTAGAGACAAAGAGTGGGTATTAATGACTAAGAAGTACAACTACGGGTTCCAATCTTGTTATATGCAATGTGTATGCATAATCTAGGGTCGAGGGTGAGATGCAAGACAATCATAATTAATTACAATAACTTCTATAACAAATGGAAAATGGATACGACTAAACCATAGATATGGTAGATCGTAGGGTTGTGACACGAACAAAAATAGGAAGCTACAAGTAAAATTATTATCCAAACTCGCGTTAAGCGATTTTGGTTCTTATGTAAAAAATGAATATTGATTATTCATTGTTCATTTTTTTACATTGCTCTCCCCTTTTAAAAAAAATGATATTTATACAATAATCTAATAGGGTATCATTAATACAATACAAATGAGAAAATAACATCCTAACTACTTCAAGTTAGATGACGAATTTTTCTTTACATTACAAATTTTTATATAGAACAAGTGAGTTATTATATAATATAAAAAATTCAAAGATTAATACTTTAATTTAGACAAACATTTAAGTTAGACAAACAATGATATGGTTAAAAAAAATTTCAGAATTTTATTTTTCTGTGGGATAAATTATGTACATAATGAATAGAGTAGATAAAAGGGAAAAACGTACATCGTACAATCTATAAGCTAATTTTTATTGACTATTGTAGGCAAAAAATCGAATTACGTAATGGATGATGTATAGACCTGTGGTCTAGTGTGTATTAGATACAAAGTGTGTATCTTATAATTTTGAGGGACAGATTAGCCGGGAGGATTTTTAAATTAACTGAAAAAATGCCTGAGCAAAAATTTATATATAGTAAGCAAAAATGCTTAGGACTATATAAATAGCATAGTTAGCAATTACACGCTATGAAATAGTTTGTGATATCCAATGATTTTAGAATAAGGTTTGTATATATAGTATATATAGTGTGCATACATGCGTGTGTATGTGTAGGGATTTGGAAGGTTTTTGAATTAACAAAGTTTAAAAATAATGTATAATAATTTAAGATGGGTTTAGGGTTATAAAATCTTTTAAGTTTAAGTCAATTATTGTTAAAATCTAATTACAGGTAGTATTAATGATGGTGTATGCATATGAGTTTCATGTGAAAGTGACTTGACGTACGGAAAGGAAATGAATTCGAATATGTATCAAAAGTAATAGAATTCAATTAGGATTATCAATTTTACGTAATTAAATCAGTTACACGTATATTAAGGTAATAAAAAAATGTACTTAGAGGACCTTACAAGTAATGAAAGCGAATCTAGCGGTATTAAAAATTAAATTTTGAAGGTGGAATTAAATTCGACTAGTAACATTCCTAGCTATATATGAACTATATAACCATTAACATTAACCAGAAGTATCGGTACGATAATTGAATTAAGAAAATTAAGAATACAAATTAAAAATAGAAATCAATTAGGCATTTTAATGAACTAAACATATAGTATACTCAAAAATAAAAAACACAACTTAACATAAATTGTGGTTATGTTCCATGGTACCAAAGAGGAATTAACCATGGTTGAATCATTTCTCTGGTTGACACTGGGTTCAACTGAGGTTGGGGTGTTAAAACAAAAATAAAATAAAAAGACAAAGTTTGGAGTACGACATTGGGGGAATTTAGTGACTAAGCAGGGGGTATAAGTCTGAAATTGACAATTACGTCTTTTCGTGAGCACTTTGATCTTTTTTTTTTTTTTTTTTTTTTTTTAAAGATTGCTTGTCACCCTACTTAGAACAAAAATTAAAAGAGTTCAAACAAATGGAGGGACGGCATGTTCCTCATATACATTACAATAATTATCAAAATCGTTACAACCTTTGTAAAAACGGTTTTCGTTACAAATAAGAAAATACATAACTATATATTTATATACGCAACAATGGCATGAAAAGGAAAGACAAATCGGTCAATTTCCTTCTTACAAACAAACAAAAAAAACTTAACCTAAAGACACAAACCGGTCAATTCAGGTTGAATTTAATTCTCTTTTACAACAAAAAAAAGGTTGAATTAAATTCTTAGATTACATTTTCTTAAATTAAATTCTCTTAAACTACAAAGAAAAAGTTGAATTCAATTGACTGCATTGAAATGACTTGGGACTTAAAAACTGACTTCGAATAAAACTGGCTTCGAGTAAAACTGGCTTCGAATAAAACTGGCTTCTCCAAAACTGGCTTCTTCAAAACTGGCTTCTTAAAAAAAAACTGAAACTGTCTAACTTGAAATTAACTAAAAATGGAAAATGACTGCACTTGATCTCTATCAAGTGGAGACGATTAACCTCTGTTTTGGTTGTCCCTCTTGGCGCAACATTCTGACTCGACCTCTTATCAAGTATTTCTATAAATCTCTGGGCGGTTGTCCCTCTTGGCGCAACCTTCTGACTTGACCTCTTATCAAGTATTTCTGTAAATCTCTGGGGCGGTTGTCCCTCTTGGCGCAACCTTCTGACTTGACCTCTTATCAAGTATTTCTATAAATCTCTGGGGCGGTTGTCCCTCTTGGCGCAACCTTCTGACTTGACCTCTTATCAAGTATTTCTATAAATCTCTGGGGCGGTTGTCCCTCTTGGCGCAACCTTCTGACTTGACCTCTTATCAAGTATTTCTATAAATCTCTGGGGCGGTTGTCCCTCTTGGCGCAACCTTCTGACTTGACCTCTTATCAAGTATTTCTATAAATCTCTGGGGCGGTTGTCCCTCTTGGCGCAACCTTCTGACTTGACCTCTTATCAAGTATTTCTATAAATCTCTGGGGCGGTTGTCCCTCTTGGCGCAACCTACTGACTTCAAAACTGAGTTGCAACTTCTTTGCAACTAAAACTGACTTCAAAACTGACTTGCAACTTCTTTGCAACTAAAACTGACTTCAAAACTGAGTTGCAACTTCTTTGCAACTAAAACTGACTTCAAAACTGAGTTGCAACTTCTTTGCAACTAAAACTTACTTCAAAACTGAGTTGCAACTTATTTGCAACTAAAACTGACTTCAAAACTGACTTGCAACTTATTTGCAACTAAAACTGACTTGCAACTTATTTGCAACTAAAACTGACTTCAAAACTGACTTGCAACTTATTTGCAACTAAAACTTACTTCAAAACTGAGTTGCAACTTCTTTGCAACTAAAACTGACTTCAAAACTGACTTGCAACTTCTTTTCAACTAAAACTGACTTCAAAACTGACTTGCAACTTCTTTGCAACTAAAACTGACTTCAAAACTGACTTGCAACTTCTTTGCAACTAAAACTGACTTCAAAACTGACTTGCAACTTCTTTGCAACTAAAACTGACTTAAAAACTGACTTGCAACTTCTTTGCAACTAAAACTGACTTCAAACTGACTTGCAACTTCTTTGCAACTAAAACTGACTTCAAAAATCTCTCTAAATCTATAAACTCTCTATAAACACTCTCTTTCTTAATTTGCAAGTCAATTCAATTCAATAATTTGAAAAAAATTGTAAACAAAAATAAAAAATGTAAACAACATTTCACTCGAATGTACGTGAAAGTACGGTACTATTATGTTTGGTACATAAAATAAAATTATTCTATACTGAATATAATAGTGAAAATAACTGAAATTCTCTCTCTGAAATTAACTCTCTCTGAAATTAACTCTCTCTGAAATTAACTCTCTCTGAAATTAACTCTCTCTTACTTTTAACTTCTCTTACATTTAACTTCTCTTACATTTAACTTCTGTGAAAATTACTGTTTCACTAAAAAAATGTATCACTGGTGTCTGAAGTGTTCACTGTGTTTCTTGTAAATTCTGACTTGATACTCATTATTAACTGTTAATAATACTGACTTTTCAAGTGTTTATAAATTTCTTTAAAAAAACAAACTCTGTACTTAACAAAATTTCCTATGGCGAAATCCTTAGAGACGTGTCCTGAAGACGTCTTGCTGGCTACTTCTTCTTGGATGAAAACTAGGCATGGAGAACTTGGATTCGTGACACACCGGCTCAAGGGTGGATGTTACGAACAAGAAGTCGTGACACGCCGGTCAAATGGTGGGTCGCCACTTGTTAAAATCCTCTTCTTAAAATATTCTTCTTCTTAAAATATTCTTCTTCTTAAAATATTCTTCTTCTTAAAATATTCTTCTTCTTAAAATATTCTTCTAATCCTGGGGCAGGATCGCCAATTTGTTTAATCCTGGCTATAGGGTCGCCACTCTGTTAACCCCTCCGTCTATGGCCCTGAGTCGGTTCGGAATCGACGTGGGGTTCTGGTTAGGAGGCAGCAACGGATATTTCTTCTATAACATTCTAATTCTTTTCTCTCGCTTTATGGGGTCGACACTGTTAATTCTTCTCTTTCTATAATACTCTGATACTTTCTCTTGGTACTAAAATTATAGATTTTCTTTTATAACTTATCGACTTTACTGACTAAGTTCCTCTGAAGATAGCCCAACTCGAGGGGGAAAATAAAAAGTTTCTCTTACTGTAATTTTCTTCTTAAAAATTTACAGGTAGTGGTCTGAATTTTACAGGGGTAGAGGTTCGACCTCTTTCGACCATGGCTCAGGCCGGAATCTAAAAAAGTTAAGGAGGCAAGGGGCCTCTGCCCCCTCCTCGCAGCAAGGCTGCTAACAAGGGAGGCTCGTAGCAGTGACCTCAGCAGAGTTGGAAGTTAAGTTTCCCCCCTTTTAAACACGATCAGATGTTTGAAAGATTCCAAATAAAAATTTAAAAAAAAAAAAAAAACTAATCGTATTTTTTTTTTGCCGCGTCTTCATTTCTGAAGGCGATATCATTTCATAGTAGTACATAAGTACAATTAAGTACACGACTGAGTACATTTTCGTTTGGGTTTATTACAATTATGATTGCGATTATGGATTACTTCCCATTCACTTATGATTGTCCCTTACAGTTCTATTAAAGTACATTCTTACATTATATATAAAGTCATTACATTCAATTACAGTTTCATTGAAGTACATTACGTCGTTTACCATTCTTACAGTGTTTTTATATATTTATATATGGTTATAATATATGGTTATAATATATGGTTATAATATATGGTTATAATATATGGTTATTATATATGGTTATTATATATGGTTATTAGCATAACACAAGTACATGAGTACATACAAGATAATTTATATACAACATAACATGTTACATTATATTATAATATGTTATAAATTTGGATCAGAGCGAAAGATGTTGTTTATCTTAGAAACGTTCGATTTTGCTGTGATTCGCGAATTCGACCACTTACTTACCCAAGCATTTATGAATATCTGGTGAGGGGTGAACGCACTTAAAAGAAAAAAAGAAAAAATACATGTGGACGTATTTTACATGTAACAGAATAGGTTGTGTGCGTAATATAGACACGCGTAAAATATGGACTGATAGGTTGATAGGTATCAGTAGACAATAGGTAGGAAACAACATAAATAATGATGTATAGAGAATGAAGTTTTTCTTTTTATTATTATTATTATTATTAAAGAATTTACCATACATTCAAAACGGAAGATGTCCAAATACTAAACACGTGATTCAGTGTTCAAGGTATGGAAAACGTGAAGAGAATTAAGTTACTTTATGACGTCATAGTTATTGAATTTGTACGTATAGTACAAATCATTATTAGGAAGATTTACAAGAACGAATTAGAGACAAAGAGTGGGTATTAATGACTAAGAAGTACAACTACGGGTTCCAATCCTGTTATATGCAATGTGTATGCATAATCTAGGGTCGAGGGTGAGATGCAAGACAATCATAATTAATTACAATAACTTCTATAACAAATGGAAAATGGATACGACTAAACCATAGATATGGTAGATCGTAGGGTTGTGACACGAACAAAAATAGGAAGCTACAAATAAAATTATTATCCAAACTCGCGTTAAGCGATTTTGGTTCTTATGTAAAAAATGAATATTGATTATTCATTGTTCATTTTTTTACATATATATCATATATATATATATATATATATATATCGTATATATATATATTATATATATATATATATATATATATATATATATATATTATATATATAGGCTGACCATACGTACCGTTTTGTATGGGTTTTTGTATGGGTTCTGTCACTGAAGAATAATTGTAATTGTAAGCTCAATATGTTTATGTACTTACTTTTTCATGAATACAGAATATTACATAACCCCCATCCCTTTTTTGCCATGCCAATGTCCCGTTTTTGTCTCAAGGAAATATGGTCAGCATATATATATATATGTATATAATGTTATAATGTTATAATGTTTCAGACCAACAAAGACCCTAGGATCCACTCATGGCTGGTCTACCTAACTGTGTTCGTAATTGTGTATGTCCTCCGTGTGGCGGAGGGGACCTACAATTTTACGTGGGTTCCGAACCACAAGAACATAAGAAATTTATGTAACAACTTCCTATACAATGTGTACATTGGCAACGACCAATTTAGCAAAAATAATTAATTATCGATTTAAAACTAAAGATAGAATCTCTGGATCCAGAGGATCAAGTCATAATAGGCTACTATCCACAAATATGTTACACTCTATATCTATTTATAACCGACATGCAATATATCAGATCCAAAGAATCCAGTCAATTTCATTACGGTATCCATCAATACTAGTACCTTGTCACGAAAAATAAGTCACGGTCCATATCGATTGTGGACCAAGTCAAAATTTACAACCATATACATTACAATATATACACTTAGGAGGAAAAGTGTAGGTGTGGCTGTAAAGACTGTACAGTAATGTAGAAATGTGTGTGCACCCATCTTGGGTCTCCCATTTAAAGGTGTTTGTGGGGCAAGTGAAGATCATGAGTTTTTCAATACCTCACAGTACTATGGGGGGCACCGCTCAGCAGAGGAATCTCTTTAAATGGGGTGTGTAAGGACAGAGAGTATCCCCTAACCCAAGACGCTGCCTCCCTATATCCCACAACACTTGTGTTGAGCTGTGGGATCTATCCCCACAAAGCCTTAATTTTACTACCTTAAACTATACCCAATCTATCAACATATGCGTCTAATCGATTTTTAAACATGTTTATAGACGTTCTACTAATTACTTCTACTGGCAAACTATTCCACCTATTTACTATTCTTTGCGTAAAAAAGTTTTTGGCAACTGCTGTCTCGAACCTTCTACTTGTCAACTTACACCCGTTATTTCTATTCCTATTATATTGAGATATTTCGAAAAAGCTATCTCTATCTACGTTGTCGAACCCATTCATAATTTTGAAAACCAGGATTAGATCACCCCTTAACCTCCTAGTCTCGAGTGTTGTCAATTTTAACTCCTTAAACCTATCCTCGTACGACTTTGACCTAAGCGACGGAATCATCTTAGTTGCTCGTCTTTGAACTCTTTCGATTTTGTCTATATCTTTGCGCATATACGGATTCCAAAATTGGACCGCGTACTCCAAATGGGGTCTAACTAATGATTTATAAAGAGGAACTTTAATATCGCGCGATTTGTACTCAAAATTTCGAGCTATAAAACCTAACACTTTGTTCGCCTTATTGACCGCTACTGTACTTTGTTTCGCTACTTTTAAAGCACTAGTGACTATATATAACTCCTAAATCTTTTTCCTGCTCCACGCTTGTTAAATCTTTCCCTGACATACTATACGCAAAATTACCGTTACGCGAACCTATATGCAAAATTTTGCACTTATCCACGTTAAATCTCATTTGCCATGTGACTGACCAATCAACGATTTTATTCAGATCTTCCTGAATTTGACCTCTATCTTCGTCATTAATCGCCCTACCACCCAGCTTCGTGTCATCCGCAAACTTTGAAACTGTACTGACTAGGCCGACATCTAAATCGTTAATATATATAAGAAAAAGCAAGGGGCCCAATACAGAACCCTGAGGAACGCCACTCGCTACATTAGCCCAACACGACTCCGCTCCATCAACGACCACCCTCTGTTTCCTACCTCGCAACCACTCTTCTAGCCAATTTATTACTACACCTGATTCCATGAGCCTTAGTTTTTTCAATGAGTCTTTTGTGCGGCACGGTGTCAAACGCTTTTTGAAAATCTAAATACACTACATCAACCGCCCGATGTCTATCGTAAACGTCAACCACGCTTTGGAAAAATTCTAAAAGATTAGTTAAGCAAGATTTGTTTCGCCTAAAACCGTGCTGCGTATTTCTAACTAGTTTATGCATTCTAAGTGTTCGACTATACGATCCCTAATTATTGATTCCAGTAGCTTACCTACAACAGACGTTAAACTGATTGGCCTATAATTTCCCGCCGCACCTTTATCGCCTTTCTTAAAGATAGGTGTTACGTTTGCTAACTTGAAATTATCTGGTACGCACCCCTCAGAAATAGACGCATTAAAAATCTTTGTTAGCGGCACAACAATGCTATCTTTTAATTCTTTTAGTTGTATGGGATATATGGAATCCGGACCCGGTGATTTACGCGTTTTCATTTATCAATATAGCATTACCTTCCCTTCACTAACGACAATATTATCCAAAATATTACCATTATCAAAAGGTATTATGTCTATGACCGTAGGGATATTCGTTACATCTTCTATAGTAAAAACTGACGTAAAAAATTCGTTTAGCAAGGTAGCCATTTCCTTGTTTTCAGAAACTAGATCTCCGTTTACATTTTTCAATGACCCAAGACACTTTTTACTGGATTTCTATTATTGACGTATTGAAAGAATCGCTTGGGGTTTTCTTTACCGTCACGAGCTATGGAGATTTCAAATTCGCGCTTGGACTTTTTTATTACACTTTTCGCTTCACGCCTCAGAGATATGTAGTTGTTTCGTAACAACAAATTGTCTTTATCGCACTTATGTTGCCTATAAGCCCTATCTCTACTCTTTATAATGTCTCCTACTCTAGAAGTAAACCACAAGGGCTTGTTGTTTACTTTCGCACGCTTAATTTTGTACGGTACACATTCCTCATTTATAGTCCTAAATACTGTTTCGAACGATTCCCACATTAGTTTTGCGTTGGAGTTCCCCATCACGTTTTCCCAATTGACGTGTGACAATTTATTTCGAAATTTACTAAAGTCTGCGTGCTGGAAGTTAGGAATTTTAGTCGAGTTAGTTGGTTTCGAGTGACTTACTGAGGGACAAACTCTACCATATTGTGATCGCTATTGCTTAACGGTTCTATTACTTGAAGATCAGTAATTAGCCTATCATCCGTAGTTATTACTAAATCTAAAATACTGTCCAACCTCGTAGGTTCCCCAACCTTTTGAATAAGAAAGCTATCCTCGAGAAAATTAACTAAACGATTACCTTCCGCGTCTCCCTGCATTGTATCGTTCACGTTGGCGCAATTAAAGTCACCCATAACTAAAGCCTGCTCACTACCGATTATTCTCTTTAGTTCACGATATAACGCTTCGTCCGTATCAGCTGTTTGATTAGGGGGCCTATATATAACCGCAACAAGAAGTTTGAAGTCGTTTAATTTAAGTTCTGCTATAGTCGAATCTATCGTTCTGGAATTGAGTGCTTTACTTCTATAACGTTCGCAATATTATCTTTGATATACAACATAACACCGCCTCCTCGCCTACCTATTCTGTTTTTAACAAAAAGTCTATAACCTTTAATTTGATACTCCCCTACAAAGTCACGTGTTTCAGTGCTAAGCCACGATTCGTTTATCGCAATTAAATCATAGTCTTTACAAGCAATTAAAAAAAAATTCATTTATTTTATTTCGTAGGCTACGAGCATTTAAGGATAGAACCTTCAAATTGTTTGTAATTACGACACCTTCGCGAGCGCAGGGGAAATTGTGAATTTACGCTGGGACCGTTCGATTACGGCAGCCTGAAAAGAAGAGACAGTATTATGAAATAGTCTTCCTAAACGCGCAGCTCCAACGTCATTAAGATGAAGTCCATCTTCGAGGAACAAGTCCCTCCTGCCGTAGAAACTGTTCCAAAAATTTGCAAAATGCACTCCTTCCTGTTGGCAAAGAGACTTTAGGTTATTGTTAATATAGGTCGCCTTGCTGTAGAAATCGTTACGTTGGATAATTCGAGGAAGTATACCTGTTAAAACAATCTTATTAGTTTTCTCCTTTAGTCTCTAGTAAGTCCCTGTACCTAGCCAGCAGTTCTTCCGATCTAGAATTTAAAACGTTATTAGTACCGACATTAATAACATATACTGTATATATTATATATATATATATATATATATATAATATATATATATATTATATATATATACTGTATATATATGTTTATATATATATATATGATGATGAATAAAACCACGAAGGAAAGGAAACACAGAATGGTGCTCAAGCGCTTTCGTCTACTGACATCCTCAGGAACACTGAAGTACATAAAGGGTTATAGCCTATATATAGGTTACAAAAAAAACAACTATATATATATATATATATAATATATATATATATATACATACATACATACATACATACAATAAACGGAGAGATAAAAAAAATTTAAAAATTATTAAACATTAAAGGATTGTGGGAGGAGCATACAAATTTGTAAGGAAAAACTACCGATTTTTAGCACAAGATTAGCACAAGATCAAATTAATTGTTTCCAACCAATGTTATAGAAAAAAAAATAATAAAATTAAAAAAAAAAAAATACAAATTTATACTGGAAATCTGCCGGGGTTTTAGCACTTTGCCCTTCTTGTTTAGGTTCGATGTATATAAAAATAAATTTTTAAAAAATACAAGTTATTTGAGTAGCATACAAGTTTACCAAAGATTTAGCGTTCTACCCTTCTTATCTAAATCTGTTCTGAAGGAATTCAAAACAACAGGATCGAGTTGAAAAAGACCTTTGCTTATGTTGAAGTTATTTGTGAGTTGGATAATGGCAGACTCAAGAATATTTCTATTAAAATGTTGCTAGAGTGAAATAAAACTGAAGCATTATTCCAATCAATACAGGGGATAACTCTGACAAATGGATAAAAAGGGCACTGGACGACTGTCCTGTTCTAACGGAATATTGATGCTGTTTTATACGTGTGTGCAAATCCTTTCCCGTCTGACCTATGTAAAAGGAATCACATTGTTTACAGCCAATTTTATAGATAATGCCTGAATTATTGGTAGGGCTATTTTTTACTATGATATTTTTCACAATATTTATATGAAAATACTACATTAATATCCAAAAGTTTAAGTACATTAGCAATGCCTAAAAAGCCCGGGAAAAATGGAAGTACTAAAATATTTTTTGACAAAGTATGAGTGTTATTATTCACACGATAGAAAGTTCGTTTTGCCTTGTTGAGACAAGATTCCATAAACGCAGATGGATAACACAGATCACCAGGGGTGCAGTGCCAATTTTATAGGTGCCGGAGCTCTGGTGGGCCTGACAAAAGCCTGCCATTTCCTATCCTGTTTCTATATATGCCACACGATGACTAAGTATTTCGTGTTTGCACTCACTAATTATCATAAAATAAATATAATTATCAAGCAAATAAAGAAAAAAGAGCAATCATGTATTTTATCAATTTAAGAAGTTAAAACTACTTAGTGCTTACCAAATACCACCAGTGGGAAGTTTCACAATAATTTCCACAAAGGGTCAGGCGTGATATGTTTTCGGGGGTCTGAAGCAACTCTTCTCCTGGTGTCATCTGCCGATCTGTGGTACCGCAGCCATGATATGGCATATGGCTCAGGATTCCACTGAACTAGAGGAGGTCCATGTAGTTTAACAAACATAAGCGCTGATACATGATTTATGAGAATTCTTGAGCGTGTTGTTGTTATTATCAAGTTCATGTGACTGAATCCCCTCTCACACTCAGCAGTACTAATAGGAATAACTTGTGAACAGCTCAGTAATGGGTGTAAATCTTGAGGGATGCGGACGCCCATGATCTTCCACATAGTCTCTAAAGGCATTTAGTACAGAGTAAGAAGAAAGCTTAAACCTCTTACAGAGAGATGAGATTTCAGCTTCTCCGTAATTAGGTGGTATTTCATCAGACCAGTAGTCTTTTTCAAGGACATACATTTCATTTAGCAGTGATTTATACATACTTTGAGGTTCAGAAGTTTGAGAACCTTTCATGGATGTTGTCGTGAACATACGGTGCTGCAAATTGTTCACAAGACTAGTAAGAAACTGTTGATAATAATTAATGGAGACAATTTTTTTGTTGCTTGTTATGGTAATTCCTCCAAACTTCCTCTTGCAGAGGTGCCGGAGCGGCGCTCCGGCACGCTCCGGCAGCACTGCACCCCTGCAGATCACTTCCAATACCGTTGATTTTTTCCAATTCGGCATCGATGTATTCCGGACTGGCGATCCTAAGGGCGCGGAGAAACATTGAAGAAAAAAATGGCCTTCTTAGTGGGGGTGTCATGTCCCGAGTAAAAATGTACGTCGGACAAATTGTTTGTTTTTTTCCGATAGATACTAAACTTAAAACCTGAGCTTTCCCTATGTACACGCACATCCAAAAATGGGATTGAGTTGTCTTGTTCCACTTCTAAAGTAAACTTAATGGAGGGGACTTGATCATTTAACTGAAGGAGGAAGTTATCCAGGTCACGATTCATGGGCCAGATACACAAAATATCGTCGAAGTACCGCAACCAAGGAATGCCAACCCCCAGGATTCTCGGAATGTAAGTAATCTCGAAAAACTCCATATAAATATTGGAGAGGAGGGGCGACAAGGTTGCCCATGGCCATCCCAAAAACTTGTTGATAATACTCGTTATTGAAAGTGAATTTACAGTCTTTGATGCAAAGCTTAATAAGTTCCAAAACAATGTGTGAAGGTAGTGGCAAGTCATACTTATGCAATTCTCGGGAGAGAAAGTCAAGCATATCGTCAATCGGCACTTTTGTAAACAATGAACAAACGTCAAAACTGATCAATCTATCGTTGGTTTCAGTACGTGCATTATTCAATTTTTCAGTAAGATCCATGGATTTTTTTACATGTGAATCAGAGATAGTTCCGAGAATGGGGGACAGGACTTTGACAAGCCATTTGGAGAGTTTATAAGTAATAGAGCCCACCGAGCTAATTATAGGGCGCATAGGGTTGCCAGGTTTGTGGGTTTTAATAAGACAGTAAAAAATTCACATGTAAAAAATTCCATGGATCTTACTGAAAAATTGAATAATGCACGTACTGAAACCAACGATAGATTG
This sequence comes from Bathynomus jamesi, assembly GCA_023014485.1. Taxonomy (NCBI): domain Eukaryota; kingdom Metazoa; phylum Arthropoda; class Malacostraca; order Isopoda; family Cirolanidae; genus Bathynomus; species Bathynomus jamesi. The sequence continues at coordinate 1,219,809 of JAJOZX010000554.1, read as the reverse complement.
ATCAGTTTTGACGTTTGTTCATTGTTTACAAAAGTGCCGATTGACGATATGCTTGACTTTCTCTCCCGAGAATTATTATAAGTATGACCTGCCACTACCTTCACACATTGTTTTGGAACTTATTAAGCTTTGCATCAAAGACTGTAAATTCACTTTCAATAACGAGTATTATAACAAGTTTTGGGATGGCCATGGGCAACCCCTTGTCGCCCCTCCTCTCCAATATTATATGGAGTTTTTCGAGATTACTTACATTCCGAGAATCCTGGGGGTTGGCATCCCTTGGTTGCGGTACGTCGACGATATTTTGTGTATCTGGCCCATGAATCGTGACCTGGATAACTTCCTCCTTCAGTTAAATGATCAAGTCCCCTCCATTAAGTTTACTTTAGAAGTGGAACAAGACAACTCAATCCCATTTTTGGATGTGCGTGTACATAGGGAAAGCTCAGTTTTTAAGTTTAGTATCTATCGGAAAAAAAAAAACAATTTGTCCTACGTACATTTTTACTCGGGACATGACACCCCCACTAAGAAGGCCACTTTTTCTTCAATGTTTCTCCGCGCCCTTAGGATCGCCAGTCCGGAATACATCGATGCCGAATTGGAAAAAATCAACGGTATTGGAAGTGATCTGTGTTATCCATCTGCGTTTATGGAATCTTGTCTCAACAAGGCAAAACGAACTTTCTATCGTGTCAATAATAACACTCGTACTTTGTCAAAAAATATTTTAGTACTTCCATTTTTCCCGGGCTTTTAGGCATTGCTAATGTACTTAAACTTTTGGATATTAATGTAGTATTTTCATATAACAATATTGTGAAAAATATCATAGTAAAAAATAGCCCTGCCAATAATTCAGGCATTATCTATAAAATTGGTTGTAAACAATGTGATTCCTTTTACATAGGTCAGACGGGAAAGGATTTGCACACACGTATAAAACAGCATCAATATTCCGTTAGAACAGGACAGTCGTCCAGTGCCCTTTTTATCCATTTGTCAGAGTTATCCCCCTGTATTGATTGGAATAATGCTTCAGTTTTATTTCACTCTAGCAACATTGTTAATAGAAATATTCTTGAGTCTGCCATTATCCAACTCACAAATAACTTCAACATAAGCAAAGGTCTTTTTCAACTCAATCCTGTTGTTTTGAATTCCTTCAGAACAGATTTAGATAAGAAGGGTAGAACGCTAAATCTTTGGTAAACTTGTATGCTACTCAAATAACTTGTATTTTTTTAAAATTTATTTTTATATACATCGAACCTAAACAAGAAGGGCAAAGTGCTAAAACCCCGGCAGATTTCCAGTATAAATTTGTATTTTTTTTTAAATTTTATTATTTTGTTTTTTTCTATAACATTGGTTGGAAACAATTAATTTGATCTTGTGCTAATCTTGTGCTAAAAATCGGTAGTTTTTCCTTACAAATTTGTATGCTCCTCCCACAATCCTTTAATGTTTAATAATTTTTTAAATTTTTTTTTATCTCTCCGTTTATTGTATGTATGTATGTATGTATGTATAATATATATATATATATATATATATATATATATATATATAGTTTTTTTTTTTCTGTAACCTATATAGGCTGTAACCCTTTATGTACTTCAGTGTTCCTGAGGATGTCATTAGACGAAAGCGCTTGAGCACCATTCTGTGTTTCCTTTCCTTCGTGGTTTTATTCATCATAAATATTTTTCACTTGTGACTTTCGTGAAATAATTTTCATATATATATATATATATACAGGGTGGGCGGAAAGTAGCTCCCTATTTTGGATTGGTAAAAAAATACGTATATTATCCATTTATTTCAGAAGAAATAATATGAAAAGGTAGGCATACATGGTAGGTTTTCTCTAAAATTCAATGTGGGCTCCAACTCTTTCCACCAGCTTCTGGAGCCGCCCAGGAATGGCGTCCACTGACTTTAGCAGGAACTCCGGCGGGATGGAGGACATGACTTCCCGAATTCGGTCCTCCAGTTCTTCCAATGTCCTCGGTTTGGTGCGGTAGACTTCTTCCTTTACCCACCCCCAAAGAAAGAAGTCGCACGGTGTCAAGTCGGGGCTCCTGGCTGGCCATTGATGTGGACCACGACGACCCATCCAACGCCCAGGGAAGTGGGCATCCAGCCACTCACGGACAACAAGAGCGAAGTGCGGAGGGGCGCCATCTTGCATAAATATCAGATCGTCGATGTTCTCCATGTGCTGACAACCGGCCAGACCTCGTTTCGCAACATAGCAAGGTACCGCTCAGCATTCATGGTGTTGCGCAGAAAGAACGGGCCCACAACCTGATCTGAGGTCATACCACACCACACCGTTACACTGAACCGATTCTGCCGTTTTTCAGTGGTAACCGTGCGACTTCTTTCTTGGGGTGGGTAAAGGAAGAAGTCTACCGCACCAAACCGAGGACATTGGAAGAACTGGAGGACCGAATTCGGGAAGTCATGTCCTCCATCCCGCCGGAGTTCCTGCTAAAGTCAGTGGACGCCATTCCTGGGCGGCTCCAGAAGCTGGTGGAAAGAGTTGGAGCCCACATTGAATTTTAGAGAAAACCTACCATGTATGCCTACCTTTTCATATTATTTTTTCTGAAATAAATGAATAATATACGTATTTTTTTACCAATCCAAAATAGGGAGCTACTTTCCGCCCACCCTGTATATATATATATATATTAAACAAAGGCGGGCACCCGGGCCTCAAAAAGGACCGACGGTCCCGGTCCAGGTCCTTGCCTCAAACTGGACCAACGGTCCCGGTCACGGTCCTTTCTGAAGATAGGACCTAGGAACGACTCGGTCCTCGGTCCTCGGTCCTTATATATAATATAAGTGAAAAATTTGATTAAAATGAAAAATTGCCGGGATTGCCAGGTTCAGTTCTTCCGCTAGGAGCTCCAGTTGCTTGACTTGAAGTTGAAGCACTAACATCAGTAGATTCTTCGTCTCCTCCAGGTGTTGAAACAAGTTTCATTTCAGTCTCAGTCTCTTTCTGAGTCTTCTGGAGGAAACGATCCATCTTCTTTAGAACTTCCGGAATTGCTTAAAAATGGACCGTCGCTCCTCATTTCGGTCCTCACTGAGAAAAGGACCGACTTTCCAGCTCACGGTCCTTAAAAAGGACCGAGTTCCTGGAGTTCGGTCCTTTTGGAACTCGGTCCTGCCCACCTTTGTATATATATATATATATATATATATATATATATGAAAATTATTTCACGAAAGTAACACGTGAAAAATATTTATGATGAATAAAACCACGAAGGAAAGGAAACACAAAAAGGTGCTCAAGCGCTTTCGTGTAATGACATCCTCAGGAACACTGAAGTACACAAAAGGTTACGGCCTATATATAGGTTACAGAAAGAAAAAAAATAAATAAATAACATACATACACACAAACATACATATATATATATATATATATATATATATACATACATATCTACACACATATATATATATATATATATATATATATATATATATATATATATGCAATAAACGGAGAAGTAAAAATAAAAATTAAAAATTAAAAATTAAAGATTAGAGGATTAACCAAGAGGCATACAGATTTGTAAGGAAAAATATCGATTTTTAGCACAAGATCAAATGAATTAAAAATACAAATTTATTCTGGAAATCTACCCGAGTTTTAACACTTTGCCTTTTAGAGTCAAGATTCGATATATATAAAAATAAAATGAAGATTAAAAGTTAATAAAGTAGCGTACAAGTTTACCAAAGATTTAGCGTCCTACCCTTTTTATCTAAATTTGTTTTGAAGGAATTCAAAACAACAGGATCGAGTTGAAAAAGACCTTTGCTTATGTTGAAGTTATTTGAAAGTTGGATAATGGCAGACTCAAGAATATTTCTATTGACAATGTTGCTAGAATGAAATAAAACTGAAGCATTATTCCAATCAATACAGTGGGATAACTCTGACAAATGGACAAAAAGAGCACTGGACAACTGTCCTGTTCTAACGGAATATTGATGCTGTTTTATACGTGTGTGCAAATCCTTTCCCGTCTGACCTATGTAAAAGGAATCACATTGTTTACACCCAATTTTATAGATAATGCCTGAATTATTGGTAGGGCTATTTTTTACTATGATATTTTTCACAATATTGTTATATGAAAATACTACATTAATATCCAAAAGTTTAAGTACATTAGCAATGCCTAAAAAGCCCGGGAAAAATGGAAGTACTAAAATATTTTTTGACAAAGTACGAGTGTTATTATTGACACGATAGAAAGTTCGTTTTGCCTTGTTGAGACAAGATTCCATAAACGCAGATGGGTAACACAGATCACTTCCAATACCGTTGATTTTTTCCAATTCGGCATCGATGTATTCCGGACTGGCAATCCTAAGGGTGCGAAGAAACATTGATGAAAATATGGCCTTCTTAGTGGGGGTGTCATGTCCCGAGTAAAAGTGTACGTAGGCAAATTGTTTGTTGTTTTCCGATAGATACTAAACTTAAAACCTGGGCTTTCCCTATGTACCCGCACATCCAAAAATGGGATTGAATTGTCTTGTTCCACTTCTAAAGTAAACTTAATGGAGGGGACTTGATCATTTAACTGAAGAAGGAAGTTATCCAGGTCACGATTCATGGGCCAGATACACAAAATATCGTCGACGTACCGCAACCAAGGGATGCCAACCCCCAGGATTCTCGGAATGTAAGTAATTTCGAAAAACTCCATATAAATATTGGAGAGGAGGGGCGATAAGGGGTGCCCATGCCCATCCCAAACACTTGTTGATAATACTCGTTATTGAAAGTGAATTACAGTCTTTGATGCAAATCTTAATAAGTTCCAAAACAATGTGTGAAGGTAGTGGCAGGTCATACTTATGAAATTTTGGGAGAGAAAGTCAAGCATATCATTAATCGGCACTTTTGTAAACAATGAACAAACGTCAAAACTGATCAATCTATCGTTAGTTTCAGTACGTGCATTATTCAATTTTCAGTAAGATCCATGGCTTGAAACGCATTCTCAAAGATATAAGGACTTAATTCCGCTTTCATGTCCACTTCACCTTCTCTGCCCTACCTTTACGGTCTTATTAAACCCACAAACCTGGCAACCCTATGCGCCCTATTATTAGCTCGGTGGGCTTATTACTTATAAACTCTCCAAATGGCTTGTCAAAGTCTTGTCCCCATTCTCGGAACTATCTCTGATTCACATGTAAAAAATTCCATGGATCTTACTGAAAAATTGAATAATGCACGTACTGAAACTAACGATAGATTGATCAGTTTTGACGTTTGTTCATTGTTTACAAAAGTGCCGATTGATGATATGCTTGACTTTCTCTCCCAAGAATTACATAAGTATGACTGCCACTACCTTCACACATTGTTTTGGAACTTATTAAGCTTTGCATCAAAGACTGTAAATTCACTTTCAATAACGAGTATTATCAACAAGTGTTTGGGATGGGCATGGGCAACCCCTTATCGCCCCTCCTCTCCAATATTTATATGGAGTTTTTCGAAATTACTTACATTCCGAGAATCCTGGGGGTTGGCATCCCTTGGTTGCGGTACGTCGACGATATTTTGTGCATCTGGCCCATGAATCGTGACCTGGATAACTTCCTCCTTCAGTTAAATGATCAAGTCCCCTCCATTAAGTTTACTTTAGAAGTGGAACAAGACAATTCAATCCCATTTTTGGATGTGCGGGTACATAGGGAAAGCCCAGGTTTTAAGTTTAGTATCTATCGGAAAACAACAAACAATTTGTCCTACGTACACTTTTACTCGGGACATGACACCCCACTAAGAAGGCCATTTTTTCATCAATGTTTCTCCGCGCCCTTAGGATCGCCAGTCCGGAATACATCGATGCCGAATTGGAAAAAATCAACGGTATTGGAAGTGATCTGTGTTACCCATCTGCGTTTATGGAATCTTGTATCAACAAGGCAAAACGAACTTTCTATCGTGTCAATAATAACACTCGTACTTTGTCAAAAAATATTTTAGTACTTCCATTTCTCCCGGGCTTTTTAGGCATTGCTAATGTACTAAACTTTTGGATATTAATGTAGTATTTTCATATAACAATATTGTGAAAAATATCATAGTAAAAAATAGCCCTACCAATAATTCAGGCATTATCTATAAAATTGGGTGTAAACAATGTGATTCCTTTTACATAGGTCAGACGGGAAAAGATTTGCACACACGTATAAAAACAGCATCAATATTCCGTTAGAACAGGACAGTTGTCCAGTGCTCTTTTTGTCCATTTGTCAGAGTTATCCCACTGTATTGATTGGAATAATGCTTCAGTTTTATTTCATTCTAGCAACATTGTCAATAGAAATATTCTTGAGTCTGCCATTATCCAACTTTCAAATAACTTCAACATAAGCAAAGGTCTTTTCAACTCGATCCTGTTTTGAATTCCTTCAAAAACAAATTTAGATAAAAAGGGTAGGACGCTAAATCTTTGGTAAACTTGTACGCTACTTTATTAACTTTTAATCTTCATTTTATTTTTATATGTATCGAATCTTGACTCTAAAAGGCAAAGTGTTAAAACCCGGGTAGATTTCCAGTATAAATTTGTATTTTTAATTCATTTGATCTTGTGCTAAAAATCGATATTTTTCCTTACAAATCTGTATGCCTCTTGGTTAATCCTCTAATCTTTAATTTTAATTTTTAATTTTTATTTTTACTTCTCCGTTTATTGCATATATATATATATATATGTATGCGTGTGGATATGTATATATATATATATATATATATATATATATATATATATATATATATATATATATATATATGTATGTTTGTGTGTATGTATGTTATTATTTATTTTTTTTCTTTCTGTAACCTATATATAGGCCGTAACCTTTATGTACTTCAGTGTTCCTGAGGATGTCATTAGACGAAAGCGCTTGAGCACCTTTTTGTGTTTCCTTTCCTTCGTGGTTTTATTCATCATATATAGATATATATACATATATATATATATATATATAAAAGGGTGATCCAGAGAAATGGGACCCAAAAGAAACCCCTGTAACTCTTAAAGTATAAGTCCTTTTATAAAATCATACGCATCATTCGAAAGAGGATAGTTACAAGTTTGTACAGGATTGTATAGGTTTTGACAATACAAGACAAGATAAGATACAAAACAAAATAAAAGTGTTAGTTAAAACTAACCCTTCAAGATGACTGCATGGACTGTGGAACAGCTGCGTTTCATAACTGAGCAATATTATGAGCATGGAAGAAGTGTAGTTTCAGCTCAAAGATCTTTCAAGACAAATTTTCAGATGTCAAAATCACCTTCTAAGAAAGTAATCCGTCGGTGTGTCAGAAATTTTTCCCTAACTGGCAGCACTGGAAAAAGAAAACCAACTGGAAGAGTGCGCACAGCAAGGATAGACGAGATCATTAACAGAACTCATGAAATTGTACAGGATAATCCTAACATAAGCATCGGACGTGCTTCTCAGCTGTTAGGAGTTGGATATGGAACAACACACCGTATATTCAAGCAAAATTTAATGCTCTTTCCATATAAAATTCAAACAGTGCAACAACTAAACGATGGAGATTTCGCACGAAGACGACAATTCTGTCAATGGATCCAAACAGAAGGTAAATGACACCACCAATTTTCTAGCAACTTTGATATGTCAGACGCAGCCCATTTTCACTTGAATGGAACTGTAAACAAACAAAATTGTCGTTTCTGGGCAACAGAAAATCCATTGAATATTACCGAAGTCCCGTTGCATAATCAGCGTGTAACTGTTGGTGTGGTCTTACTGCATCTCAGATCATAGGGCCGTACTTTTTCGAGGATTCCACCGGAAATACGGTCACTGTAAATGGTGATCGCTACGAAAAAATGTTGACCGATTTCCTTATTCCTAAATTAAGAGATCTTTGTCTAGAAAACCACTGGTTCCAACAAGACGGAGCTACTGCCATACCACGAGGAACTGCATGGCAGTTTTGCGTCAAACGTTTCCAGGCGAGTTAATCTCAAGATTTGGAGACGTTGAATGGCCCGCAAGGTCTCCGGATTTTTCTCCCTTAGATTATTATCTCTGGGGATATTTAAAGAGTAGGATCACAGAAATAACCCAACGACCTTGCAAGAATTGAAGGCCGCCATCACAAATGAGATACAGGCCATACCACCGCACACTCTTGCAAAAGTGATGCAGAACTTACAAGCGAGAACACTGGAATGCTTGGCAACTAATGGAGCACATTTGAAAGGAGTCATTTTTAAAAAATAAATATTTCATAATAAACTTGTAACTCTACTCTTTCGAATGATATATAGTTTTATGAAAGGAATTAAATATTAAGAATATTTGGCTTTTTTTTATGGGTCCCATTTATCTGGATCACCCAGTATATATATATATATATATATTTTTTTTTTTTTTTTTAAGTTCGGGAAGAACCGATTCGCCTCTATTTAAAAGGGCATATCTCAGCGGAAAAACAAAGAAAAAGTGAGAGGAAAGACAGAGGAAAAAGAAAGGGTGGAGGGGACAGTCGAAGTGGAAAAAGACCAAGGATGACAAGGACTGCAGGGTCGAGCCCATCATCTTTGGGTGCTAGGGCCGGGAGGGCGCACGTGAAACCTCCAGGAACAAGCACGTACAAACGAGCACAAAGAGCACTCAAGAGCACGAGCTTAGAACCCCTTGTGGTGTTTTGCTTATATATATATATATATATATATTATATTTATATATATATATATATATATATATATATATATATATATATATATATATATATATATATATATATATATTAGATATATTATATATATATATATATCTATATATATTATATATATATATATATATATAATATATATATATATATATATATATATATATATATATATATATATATATATATATATATATAATGTTTCAGACCAACAAAGACCCTAGGATCCACTCATGGCTGGTGTACCTAACTGTGTTCGGAATTGTGTATTGTGTATGTCCTCCATGGTGGCGGAGGGAATCTACAATTTTACGTGGGTTCCGAACCACAAGAACATAAGAAATTTATGTAAAAACTACCTGTACATTGGCAACGACCAATTTTTACAGAATTAAATAATTACACTGGCCAACAAAATGAAACTTTTTTTTCTCATCACAAACATGATCACACTTTTCTTAATGCATTTTTCGCGCTGATTCCGAATCTGGTTTTATGTTTTTCCTAGCACGTATAGTTATATAGATACACTGGTTTTGATATTTTTAAGTTTTTGATATTGCTATAAGAAAATATATGGATGTATAGATCACACTTAGGAATGCTAAACAACAAATACATCATATACCTTATTCAATGTACTTATAAATAAAGAATATATACATTATTTATTAAAAGCGCTGTGAGTGTGATTTCCTTTTGTAAATTTGGCCTGGATTGTCACGATACAGCATCCAACAATGGTCCGCCATCATGCTTTCATTCCAATATCCTTGGTAGCGCTTCTCATCATCTGAATATCTTGATGGAAGCGCTCTCCTTGCTCGTCACTCACTGCACCAAGGTTTCCAGGAAAGAAATCTAAGTGGGAATGCAGGAAGTGAATTTTTAACGACATTCGACACTCCATTTCTTTGAAGGCATCAAGGAGGTTCTTGACTCCATCCTTATACGCAGGTGACTTGTTGCTTCCAAGAAAGTTTTCACTATCCATTTGAACGCCAGCCAAGCCTTCAATTCCAGCGGACTTAGGACTTTTTCAAATTCAGTGTCATTCAAAACCTCCCTTATTGGGCCCAACAAAAATTCCTTCCTTCAATTTTGCTGCAGTAACCTTCGGAAATTTCCTTGAAAGGTATTGGAACCCTTCAGAATTGACTTTACCCATTGCTTTAACAAAATTCTTCATTAAACCAAGTTTAATGTGAAGAGGTGGCAGATAGATCTTTTGAGGATCCACTAAAGGGACAGACTGGACATTGCTTATCCCTGGGACATATGTATACCTAAGTGGCCAGTCACTTTTGGTGTAATGTTCTATAGTGGCGCGACTGTCCCACAGGCAAAGGAAACAACAAAATTTTGTGAATCCTGAGTCCTGACTGCATACCATAAGCATTCCTATAACTTTTAGATCTCCACAAACATTCCATTGATGAGTGTCGTATTTGATTGCCTTAAGTAGTATATCCATATTGTCATATGTCTCTTTAGATGGACGGAATGGGCAATGGGGATGGATGGCATTATATTACCATTATGCAAAAGAACTGCTTTCAGGCTTCTCTGCGACGAATCAATAAAGAGGCGCCACTCAGATGCCACATACGTCTGAGATATGGCTGTAAATAGTCCATTGATGTCATGGCAATAACAGAGAGGACCGTCTACTGAAAAGAATGCTGTTAATTCAAAATTCCGCTTTCGGTAGTAACTAATACGAACATTGTTCTCAAGTAAATTGTTCTCCTTTAGTCTTGAGGCGAGAAGCTCTGATTTCTCTTTAGACAGCGATAAGTCTCTAACAAGATCATTCAACTGTCCTTGGGTTAACTTTTTAGGCTCTAAATGTCTACCTTCAAAAGTGTACTCTGGTTCTGTAGATGGTCCGGAAACGCCAGTTGCACCTTCATCACTTTCCATGTCATCTATGATAGAATCTAGCCTATCACTTGGGGGAATTGGAATGGGCAATGTTCATCATGTTTTACTGGTCTACGTGCTGAATCCAAGTTTGGATATAGAATTTGGTGTTTGTTCTTGGCAGAAAACCCCATTAAGTTCACACTACAAAAATAACAGTCTTCATGATGATCTCTCGGCTCCCTCCATATCATGGGTATGGCAAATGGCATTGAAGCTTTCTTTTTGTTAAGCCAAACGTAATCCATTTGAACAGCCAGAACAGATTTGATGTGGCGCCCATGGTTTATCTTGGTCACCTAGATGGCAACCAAAGTATAGCTTGTATATTTTCTTAATGTCGGTTGTAATACTTCGTCGCTGTGTTTTAGTTGTCAACTGGCCGCATACGAAACAGAACTTGTTGGGGTCATTCTTACATTGTCGAGGCATGTTGACTGACCTGAGCAAACTATAAATTAAAAAAAAATGTACACCAACTTGACACAACAAGTTCTTGGACTGGACTGATCTTTGACACACAAAGCACGGCGTTGTTGCCTGAATCACAATGCTGTTAGACGTAAAGCTCACACCTGAAATACATAAGATGTATAATTAAGATAATTGAAATAAATAAGATGAATAAAACTAAAAAAAACGCAATAAAATAAACACAATCAAATGTTGAAATATTAGTATTTTGCCTATTTAAAATGGCTAAATCTGTGTAGTTATATATATGCCTTCATCTTGAAAACTATACGTGCTAGAAAATATCTGAATGCAGTTTTGGAATCAGCGTGAAAAGTGCTATCCAGCCACTACACATTTTACTCTGATGAAAAATCTTTGTTGACCAGTGTTATCAATTTAAAACTAATGAATTATCGATTTAAAACTATAGATAGAATCTCTGGATCCAGAGGATCAAGTCATAATAGGCTACTATCCACAAATATGTTACACTCTATATTTATAACCGACATGCAAATATATCAGATCCAAAGAATCCAGTCAATTTCATTACGGTATCCATCAATACTAGTACCTTGCCAAACAAAAATAAGTCATGGTCCATATCGATTGCGGACCAAGTCAAAATTTACCACCATATACAGTACATTACAATATATATACTTAGGAGGAAAAGTGTAGGTGTGACTGTAAAGACTGTACACCAATGTAGAAATGTGTGTGCACCCATTTTGGGTCTCACATTTCAAGGTGTTTGTGGGGCAAGTGAAGATCATGAGTTTTCAATACTTCACAGTACTATGGGGGGCACCGCTCAGCAGAGGAATCTCTTTAAATGGGGTGTGTAAGGACAGAGAGTATCCCCTAACCCAAGATGCTGCCTCCCTATATCCCACAACACTTGTGTTGAGCTGTGGGATCTATCACCACAAAGCCTTAATTTTACTACCTTAAACTATACCCAATCTATCACCATATGCGTCTAATCGATTTTTAAACATGTTTATAGACGTGCTACTAATTACTTCTACCGGCAAACTATTCCAGCTATTTACTATTCTATGCGTAAAAAAGTTTTTGGCAACTGCTGTCTCGAACCTTCTACTTGTCAACTTACACCCGTTATTTCTAGTCCTATTATATTGAGATATTTCGAAAAAGCTATCTTTATCTACGTTATCGAACCAATTCATAATTTCGAAAACCTGGATTAGATCACCCCTTAGCCTCCTCGTCTCGAGTGTAGTCAATTTTAACTCCTTAAGCCTATCCTCGTACGACTTTGACCTAAGCGACGGAATCATCTTAGTTGCTCGTCTTTGAACTCTTTCGATTTTGTCTATATCTTTGCGGATTCCAAAATTGGACCGCGTACTCCAAATGGGGTCTAACTAATGATTTATAAAGAGGAAATATAATATCGCGCGATTTGTACTCAAAATTTCGAGCTATAAAACCTAACACTTTGTTCGCCTTATTGACCGCTGCTGTACTTTGTTTCGCTACTTTTAAATCACCAGTGACTATAACTCCTAAATCTTTTTCCTGCCCTACGCTTGTTAACTCTTTCCCTGACATACTATACGCAAAATTACCGTTACGCGAACCTATATGCAAAATTTTGCACTTATCAACGTTAAATCTCATTTGCCATGTGACTGACCAATCAACGATTTTATTCAGATCTTCTTGGATTTTAACTCTATCTTCGTCATTAATCGCCCTACCACCCAGCTTCGTGTCATCCGCAAACTTTGAAACTGTACTGACTAGGCCGACATCTAAATCGTTAATATATATAAGAAAAAAGCAAGGGGCTCAATACAGAACCTGAGGAACGCCACTCGCTACATTAGCCCAACACGACTCCGCTCCATCAACGACCACCCTCTGTTTCCTACCTCGCAACACTCTTCTAGCCAATTATTACTACACCCCTGAATGCATGAGCCTTAGTTTTTCAATGAGTCTTTTGTGCGGCACGGTGTCAAACGCTTTTTGAAAATCTAAATACACTACATCAACCGCCCGATGTCTATCGTAAACGTCAACCACGCTTTGGAAAATTCTAAAAGATTAGTAAGCAAGATTTGTTTCGCCTAAAACCGTGCTGCATATTTCACTAGTTTATGCAATTCTAAGTGTTCGACTAACGATCCCTAATTATTGATTCCAGTAGCTACCTACAACAGACGTTAAACTGATTGGCCTATAATTTCCCGCCGCACCTTTATCGCCTTTCTTAAAGATAGGTGTTACGTTTGCTAACTTAAAATTATCTGGTACGCACCCCTCAGAAATAGACGCATTAAAAATCTTTGTTAGCAGCACAACAATGCTATCTTTAATTCTTTTAGTTGTATGTGATATATGGAATCCGGCCCCGATGATTTACGCGTTTTCATTTTATCAATATAGCGCATTACCTCCCCTTCACTAACCACTATATTATCCAAAATATTACCATTATCAAAAGGTATATGTCTATGACCGTAGGGATATTCGTTACATTCTATAGTAAAAAACTGATGTAAAAAATTCGTTTAGCAAGGTAGCCATTTCCTTGTTTTCAGAAACTAGATCTCCGTTTACATTTTTCAAAGGCCCAGACGATTTTTATGGATTTCTATTATTGACGTATTGAAAGAATCGCTGGGGTTTTCTTTACCATCACGAGCTATGGAGATTTCAAATTCGTGCTTGGACTTTTTTATTACACTTTTCGCTTCACGCCTTAGAGATATGTAGTTGTTTCGCAACCACAAATTGTCTTTATCGCACTTATGTAGCCTATAAGCCCTATCTCTACTCTTTATAATGTTTCCTACTCTAGAAGTAAACCACAAGGGCTTGTTGTTTACTTTCGCACGCTTAATTTTGTACGGTACACATTCCTCATTTATAGTCCTAAATACTGTTTCGAACGATTCCCACATTAGTTTTGCGTTGGAGTTCCCCATTACGTTTTCACAATTGACGTGTGACAATTTATTTCGAAATTTACTAAAGTCTGCATGCTGGAAGTTAGGAATTTTAGTCGAGTTGGTTTCGAGTGACTTACTGAGAGGACAAACTCTACCATATTGTGATCGCTATTGCTTAACGGTTCTATACTTGAAGATCAGTAATTAGCCTATATCCGTAGTTTTACTAAATCTAAAATACTGTCCAACCTCGTAGGTTCCCAACCTTTTGAATAAGAAAGCTATCCTCGAGAAAATTAACTAAACGATTACCTTCCGCGTCTCCCTGCATTGTATCGTAATTTACGTTAGCGCAATTAAAGTCACCCACAACTAAAGCCTGGTCACTACCGATTATTCTCTTTAGTTCACGCTATAACGCTTCGTTCGTATCAGCTGTTTGATTAGGGGGCCTATATACAGGGTGTCCGTAAGTCTGGACCCATAGGGAAAAATAATAAAATTACAAAATAGTCCAAAAATTTATTTATAATATATTTTTTTATTATTTTTATTATTATTTTATTATTTTTTTATTATGATCTTACTCCGCTGGAGTTTTATTTGTGGGGCCACTTGAAAGCCAAAGTGTACGAGGTCAAACTTCAGAACATTTTCCACCTTAAAGCACGCATTGTGGAGGCGTGTCAAGAAATTTCTGCGACTGTGATTCAGAAAGTGCTGTCGCAGTGGAGATTGCGTCTTCAACTATGTGTGCGACACAACGGCGGACACTTTGAACAGATTATGTAATAAATTTTTGGACTATTTTGTAATTTTATTATTTTTCCCTATGGGTCCAGACTTACGGGACACCCTGTATAACCGCAACAACAAGTTTGAAATCGTTTAATTTAAGTTCTGCTATAGTCGAATCTATCGGTTCTGGAATTGTGTGCTTTACTTCTATAACGTTCGCTATATTATCTTTGATATACAACATAACACCGCTTCCTCGCCTACCTATTCTGTTTTTAACAAAAAGTCTATAACCTTTAATTTGATACTCCCCTACAAAGTCACGTGTTTCAGTGTTAAGCCACGATTCACTTATCGCAATTAAATCATAGTCTTTACAAGCAATTAAAGAAAAAAATTCGTTTGTTTTATTTCGTAGGCTACGAGCATTTAAGGATAGAACCTTCAAATTGCTTGCAATTACGACACCCTCGCGAGCGCAGGGGAAATTTGTGGAATTTACGCTGGGACCGTTCGAGTTACGGCAGCCTGAAAAGAAGAGACAGTATTATGAAATAGTCTTTCTAAACGCGCAGCTCCAACATCATTAAGATGAAGTCCATCTCCGAGGAACAAGTCCCTCCTGCCGCAGAAACTGTTCCAAAAATTCGCAAAATGCACTCCTTCCTGTTGGCAAAGAGACTTTAGGTTATTGTTGATATAGGTCGCCTTGCTGTAGAAATCGTTACGTTGGATAATTCGAGGAAGTATACCTGTTAAAACAATCTTATTAGTTTTTTCCTTTTGTCGCTCTAGTAAGTCCCTGTACCTAGCCAGCAGTTCTTCCGATCTAGAATTTAAAACGTTATTAGTACCGACATGAATAACATACGTTGTCCTCGGCGGTACCGTCTGTAAAATGGTCAACACTATTAGTTATATCCTCCACCCTTGCACTAGGGTAGCAGTATGTATATGTATGTGTATGTATATGTAATGTATATGTATATGTATGTATATAATAAATATATGTAAAAATGAACCGTGAATAATTCTTTTATCCATTTTTAAAATTCATGTTTATATGGTTTATGTATTCATATAATACCTATATTCATATGTATGTACGTAAATGTATTCATTTTTACATAAGGACCAAAATCGCCTAACGCGAGTTTGGATACATTTTTTGATTTGCTTTCTACTTTGCCAAATAATTGGTGACTTGTTCTTTTTAAAATCTTTTAATAATTTTTTTAGCTTTCGCTTAATAATGAATCCTGCTTAAGCTTTGCAATGTTCATATTTTGTATACATTCTCTCTTCGTATAAAAGATGAAGTGGTGTCTTGCCTAAGCATTTAATTGTAAATCTTAAACCTTTAATTTTTACTCATTTGCATATTTTAGTGTAAAGATGCATAGTTCAATTTCCACTTTTAGTTAACTTGGCATATCATGATTGCATCAGATCTGAAAATACGCGGTTTAAGATAAAAATATGGCTTCATCTTCAAATATCTTGTTTATTCGTTTGAAGTTTAAACCTTACCACAGCTAAAAAATTTACTTTATTTTCAAATATTGTGCGAAAATAATGCAGCCTTTTCAACATTTAATAATAATGATGTTAGCAGTTTTAGGGTATATAAACCCACTAAAAATCTTTCATGTTCATTGAGAAGTAGATTCAAAGGCTGAGCACTACCTGTACATTTTTTGCAGTAAAATACAGTAAGAAATATTCTTTATTTTCTCCTTCGAGCCTTGCTCTCTTCAGGGAACTTAGTCATTAAACTTCCCCGGTACATTATAAGAAGAATCCTGGCATCTTCAGAGAATTTAGTAAGCCTCCCAGAATCCTCCTAGCCACTATAGAAGAACTCGGAGTGTAATAGAAAAGAAAACTACTGCAAGTAATACATCCGTTGCTGCCACCTAACTAGAACCCCCGTCGACTTCGAACCAACCCAGGCCATAGACGGAGGGGTTAACAACTGGCGACCTCTGCATCCAGGATTCTCCCAGTCTTCCAGACCCTGGAACTAGAACCAGCATCCAGTTGACCGGCGTGTCACGACTTCCAGTTCGTCACATTCACCCTTGAATCGGTGTGTCACGACTCCAAGTTCTCCACGCCTAGTTTTCATCCAAGAACAAGTGGCCAACAAGACACGTCTTCAGGACACGTCTCCAAGGATTTCGCCGTAGGAATCTTGTTAAGTACAAAACTCTTTAAAAAAAAAAAAATCTCTAAACATTTGAAAAGTCAGTATTATTAATAGTTAATAATTAGTATTGAGCCAGAATTAACAAAAAACAGTGAACATTCCATACACCAGTGATACATTTCTTTTTAGTGAAACCGAGTTATTTCCACTATTACAGTTGGTATAGTATAATTTTATTTAATGTACCAAGTATAGTAATACCATACCTTCACGTACATTCGAGTGAAATCTTGTTTACTTTTTTTTAATTATTTTGTTTACAATCTTTTCAAATTTTCTCCTAGTTAGGCAAATTATTGTGCATTTATTTATTGTGTATTTTTTAGATAGAGTAGTTAGAAAAGCCACTCAAGTGATCATTCCATAGATTAAGATCGGTCAAGCAGACCAAATTAGAATACATTAATAGTACCTTCACAAATGAGCGATTCAGACGGTGCGCTCTCCGACATCGAAAATTTCCCTACATCCATTCTTCCACCTACCCCGCGCTCTTCAAACATATTCCCAAATACACAAACTTCAGATCAAGTACAAGCCAATATGTCTCAAACCCCCGCCCCAGCGTACATTAACTTAGTATGGGGAAGGTTTACTGATCTACCTGTCTTAATTTTTAAGG
The DNA here is from genome assembly GCA_023014485.1 of Bathynomus jamesi. NCBI lineage: Eukaryota > Metazoa > Arthropoda > Malacostraca > Isopoda > Cirolanidae > Bathynomus > Bathynomus jamesi. The sequence goes on along the minus strand of JAJOZX010000554.1, from coordinate 1,202,152 downwards.
GGACCATACATAATCACTTTGTTGAACTACGCGTAAGACCTTGGATTGAATCTTTAGAACAACATTTCTTACGCGAAAACATCACCGATTATATAAAGGTTCGGGAAGCAAAGAGGTTTATCGACCCTAAAGAAGGGAATGCTCATGACAGTCACCTACGCCCCATCAATTAGCGAAGCTACAACATGGGACAATTTTAAACAGAACTTATTAGAATTTTTTAAAGAAATAACACTTGCACAACCCTTAGCCACGTTAGAAGCAGTCTTTCAAGCTAAATGGAAGAAAGAGGAACATGAAGACTTAAATAATTTTATTACACGAACACACAAACTCGTAGGAGAAGCCCTCCGAGCCGCATAAAATGAGTGTGGCATTACTTTCACTTCAAAACAAATCTAATAGTAGCAACGACCATTTACCAAAACCTACCCGGAGCACCTAAAAAAAAGTTTCAAGAGTTTTTAAATGTTGACAAACCTGTAAGTGTAGCCATAAATAAAACACGAGAACATTACCCAGATTTAGCAAACCAGAACTACCGAAAGGGTAGAGAAACCCCCGTACATTACATTCAGCAGCAGCAACCACAACATCAACAACAACCCTATAAATCGAGGCCAATGCAGGGAACACCACCCCAGAAACAAGCCCCCCAAACCCAGAATACACGCCCTCCTCCACAGTATTTTAACTGCGATAGCTTTGGGCACATGATAAGTCAGTGCAATTATTCCCCTTATTGCTCCCACTGTCACGAACATAGTCATCGCCGTAGCGATCGCCAAAAATGTGCCGATAAAGCCCCTGCAGGGTATAGGCCCCACTTCCAGAAATCGAACCCCCAACGTTCCCAAAAGTCCTCCAGTCCATCCCCAGCCTCAGTCGACCCACCAACCAAATAGATTACGACCACAGGGCAATCACACTATTACCCCATGTACAAACCCCAGTACAATCAGCAAGGTCGGTTAGTTCGGTACGTAGAAGTACCCGCGGAGGAATCATTTTCCCCAGAGTAGAGTTTTCAAGAACACCCTCCAGCGTATGGTGATCCCGTAGAATATGACCCAGGTCCTCCCATAGAAGACAATTCGAGCCCTTTTTTAGACCCTACATTGGAGGCAGCAGTTCAACCTCTTCCCTCCTAAATTACAGTAATGAACCCAGATACACACACAAACTTCCCATCAGGGTAATAGGTGCGGACCTCCTAGATTTAATAATAAATTGTAGCACTGATAACCAAGATTTAACTGCTCTCCTAGATACAGGAGCACACGCGACGTTAATTAAGAAACAATGTGCAGATGAATTACTAGAGTACAGATTACAAATATGAAATTAAGGCACCCTCCTGTCAACTCAGAGGAGTTACGGGCACACCCATACCTACATACGGAGAAAATGAATTATATTTCGAAGTTGGAAACGCGGTATACCCAGCGAAATGTGTTGTATAGTGGACACAGTCGCCACATTTCAGACAGATATCCTACTAGGTATGGATTTTTTTTAACCGGAATCAATGGGAGATTTACCCAGCCGGAAAGTTAGTAAAGTGTCGAAATAGGGCACATCATCTCCATGAGAATAACAGACAGCTTAATGCTAATAGAATTAGTTCAGTTCAGATTTCCGAAAGAAATAGGAAACCCCCTCCACTTGATAGCAGTTCAAGACAGTCGGTTGCATCCAGAGGGACAACCGCTCCAGAAATCAGCCCAAGAGTAATCAGTTCCAGTTGTTGAACCCAGTTGGATCAACAGCCAGTTTCCAGTCAGCCCATAAGGCAAATTTTAGTCGCCGAGCCAGTCAGATTCTCAATTTTTCATATGCCCGACCGAGCATATAACAGTAGCACCTTATGAGAAGATCTGTTTCCTAGCAAAAGTAGTCGACAGTCAAAGAAAATTATTAGAGTCAGAGCGTACTTTGATTACAGAGAAAAGTAATTTCAAAAGAGATGTTCTTATTGCCCAAGTCCTTAGTCAGAGTCAGAATTCAGCTATCCCTGTTGTTTGTTTAAACAAAGGAAAAAGCCCTATCGAATTAACTTCCAATCAGAAAATAGGAACTGTTTCCACAGTAGAAATAGATTCAGATTTCCCCACCAGTACGATAAATCGTGTTTCCAGTTCCTTAGAGTTAAACCCTTCAGTATTGAAAGAAGAATATAAGAAATGACTGGAGCACTCCCTTCAGGAGTCACCAGCCTTACAGGATCCCAAACTAATGGAATCACTTCTCGATTTCCTGATAAGAAATAAAGATGTGATTGCCCTAAAAGGAGATCCTCTGGGCCGAACTAATTTGGTTCCTTTTGACATCAAGCTGGAACCCAATTCCAAACCCATTTTCATTCCTCCCTATCGGGTTCCACACCCAATTAGTTACTATTGAGGAACACATCACGGACATGTTGGAGCAGGATGTCATTCAGCCTTCAGCTTAGGCTGACCATATTTCCTTGAGACAAAAACGGGACATTTGGATGGCAAAAAAGGGACGGGGGTTATGTAATATTCTGTATTCATGAAAAAGTAAGTACATAAACATATTGAGCTTACAATTATTCTTCAGTGACAGAACCCATACAAAAACCCATACAAAACGGTACTGTCCCGTTCAAAACGGTACGTATGGTCAGCCTACTTCAGCTAGTCCCTGGTCCGCTCCTATGATTCTTGTCTCCAAAAAGGACGGAACATCTCGCCCTTGTATAGATTTTAGACGCCTAAACCACATTACCATCTCAGACCGTTTCCCTATTCCAAACATGCAGGAAACAATTCTGAACGTAGGGAAAGCTAACTAACTTTTCATCCCTCGATTTAGCATCCGGTTATTGGCAAATGGAGGTCAGTCCCGAATCTCGGGCATTGACTGCTTTCCCCACTAACCGAGGCCATTACGAATTCCAGGTTTTGTCTTTCGGAGTCCGAAATGAGCCTGCTAATTTCTCTAGGTTGATGAATATAGTCCTTTCCGACCTATTAGGTGTTGAAACTCTCGTTTATCTTGACGATATTATTGTTTACAGTTCGGACATAAAAAACACTTTCAACGTCTTCAGAATGTGCTATCACGCTTGAGAAAAGCACACCTTAAACTGAAACTTTCAAAGTGCAACTTTTTACAAGAGTCCCTGGTATACCTAGGATTTCTACTATCATCCACAGGAATTAAACCTGATCCAGCCAAACTCGAAGCACTGGAAAAGTACCCTGTACCCAAAACCATCGACGACGCTCGTGCATTTATTGGTTTTGTCGGATTCTATCGGAATTTTATCCCCTAATTTTCAAATGTTGCTAAACCCATTACTAATTTGTTCCAGAAAAATTATAAATTTAACTGGGAATCCGATCACCAACATGCCTTTGAAACTCTAATTGGTAAACTAACCTGCCATCCCATCCTTCAATATCCTGATTACACAAAACCCTTTGTCATAGCCACAGATGCTTCCTCCTATGGATTAGGAGCCGTGTGGAATTACCCATTGCTTATGCCAGTCAACTTCTCTGCACCTCAACGGAATTCTTCCACTCCGGACCGAGGCCCTAGCCGTATATTGGGCTTTGAAAAAATTCTGAAATATCGTCTTTGGCTACGATGTAACCATCAAGACTGACCGTAGCCACTCACGTACCTCTTCAAGGACAAGCTACTTGAAGGACGGTTGAGTAGATGGGCTCTGTTGATTCAAGACTTTGCGGCAAAAATCGTATACAAACCGGGAAAACTTCAAGTTATTCCAGACGGATTATCGAGACTCAAGCCCGACGCCCAAGTGAATAAAATAGGAATTCTTCCTGTGTTCGACCACGAGTGTCTGCGATACTCCCAACAACAGGACCAACACACCCAAAACCTTCGGGCGCGCCTGGAACAAAAGGAACCATCGAAGGTAAAAGAACAGTACAACCTCAAAGATGGGCTCGTACATTTCAGGAACGAAGATGGAAACGATCTCGTGGAGATACCAAAGGATCTTGTCGGTATAGACATTGGATTTTGTCACGACTCACCTTTGTATGGCCACATGGGGCCGGATTGCACCATCAAGAGTCTTTTGGAGCGATACCATTTTCCCGAAATGAACAGAAAGGTACATGAATACATCGCCGAACGTCCGTCGTGTTTAAAACACAAAGGCAACGTACCATCCACAGCTCCTATGCATAAATATTCAATATGCTGAAGGCCCTGACAAAGAACTGGAATGGATATACTGGGACCATTCCCCAAAACATCAAAGAGAAACCAGTATATCATTGTGTTTACGGACCACTTCTCGCATTACAGCGAAGTAGCTGCCATTCCAGACCAGACCTCGGAAACTGTGGCCACAGCCAGTGGCGGTTCCTCATATGGGCAATATGGGCAGCCGCACAGGGCGGCATTTGTGGAGGGGCGGCATGAGCGCCTGCAAAAAAAATAAAAATAAAAATAAGAATAAATAAATAAAGAAATAAATAAAAATAAAAAATAAAATAAAATAAATAATAAAAGATCAATAAATATATTTTTATTAATAAAAAACCATCTATTGCATTTTCCATAAACCTTCCCATAAAAGATCTAAACAATGCAAAATGCTTCCAGATTAATATTATTGGGAATAAAGACCCATACTTTAACATATGTAATGTTATTTTTCTGGGTTTGGTTAAATAGTGAAATGTATATTATGAAGCATCTGATGAGCCCTTGATTGATGCTTTGAAGAAGCTGGAGGTGACATTTTTCAATGCAGTGGTTGATGCTGCAACATCAGCCATTCAGGAAAGATTTTCCACGTTGGAAATTGTGGAGAGAAGTTTGGAGTGCTGACACATTTCCAAAATCTCACATTTGAGGAGCTGACAGAACAATGTGTGAACCTTAGTACTACACTACACTTTAAGGGACAATCTGACTTGGATGGCAGAGAGCTTGCACAGGAGCTGAAGAACTTGCCTGACTTGCCATCAAAGACCATATCCTTGCTTGAACTGCTGACATTTATCCATGAAAGTGAGCTCTCTGAAATATATCCAAATTTGTGGACTGCTCTCAGAATTGGTCTTACTCTTCCAGTCACTGTTGCTGAAGCAGAGAGGAGCTTTTCAAAGCTGAAGCTCATCAAATCCTACCTGAGGTCAACTATGTCACAGGAACGCCTTACCGGTCTGGCCATCATCAGTATAAATCATACAATTGCTGAGCAGATTTCATATGATGATTTAATTCATGACTTTGCATCAAGGAAGGTAAGAAGAGTCAGGCTTTAGATGGCAGTTGTGCTGTGGTGCAATTTTTTTGTTTCTTGTTCAAAGTGTAGCATAATAATTACCCTCTCTTAAGTGTCTTATTCTATTTATGTGATAGAGCATTTGTACAATTTAGAAATTTGATTCTCTAGTTTATTTATGGCAGTTGTGCAATTTAATTTGTATTTTTCCTGTTCATAGTATCATAATTACATTCTCTTAAGTGAGTTATTCTATTTACGTGATGAAGGATTTGTAAAATTCAGAAATTTGAGTCTTTGTTTTGGTTCTGAAGTTCCAACAATTAGTCCAATAAAAAGTTATTTTGTGAAAGAGTTATGTCTGTCCTTTATTTTGGGGGGATTCGAATGTGTGTGTGTTGGCGAACAGGGGGGGGGGCGCTGAAGGTGAGGTTCGCCCAGGGCGTCATGTAAGCTAGGACCGCCACTGGCCACAGCCCTAGTGGAACGCGTCATCCAGAATCATACTACTACTTCCATCCTAATTTCGGATAACGCCCTTAGTTTCACGTCCAAACTGTTCGAGTCCTTCTCTAACATGTGTAAAATTAAAAACACCCACATTGTGGCATACCATCCGCAGGCAAACGGCTTAGTGGAAAGGCACAATCTAAAGATCTTAGAAGCCCTTCGCCAAGTTGTCGACGCATCCTCCCGTACATTGGATGATTCCCTTCCCATAGTACAAACAGCCATCAACAATGGGTATAACGTGTCTATCGGGAACACCTCTCATTTCGTCCTATATCGCTACGACAAGCGTCTACCTTTTGATTTGCCCGACCAAATCGACCCGGCAGTTCTAACATCTTCCGAGATGGCAGAAGCAAATCAGCAACTAGCTGAACGATCTTTCAAGATTTTTTACATAATCCGCTATGCCCTAGACCAACGAAACCAACAGATGGAGCAAGAGCAACATGGGCGTCATCCCGGTCAACGGACTATAATCGTCGGTATGCGATGTTATCTGAAGAGCGTGAAACCGCCAAGTGCTCATCGCAAACTATACCCAAAATGGGATGGCCCATATAGGATTATGAAAAACCTCGGAAAAAATCGTTATGAAATCCTCTACCTCCGGGATCATTCCAAACTAAAGATCATTCAGGCTGACAATTTGAAGATAGCTGCCAAACAACACCTTCCCAAAAAACAGCTGCCAGGAGTTCGAACCGCCTATCCTTCGAAAGGTCAAGGTATTAACAAATCGAGCAGGGATAAAAAAACTGGTGATCACCGTGGGAACCACTACCCATGACGAAGATTGGTACCTCGTAATACCACCAGTACTCGAGCCAATCTCTGAACAAGAGGAGGCCCCAGAACCAAGAGTCGCATCGGACCCAGACCCTGGAGAAACTCCTTCGAAAGGATCACTCAGTGGAACTCCGCCATCTCCTCCAACTCCACTATCTCCTCTGTCACCACCTTCACCGAATTGCCACCAAAACGAGGCTGACCCCTTCGTCCACAAACACCGTTTTTAAAAGCCTCGAAGTCCTCTCGGGAAGGGACCATAAATGTTCCTAACTCTGGCTCTCCCGCTGCCAGTAACTGGAACGCAGACATGGCAGCGGGTCCGGATTTGCTACCACATCTTCGAGATGTCCTGGACCTCTTCTATTCTGCACACACACCCATGGTCGGATTTAGGAATGTGGGGTGGGGGGCCTGGGCTGGGCAGTGATTTGTAGAGACCTCGGGCAGGGCCGGGTTTAGGATGGAGGCCACTGGGCAGTGATTTGTAGAGACCTCGGGCAGGGCCGGGTTTAGGATGGAGGCCACTGGGCAGCGATTGGCCAGTCATCTAATTACAATAGTTCTCACTTCCCCATGCCCACTAGAATCTGGGCTTCACAGCATGACTTTTTATTATCTAAAACACACAAGTATATCCCCTATCTGTCCTATCATCCAGTCTTTTCCTTTTATTTATTAATCTTTTAATTCGCACTTCCTGTTTTATTTACTCCTATGCCGATGATTCCACTCTTCACTTCTCCACCCGCTTCACAAAGTGTCCCTCTCAACAGTCACCCCATGATTCGCATAGGACCGTAGGACGGCTATGGAGCACCTGACCTCTGATCTTTCTGCTATATCTGATTGAGGCATTGAAAGCCACAGTTTTCTCTGCTCCAAACATTCATTTCCTCCACCTCTCTACTCGTCGCAATCATCCACACGACTATCCCCTTACCTTCAACAGGGGTGTATCCAGAGCACAATTTGGGGAGGGGGGGGGGCGGCGGTCACCTTCCAGAACCTGAAATTATAATACATTGAGAGGCAAATGGTGTGACAGAATTGGCAACGATTATCACATATTCGTTCTGCCTATAAAGAATGCAGGAAGGTATATGTTTTTGGCCAAAAAAGTCAATTCCTTAAGATGACAGTAAACTCCAATGAGACATAAAAAATTAGCGCAACGACATTTACATTACTATTTTATTAAGCAGCATCATTAAGGGCAATACATCAATGTAACCCGATATGCACTCTTTTCCCAGTATACCAGCAGGGCTGGATTAAGGGTTTCGTAGGCCAAGGCTGGACTTCAACAAATCTTTCCAATATATCGGTATTAGAAAAAGTACTCGAGAAATATAGATGTTTTATTAAATGAGATGACATATTTTTCACTTGTAATTGAGTATAATATAGATAATTTTAAGAGATTAAATACGGTAGGCGTACATAAAAAAATATATTTCACCAAATAATTATATATAGGAATGAACTCAGAATGGTTCCCTGAGGTTTTTATGATACACCCAGACCGTGCATGGACCAAGGAACTCTTCTAGGATAATTAATTATCCTAGAAGAGTTCCTTGTTCCATGCACGGTGTGTGTGTATCATATATTTTGCACACAGTAAAGTAAATTGTAAAGCTTCTTGTTCGTTGTTTGCTTGCTGTTGTGGTTCACGAATCACCTGACTGTACATCTGACTGCTGTTGACGTTGTTCCGGAATATCTGAATTTGACGACTATCCACTCAGCTTTTTATCTTCCTGTTGTCTTTTCAAACGTTTCTCTCTCTTCAATGTACCACTTAAATGGTATCGAACATAACCGTCCGACATTATGCAACAATATTGCATATGTCTATGATATTTGATTTATGCATAAAATTGTAAAAATTTATGTAAAATAAAAATACACATCACTCGAAAGAGAAATAACAACAAATAAATATAACAAACATATAAACATAATAGACATAAATTTATTATTTTATAGGATATAAAATAATAAATTTAGGCTCCCTAGGTCTACTCTACAGTCTACACAAATAAAGTGGAAAACAACTAAACAAACACCTCTACTTCAAGGTCAGATAACAACTACCAGAAAATCTGCTAGTGTTCTTGAAATTTTTTTTTTATTTTTTGTAGGCCACACTTTTTCGTAGGCCAAGGCTTTCAGCCTTTTAGCCTTCGGGTTAATCCGGCACTGTATACCAGCATACCTCAGTGCATGCATCTCTACTTACACGATATCAATATGAAATTAAAACTCTGTATCCATGTCCATTTTGTTCAGCAGCTGTGCCCTAAATATATACAAGAGTTCCAAATTACAAGAGACATGGCCAATGGCCATGTACCAAACGTAACATCAAAATTCTGATCTGCTTATTTTTCACACCTAAGCCTTGGCCAGTTTTTCCAGCTGACAAGTGTGGTGGCGAGCAGTATCAACAAATTGGGTCCACCATTCTACACGCAGTGTGTACGTTCAGAGAGAGAATTTCTTTATATATTACACTTGGTAAAATTGTCCAAAGGAAAGCAACATCGATTATATTTATAAAGAAGAGACAATACAAAATTAGAGTGAAGCATCGTATGTTTCCGATCTCCTTCCTTCTTTCACTTTCTTTACCTTTGAGGTCAAGAGGCCTCATGGTTTGGGGGGTCGATCGCACCCCTTAAATCCGCCCTTGTTTCTTACATACTGTACAAAAGCTAATGAGTAGTTTTACAACTAACTGATAAATATGGGGTTCAATATTGTTCGTCATGAAATCTGTTTTATAACAAAACAAAAGATTTACATAAACTGGTCACCTCAAATCCAATCTTCACACTAACAAATGAAGGCCCCACCGAAGAGGCATTGTTGTCATTACCTTCTGCAAGTTTAGCCAAGCCTTCTCTATTGAAAAATTTATTGAAAAATTATTTTATTATTTTTTGAGAGAGAGATTATTTAGGTTTAGGTGCAATATTAAGGCTAAGTTTACTTTAAATAGACACAGTAATTATAGAAATAATAATGGCCCATTTAGACACTGTCAACATAGCTACAGACTTTTTCACTGTAGGCTGCAGTGGTTTTAAGGTTAAAATTTGGTCAGCAGCCAGATTACTAACTATGGTCAAGCTAAATTCATTAAAATTAATTTAGTCTTACCAAAAATGAAGTTGCCAGTTGAACGTTACCCTTTCTGTTTCTAACTAATCCATAAGTTTCATTTAGTTTCCAGATTTGAATTTTATTTGTTAAGTTTTAAGTTACTATTTAACACACTGCTAAGTTATTTATTTGTCGGGGCTATTTCCCAGACCTAGGTTTTGCAGGTTAAGTTAGGCTAGGGCTGTATTGCCCTTAAGTTTTTGTTTTTAAAGGTTTAAGGTTTTGAAGGTTTTTACTCAAGTTAAGTTAGGGCTATATTGCCTTTAAGTTTTAATAGGGGCTATAACAGCCATTTAATTATTTAGTTAGGGCAGTTGTAGCCCGGTTCGAGTTTCTTCTAGGTACCTAGTTTTAATCTCTTACCTTAGTTATTTTCTTTAATTAAATTACTTACACCTAGTTCTGGTAGGCCACTATTTAGTTAAACAGGGTTTTAGTTTAATTGCAGTGGTTAATATTGAGGTTTAAAGGTTGACTTTAAGTTGCCCGGTTAGTTGGGGAACTAAGAGAATTTTTTACGAAAAAACTAGCCCACTTGATTCAGCAGTCAAAATTTTTTCAAGAATCGACAAAGAGCTCCTTTTTCTTTGTCTCAGAAACCTTTTTCTTCTTCCTTTTGTTAATTAGGGAAACCCAACTTCACTAGTTGGTTAGAAACGAGGGTTGTTATTTTTATTCTATATTTATTTTGTTTATATTTTATTTGGAAATATATGCGGTTATTTCTACCCACTTTTTTTAACATTCCCCCCAGGGGAAAAAATTTACCCAGAATTATATTCTTGGAAATTTTTATTTTTTATATTTTTTATTATTATTTTTTTTTTGATGAATGAAAATGACATGCTCTACAGAAAAGTTCCTTTTAGGTGAAATATGAAAATGAAAGCGTCTTTTCTGTAGAACGTTAGTCCTAAGTTATAGCTATTTACAATTATTTACAATTTTCAATTTGTAGTCCTCACAAAGATCCACTCTGTATTTTTCTTTGCAGTTCTTCCCGAAATCTAACTGCAGCTTGTCTTTGTGGTCGGGGTTGAGTAGCGGCGGCAGTAGTAGTGTCAGGATAATCTACAGTTCCTGATTCAATGGAGGAATTTTCAAGTTCTTCTAGGTCAATATTTGGTTTATCAGTTATTTCCAGTGGGTTAACCGATATATGTGTCTTCTGGAAGATGACCATTGGGTGTTTTTACAGTTACATGCCTGATTATGCCATCTTCATCTGGGTGTAATGTTTCAATTACAGCAATCTTCCAGAAGTATTTGGGATTCATAGAATTTTCATCTAAGAGACACAGTTCTCCTACTTTAGGTTCTTTACTTACTGGTTGTTTGTGTTGTTGGTATTCTTTTTCCCTCAAACTACTCAAATATTCATATCGCCATCTTTTTTTTATTTCTTTAGATTGTTTAACTCCCTTATGAAAGTAATCTAGTATTTTCTTTCTTTCTTTGTCCTCTGTTGCTGTCATATAATCAGCGTCCACCTGATCACCTTCATTAACAGCTTCTTGGGTATCATTAGTGGTTAAAAAGTTGAATTTGGTATTGTCATACCCAAAAAGCAACTTGAAAGGAGTTAGTAGGTCCGAGGAGGGATCTTCATTTGAATTAACATAAGTGAGTGGTCTTGAATTAATTGTATTCATTATTTCAAGAACAATTGTTTTTAGTTCAGTTAAAGGGATTTTTCTTCCTTTTAGGGAGGTATAGAGGGCTCTTTTGACTAAACCCACCATTCTTTCAGCTATTCCTAAGGTTCTGGGTGAATAGGCTGCTGTAAATTTCCTCTGGATACCATGATCAGAGAGGTACTGAGACACAAGAACATTTTGGAACCAATGTTTAAGGTAATCTTCAGATCTTTTGAAGGTGGATTGATTGTCTGAAATCAAAACCTTTGGAAGGGAGTAGTTTAAGGACAAATGGTAGAGTTCTCTTAAAAAGGTTTTAGCAGAAAGGTCAGTGCAGATGTGAAGGCTGGTGAATCTGGTGGTGCAGCAAGTGAACAATAATAAGTAGACTTTCATGAATTGGTTATTCTCATCCTGGGCAGAAATTGGACCAGCATAGTCAAGGGCAGTTTTTTCAAAGGATTTTTCATAGCTTAAACGTTCCGTTACTAATGGTCCAGTAGTAGGCACTTCATAAGCCATGGCAAAGTATTTTTGGCAAAACAGACATTGTTTCAGAACCTTTTTAACTACTTGCCTTATTTTGGGGATCCAGAATTCCTGTCTGAGGAAATTGCATGTGGTAGCTAAGGTTGCATGACTGGCTTTTGCATGACATTCAGTTATGATTAACGTGTTAAATGAGAATTTTCAGGCAGTAGTACAGGATACCTAGCTGTTAGAAAATCTAGAAGAGGAAGAACCATTGTTGTCCCAAGGCGATATGATGACTAAGCTGATTGATGCAGCATTGCTTGTATATATTAAGTTAAGGTGTATAATCTCATAATTGTAAGGTTAGTGAAAAATTCACTTAATTTAGAGCTAGCATTTTTGGGCTCTTGTGGCATCATTGTTTGGGACTCTGGTGGCATCATTTTGGGGCGCTGCGCGTCCTTTCTACTCGTGTGTGGAATGCCGTACTTACAGGGTGTGGTCTTATAGAGAGCTCTCTTGCAATTCAGTTTGGTTGTTTAGATACAAGATTGTTGCATCGTGCAATAGTCCAGGTTGTGTTGTTGTTGCAAGGTTGAGAAAGAAGACCATAAAGAGTGCCCCTTTTGTTTTTATCTTAAATTCATGCAACTGAGGCCTAAGGTAGGCCCACATCGAGTCAGCAACCCTGAGGTAGGACCTAATAGGATCTCAAGTCCTTAAGTTTTAATTTTAGCTTAACTTGGGCTGTAGGTAGAACTGGCCCTTTAGAACTTGGCCGTTCACGGCTCAGCTGGGATTTTGAACCCAACAAATAAATAAATAACATGGTCCTTCAGAACCGGATTCTAGCCCAAGACTGAGTCAGTGACTATTTTTCGGCAAAGTTCTGATTGTGCAAATTGTAGCCCAAGTTAGGCCTAGACCGGTTGAGCATTATTGAGTTAAGGTCCCAGGGTAGAAAGTTTGGTCGCCCAATTGCGAAACTTGGCCACTCGTCTGTCGTTGTTTTTGGCCTACATTTTTACCGGTTTAGTTAATTTTGGTTTATTATTGAATTAAGGTCCCAGGGTAGAAAGTTTGGTCGCCCAATTGCGAAACTTGGCCACTCGTCTGTCGTTGTTTTTGGCCTACATTTTACCTGTTTGGTTAAATTTGGTTTATTATTCGTAGGCGAAGGTTGCAGCCTTCGGTGCACCAGTTACTTGGGTGGAAAAATTGGTATTCCATACTGGTGGTTGGTTAGTACCCCACCCAGCAATTCAGTTTATTTGAAAAAAGCAAAATTTACGTTTGATCAGTTTGGTTAAGTATTTCTGCCAATTCAGCTCATTTGGCATTGAGCCCAATTGTTGTTTGCATTGAAGATGAGTGCATCTGAATTGAACAAGTTTAAAAAAAGGAGAAGCGCCTACAAAGGTCTAATTACAAAGGTCATTACCACTATAGATTCTGCCATAGAGCAAGAGGATTTACGCTTAGTGACTGCGCAGCTTTCCATATTAGAAACTAAAAAGTTGCTCTAAGTGAAGTAAATGTTAAAATTGAGGCTCTTATAGAAGAGGATGAAATAGAAAATAACATAATTTACTTTGAAGAGATTATTGATGATATAATTAAAGTAGGCCACCGAGCAAAGAGTTTAGCAGCTCATTACAGTTAGAGACCAGGTCTAATAATGAAACACAACACTCAACAAATGATGTTTGTGAAGTTAAGGTTAACAGATCTGCAGTTCAATTACCGAGGCTTGTACTCAAAATATTTCCTGGGAGTATTCAGGAATGGCAAGGATGGGCAGACAGTTTTCAATCAGCAGTTCATTCTAGTCAAGTGTTAAGTACGGTGGAGAAGTTTAATTATTTGCAGTCCCTCTTGGAAGGGGAGGCAGCAAAGACAATAGCAGGATTAGCATTAACAGAGGCTAATTATAATGTGGCTTGGATATATTAAAGAAACGGTTTGGTAAGCCAGAGATCTTAATTAAAAGCCACCTCCGTGAACTTTTAGCTATACCTCTTGTTAATAATCCTAATAGTGTCAAGGAGTTACGGCAGTTATGTGATGAATTTGAAGTTAGAACTAGGTCCCTGGACAACTTGGGTGTAGGAATGGAAAGGTATGGTATAATGTTGGTTACTATACTGGAGTCTAAATTGCCTAGCTCAATTTTGCTTGAATTAAGTAGGGGACACTCTACAGAACATGTGTACATCCCCCTTCAGCAGATGTTAAGTCTTTTAGGTACAGAATTAGAAAGACGAGAGGGAATTGAGTTTGCACAGTGGGATGTTAAACAAGGGGACAAAGGCAGGCACAGCACCAAAGTTTCTACAAAAAGGAATAGCCCAGGTACAGTGTCAGCTCTACATGCCTCCTCTGAGAATAAATTAAAGGGAATCAAGGAATGCATATTTTGCGAAGGCAACCACAAGTCATATAAATGTGAGGTGGCTGAGGCTTTACCTTTTGAGGAGAGAAAGGACAGGGTAACTAAGTCCACAGCATGTTTTAAATGTTTTTTGAAAGGTCACAGAGCAAGGTTTTGTAAGTTTAAAATTTTGTGCAAAAAATGTCATGGTAGGCATCAGCCATTATTGTGTGAAAACACTCCTAGTAGGCCTACCCCAGCAGTAGAGACATCAGTGGCACATGCCACTGCTATGAAAGGGAGTAAAGTAAAGGGGGATTATTGCAAACAACTGCAGCCTTATTAATTGGGAATGATGGAGAAGCTACTGTAAGAGTGTTGTTTGATAGTGGTAGCCAGTGTAGCTTTATTAAGACCAGAATTTCCAGAAAATTGAAGTTTAAAGAACTTAAGAGGGAAAATTTAAGAATTTTGGGTTTGGGGGTTCCGTTCAAAACCGAACCAAATTTAAGAAGGTAGAAGTTCTGGTTAAGGGGTTGTTACCGCAAAGTCCCACTATCAAGGTCCAAGCTGTAGAGATTGAAGAACTTTGTGCTCCAGTCACTACTTGTGTAGATATGGCATGTGTCCAAGAATTGCAAGTTAAAGGAATTAATTTGGGCAATAATAAGTTTGAAGGAACAGAAGATATTAGTCTTTTGATTGGAGCTGACTATTATTGGGACTTCATCACTAGTAATATTGTCCGCACATCTCAAGGCCCTGTAGCTATTGAAAGTAAGCTAGGCTGGATGCTACATGGTAGCTATTGCAATGAAATGGAAATTAAGGCTCTTTTTGTTAAGATTGAGGAGAACAGCCATGGTTTGGAAAGGCATTTGAAAGCGTTTTGGGAACTTGAATCCATTGGCATAAAGGACAAACAGGCAAGTACAGTGAACAATGATATTTTATTTTAGAGCAATTTGAAAAAGGGATTGGGTTTAGAGATGGTTGCTATGAAGTTGGCCTCCCTTGGAAGGATTCTTGCAAACCTGGTTCAAACCTTCAGCTAGCTAATCGGAGGTTGGAGACTTCATTGTACAGGCTAAGAAAAAATGAGGAGTTGTTAATTGAATACAATGAGGCCATCCTAAGCTATGTAAGGGAGGGCTATGCTGAAAGGGTGCAAGGTGAGCTGATGAGCCAGGAGGCACATTATCTGCCACACCATGCAGTGGTACGGCGAGACAAAACTACCACCAAACTGAGAGTAGTTTTTGATGGCTCAGCCAAGGACAAAGGTGGTGTGTCCTTGAATGACTGTTTGGAGACTGGGCCAAATTTAAATGCAGATTTATTTTCCTTGTTACTGAGATTCAGGTTTGGTAGAGTAGCATTGACTGCAGATGTGAAGCAAGCCTTTTTGAGGATAAAGTTAAAACCAGAGGACAGAGATGCAGTAAGGTATCTGTGGGTGGATACGAAAGACTTGTTCGAAAATGAACCTAAGGTTCAAGCATATAGAATGAAATCAGTGTTGTTTGGCCTCAGCTCTAGTCCATTTCTGTTGGCAGCTACTATGCAGTACCATTTTAAAAAATATTCTGAAGTCTATCCTAACACTATTGAACACATAAGGAAAAATTTTTATGTTGATGATTTGCTGTGTTCCGTGGATAATACAGAAATGGCTAAGCAGATATTCATGGAGGCTAGAGCTATAATGAGGGAGGCTGGCATGGAGCTTAGAAAATGGCAGACCAATCATTCTCAATTACAAGAGTTTATGAGTCAGTCCTGTGTAGTACCTGATGCAGCAGAAAGTATTGAGGATTCTGGTATTAAGGAGTTGTGGGCAATAGACGCAAAAGTGCTAGGCATTGTTTGGCAGCAAGGAGAGGATTTGTTTACCTTCAATGGGAAATCTTTAGTAGAGCTGGCTGAGAATGAGACAAGGTGGACAAAACGTACAGCTCTTAGTTTGGCTTCAAAGGTCTTTGATCCTCTTGGATTCCTGGCTCCATTTGTGATAAAGTAAAACATTTGGTTTCAGAGCCTCTGGGAAATTGGACTTGGTTGGGACCAAGAGTTACCTAATCATATGGTGGTAAGGTGGAAATATTGGTTCAAAGAATTGGCACATCTTGGAGACATTGAAATCCCAAGATGGTACTTTGGAGAGTTGAACAATAGTCCAGACAATTTGGAGCTGCACATCTTTTGTGATGCAAGTGAGGAAGCCTATGCAACTTGTATTTATATTAGAGGCACATTGCAAGAGGAAGTAAGTTGCAGGTTGGTTGCGGCAAAGAGCAGAGTAGCACCTTTGAAAAGGCTTTCTGTTCCAAGGTTGGAATTGATGGGTGCCGTTATTGCTAGTCGGCTTGCATTTACAGTGCAAAAGTCTTTGGCCCTCTATGAAATTCCAAGCTATTATTGGAGAGACTCCACTATAGTTTGGCACTGGTTAAGAAGTCAGGCAAGGAAATGGAAACCATTTGTTGCCAATAGGGTGGAGAAAATTCAAGCACACACAGATCCCAAGCAATGGAAGCATTGTCCAGGCACCCAAAACCCCGCTGATTTACCAACACGAGGAATTTCAGTGAAAGATCTTGCACAGTCAAGTTTGTGGTGGAATGGGCCAGAGTGGCTAAAACTTGGAAGTGAAAACTGACCTTCTAATCAGCCTATTGTAGGAGAATGCCAGGCTGAAGAAGCATGGGTGAGTGAGGTGAGAAAATGCGCTGTGAACAGTTGTCAAGTTATGCAGCAGGACCCCATATTGAGGCTTGAGGACATTAGCAATCTGAAAAGATTGTTTAGAGTGACAGCATGGGTATATAGATTTACCAACAATATTAAGGGAGAACAAGAAGGGAAGGAATTCTGAACAGTAAGGAGATTCAGCAAGCCAGGAAATACTGGGTGGTATATGTGCAGAAGGAAAAATTTGGTGAAGAGAGGAAATTGCTCACCAGCCATCCATTACAGGTTCTACCAACACATTCTGCTCTCAAGGGTTTGGATGTGTTTTTGGATCAGGATTTTGAGAGTAGGAGGTAGACTACAGTTTTCTGGGCTTCCAGAGGAGAAAAGACATCCAATTTTGCTAACTTCTGGGGGGCACTTTGTGGACCTTTTGATCCTGGATACTCATCATAAGCTGTTACATGCTGGAGTTAGAGAAGTGATAATAGAGATCAGACAACAGTTTTGGATTCCCAAAATTAGACAAGTAGTAAAAAAGGTATTGCATAAATGTGTGGTTTGCAAGCGTTGGAGTGCAAAGCCTTATTATGAAAAGGTGGCTCCACTTCCAAGAGAACGGTGTGTCTATACTGCCCCATTTGATGTAGTGGGAGTAGACTTTGCAGGTCCAGTCTATTTGTATGAGCAAGGGGAGTCTAACAAAGGTTATATATGTCTTTTCACATGTGCTACCACCAGAGCAATCCATTTGGAGTTGGTGAGCAACTTAAGTAGTGATGTATTTCTTTTGGCCTTTAAAAGGTTTGTGAACAGAAGGGGTTTCCCAAATAAAATCCTATCGGATAATGCAAAAACCTTCAAAAAGGCTGCAAAGGAACTCCAAGAAGTTTGGTCCTTGCTAAAAGAGGAAGGATTCCAATCCTACCTTTCACACCAAGGGGTACAGTGGGAGTTTATTGTTGAAAGAGCACCATGGTGGGGAGGATTTTGGGAAAGGCTAGTGAGAAGTGTAAAGTGTCCATTAAAGAAACTTTTAGCTAATGCTCATTTGAGCAAAGAAGAATTCTGCACTGTTTTATGTGAAGTAGAAGCAATGGTGAACAGTAGGCCTATCACTTTTGTTTATAACAGTATGCAGGATGTAGAGCCATTGACACCAAATCATTTTCTTTGTGGTAAACGATTAACATCAAGCCCCAGTGTGCCAGAAGACTTGCAGCCTATCCACAGCAATCAAGGAGAGTTAACCAGACGGTTCAGGTACCTTGAAGAGCTACAAGATCAGTTATGGAAGAGGTGGCAGATGGAATACTTGCCAGAACTCAATTATTACCCATCAGGCAAGGTAAAGGACTCCAATGCAAATTGTATCAAGGTGGGAGACGTGGTAATGATTGGGGATGAAAGACCAAGGCAATGCTGGAAGCTTGGCATAATTGAAGAGTTGTTTGTTGGCAAAGACAATTTAGTTAGGTCTGCACTGGTAAAGACTTCAGGAGAAAAGTTAAAGAGACCTATACAAAAACTCTATGCTTTAGAAATCAGCAAAAACACAGATATCAAGATGAAACATTTGAGTTACAGCCTCATGGAGAAGGCTTGGCTAACCTTGCAGAAGGTAATGACAACAATGCCTCTTCGGTGGGGAGTGTTAGAAAATCTAGAAGAGGAAGAACCATTGTTGTCCCAAGGCGATATGATGACTAAGCTGATTGATGCAGCATTGCTTGTATATATTAAGTTAAGGTGTATATATATAGGCTGACCATACGTACCGTTTTAAACGGGACAGTACCGTTTGTTTTATATTTCCTGGCCGTCCCGTCGTTTTAATAAAAATGTCAATTTTGTCCCGGTTTATGTACTTACTTTTTCATGAATACAGAATATTACATAACCCCCGTCCCTTTTTTGCCATCCCAATGTCCCGTTTTTGTCTCAAGGAAATATGGTCAGCCTATATATATCCATCTCATAATTGTAAGGTTAGTGAAAAATTCACTTAATTTAGAGCTAGCATTTTTAGGCTCTTGTGGCATCATTGTTTGGGAACTCTGGTGGCATCATTTTGGGGCGCTGCGCGTCCTTTCTACTCGTGTGTGGAATGCCGTACTTACAGGGTGTGGTCTTATAGAGAGCTCTCTTGCAATTCAGTTTGGTTGTTTAGATACAAGATTGTTGCATCGTGCATTAGTCCAGGTTGTGTTGTTGTTGTTGCAAAGTTGAGAAAGAAGACCATAAAGAGTGCCCCTTTTGTTTTTATCTTAAATTCATGCAACTGAGGCCTAAGGTAGGCCCACATCGAGTCAGCAACCCTGAGGTAGGACCTAATAGGATCTCAAGTCCGTAAGTTTTAATTTTAGCTTAACTTGGGCTGTAGGTAGAACTGGCCCTTTAGAACTTGGCCGTTCACGGCTCAGCTGGGATTTTGAACCCAACAAATAAATAAATAACACTAGCAGAATAGTTAAGGTTGGTTGCATATTTATATCTCCCCATTGTTCTGACTAACCCTTCTTTGTCAATGAAGAGTTTTAGATTCTTTTGCAGCTTTGTTAGGTCCTCAACTTTTTCTCCTTTATTTAGTTTGTTGATTATTTCTTTTTCTTTTGAGAAATGTTGTCGCTGGACTAATTTTATCCAGTAGTTTGTGGCCTTAGTTTTGTAAGCTGTATGATTTTTCTCCAAAACAGCAATTTGTTCTTCCATTGTTAGGTTACATTTGGGGTTATATTTGTGAGTGCGGAAGTACTTTAAGTTTTCTATGAACCGTAGAACATAGGCAGTGATTCTGACCAGTTTTTTCCTGTTAGAGAATTTTTCCATTTAACAAGGGAGTTTTTTCATTTATTTCTTTACAAGTTGTTTGAGACACATTTATTGTTGTCTGTAAGGTTTCTTGGTGGGGTTAAAAATTAAGTTGGTTGGCCATTCAATTTCATTTCTCAAAAATGTGGGACCATGTTGGTAAAAGGGAAGAAGTTTTTGAAATTTCTTGAAAGATATTGTCTGGTGAGTAGGTCTGCTGGGTTGTCTTCTCCTGCTACATGTCTGAATTCCAGGTGATGGTTTAAGTTTCTTGTTGCTTCCTGAATGTCTTTCACTCTGTTTTTTACAAAGATGGATTTCATTTTTAGAGATTTTTGAGCAATCCAATTTAAAGCCACCTGTGAGTCTGTCCAAATTATTGTTTTGAAGAACTTTTGGTTTTCTGAGTTTTCTTCTAGGTAGGTTTCTTTAAGGTATTCTAGGACTTTGGTTCCTAGGCAGATTGCCATTAATTCCAAGTTACAAATGGTCCAATTTTTTGATTTGGGGTTGACTCTTGATTTAGCGTAAATTAGTTCGGATTTTCCATTTCCAACTAGATAGCAACTTACTGCATACCTTCTTGGCTGGCATCACAAAAGATGTGGAGTTGAAGATTTTCCATGAGAGGTTTGGGATTTTCAAAAGCTTGTCTAGGAAAATTCAGAAATTCCACTTTGTTTATTTCTTTACAAAGTTTTTTCCATTCACGCAGCATTTCAGGTTCTAGATATTCATCCCAATCTTTTTGGTAGCTGTTACTTTCTGCATGAAGAGTTTTAATTTAAACACTAAGGGTGCAACAAATCCAATTGGATCAAACAATGATTGCACAGAACTTAGTATTTCTCTTTTAGTTTTGGCTTCTGAGTTCAAGTTTACAGTTTTTAGATGGAGTGTATCAGCATTTGTGTTCCAACCATATCCTAATAGTTTTATTTTCTTTATCTTCTGAGGAGGCTATGTCATGTTTTTCAAATAGTCCTTGAAGTTCTGAGTGATTGGAGGCCCATTCATATAGCTTCAAATTATATTCAATTAAGGTGTTTACACTATAATTGTAAAGGTCTTTGAGTTCTGAGAGATTGTTGGCATTAATTAAAGCATTGTCCATGTAAAAGCGGTTAGCTAGGTAGTCTGCCACTTGGTTTTGTTGTTCATTAAAAATGTGTTGGAGAGATTGTTGTAGTAAAAATGGACTGCTTTTGTTGCCAAAGGTAACTCTCTTATATTTATAGCAGATCAGGTTGTCGTCATTTGGAGCCAATTGGGTATCTTTTAACCACAAATTTTGTGGGCATTGCAGTCAAATTCTGTTTGATATTTAAGTTGTAAATATGCTTTTTGAATGTCTCCAATCATCAAATATTTACCATGCCTTAATTTAATGCACAATTTTGCTAAATGAGGTAGGAGTGAAGGGCAGTCCTCAGTAGCATCATTTACTGTTATTTCTTCTGGTTTGCTTTTACCCGAGGGATCTACTACAATCCTAACTTTAGTTGTTTGTACTCCAGGGCGAACTACTGGAAAATGAGGTAAAAAATTTCCTTCTTGTTTTAAGCTTTCTGTTAGGGCTACTTCTTCTATTATTCCTTCCTGGAATTGTTGTTCAAGGATGTCTGAATAAGGTTGCATTAAGTTATCTTTTTTTAATTTTTTGCAAGTGGACTTTAACCTGCTAATAGCATAGTTAAAGTTTGGTGAAATTTTATCTTTTTGGTCATTCCATGGTACCTTAACAGACAATCTTTCATCTTCTATTTTAACTTCCTTTTCGAAGTTTGCAATCAGATCTTTTTCTTTGTTTGAAAATGGTTCATCCCCAGAAATACCCAAGTTTTCTAGTTTGCTAAATTGTGCAATCTGGTGTTCAATTTTTTCTAGATCTTCATTAGAAGTTGTACTAGTAAGTAGAGGGTTGGTAATACAGAAGCTGATCTGATCTCTTATTGGTTCTTTTTCTTTTTCAGGGTAGTAATCTGAAGGGAAACCCAATAAAAGTATTCCATAGGGAGATTTATAACAAGAGGCAGTATGAATCTGATGAGTGCTGAGGGCAAAAAGTTTGTGGGTTGCAGCCCCAAAAATTAACATGAAGTCAGCCACTTCATCAGCTTCAAAGTGATCTGCAAGCTGATAATTTAAGGATTTTAAATAAGTTTGAAGTTTCAGTAATCCTGAACTTCATATTTAATATTAATATCATCAATTATGATGGCTTCTATTTCTTGGTAGTTTCCAGGGTTTCTAGAATCCTCCAATTTAATTATAGCTACTTCATAATTTGGTTGTTTCTTGTTGGCTATAAATCCTGTTATGGTTATGGATTCCTCGTAGTGTTTAGTTGGAAGATTTAATTTTTTCACAAGTTCCTTGGTAATGTAGCTGGCTTGACTACAATTATCCAAAAGTGCTCTGCATTTAATTGATTTTTCTGAGTTTCTTATTCTCATCTGCATGGAAGGAATTAATGCTACTTCTTGATCAGTGTTTTTTAAACTTAATAAGTTAGTAACTTGTTTCCCTTGTTTTGAGTTTTCTTTTTGGGTAGCTACTTCAGTACTGGTTTTGGTTTTCTTATCTTCCTCTGGTTTTCCTTTTTGTTTGGTACAAAGGAAGGATAAATGGTTAGAAAACCTACAAAATGAACAGGGTTGGAAAGAAATGGGGCATTCTTTGGCTTGGTGTTTAGATGAGGTGCATTTAGTACAATAATTTAATTTAGCAAGTTTTTTCAGTTTATCCCAACTTTCAGGGAAAGAATCACATTTTGAGATTCTGTGTGAGTTTTTCTTACACAATTTGCAGTAAAGTTCTCTCTGGTCAGTATGTTGAGCTCTTCTTGAGGATTGTCTTTGGGTGGAAACTGCCAGAGCAGCTGTAGTTTGGCCAGAATACCATGGTTTTCTGGCTGGTTCTGGAGAGAAGTTTCTTTTTTGTTTAGGTATAAGGTAGTTAACTCACTTTGTTAGATCAAAATTAACATTAGCTAAGGTTTTGGTAGCTTCAGCAATGCTTCTTTAAATTATCAAAGTGGTCATAGAGTTTAAAACCACAAGTTCTTAAAAATTCCTGAGTTTCTTGACTTAGTTTATTATAATATACATACAAGAGTATATCTTCTAATTCTAATTTTTGAGTTTGCATTAAATTTATGGTAGAGTGCATATCTGCTTGAAAGTCATGAAGTGATTTAAAATTTTGGTTATTATGGATTTGGTTAAAAGTGATTTTATTATGGAGAATTTAATTTGGCCTGGTGTTGCATAACAGCCCTCCAACTGCTGCCATGCTTCTTCATAAGATGTTTTACTTTCTTGCATGCAGTTTATTTGAATGGCAGGGTTTCCACTCAA
This sequence comes from Bathynomus jamesi, assembly GCA_023014485.1. Lineage (NCBI taxonomy): Eukaryota > Metazoa > Arthropoda > Malacostraca > Isopoda > Cirolanidae > Bathynomus > Bathynomus jamesi. The sequence continues at coordinate 1,179,100 of JAJOZX010000554.1, read as the reverse complement.
ATGTTGTTTTAGGTAGGCAAATTTCTCTTCTTCGGAAAGACCTATGTTATCATAAATGTTTCTGAATGAGGTCTTAAAGTTTTGAAATTTAGAGGGATTTCCATCAAATGGTAATATTTGAAGCTCAGGAATTTTAGTACTTATTCTTGGTTTAGGTTTGGCTTCGGCATTATTTTCTTTTTTAGTTGTTAATGCTTGTATCATTTGATCTATTTCAATTTGGTAATAACTTTTTTTCATCTAGTTTTTCTTGTTTAGCCTCTGAGAAGCCTTCGGAACAAACATACTTACTAAGGATTTCCTCATCTAAAGTTTGTAACTTGTCCAGTTGTGAGGACAAAAGCCGAGCATATGAATTTTTTTGTTCCTCAGTCCAATCATCCAATTCTCTTTGATTGTAGCTAAAAGTTTAGTAGCTGAGGCTCTGATTGCTCCCTCTTTTTACCAATTTACTAGTTTCAAGTGCTTCCACATCACTTCCCAACCATGTCTCCATACTTTTTCCTGGAGTGGCTTCAGTTTCATTAGCCATTTTTTAGGTTTAATATTATAAATGATATTATCAATGATATTTATAATTAAATTTTCAGATTATGTAAAAAATTTAATTCACTGGATTTAAAACTATTGTATCAGAAATAAAACAAAAAAGGGTAATCAACTTCTCGACTGCCCATCCGGGGGCGCCATATTGAAAAATTTATTGAAAAATTATTTTATTATTTTTTAAGAGAGAGATTATTTAGGTTTAGGTGTATGTGATAGCGTGGGGTAGACACCCCAGTTAGGTTACTTAGGTTCTAGCAAACAATCAAAAGCACTTACTGGTGCGTTGAATTAGATATTCCTTTGCAGTGACGTGCACAGACTTTCAGAAGGGCAGGGGCTCAGTTGAAAAAAGAGCACTCCCCTAACATTTAAAAAAAATCATAGATCAAGTAATTCCTGTTTTGAAAATCTGTTGAAGTAGCAGTAACTAAATAAAAATATAACTAATTAATTCAAATTTATGTAGAATCAATATATTTATGAATTTTGACTAAAAGGGCACTTTTGATATGAAGAAGAAAACGGGCAGGGGCTCAAGCACCCCAAGCCCCCCCCTGTGCACGTGCCTGTTCCTTTGAAAGCCTACCATTTGATTTCTGTGTTCCACAAACGGCCTACCTAACTCTCTCTTACATTACCAACTTAGAAGCTATAGACATTACCCCTAACTATACTTAAGTACGGACAACTTTCTACCCCATTTGTCACCTTAGAAACACCACCTAATTACACTCAGCACCACTGATTAAGTCAGATAGGAAAAAACATCTCTAGGCTAGCCCAAAACAATACGAACAGCCGCGTTGGTTCGTTTATGACTTGCTCTTGCCATTCAGCTTAGATTTAGTGATATTTCCCCTTTAGTGACTTTTAGACTATATACATATATATACATACACGTCACCTCACTCCTCCCCTACAAGTTTAGTCTATCAGGGGGATGAGGGACCCTAGACGACCTGCGGAGCGGGGTTGATGTAGTAGATTAGGTGCAACCTGTATAGGCGGGCGAGTTGAACCATTTTCAGGAGGATCAGTTCTCTCTTCCGGAAGACTATGGACTATGGTCCTTCTGCAATTCACGTTCCCATATCTGGTCCTGATGGCGTTTAATAGAACGACCATCTTCTAGTTGGCACTTGAAGGAAACAGGGCCCGTTCTCTCCTGGACAGTTGCAGGAACCCATTTTGGTCCAGCCCCATAGTTGCGAATCATAACTGGATCATTAGGTTGCGCTTCTATAACTCTCCCTCTTTTAGTGTCGTGGTACAACTTCTGTTTTTCCTGATGGCGTAAAACTCGTTGTTGTAACGTTTCGTTTGGACGTAACAAATCGAAAACTGAACGAATTCCCCGGCCAATCATAAGTTTAGAGGGAGACACCCCGTCGGTGTGAGGTGTTATTCGATATTTAAACAAAAATTTATCCAACACCACTTGCATTTCCTCCCCACGAGAATGACGCAAGGCCGACTTGAAAGTACGGACCATGTTTTCCGCGAGACCGTTAGTAGACGGGTGGAAAACACTAGACCGGACATGTCTAATGCCATTTAGGTGGACGAAGGAACGAAATTCCTCACTGGTAAAACAAGTACCATTGTCGGAAACCAGGACTACGGGTAAACCCCATCGAGCGAAAACGAACGGAGTAAGCGAATAGTAACACCCGAAGTCGTGGAAGTGGTTGGAAAAATTTCCACCCACTTAGAGTAGGCGTCCACAATGACTAGGAAATAATATTATTTATAGGACCTGCATAGTCAACATGGATCCTATGCCACGGTATAGTAGGCCATTCCCAAGGATGAAGTGGACTTTTCCTTGGGAGATCTCTGTTCTCTAGGCAGCTTTGACAGGAACGAACCAATGATTCGAGTTCTCCATCTAAACCAGGCCACCAGAAATAAGCTCTCGCCAGCTCTTTCATTTTTGTTGCGCCCATGTGTTCAGCGTGAAGTTCCTTCACTAAATTCGACCTGCCTTATTTGGAATAATCACTCTGTGGCCCCATAAGAGACAGCCATTTTGAATCGAGAGGCCAGACTGACGTTGATAAAAAGGCTGTAATTCACTCTCAACCTTAGTAGGCCAACCAACTGAGCAGAAATGGATGACCCTAGACAGAATAGGGTCTGATTTTGTCCACTGCTCTATTTGTACCGCAGATACTGGAGTGGATTCCAAAAACTCCACCAAGTGAACCCATTCTGTAGGTATAGGTACACAATCATTTGGATTTTCTAAGGGCAACCTACTTAGCGCATCAGCCGTACCTAGAAGTTTACCTGACCGATGTACTAAGTCAAATTTATAGGCTTGTAGAATCAGTGCCCATCGTTGAATCCTACCTGAGGCCATAACTGGAATATTTTTATTAGGTGAAAATAAACCTAAAAGAGGCTTATGGTCAGTAATTAGTTTAAATTCATGACCCCATAGATAGAAATGAAATTTTTTTACTGCAAATACTAAGGCTAATGCTTCACGTTCCACTTGTGCATATCGTCTTTCAGTCTCAGTTAGTGTTCTAGAAGCAAAACAGATAGGCCTATCTACACCATCAATGTGGTGAGATAACACTGCCCCAATTCCATAAGAACTGCTGTCTGCTGAAACTACGAGAGGAAGTTTAGGATCATAATGCACTAGGAGAGTGGACTTTAGTAGTACGTCCTTGGAAGCCTCAAATGCTTCCTTTTGAGTTTTCTCCCATCTCCACTGTTCCCCAGATCGTAATAGCTTATTTAGGGGTTCAAGGAAAGTCGATGCATTAGGCAAAAATTTCCTATAAAAGTTTAGGAGACCTAAATAAGCTTGTAACTGTGTGATGTTTTGTGGAGGTGGTGCATTTTTATTGCTTCTAGTTTATCCACCGTTGGATGAATGCCTGAGGCATCTATGCGGAACCCTAAATATGAAACCTCGTTAGTGACCCATGAACACTTTTCTCTCTTTAGCTTAAGTCCGGCATCCCGGAGTCTTTTTAGAACCGTGGTTAATCTAGTTAGGTGTTCTTTTTTAGACGAACCTGAAATGAGGACATCATCTAGAAAGCAAAGTACCCCTGGAATGTGACCTAGAACTTGGTCCATTGTCCTCTGAAAAATACCCGGAGCCGATGCTATTCCATAGCATAGCCTATTGTACTTATATAGGCCTCGGTGCGTATTTATGATAGTTAATTCTTTAGAGTTTTCATCTAAACTTAGTTGAGCATAGGCTTGGGACATATCGAGTTTTGTGAAATATTTACCCCCAGCAAGAGAGCTAAATAATTCATCAGGCTTGGGTATAGGATAGCAATCTAGAAGGACGGCTCTATTTGCTGTTAAACGGTAATCCCCACATAACCGCACGGACTTGTCCGGTTTTAGTACAGGAACTACTGGGGCAGCCCACTTAGCGTGTGTGACTGGTTCAATAATTTTATCTTTTAGCAGCCTGTCAATTTCTAAATCTACCTTCTCCCGCAGTGCATGCGCAATTGAACGAGCCTTACAAAATTTCGGAGTTACATTAGGATCTACTTCTATGCAGACCTGATGGCCTTTTAGGTTGCCTACTTCAGGCCCAAAAACAGAAGAAAACCCTTAACAATGAGTCTATGTCAGATGGATATGAGAGTGTATGCACATCTGCCTGACCCCTTGGCAAGATTTTGTCAATGGCATTTTCAAAGCATCAATCCAATCACGGCCTAGTAGAGTAGGCCCTTGCTCATCCACCACTAAAAGGGTTAAGGGATGAGACAAAGTTTTCTGGTTGAGTGTAACTGTGACGTATGCTTCTCCACAAATAGGTATTTGTATGTCCCCATACTTCTTCAAAATGTTTTAGATGCATGTAGTTTAGGTTGTTTTTGAAAATCTTATCAAAAACTGCCTTGGACATGACCGTCCGGGCAGCACCGTATCAATTCTAGAGGAACTGTAATTCCATTTAGGCCTACCTCTACAATATATGGGCCTGTATTTTTCCCACTTTGCTGCTCATAAAATAGGTACTCCACTCCAATGTTCGAAGTATTTCCCTTTGAGGATTTACACTAGAAATGTTAAAATTAGAATTTTCACCCTTCGTTTTCTTTGAAAAACACACTTTAGCTATGTGGCCTATTTTACTACAGTTTCGGCAAACTGCTTCTTTAAAAGGGCAATCCTTCTTCCAATGGTGTTTTCCACACCCTGTACATGGCTTGGAAGGCTTAGTAGAATTAGTAGGCTTAGTCGTATTCGCCTCATACCTTTTATTTGCCTGTCTAGTAGGCTCATTAGGTCTGCCAGGCCTAGAAGATTTAAAGCTATTTACGTGTTGGGCTTTACTACTGTGATTTCCAAAAGCTCTAACATCTTTAGCAGCTGCTTCTCTAGCCGTAGCTATTTCTACAGCCTGACTAAAAGTTAGGTCCTGTATGGCTAATAGGGCTCTCTGGGTAGACTCCTCTTTGAGACCCATTACAAACCTATCTCTTAGCATTTCATCTAATTTGTCCCCAAATTTACACGTACGGCTATGGCTTTTTATTCCTGCAACAAACTCTGCAATGCTTTCATTTCCCGTCTGATGCCTTGAATAAAATTTGAAACGTTCATAGATGAGAACTACTCGGGGTTTGTAGTGATCGGTTAGGGCCTGTACCAATTCATTATAGGTGCAGTTTCCGGTGCTTTAGGAGAAACTAGGTCCATAACTAAACCAAACGTTTTAGGGCCTATTATAGTTAAAAAGGTAGGTACTTTCTTAGCATCAGGAATGGAATTTGCCTCGAAAAACAACCTCACCCTAGTGGCATAAGCTTCGAAGTCCTCCCCAGAGTCTTCGTAGGGGCTTATATGGCCAATCACCGACATGCTAGAGCAAAACCGAATTAGGCCAAATCACGTGAAGTAGGTTAGATTAGGTTTAAATTTGATCTAGTTACTCCCCAGTTAGGGCTGAATAGTGAATTGTATTAGAGTTAGGGCTGGCTGAGTAGGAATTAGTTTTAGAGTTAGGGCTGAGTAGGAATTAGTTTTAGAGTTAGGGCTGAGTAGGAATTAGTTTTAGAGTTAGGGCTGAGTAGGAATTAGTTTTAGAGTTAGGGCTGAGTAGGAATTAGTTTTAGAGTTAGGGCTGAGTAGGAATTAGTTTTAGAGTTAGGGCTGAGTAGGAATTAGTTTTAGAGTTAGGCCGGCGGGACCTACGCTATAGTACGGTAGCTTACCCACACAAACAAACCAAATCGGACGACCCACTAGGCTACATCCAATTTTCCAAACAACCACTTGAACCCAATAAGCCAAATTAAACCAATGAGCCAAATTTAACCCAATGAACAAAATTTAATCAAATGAGCCAAATTCAATCCAATGAGCCAAATTAAATCCAATGAGCTTAATGAATCCCATGAGCTTAATTGAATCCCATCCTCGTCGCAAATGTGATAGCGTGGGGTAGACACCCCAGTTAGGTTACTTAGGTTCTAGCAAACAATCAAAAGCACTTACGGTGCGTTGAATTAGATATTCCTTTGAGCCTACCATTAGATTCTGTGTCCCACAAACGGCCTACCTAACTCTCTCTTACATTACCAACTTAGAAGCTATAGACATTACCCCTAACTATACTTAAGTACGGACAACTTTCTACCCCATTTGTCACCTTAGAAACACCACCTAATTACACTCAGCACCAACGATTAGGTCAGATAGGAAAAAACATCTCTAGGCTAGCCCAAAACAATACGAACAGCCGCGTTGGTTCGTTTATGACTTGCTCTTGCCATTCAGCTTAGATTTAATGATATTTCCCCTTTAGTGACTTTTAGACTATATATATATATATATATATTATATATATATATATACATACATACACGTCACCTCAGTGTAATATTAAGGCTAAGTTTACTTTAAATAGACACAGTAATTATAGAAATAATAATGGCCCATTTAGACACTGTCAACATAGCTACAGACTTTTTCACTGTAGGCTGCAGTGGTTTTAAGGTTAAAATTTGGTCAGCAGCCAGATTACTAACTATGGTCAAGCTAAATTCATTAAAATTAATTTAGTCTTACCAAAAATGAAGTTGCCAGTTGAACGTTACCCTTTCTGTTTCTAACTAATCCATAAGTTTCATTTAGTTTCCAGATTTGAATTTTATTTGTTAAGTTTTAAGTTACTATTTAACACACTGCTAAGTTATTTATTTGTCGGGCTATTTCCCAGACCTAGGTTTTGCAGGTTAAGTTAGGCTAGGGCTGTATTGCCCTTAAGTTTTTGTTTTTAAAGGTTTAAGGTTTTGAAGGTTTTTACTCAAGTTAAGTTAGGGCTATATTGCCTTTAAGTTTTAATAGGGGCTATAACAGCCATTTAATTATTTAGTTAGGGCAGTTGTAGCCCGGTTCGAGTTTCTTCTAGGTACCTAGTTTTAATCTCTTACCTTAGTTATTTTCTTTAATTAAATTACTTACACCTAGTTCTGGTAGGCCACTATTTAGTTAAACAGGGTTTTAGTTCAATTGCAGTGGTTAATATTGAGGTTTAAAGGTTGACTTTAAGTTGCCCGGTTAGTTGGGGAACTAAGAGAATTTTTTACGAAAAAACTAGCCCACTTGATTCAGCAGTCAAAATTTTTTCAAGAATCGACAAAGAGCTCCTTTTTCTTTGTCTCAGAAACCTTTTTCTTCTTCCTTTTGTTAATTAGGGAAACCCAACTTCACTAGTTGGTTAGAAACGAGGGTTGTTATTTTTATTCTATATTTATTTTGTTTATATTTTATTTGGAAATATATGCGGTTATTTCTACCCACTTTTTTTAACATTCTCCATGAGGTTATAACCCAAATGCTTCATCTTGACTATCCGTGTTTTTGCCGATTTCTATAGCATGGAGTTTTGTAGAGGTCTCTTTAATTTTCCTCCTGAAGTCTTTACCATGCAGACCTAACTAAATTGTCTTTGCCAACAAACAACTCTTCAATTATGCCAAGCTTCCAGTATTGCCTTGGTCTTTCATCCCCAATCATTACCACTTCTTCCACCTTGATACAATTTGCATTGGAGCCCTTTACATTGCCTGATGGGTAATAATTGAGTTCTGGCAAGTATCCCATATGCCACCTCTTCCATAACTGATCTTGTAGCTCTTCAAGGTACTTGAACCTTCTGGTTAACTCTTCTGAGTGCCAGGAGACTTACAGCCTATCCACAGCAAACTGGGGCTTGATGTTAATCGTTTACCACAGAGAAAATGATTTGATGTCAATAGCTCTGCGCCCTGCATACTGTTACAAACAAAGGTGATAGGCCTGCTGTTCACTACTGCTTCTATTTCACACAAAACAGTGCAGAATTCTTCTTTGCTCAAATGAGCATTAGCTAAAAGTTTCTTTAATGGACACTTTACACTTCTCACTAGCCTTTCCCAAAATCCTCCCCACCATGATGCTTTCTCAACATTAAACTCCTACTGTACCCCATGATGTGAAAAGTATGAGTGGAATCCCTCCTCTTTTAGCAAGGACCAAACTTCTTGGAGTTCCTTTGCAGCCCTTTTGAAGGTTTTTGCATTATCTGATATGATTTTATTTGGGAAACCCCTTCTGTTCACAAACCTTTTAATGGCCAAAAGAAATACATCACTATTTAAGTTGCTTACTAACTCCAAATGGATTGCTCTAGTGGTAGCACATGTGAAAAGACATATATAACCTTTGCAGGTCCAGTCTACGTGTATGAGCAAGGGGCAGGCCCGGATCCACACCAGTGCTCACCGATGCCAGGGCATCGGTCAGATAAACTTTGGCATCGTTTCGCATTGGTCAGATTTTTTGAAAATAGCGCCCCCTAGCGAGACTGCCTTGAAACGATACTCTCTGCTCGATTTCTGCTGGAAAATGCAAAGGAACTTATACTTCGCGCATGCGCCGTACACTTTTTCTCAAATGTTTTCAAGCGCCATCTTTGTATGTATTTACTACGTAAATAGCGCCCCCTAGCGAGACTGCCTTGAAACGATACTCTCTGCTCGATTTCTGCTGGAAAATGCATAGGAACTTATACTTCGCGCATGCGCCGTATACTTTAATTTCTCAAATGTTTTCAAGCGCCAGCTTTAATTTCACTTTGAATAAATCTATCTTTTGTATTTTTTGTGTTATAATATTTTATATGCGAAAGTGAATCTGAGTGAACTTTGAGGTCTACAGAAAAATGAAGAAGGTACAAGCAAAGATCGGGACTTTCTTCAATACCAGTCGGTAAGTCGGATCAGACAATGATTTATTTTATGCTGGGAAAATCAGTCAAATTGTAGAATAATATATTCAACTCTACTCCTCCCTAATGGGGGTCTCACAATGTCACCTTATCATTATTCATATTATTGGTCATTCTTTTCAGGGAAGTACCACCAGTACCTTCTTGCTCAACTGACATCTTAGATGATTTGGGTGACAGACCATCGCAGAAAAGGAAGTTTGATGAAATCAGATATGACTCAGATGATCCAGTGTGCAAAATACAGAACACAGACACGACATGTGGTAAGAATTGATTTCTTATATTGTTGCCGTTAACTAAAAAAAATATCCCATTCATTTATTGTCATGAATGTAGTACAAAACAAGTTTGAACACGATGTTCTCTACAATTTATACTGAAACTAATCATAAATTGATGGTTTTATGACTGGAATTAAAAAGAATATTGTTTTGAATTTTAGGCGAGGACAAAATCTCATCAAACCTCAGGAATGACATCGGCCTGTATTACCAGTGTGTGAGCGATTTGAATGATGACAAGAAGTATGAGCGTTTGACTTCCCACTGGCAACCTCCTGCAAGATACAAGTTTCCAGGTACCAACAATTATGGCAGGAAACGATTCTTCAATGGAGAATGGCTAAAGATGTATCCCTGGCTAGTGTATTCACCATCAGAATGTGGCGCATTTTGTTTAACCTGTGTGCTGTTTGGTTTAGCAAGTGGCCACAACAGCAGCAAGTTGGACAAGCTGTACAAGTCACCTTTGACCAACTGGGTAACAGCTATAAATAAATTGGCCGAACATAATAGCAAGTCAGATTTCCACAAACACGCAACACTTTTTGCTGATAATTTTCGCAGAATCCTGTCCAACAAGTCACAACCAGTGAATCGACTTATTTCATCAGCAATCAACAAACGTGTCGCAGCAAACAAACAAAAAGTAGCATCAATGATGAAGACTGATCTTGTGTGGTAGGCAGAACTTCGCTCTTCGAGGGGACCATGAAGATGCTGAAGACGACTCGAAGAATAGAGGCAACTTCTTGGCACTGTTGCAGTTCCGCGTGGATGCTGGTGATGTGGTCCTCGAAGAACACTTGAAATCAGCTCCCAAGAATGCAACATATACATCAAAGACAATACAGAATGAACTGATCTCCGTCATCGCTGCCCACATTCAAGACGAAATTGTGAAGGGGATTAACACAAGTCCTCTGTTCTCCATTCTTGCAGATGAAGCTACTGATGTCAGCAACAAGGAACAACTTCCACTTGTGTTGCGTTTTGTTGACAACACAGATTCTATTCGTGAAGAGTTTGTTGGTTTCTTTGAATGTGTGAATGGTGTCACTGGCAAAGCCATTGCTGACTTGCTGTTGCAAGTGGTTAGTGACCTCGGCTTACATATGAAGAAATGCAGAGGCCAGTGCTATGATGGAGCAGGCAATATGGCTGGACAAGTCAAAGGTGCAGCAGCTTTGATAGCACAGCAGTATCCAAAGGCACCTTATGTCCACTGCCAGTCTCACAGATTGAACCTGTGTGTTGTAAAAGCCTGTGTTTTACAAGAAGTACGCAACATGATGGGCACGTTGGAGGAAGTGAAGCGTTTCTTCAAGTTCTCACCGAAAAAACAGCTGCTGCTTGAAGAACAGATCAAGGTGTTTTTTTCTTGGTATAGTCAGTACATTTTCTATTGTAATGGCTGTGTTGTAACAGTGAATTTAATGCTGTGAAATTTATTTTAAATTATTTTATTTTTTCATACATCTAATCTGAAAATTACTGCTTTCTGTTTTTGTCACTCAGGAGAAGTGTCCAGCCTCTAGTCATCATAAGCTGACCGATATTTTCCGAACTAGATGGGTCCAGCGTTTGGATGCCCTAGATGTATTCGAAGAGCTACTGCCCGCCGTGGTTTCAACCTTGACGTGCATCGAGGATAACGTCACTCATAACTGGGACAGTGAGTCATCAACAAAGGCCAGTGGTATGCTCCACCAAATTTGAACATTCCAGTTTATCTTCACTTTTGTTGTGACAAAGAAAGTTTTGTCATACACCCATGGTATCACAGTCAACTTGCAGGTGAGGAGTCTCGACACAAAGAAGGCATATGACAGTGTTGGTGAGGTCCTTGGGTTTCTTCAAACAGTCAGAGACAGTGTTGACTCAAAACATTCTGAGTGGTTTAAGGTTGCAAAGGAAATAGCTGAAGACCTCGACATAGCAGTGACAAAGCCCAGGACAGTCGGCCGGCAGAAAAACAAACAATGTCCCTGCAGAAACTACGGAGGATTATTTCCGTCGCAGTGTGACTGTGCCATTCTTGGATCATCTCCTGGCAGATATTGGATCAAGATTCAAAGATGGCCAACAGAAAACCATTCTGGGGTTTTCAGGTTTGTGATGGAGATGAGAAATGATAGGATGAATGGTTTAGCTCTGATGCATGTCCACTATGGGCGGAAGCTCGATGTGGATGTTTTGGTTGAGAAGTTTGCACGGCTCCACCAAGAAGGATGGAGCTTGTTGATATTATCAGTGACAAACATTAGAAACGATTTATTTTGTAAAATAAATATTTTGAAGTAACAAATCATGTCTTCTTTTACATTTTGGTATGCATTTAATGAAATGGCACTAGTCAGATTATGAGATTATGGGTCTGGATCCGGGCCTGAGGGGAGTCTAACAAAGTCTACTCCTACTACATCAAATGGGGCAGTGTAGACACACCGTTCTCTTGGAAGTGGGGCCACCTTTTCATGATAAGGCTTTCCACTCCAACGCTTGCAAACCACACATCTATGCAAGACCTTTTTTACTACTTAACAGTTTTGGATTCCGAAAATTAGACGTCTGATTTCTATTATCACTTCTCTAACTTCAGCATACAACTTATGATGTGTATCCAGGATCAAAAGTTCCACAAAGTGCACCCCAGAAGGTAGCAAAATTGAATGTCTTTTCCCCTCTGGAAGCCCAGAAAACTGTAGTCTACCTCCTACTCTCAACAAATCCTGATCTAAAAACACATCCAAATCCTTGAGAGTAGAACGTGTTGGTAGAACCTGTAATGGACTGCTGGTGAGCAATTTTCTCTCTCCACCAAATTTTTCTTTCTGCACATATACCACCCAGTATTGCCTGGCTTGCTGAATCTCCTTACTGAATACTGTTCAGAATTCCTTCCCTTATTGTTTCTTCCTTAATGTTGTCTGTAAATCTATATACCCATGCTGTCACTCTTAACAACCTTTTCAGACTGCTAATGTTATCAAGTCTCAATATGGGGTCCTGCTGCATAACTTGACAACTGTTCACAGTGCATTTTCTCATCTCACTCACACATTCTTCTTCGGCCTGGCATTCTCCTACAATAGGCTGATTAAAAAGCCAATTTTCACTTCCAAGTTTTAGCAACTCTGGCCCATTCCACCACAAACTTGAGTGTGCAAGATCTTTCACCGAAATTCCTCGTGTTGGTAAATCAGCTGGGTTTTGGATGCCTGGACATTGGACAATGCTTCCATTGCTTTGGATCTGTGTATACTTGAATTTCCTCCACCCTATTGGCAACAAATGGTTTCCATTTCCTTGCCTGGCTTCTTAACCAGTGCCAAACTATAGTGGAGTCTGTCCAATAATACCTTGGAATTTCATAAAGGCCCAAAGAGTTTTGCACTGTAACTGCGAGCCGACTAGCAATGACTGCACCCATCAATTCCAACCTTGGAATAGAAAGCCTTTTCAAAGGTGCTACTCTGCTCTTTGCAGCAACCAACCTGCAACTTACTTCCTCTTCGAATGTGCCTCTTATATAAATGCAAGTTGCATAGGCTTCCTCACTCACATCACAAAAGATGTGCAGCTCCAAATTATCTGGACTATTGTTCAACTCTCCAAAGTACCATCTTGGGATTTCAATGTCTCCAAGATGTGCCAATTCTTTGAACCAATATTTCCACTTTACCACCATATGATCGGGTAACTCTTGGTCCCAACCAAGTCCAATTTCCCAGAGGCTCTGAAACAAATTTTTTTATTTTATCACAAATGGAGCCAGGAATCCAAGAGGACCAAAGACCTTCGAAGCCATACTAAGAGCTGTACGTTTTGTCCACCTTGTCTCATTCTCAGCCAACTCTACTAAAGATTTCCCATTGAAGGTAAACAAATCCTCTCCTTGCTGCCAAACAATGCCTAGCACCTTGGTGTCTATTGCCCACAACTCCTTAATACCAGAAGGCAGAATCCTCAATACTTTCTGTTGCATCAGGTCCTACACAGGACTGACTCATAAACTGTTGTAACTGAGAATGATGGTCTGCCATTTTCTAAGCTCCATGCCAGCCTCCCTCATTATAGCTCTAGCCTCCATGAATATCTGTTTAGCCATTTCTGTATTATCCACTGAACACAGCAAATCATTAACATAAAAATTTTTCCTTACGTGTTCAATAGTATTAGGATAGACTTCAGAATATTTCTTAAAATGGTACTGCATAGTAGCTGCCAACAGAAATGTACTAGAGCTGAGGCCAAACAACACTGACTTCATTCTATATGCTTGAACCTTGGGTTCATTTTCCAACAAGTCTTTTGTATCCACCCACAGATACCTTACTGCATCTCTGTCCTCAGGTTTTAACTTTATCCTCAAAAAGGCTTGTTTCACATCTGCAGTCAATGCTACTCTAACAAATCTGCATTTAAATTTGGCCCAGCATCCAAACAGTCATTCAAGGACACACCACCTTTGTCTTTGGCTGAGCCATCAAAAACTACCCTCAGTTTGGTGGTGGTTTTTTCATTTTTTTACGCCGTACCACTGCATGGTGTGGCAGATAATGTGTCTCCTGGCTCACTAATTCACCTTGCACCCTTTCAGCATAGCTACCCTTTACATAACTTAGGATGGCCTCAGGTTAATATTCGTCTTTTAACCCGCTCACGCACGGTTAAAACAGTACAATATATTGAATTGCCATTCAAAACTGACTAAGAAAATATATATCTTATGTTGTGCAAATTTGTTCAGATGTACTTTTTTTAATAAAATATATTTCCTGTTTTGGCTATATAATGTACTTTTTTTCATAAATATTTTTCCTGATTGGGCTATTTTTTTGCTACTCTGTGACTTAATTAGTTGGTTAGGTTTTGTTCTGGCTATTTTTTTTGTTCTAATTGGATTCAGTTTAGTGGTGTTTGTAATAAAATTATGACGTGCTGTTCGTGTGATTTTGACTTTGAGAACTTGATTCGTCATGTGCCCTAGAACTAGATGAAGCAAAGGATTGGATGTTTTTATCAATTACGGCGTTATTCTCTCATCCTTAATTTGCCCGAAATGTGACAGTGAGTGCCTAATACGAAAAGATCAGAAGATATTTAGGTGAAATAACCAATATTAACCTGTTAGGTAAACTGAATGCCCGGTTAGGTCAACTGTACACCCTTGATGATTGGTTAGGTTGTCGCAATATTTTCGTTAGTTTAAATGAAAATGATGAGAGCAAACTTTTCTGGTTAATTTTGAGGTGTTTTGTACGAAACTGCCATCCGTTTCGTGTGCAAATGCGTACTTTTCGAGATGACGATATCTCGAAAACTACACATTTGCACAGGAAACGGATGGCAGGTTCGTGCAAAACACCTCAAAATTGACCGGAAAAGTTTGTTCTCATCATAAAAACAGACTGGGTGTAAAAACGAATAATTACCTGGCTTCATTGTATTCGTTTAACAAATCCTTATTTTTCCTTAGCCTGTGCAATGAAATCTCCAACTTCCTATCAGCTAGATGAAGGTTTGAGCTGTTTGCAAGAATCCTTCCAAGGGAAGCCAACTTCGTAGCAACCATCTCTAACCCCAATACCTTTTCCAAATTGCTCTAAAACATCACTGTTCGCTGTACTTGCCTGCTTTTCCTGTTTGTCCTTTATGCCAATGGATTCAAGTTCCCAAAAGGCTTTTAAATGCCTTTCCAAACCATGGCTGTTCTCCTCAATCTTAACAAAAAGAGCTTTAATCTCCATTTCATTGCAATAGCTGCCGTGTAGCATCCAGCCAGGCTTACTTTCAATAGCTATAGGACCTTGAGATGTACGGACAATGTTACCAGCGAAGAAGTCCCAATAATAGTCAGCTCCAATCAAAAGACTAATATCTTCTGTTCCTTCAAATTTATTATTGCCCAAATTAATTCCTTTAACTTGCAATTCTTGGACACATGCCACATCTAAACAAGTAGTGACTGGAGCACAAAGTTCCTCAATCTCTACAGCTTGGGACCTTGATAGTGGGACTTTGTGGTAACAACCCCTTAATCAGAACTTCTACCTTCTTAACTTTGGTTCGGTTGTGAACTGAACCCCCAAACCCAAAAATTCTTAAATTTTCCGTCTTAAGTTCTTTAAACTTAAATTTTCTGGAAATTCTGGTCTTAATAAAGCTACACTGGCTACCACTATTAAACAACACTCTTACAGTAGCTTCTCCATCATTCCCAATTAATAATGCTGCAGCTGTTTGCAATAATCCCCCTTTACCTTTACTCCCTTTCATAGCAGTGGCATGTGCCACTGATGTCTTTACTTCTGGGATAGGCCAACTAGGAGTGTTTTCACACAGTAATGGCTGATGCCGGCCATGGCATTTTTTGCACAAAATTTTAAACTTACAAAACCTTGCTCTGTGACCTTTCAAAAAACATTTAAAACATGCTGTGGACTTAGTTGCCCTGTCCTTTCTCTTCTCAACAGGTAAAGCCTCAGCCACCTCACTCCTCACATTTATATGACTTGTGGTTGCCTTCACAAAATATGCATTCCTTGATTCCCTTTAATTTATCATCAGAGGATGCATGTAGAGCTGACACTGTACCTGGCTATTCCTTTTTTTAGAAACTTTGGTGCTGTGACTGCCTTTGTCTCCTTGTTTAACATCCCACTGTGCAAACTCAGTTCCCTCTCGTCTTGCTAATTCTGTGCCTGAAAGGCTTAACATCTGTTAAAGCGGGATGTACACATGTTTGTAGAGTGTCCCCTACTTAATTCAAGCAAAATTGAGCTAGGCAATTTAGACTCCAGTATAGTGATCAACATTACACCATACCTTTCCAGTCCTTCACCCAAATTGCCCAGGGACGTAGTTCTGTCTTCAAATTCATTATGTAACTGCCGTAACTCCTTGACACTATTGGGATTATTAACAGGAGGTATAGCTAAAAGTTCACGGAGGTGGCTTTTAATTAAGATCTCTGGCTTACCAAACCGTTTCTTTAATATATCCCAAGCCACATTATAATTAGCCTCTGTTAATGCTAATCCTGCTATTGTTTTTTGCCTCCCCTTCCAAGAGGGACTGCAAATAACTAAACTTCTCCACCGCACTTAACACTTAACTAGAATGAACTGCTGATTGAAAACTGTCTGCCCATCCTTGCCATTCCTGAATACTCCCAGAAAATGTTTTAAGTACAAGCTTCGGTAATTGAACTGCAGATCTGTTAACGTTAACTTCACAAACACCGTTTGTTGAGAGCTGTGTTTCATTATTAGCAGTTCAGTACAGTTAGAGACCAGGTCTAAACTCTCTTTCTCTGTGGCATGCTTTGAAAAGATTATTGATGACATAATTAAAGTAAATTATATCATTTTTCTATTTCATCTTCTATAAGAGCCTCAATTTTAACATTTACTTCGCTTAGAGCAACCCTTTCTTTTAGTTTCTAATATGGAAAGCTGCACAGTCACTAAGCTTAAATCCTCTTGCTCTATGGCAGAATCTACAGTGGCAATGACCTTTGTAATTAGACGTTTGTAGGTGCTTCCCCTTTTTCTAAACTTGTTCAATTCAGCTGCACTCATCTTCAATGCAAACAACAATTGGACTCAATGCCAAATAAGCTGAATTGGCGAAAATATTTTAAAGGCAGAATTTGAGTTTCACTTTGGTTTTCAAATAAACTGAATTGCTTGGTTCGGGTACTGACCAATCACCAGTATGGAATACCAAATTTTCTACCCAAGTAACTGTCGCACTGAAGTCTGCAACCTTCGCCTACGAACAATAAAACCAAAATTAACCAAACTGGTAAAAATGTAGGCCCAAAACAACGACAGACTAGCGGCCAAGTTTCGCAATTGGGCGACCAAACTTTCTACCCTGGGACCTTAACTCAATTATGCTCAACTCGTCTAGGCCTAACTTGGGCTACAATTTGCACAATCAGAACTTTTCCGAAAAATAGTCACTGACTCAGTCTTGGGCTAGAATCCGGTTCGAAGGACCATGTTATATTTTTTATTTTATTGGGTTCAGAATCCCAGCTGAGCCCTGAACGGCCAAGCTCTGAAGGGTCACTTCGACCTACAGCCCAAGTTAAGCTAGACTTGTTATTTTTTTTATTTGTCGGGTTCAAAATCCCAGCTGAGCCGTGAACGGCCAAATTCTAAAGGGCCAGTTCTATCTGAAGCCCAAGTTAAGCTAAATTAAAACTTACGGATTTGAGATCCTATTAGGTCCTACCTCAGGGTAACCTCAGGGTTGCTGACTCGATGCGGGCCTACTTTAGACCTTTGTTACATGAATTTTAATGTAAACAAAAAGGGTACTATTTATGGTCTTCTTTCTCAACCTTGCAACAACAACGCAACCTGGACTATTTATTGCACGGTGCAACAATCTTGTATCTAAAAACCAAACTGAATTGCAAGAGAGCTCTCTACAAGACCACACCCTGTACGTACGACATCCCGAGTACGCGCAGCGCCCCAAAATGATGCCACCAGCGTCCCAAACACTGATGCCACAAGAGCCCAAAAATGCTAGCTCTTATTAAGTGAATTTTTCACTAACCTTACAATTATGAGATGGATATATATACACCTTAACTTAATATATACAAGCAATGCTGCATCAATCAGCGTAGTCATCATATCGCCTTGGGGCAACAATGGTTCTTCCTCTTCTAGATTTTCTAACACTCCCCACCGAAGAGGCATTGTTGTCATTACCTTCCGCAAGGTTAGCCAAGCCTTCTCCATGAGGCTGTAACTGAAATGTTTCATCTTGACTATCTGTGTTTTTGCTGATTTCTAAAGCATAGAGTTTTTGTATAGGTCTCTTTAACTTTCCTCCTGAAGTCTTTACCAGTGCAGACCTAACTAAATTGTCTTTGCCAACAAACAACTCTTCAATTATGCCAAGCTTCCAGCATTGCCTTGGTCTTTCATCCCCAATCATTACCACGTCTCCCACCTTGATACAATTTGCATTGGAGCCCTTTACCTTGCCTGATGGGTAATAATTGAGTTCTGGCAAGTATTCCATCTGCCACCTCTTCCATAACTGATCTTGTAGCTCTTCAAGGTACCTGAACCGTCTGGTTAACTCTCCTTGAGTGCTCTGGATAGGCTGCAAGTCTTCTGGCACACTGGGGCTTGATGTTAATCGTTTACCACAAAGAAAATGATTTGGTGTCAATGGCTCTGCATCCTGCATACTGTTGTAAACAAAAGTGATAGGCCTACTGTTCACCATTGCTTCTACTTCACATAAAACAGTGCAGAATTCTTCTTTGCTCAAATGAGCATTAGCTAAAAGTTTCTTTAATGGACACTTTACACTTCACACTAGCCTTTCCCAAAATCCTCCCCACCATGGTGCTCTCTCAACAATAAACTCCCACTGTACCCCTTGGTGTGAAAAGTAGGATTGGAATCCTTCCTCTTTTAGCAAGGACCAAATTTCTTGGAGTTCCTTTGCAGCCTTTTTGAAGGTTTTTGCATTATCCGATAGATTTTATTTGGGAAACCCCTTCTGTTCACAAACCTTTTAAAGGCCAAAAGAAATACATCACTACATAAATTGCTTACCAACTCCAAATGGATTGCTCTGGTGGTAGCACAGGTGAAAAGACATATATAACCTTTGTTAGACTCCCCTCGCTCATACACATAGACTGGCCCTGCAAAGTCTACTCCCACTACATCAAATGGGGCAGTATAGACACACCGTTCTCTTGGAAGTGGAGCCACCTTTTCATAATAAGGCTTTGCACTCCAACGCTTGCAAACCACACATTTATGCAAGACTTTTTTTACTACTTGTATAATTTTGGGAATCCAAAATTGTTGTCTAATCTCTATTATCACTTTATGGAAAACTGATGAGTGGGTAGTTGGGAGGGAACGAAAATGGTTCACTCAGTAGGTAGGTAGTTAATCTAACAATTATTAAATTCCTTTTATGTCAATAACTGGGTGGATGAAACCAATTGGTTGCTCACCAGAGTTATTCTCCACACTAGTATTTATATACTGTGTGACAAGAGCGTGCTCGGTAATAGATATACATTACCGATCAACCAACCGAGGAAAAAACCAACACGACGCTGGTGGAAAAAGCCCCGCGAAAAGGAGAATAAAGGAGAACGAAAACGAGGAACGGGGCGAGAGGACGGAACTGGAGAAGGGACAAGAACAGACAACGAAAAAGATCCCCACCAGCAAGTACGCTCTTAACAATTAAACAAGGACGGAAAAAGGGACTCTCTAATAACTAGCAGTAAGTGACTAATTGTGTTTTTAACCCAGGTTTACGTAGACTCATTAAATTAAGCTGGGTCAACAACTTAGGCCTACATTGTGGCCTAAGACCCAGCATCCTCATAGCTTAACAAAGGTGAAGGTAGATTGCCCTAACCTAGTTTGGTGAGGAATCCTACTGTGGACCTCAATTTATCTGCCCGCTCTGGACCATTTCCGGAATCTCTAGGCTGACCCCTCTAGGATAGACTTGATCTACTCTATAGTTAGACTGGAGATATAAGGGGTGGGTTAATTGTGGACCAATTCATACAGAGCATTTTTCACATTGGTGGTCCGTGTGTGGGGAATTTACAAACCTTAACCTTACTTAACAAAAATTGCAGAATTAGGCTAAATGGTCTAGCCTAAGCCTAACCTAATCAAGCCTAATTAGGTCTACAACCTAGGGCCTAACTAGGAAACATTTACATTTAAGGAGTATCATTCTCTTATAAGCTTAGACCTGAGTGACACATAAGTACTTAGGGGGAATTAAACCAAATTTAAAACTTGACTGTTTTGTCTGTGATCTCTCTTCTCTGGTAATTTCTTCTTGTCCTCTATTTCATTACGATCCCCAGTTAAACAATTTTGACTTAAACATGGACAGTGCGGAAATGAAAAAGTTAAAAAGAAAAGGGGGGCAAAGTTGGGTGCTGTTACAAAGGCCCTGAACACTTTTAACAATATTACACAACCAGGTAAGGAAGATTTAGAGTGTGTAATTCTTAAATTGGAAACTAAAAAGAAGGAAATAATAGCCATTGATGAGAGTATTTCAGAGTTAGTTGAATCCGAAATGGCTGAAGAACAATTGATAGACCTTTACGCTGATAATGATGTTCAGGTAATCTCAATTGAACAGCAAATAAGGAGACTACGGTCTCGTTTGACTGACTTAACACCAAATAAACCTAATTCTGATTTTAATCAAAGTAGAGCTAACCTTCAACAAAATTTAAGTGGCATGCTAAATCCTGAGTCACAAGAATTGAGGGCTCAGTTACCCATTTTGTTAGTACCAACATTTGAAGGGGACACGGTACAATTCCCATCTTTCATTGACAAATTTGAGAGTTTAATAGGTAATAAACCTTATATTTCAACTGTTGATAAGTTTAGCTACTTAACTAGTTTCCTTAAAGGCCCAGCCTATAACCTGATAGCCTATTTACCAGCCGTAGGGAATTCATATGAAGTAGCTATTGATCTCTTAAAACGTAATTACATTAATAAAGATGAGATTGTATATGAATTATCTCAACAAATTTTTGATTTTGCACCCATAAAAGATAACCATAGTGATATGGAAAATTTTTATACAAAATTAGAAGCTATTATAGGACAACTGGTTAGCAATGAGATGATATTAAAGCTTCATCTTGGATTATACAAGGCATAGTTCTTAGGTGCCTTCCTTTGAGGGTTAAAGATATTTTAGTTCTAAAGACGGGAGAAAATTATCCTAATCTTGAAGATATCAGAAAACACTTTCCCAATATCCTAACTAATTACAAATTGAGAAATATTCCAACACAAAATAAGACCCAGACTATGGATAAACCAAAGACTGTTCCCAGAGACCAACTAGCTACAGCCAAACAGACAAAACTTGATACTGTAGAATCAAATGTGACCAACTGTAATACACGAACACCTACATTACAGAACTTTAATGTAACTGCTGCCTCAACTTATACACTACATTGCAAATTTTGTACAAGTAATGAACACAGTAGTACTGGGTGTGACAAATATTCAGACTTTAACCAAAGAGCTAAAAGATGTGAACAGTTGAACCTATGTAAAAAGTGTACTGGCCAGGGACATTATAAGAAAGACTGTAAATCTAGATTAAGATTCAAGTGTAAGTTTTGTAAAAGTTTACGACATGTCTCATCAATGTGTGATTCACCAAAGTGTCCAAACAATAGTACTCAAACTCAAAAGATACCTCCACCAAACAAAGGTAATCAAGAAAATGCCACTTTCATGGGACATTCTGTTTGCTCAAACAACGTAACAAGAAACACTGAGATTCTTTAACCAACTATTACTTTGGACTTAGTGAATAGTGAGGGTAGCACCACTCCAGTGAGATGTCTTATAGACTGTTGTTCTCAACAAACATTTGTTTCACAAAATGTAGTTAATAAATTGGGTTTGACACCAAACCCGAATGAACAAAAACTCAATATTGCATCCTTTGTTAAGGATAACTCGGACAAAAATAGCTATAAGACAATTGACCTGGAACTACATTTAGAAAATAAATTAGAGAAAATTGAAGCAGTTATTATTTCTAAAGTAGGACAAAACAAACTGGTTATACCCAAACTAGAACAAACCATAAATCATTTGGGAAAACACTACAAAATAGCTGATAGACATATCACTAACAACACAGTAGCTAACATTGAAATGTTAATGGGGGCAGATTATATTAATCTTATTCATAAGGGCATAGTGAAGATAGGTAATGGTATAGCTATTCAGACTCCATCAGGGATAGCCCCTTTGGGTGACCTATCCAAATACAACCTAGACCTAAACCAAAACAGTTCATGACTAACAAATACTATGTGCCTCAACTCAGTCCTACATAACACCTGTAAGAATAGCAACACTTTGAATAATATTATCTCAACTGAGAACATTAATTCATCATTATCAAATGAAACTTTGGATGAGGCAATTCAAACTTTATGGTTGCTAGAATCTGTGGGTATACATGACACAAATCAAACTTCAGAAGATCAGTTAATGGTAGAAAGATTTGAAGACACCATTCAGTGCAAAGACAATAGTTATTTTATTGAGTTACCTTGGAAAATAAATTGTCCAACTTTAAGAGACAATCTCAAAGTAGCTAAAGGACATTTATATAAAGTAATGAAAAAACTCAAACAAGATAATATATTCAAATATATAATGATGTCTTCAAAGAACAGCTACAGAAAGGCTTCATTGAAGAAGTAACAAATAACCCTTTTAAAAAAGATGGTTGTCATTATTTAACCCACAGGGGGGTTTATCGACAAGATGCCCCAACAACAAAACTCAGAGTAGTATATAACTGTAGCCTCAAAGACAGTGATAAACACAGTTTGAATGATTGCCTGATTGAGGGTCCTAATCTCATTTCTGACCTTGTGAAGATCTTACTGAGGTTCAGGTTAGATAAATATGCCGTACAAAGTGACATTTCAAAGGCATTTTTGAGAATAAATCTTAAAAATGAATATGATAAGAACCAACTTAGGTTCTTATGGTTCAAGGATCCATTTGATTTGAATAAAGGGTTCATAACCTATAGATTTAATGTTGTGTTGTTTGGAGCCCATTGCTCACCTAGCCTATTAGCATTGACAATTGGACATCATTTGAACCAGTTTAATAACTCTTTAACATTGAACTTCCTAAGGAACATTTTTACGTAGACAATCTACTAGGCTCAACAACAACAAATCTGAATTATCTGAAGTCTATGAACACTCTCAAAACATTATGCAACAAGGTAACTTTGAACTTAGAGAGTGGATTTCAAATGATGAGGATTAAAAAATTTTAAAGGATAATAATGGTCTTACTGAGCCATCAGACAGAGTTAAAACTTTAGGTATGAACTGGTATTTGGATGCAACTTCTAACGTCATGATTCAATCTGTACTAAGGTTTTAAACTTGATGAGGAAGCAAATACTAAAAGACAATATTATCAGAGGCTTCCAAAATTTTTGATCCTATGGTCTATTCCTGCCTCAACAATAAAATCATGATTCTCCTCCAAGAAATTTGGAGGACAAATGTTGGGTGGGATGATCCAATAACAAATGAAATCAAAAATCTTGGAAGAAGTTAGCTGCTGATTTAACAAAAGTGCAGAACATTAAATTCAAAGTGCTGTGGGTTTAGGGATAAGCCCAGAGACTTCATGTGTTTGCTGATGCAAGCACACAAGCTTATGGGTGCTGTGCGTATCTTGTAATCCTACAGAATCTAATTTTTGCAAAAGGGAAAGTTGCACCTCTCAAACCTACCCGAACCATACCTCAATTGAACTATTGCTGCTGCATTAGCCATTAAACCATTTCATTGCTTAAGGTGCTTACCATGATGTGAACATAACTGATATCCACATCTGGCTTGACAGTCAGATTTGTCTTGCCTGGATACGGAATGATAGCATTAATAGTAAGAATTCTTTGTAAGAAATAGGCTAAAAGAAATAGCTGAAGCTAATGAAGCCTGCAAGTAAACTTTCACTATGTTCCAACTAAACAAAATCCAGCAGACTTTCTGACCAGAAGTTTATCCTACAAGTTGTTGAAGTCAAACAAAACTTGGTTTATGGGACCTAAGTGGCTCTGTAATACAGACCAATGGCCTGTAGACAAGTTAACTTGACATTAATTAATCTTTTCAAATGAAAAGGTTGAACCAATCACTAATTATGAACGTTATTCTGATTTCAGTAAACTTGTCAGGGTCACAGCCTACTGTTTGAGGTTTGCTCACAACTGTTTAACTACAATTAACAAACAGCTAAATAAAACAATCATAATTATACAGAAGTTGCAACCAAGTACTGGATAGGACATGCACAACAAAAGAGTACAATAAAGAGTTAGAATTCTTGACTAATGGGAAACAAACAAAAGAACTTGTACCATCAGTAGTTGTGGATCTAAACTTGTTCAGAGATGAGGAAGGTCTTCTAGTGTAAAGGGAGATTAGACAAATCAAAACTGTCATACAAAAGCACATCCAATCCTTTTACCTAGATTTAGCTATTTGACAACATTAATCAATCAGAAAAACACACATGATGTAATATCATATGGGGTACCACAGACACTAACTACATTAGAAAAACTTATTGGATACCCAAGGGAAGGATCACTGTTAAAACAGTCCCTGAGTGAGTGTGTCACATGTAGGCGTATTCATGCTAGGCCCTATAGGAAACCAAATCCTCCTGCTTTGCCAGAGGAGAGAGTTACTCTCAACAGACCCTTTGAGACTGTAGGCATTGACTATACAGGAGCATTGACTGTAGGGGGTGGTGACACTGAACAAAAATGTACATTGTACTGTTTACATGTGCTGCCTCACAGCTGTTTATCTGGATGTTGTGGAGGACCTTACAGCAGAATCTTTTGTTGCTGTCTTTAAGAGATTCTGTGCACGACATTCAGTACCCAAGACAGTTTGGACTGACAATGCTACATATTTCAGGCTGGTGAACAAGTCATCCACGACTTGTTAAGCGATGAACTCTCACAATTATATATACAAAATTCAAACATAAGTGGAAGTATATTCCGGTTGCCTCTCCTTGGTATGGTTCTATCTGGGAGAGGAATATACAAACAGTAAAGAATTGCTTGAAGAAAGCAATTGGCAAAAACAGATACACTTATTTGAGTTGCTCACTCTCCTGCGAGATTGAGAACATCATCAACAATAGACCACTCACTTATGTGAGTGACAACATTAATGACCCGGAACCATTAATCCAAATCATTTGATTCGGGGAGAACAAGTTAGTCTCCTGCCGGACTACAATATAGACTCTTCAGAAGACCCAAACTGGACTCAACGACATGATGAGCTCCAGACTAAGTTACAACATTTAACTAGAGTTAAAGCTCATTTCATTAAACAGTGGAAAACTGAGTACTTGATGGGTCTAAGGGAGAGACATAAACAATGACTAAGAAGGATTGGTCCGACACAATTAAGGTAGAGGACCTTGTTCTCATACATGACAGTACTCCAAGACAATACTGGCCTCTGGCTAGAGTTTTAGAACTCAGACCAGGGCAGACGGGTAACAAGAGTGGTCAAATTAAGGACTTCAACGGTGACACAACAAGGACATTTCTCTTTTGTACCCTTTAGAGTCTGGACCCAAAACAATGGACTTTGGAGAACCTTCTCCCTGACAGTAACAACTGGAGACACTGAACTTCCAGTAACTATTCCTTTGACAGTAGGAGTGGTAACGCATCCTACTACACATTGACAGACACAAGACCTCAGCGACAAACAGCATTAAAGGCGCGACTATTTTTACAACAAAATAGATGCTGGGAATTGTAATTTTATCTTCTAACTTTCACTTTTTCTTTTCTTATGGAAAGACCATAGACAGTTTCATCCTATGGATGTATATTTTCTCTTCTAATTAAATGCTACACCTTCTCCATGAGAAGGTGAGGATAGGCACTGTTAATCAGATTAACAGGCATTACAGTCAAATAGTTAGCTAGTCTACACTCAGACATAAAAATTGGTGACAATGACACCAAAATTTTTATCTCCCGGGGCCCCCAGTATATGGAAAACTGATGAGTGGGTAGTTGGGAGGTAACGAAAATGGTTCACTGAGTAGGTAGGTAGTTAATCTAACAATTATTAAATTCCTTTTATGTCAATAACTGGGTGGATGAAACCAATTGGTTGCTCACCAGAGTTATTCTCCACACTAGTATTTATATACTGTGTGACAAGAGCGTGCTCGGTAATAGATATACATTACCGATCACCAACCGAGGAAAAAACCAACACGACGCTGGTGGAAAAAGCCCCGAAAAGGAGAATAAAGGAGACGAAAACGAGGAACGGGCGAGAGGACGGAACTGGAGAAGGGACAAGAACAGACAACGAAAAAGATCCCCACCAGCAAGTACGCTCTTAACAATTAAACAAGGACGAAAAAGGGACTCTCTAATAACTAGCAGTAAGTGACTAATTGTGTTTTTAACCCAGGTTTACGTAGACGCATTAAATTAAGCTGGGTCAGACAACTTAGGCCTACATTGTGGCCTAAGACCCAGCATCAACTCATAGCTTAACAAAGGTGAAGGTAGATTGCCCTAACCTAGTTTGGTGAGGAATCCTACTGTGGACCTTAATTTATCTGTCCGCTCTGGACCATTTCCGGAATCTCTAGGCTGACCCCTCTAGGCTAGACTTGATCTACTTTATAGTTAGACTGGAGATATAAGGGGTGGGTTAATTGTGGACCAATTCATACAGAGCATTTTTCACAACTTCTCTAACTCCTGCATATAACAGCTTATGATGAGTATCCAGGATCAAAAGGTCCACAAAGTGCCCCCCAGAAGGTAGCAAATTGGATGTCTTTTCTCCTCTGGAAGCCCAGAAACTGTAGTCTACCTCCTACTCTCAATAAATCCTGATCCAAAAACCACCCAAACCCTTGAGCGCAGAATGTGTTGGTAGAACCTGTAATGGATGGCTGGTGAGCAATTCTCTCTCTTCACCAAATTTTTCCTTCTGCATATATACCACCCAGTATTTCCTGGCTTGCTGAATCTCATTACTGTTCAGAATTCCTTCCCTTCTTGTTTCTCCCTTAATGTTGTTGGTAAATCTATATACCCATGCTGTCACTCTTAACAATCTTTTCAGACTGCTAATGTCCTCAAGCCTCAATATGGGGTCCTGCTGCATAACTTGACAACTGTTCACAGCGCATTTTCTCACCTCACTCACCCATGCTTCTTCAGCCTGGCATTCTCCTACAATAGGCTGATTAGAAGGCCAGTTTTCACTTCCAAGTTTTAGCCACTCTGGCCCATTCCACCACAAACTTGACTGTGCAAGATCTTTCACTGAAATTCCTCGTGTTGGTAAATCAGCCAGCGGGGTTTTGGGTGCCTGGACAATGCTTCCATTGCTTGGGATCTGTGTGCGCTTGAATTTCCTCCACCCTATTGGCAACAAATGGTTTCCATTTCCTTGCCTGACTTCTTAACCAGTGCCAAACTATAGTGGAGTCTCTCCAATAATAGCTTGGAATTTCATAGAGGGCCAAAGACTTTCGCACTGTAATTGCAAGCCGACTAGCAATAACGGCACCCATCAATTCCAACCTTGGAACAGAAAGCCTTTTCAAAGGTGCTACTCTACTCTTTGCAGCAACCAACCTGCAACTTACTTCCTCTTCAATGCGCCTCTTATATAAATACAAGTTGCATAGGCTTCCTCACTTGCATCACAAAAGATGTGCAGCTCCAAATTGTCTGGACTATTGTTCAATCTCCAAAGTACCATCTTGGGATTTCAATGTCTCCAAGATGTGCCAATTCTTTGAACCAATATTTCCACCTTACCACCATATGATCAGGAAACTCTTGGTCCCAACCAAGTCCAATTTCCCAGAGGCTCTGAAACCAAATTTTTGACTTTATCACAAATGGAGTCAGGAATCCAAGAGGATCAAAGACCTTTGAAGCCAAACTAAGAGCTGTACGTTTTGTCCACCTTGTCTCATTCTCAGCCAGCTCTACTAAAGATTTCCCATTGAAGGTAAACAAATCATCATCTTGCTGCCAAACAATGCCTAGCACCTTTGCGTCTATTGCCAACAACTCCTTAATACCAGAATCCTCAATACTTCCTGCTGCATCAGGTACTACACAGGAATGACTCGTAAACTCTTGTAATTGCGAATGATTGGTCTGCCATTTTCTAAGCTCCATGCCAGCCTCCCTCATTATAGCTCTAGCCTCCATGAATATCTGTTTAGCCATTTCTGTATTATCCACGGAACACAGCAAATCATCAACATAAAAATTTTTCCTTATGTGTTCAATCGTGTTAGGATAGACTTCAGAATATTTCTTAAAATGGTACTGCATAGTAGCTGCCAACAGAAATGGACTAGAGCTGAGGCCAAACAACACTGACTTCATTCTATATGCTTGAACCTTAGGTTCACTTTCCAACAGTCTTTCGTATCCACCCACAGATACCTTACTGCATCTCTGTCCTCTGGTTTTAACTTTATCCGCAAAAAGGCTTGCTTCACATCTGCAGTCAATGCTACTCTACCAAACCTGAATCTCAGTAATAAGGAAAATAAATCTGCATTTAAATTTGGCCCAGCATCCAAACAGTCATTCAAGGACACACCACCTTTGTCCTTGGCTGAGCCATCAAAAACTACCCTCAGTTTGGTGGTAGTTTTGTCTCGCCGTACCACTGCATGGTGTGGCAGATAATGTGCCTCCTGGCTCACCAGCTCACCTTGCACCCTTTCAGCATAGCCCTCCCTTACATAACTTAGGATGGCCTCATCGTATTCAATTAACAACAACTCATTTTTTCTTAGCCTGTACAATGAAGTCTCCAACCTCCGATTAGCTTGCTGAAGGTTTGAACCGGGTTTGCAAGAATCCTTCCATGGTAGGCCAACTTCATAGCAACCATCTCTAAACCCAATCCCTTTTTCAAATTGCTCTAAAACATCATTGTTCACTGTACTTGCCTGGTTGTCCTTTATGCCAAGAGATTCAAGTTCCCAAACGCTTTCAAATGCCTTTCCAGACCATGGCTGTTCTCCTCAATCTTAACAAAAAAGAGCCTTAACTTCCATTTCATTGCAATAACTACCATGTAGCATCCAGCCTAGCTTACTTTCAATAGCTACCGGGCCTTGAGATGTACGGACAATATTACCAGTGATGAAGTCCCAATAATAGTCAGCTCCAATCAAAAGACTAATATCTTCTGTTCCCTCAAACTTATTATTGCCCAAATTAATTCCTTTAACTTGCAATTCTTGGACACATGCCATATCTAAACAAGTAGTGACTGGAGCACAAAGTTCCTCAATCTCTACAGCTTGGACCTTGATAGTGGGACTTTGCGGTAACAACCCTTTAACCAGAATTTCTACCTTCTTAAATTTGGTTCGGTTTTGAACGGAACCCCCAAACCCAGAAATTCTTAAATTTTCCTTCTTAAGTTCTTTTAACTTCAATTTTCTGGAAATTCTGGTCTTAATAAAACTACACTGGCTACCACTATCAAACAACACTCTTACAGTAGCTTCTCCCTCATTCCCAATTAATAAGGCTGCAGTTGTTTGCAATAATCCCCCTTTACCTTTACTCCCTTGCATAGCAGTGGCATGTGCCACTGATGTCTCTACTTCCGGGGTAGGCCTACTAAGAGTGTTTTCACACAATAATGGCTGATGCCTACCATGACATTTTTTGCACAAAATTTTAAACTTACAAAACCTTGCTCTATGACCTTTCAAAAAACATTTAAAACATGCTGTGGACTTAGTTACCCTGTCTTTTCTCTCCTCAAAGGGTAAGGCCTCAGCCACCTCACATTTATATGACTTGTGGTTGCCTTCGCAAAATATGCATTCCTTGATTCCCTTTAATTTATTTCCAGAGGAGGCATGTAGAGCTGACACTGTACCTGGGCTATTCCTTTTTGTGGAAACTTTGGTGCTGTGCCTGCCTTTGTCCCCTTGTTTACCATCCCCTGTGCAAACTCAACTCCCTCTCGTCTTGCTAATTCTGTGCCTAAAAGACTTAACATCTGCTGAAGGGGGATGTACACATGTTCTGTAGAGTGTCCCCTACTTAATTCAAGCAAAATTGAGCTAGGCAATTTAGACTCCAGTGTAGGAACCAACATTATACCATACTTTTCCATTCCTACACCCAAGTTGTCCAGGGACCTAGTTCTAATTTCAAATTCATCATATAACTGCCGTAACTCCTTGACACTATTAGGATTATTAACAGGAGGTATAGCTAAAAGTGCACGGAGGTGGCTTTTAATTAAGATTTCTGGCTTACCAAACCGTTTCTTTAATATATCCCAAGCCACATTATAATTAGCCTCTGTTAATGCTAATCCTGCTATAGTCTTTGCTGCCTCTCCTTCCAAGAGGGACCGCAAATAATTAAACTTCTCCACGGCACTTAACACTTGACTAGAATGAACTGCTGATTGAAAACTGTCTGCCCATCCTTGCCATTCCTGAATACTCCCAGAAGATGTTTGAGTACAAGCCTCGGTAATTGAACTACAGATCTGTTAACCTTAACTTCACAACATCATTTGTTGAGTGTTGTGTTTCATTATCAGACCTGGTCTCTAACTGTACTGAGCTACTAAACTCTTTTGCTCGGAGGCCTACGTTAATTATATCATCAATAATCTCTTCAAAGTAAATTATGTTATTTTCTATTTCATCCTCTTCTATAAGAGCCTCAATTTTAACATTATCTCACTTAGAGCAACCTTTTTAGTTTCTAATATGGAAAGCTGCGCAGTCACTAAGCGTAAATCCTCTTGCTCTATGGCAGAATCTATAGTGGCAATGACCTTTGTAATTAGACCTTTGTAGGCGCTTCTCCTTTTTATAAATTTGTTCAATTCAAATGCACTCATCTTCAATGCAAACAACAATTGGGCTCAATGCCAAATAAGCTGAATTGGCAGAAATACTTAACCAAACTGATCAAACGCAAATTTTACTTTCAAATAAACTGAATTGCTAGGTGGGGTACTAACCAACACCAATATGGAATACCAATTTTCCACCCAAGTAACTGGCGCACTGGTCTGCAACCTTCGCCTACGAATAATAAACCAAATTAACCAAACTGGTAAATGTAGGCCAAAAACAACGACAGAGAAGTGGCCAAGTTTCGCAATTGGGCAACCAAACTTTCTACCCTGGGACCTTAATTCAATAATAACCCAAAATTAACCAAACGGTAAAATGTAGGCCAAAACGACGACAGACGACTGGCCAAGTTTCGCAATTGGGCAACCAAACTTTCTACCCTGGGACCTTAATTCAATAATACCCAAAATTAACCAAACCGGTAAAATGTAGGCCAAAACAACGACAGACGACTGGCCAAGTTTCGCAATTGGGCAACCAAACTTTCTACCCTGGGACCTTAATTCAATAATAACCCAAAATTAACCAAACCGGTAAAATGTAGGCCAAAACAACAACAGACGACTGGCCAAGTTTCGCAATTGGGCTACCAAACTTTCTACCCTGGGACCTTAATTCAATAATACTCAACCCGTCTAGGCCTAACTTGGGCTACAATTTGCACAATCAGAACTTTGCCGAAAAATAGTCACTGACTCAGTCTTGGGTAGAATCCGGTTCTGAAGGACCATGTTATTTTATTTATTTGTCGGGTTCAAAATCCCAGCTGAGCCGTGAACGGCCAAATTCTAAAGGGCCAGTTCTATCTGAAGCCCAAGTTAAGCTAAATTAAAACTTACGGATTTGAGATCCTATTAGGTCCTACCTCAGGTTGCTGACTCGATGCGGGCCTACTTTAGACCTTTGTTACATGAATTTTAATGTAAACAAAAAGGGTACTATTTATGGTCTTCTTTCTCAACCTTGCAACAACAACGCAACCTGAACTATTTATTGCACGGTGCAACAATCTTGTATCTAAACAACCAAACTGAATTGCAAGAGAGCTCTCTACAAGACCACACCCTGTACGTACGACATCCCACAAACGAGTAGAAAAGACGCGCAGCGCCCCAAAATGATGCCACCAGCGTCCCAAACACTGATGCCACAAGAGCCCAAAAATGCTAGCTCTTATTAAGTGAATTTTTCACTAACCTTACAATTATGAGATGGATATATATACACCTTTACTTAATATATACAAGCAATGCTGCATCAATCAGCTTAGTCATCATATCGCCTTGGGCAACAATGGTTCTTCCTCTTCTAGATTTACTGAATTGGAGGTCCTATTAGGTCCAACCTCAAGGTTGCTGACTCATTGTGGGCCTACCTTAGGTTTCAGTTGCATAAAATTAAGATAAAAAACAAAAGGGGCACTATTTATGGTCTTCTTTCTAAACCTTGCACCAACAACACAACCTGCACCATTGCACGATGCAACAATCTTGTATCTAAACAACCAAACTGAATTGCAAGAGAGCTCTCTATAAGACCACGCCCTGTAAGTGCCGCATTCAACAAACGAGTAGAAAGAACGCGCCAGTGCCCCCAAAAAATGATGCCACAAGTGCCAAAACAATGATGCCACAAGAGCCAAATGCTAGCTCTAAATTAAGTGAATTTTTCACTAACCTTACAATTATAAGGTAGATATATATCCATCTTAATATATACAATCAATGCTGCATCAATCAGCTTAGTCATCATATCGCCTTTGGACAATAATGGCTCTTCCTCTTCTAGATTTTCTAACATCCATCACGCAGTGTGCGTGGGGCCCCGCGAGGCGGGAGAGCCCCCAGCGAGCGGTATAAAAAAATTAATTAATGAATGATTGACAGAAATTTAAAAATGGGCCAAATTTGGATTTTTTAAACTCTTCCAGCGCCATTCATTTTATTTCCATATAAAATCTAGCAATTTTGTTTGTTGTTAAAATCATAATTAAAATGTAAACAAACGCCTAATGTGCGCCATCAGCTCTGCCATCTCAGAAGATGATTGCACTGGAATTGCTGACTTAGATACACCAGAAGCAGCTGATAATTATATCCAAACCTATGGATTGTTGTTTGGATATCCAAACCTATGGATTGTTGTTTGGATATCCAAACCTATGGAGCTTCTCCAAGTTGAAGCTAATTAAAACGTACCTCAGACGTTCTTGTGCAACTGTTGACCTGAGTGGGCTTGCTATCATGGCCGTAACTACCTATGAGGTCACCGAGGTCCGGACCTCGGTAATTATTTCCTAAAAAAAAAAAAAGACTGAACTGTTCTCCGTGTATGAAACGCATATTACCGCTTTTCTTTTGAAAAGAGGGAGCGTCGAGCGTTTTGTGTTTTGTGTTTAGTGTATAGCTTGGGTTGTGTTTGTAGATGTCATTTTGGTCTGAATTTTGCTCGTCCCGCCGCGCTCGAAAAAATCTGGACCTCACTAATTTCTAAACCCTAGTTACGGCCCTGCTTGCTATCATGAGCAACAATCGGGACTCGGGAGGTAGGCCGGAAGCTGTCCTACGATGATATTGATGAATTTGCAATAAAACAAAGCCAGGAAAGAAAAATATATATCACATAAATTCAAAACCTATCTAAATAAACTTATTATTTTTGTATATTTAATTGCATATAAACCATTTTATTGTGCGAAATATATAGGGGCCCCAAAGATATTTGCGCGTAGGGCCCCTAAGAGGTTGGAGCCGGCACTGCCAATCATTGATCCTTTAAATGGACTGGCACTAAATACAAGGGTTCTTTTAGTTTCTTGATAGAAGAAAACAACGTAAAAAAGTGCCAAACGGAACTTCACATTAAGGTAGAGGCAAGGAAGTAATGCCTCCGTTAGGCTCCCGCGGAGCCCAAGGCCGCGGGGGACCTCCTACATTGGCTGACATATTTTTTATATCACGGGAATTCCTTCCTCAAGTCGTACTGAAATCGTTTTAAATGTTAATTTTTATGTTTTTCTTCATATATCCAATGAAAAAATTTTAAGGCAAAAACTCAGTTATGCGAACATTATTGATAACTTTGCATATAGAAAAGGTGCTGAAAATGTGGAAAGGAAGTGCCGATAAAGAAATGTGGAAGAATATAGAGAAAAGTAGGAAAATGCAAGGGCAGATCTCGGCATTTCAGTCAGGCGGGGGTCCAAAGAAAAAAAGGGGACAGTACTAAAATTTTTTTCTTAAAACAGACCACCAATGAGCGAGTGTAAAATCAATTGCATTATTTTATTAGATCAGTCTCATTCAAATATGATACAAAATAAAAATCTAATTTGGGTACAACAGTTATCATAGAAAAAATTTCAAACAATTACAAATGTCTTGCCAATTAAAAGGACTACCAGAAAAAGAATAAGGGCACTTGCAAGAAATTGAGGTAGGCCGGGTGTCCAGACCAGACATGGGGCTGATTACAAAATTTGCTTATGATTTGATTATCACAGCTCAACAAAAAATTTTTTTTGTTTCGTTGCCAAGGAAATTCGTACGAATTTAGGGTATTTTGGGGTTGCTGAATTCCAAAATGAAAGTAGTTTTTCCGATTTGGCTCTAGTTCTTGAGATAATGAATACCCTCAATTAATAGGAAACGTAACCATAATGCGTGCATATGGGAAACTACCGGAACATTCTAGATGGTGAGACACGCGAATATTCTTAGTGTTTACTCCGCGATCATTCTAGAATATTCCCCCTCCGTATATAAGTCATCGGCCACCCAACCAGTAGTCAGTTGACAGTTGGCAGTGGAGCGGTACGTGTTGTCTGTTGTGTTTTTCGTGTTTCTCGTCCGTGTAATGTATTTGTATACATGTACTTAGTGTACATAAGTCAATATGAAATGAACTTATAATTTTATTTTATTTTTTCAGAGAAATATGAGTTCTTCACGAAGAGGCTGCTTAAACAATCCTAATGTATTCCGCTACATTTGCGGCGAATACACTCTTCAAAAACAAAGAAAAAACATCACAGACTTTGTAAAGCAAGCTTATCTTGCGTATTTTGGCGTGGCGCTTGGAGACCAAGACAAGTCATGGGCTCCCCATAAGGTTTGCAAAACCTGTGTAGAATGCTTACGACAGTGGAAAAATCGAGAAAGGAAAAGTTTAAACTTCGGTGTGCCTATGGTGTGGCGAGAGCCGAAAAACCACCACGACGATTGTTATTTCTGTGTGGTTAATGTGAAAGGTTTCAATCGATACAAGAAACTCAAGTGGGATTATCCCAATTTGGAATCAGCAAGGCGACCTGTGTCACACAGCGAAGACGTTCCCATACCAGTGTTTACCACACTGCCCGACCTTCCGTTGTCAGAATTTGAAGAAATTCAGGACTTAGGTGGTAGTAGTGGAAGTGACTATGAAGGAAGCATTTCAACACCTCAGCAGTTCTCCCAAGACGAACTCAATGATCTGATACGGGACCTCAGTCTGTCAAAGCAAGCATCTGAACTTTTAGCATCCAGACTAAAAGAAAGAACTGTCTACAGCCAGAAGCTAAAATAACAGGTTATCGGACAAGAGAGGCGGGACTTCTTCCTTACTTCAGCCAAGATGAAGAACTTGTATACTGCAATAACATCCCTGGACTTGTTCTTCAAATGGGACTGGAATATCGACCAGGAGATTGGCGGCTTTTTATAGACAGCTCCAGTAGAAGCTTGAAATGTGTTTTATTGCACAATGGTAACCGATATGCATCTCTTCCAATTGCTCTCAACAAAACTTAAAGAAGAATATGAAAATATCAAAATGGTCCTGCAGAAACTCTGCTATCATGAGCACCAGATGCCTATTTGTGTTGATCTAAAGATGGTAAACTTCTTGCTTGGGCAGCAAAGTGGATATACGAAGTACCCTTGTTTCATCTGTTTATGGGATAGTAGGGCAAGGCAAGATCATTGGAAAAAAGTGACATGGCCTTCAAGAGAAAACATGACTGTAGGTGCATCGAACATCATTAACGAGCCTTTGGTTGACAGGGAAAAAATCATCCTCCCACCACTTCATATCAAGCTGGGACTAATGAAACAATTTGTTAAGGCCTTGGACAAAGATGGCGATTGCTTCAAATACATTTGTAGATCGTTCCCTGGACTAAGTATGGAAAAACTAAAAGCTGGAATCTTTGAAGGCCCTCAAATCCGTACACTTATCAAGGATTCTAATTTCACAAAATTTATGAATGGTGTTGAAGCTTCTGCCTGGTGCAGTTATGTCTCAGTTGTCAAGAACTTCTTGGGTAACCACAAAGCAGACAATTATGAAGAACTGGTGCAAAACATGCTCACAAACTTTGAAAAGTTGGGTACTAATATGAGCATAAAGGTACACTTTCTCCATAGCCACTTACACAGATTTCCGGATAATCTTGGTGATTTTAGCGAGGAACAAGAGGAGAGGTTTCATCAAGATATCAAGGTGATGGAGGAAAGGTATCAAGGCAGATGGGACAGACACATGATGGCAGACTATTGCTTGAACCTCCAACGTGATTGTCCTGATAACCCACATAAAAGAGAATCGTACAAACAGAGATTTACTATACATTAATTGTAATTATGCGAATCAGCTTACTGTGTTTATCTGTTATTATACCGAATAAAATGCCATTATGTATTTCATGTGTTTACTTTTGTATGATTTGAGACAATTTCAATGCGATTTGTAAGTAGCTCCGCCTGAACATTAAATTTTTTGCATTTTTACGTGTTTCAATGGGGTACCAATTATCTCATAAATTAGAGCCAATCTAGCAAAACCGATGTCATATTCGGAATCAGCACCACAAAGTTACCCCAAAATCACTCTAATATGATTGGCAATAAAATGAGTGTTGACCAGTGTTATGATTAGTGGGGTGCGAATTTCTTTGATTTGATTATGATTACATGGCTTAAAAATGATTAAAATTTGAATTTGTTGCCACAGTTAAATATGATTAAATTATGATTACCATGTCAGATATTGATTGTGTATTTAAATATGGAATCACAAGTAATAGCATACAAGCAGAATATGTTAATGAATAAATGTACAGTGTATTCAGCAGTATTCTAGTGTATGTACTATATTTTACACTCAAAAAATCACAAAAGAAAACATCTTACGTAAATTATTCTTCCATCATTATCACGTGTAAAATGTAATAAACATATCAATCGTTCATTGTAACTTCACCATAATCAGTGGCGGTCCTAGCTTACATGACGCCCTGGGCGAACCTCACCTTCAGCGCCCCCCCCCCCTGTTCGCCAACACACACACATTCGAATCCCCCCAAAATAAAGGACAGACATAACTCTTTCACAAAATAACTTTTTATTGGACTAATTGTTGGAACTTCAGAACCAAAACAAAGACTCAAATTTCTGAATTTTACAAATCCTTCATCACGTAAATAGAATAACTCACTTAAGAGAATGTAATTATGATACTATGAACAGGAAAAATACAAATTAAATTGCACAACTGCCATAAATAAACTAGAGAATCAAATTTCTAAATTGTACAAATGCTCTATCACATAAATAGAATAAGACACTTAAGAGAGGGTAATTATTATGCTACACTTTGAACAAGAAACAAAATAAATTGCACCACAGCACAACTGCCATCTAAAGCCTGACTCTTCTTACCTTCCTTGATGCAAAGTCATGAATTAAATCATCATATGAAATCTGCTCAGCAATTGTATGATTTATACTGATGATGGCCAGACCGGTAAGGCGTTCCTGTGACATAGTTGACCTCAGGTAGGATTTGATGAGCTTCAGCTTTGAAAAGCTCCTCTCTGCTTCAGCAACAGTGACTGGAAGAGTAAGACCAATTCTGAGAGCGGTCCACAAATTTGGATATATTTCAGAGAGCTCACTTTCATGGATAAATGTCAGCAGTTCAAGCAAGGATATGGTCTTTGATGGCAAGTCAGGCAAGTTCTTCAGCTCCTGTGCAAGCTCTCTGCCATCCAAGTCAGATTGTCCCTTAAAGTGTAGTGTAGTACTAAGGTTCACACATTGTTCTGTCAGCTCCTCAAATGTGAGATTTTGGAAATGTGTCAGCACTCCAAACTTCTCTCCCAATTTCCAACGTGGAAAATCTTTCCTGAATGGCTGATGTTGCAGCATCAACCACTGCATTGAAAAATGTCACCTCCAGCTTCTTCAAAGCATCAATCAAGGGCTCATCAGATGCTTCATAGGAGAAGTGCCGCTTTGTGGACCTCAGCCGTTTTTGTTTTAACACAGCCTCCACATTCATTTGTTCACAGATATCTGTGGCTGCCATTTGTGCAGCCACAAAACCTGTTGCCCTGTAATTGCGGAGACCTCTCTCTGTTTTTTTTAGGAGATTTACTGCAACATCAACGTGCATGCTAGGAGACTGCATCTGTTTGCTCACATGCTGAATTTGGCACAACAGGTCATGCCACACCACTGAACAAATGGCGAAGCGGTATGACCCAACCTCCTCTGACAG
This sequence comes from Bathynomus jamesi, assembly GCA_023014485.1. Taxonomy (NCBI): domain Eukaryota; kingdom Metazoa; phylum Arthropoda; class Malacostraca; order Isopoda; family Cirolanidae; genus Bathynomus; species Bathynomus jamesi. The sequence goes on along the minus strand of JAJOZX010000554.1, from coordinate 1,140,905 downwards.
AGATTGAGCCTCGACCTTTATTAAAGTCTTTGGTGTGGTCCCTCACCTCGATCAGTGCATCTCTCACTGCAGCTGCCTGATATCTCAGGGGCTCCACACTCTTGATCTTGCTTTCCCACCTTGTATCAGACCACATCTTCAATGTGATGTTCACATGTTTTTTCAAAATGGCCCATCGTTGTGTGGAGGCTGAAAACAAGTTGTAAAGCTTCTGCAAGATGCCGAAGTAACTTGTGGCATCAATAGATCCCTTAGCAGCATCGGCCACAAGCAAATTCAGAGAATGAGCCCCACATGGAACAAACAGAGCTCTGGGATTAATTTCTAGGAGCCTGGATTGAACACCCTTGTTTTTTCCCCTCATGTTGGCCCCGTTGTCGTATGATTGTCCTCTACAGTCCATGAAAGGAACTTTTAGCTCCTCCAGTCTCTTCAGAATCAGAGATGCCAAATGTTGACCAGTGGACTCCTCTGCCTCCAAAAACCCCATGAAATGTTCCTTTATATGGGGCTTCCCCTCCAGTGACACAACCCGAATCACAACTGACAACTGTTCAGTGTGGCTGATATCTGGAGTGCAATCTAGAATTATTGAAAAAACTTTGATTGTTTGATGTCGCTCACCATTGCTGAAATGGTCTTGCTGCTCGACAAATCAATGAGTTCGTTTTGTATGTGGTGGCCGAGGTAGCTGGTGTGACTGGAGGTCCCTTTTTGGACACGGTTAATGTGCTCTTGCATTATAGGATCAAATTGTGCCATCAGTTCAACTTCTTTCAGAAAATTGCCATTTGATGGTGAGAACAATTTTTCTGTATGTCCCCTTAGTGCCAAATTCCTAACTGCCAGAGAATGCACAATAGCAGTGAGACGTGTCAGCACCGCTCTCCATCTCAACTTCTCAGCCTCCAGAAGTGCCATCTCCTGCTTGTCAATGGTCTCCCCCTTTCTCATCCTCACTGCCAGTTCTTTCCAGATTTTCATAGAATTTAGGTGTTCTGAACTGTTGTCATGTGATGTGAGCAATGAGCTTGCATGCTTCCAGTCCGAGAGTCCCAAACTTGTTAAATTTATTTTCCTCTTGGAAAATAATGTACAACAGAAACAGAAAAGGCTGTTGTTTTTTAAGGAATAGACCAACCAACTTCTGGTTATATTTTCCCCACTAACCAATGACTTCCTGAAGTATTGATGATGGAAACTTCTTCCGTCACTGTCGTTTCTAGGGAATACAAAGTCAGATGGTACTTGACTTGGTCCCCTGGAAACCAGTTGTGTCCGAATTCTCTCAGTCAGAACTGAAGGCCAGTTAGCAGGGTCGGTGGACAGAGACTCATCCTCAGGAGGCGATTCTGCTCCAGGCATTTCTAATAGAAAGAACAAGAGCATTACTCATTAGTATACACACCTAAGTTAGATAACACATTATTCACAGCACTTTGTTATGGTGGTGGTGTTATGGAATTATGGTGGTGAAACACCACACATACCCAGTAACCCAGACCCAGTGATAATAACATTATAATTTATAACTGTTTGCAAAATGCTTTGCAGGGATGCACACACATACACATACACACACACACTCACAGACATATGTGCACACAAACTCACCTGAAGAGTCCTGCCGGGGAGAAGTAGACGCAAATGGGTCTTCATCCTCAGGATCAGACTGCATTTGTGGAGACATATGTGAGGCTGAGGAGGTAGATGGCTCCTCAGCCTCAATAATGGCAGAAGTAGACGGCTTCTCATCCTGGCTAGTGGCAGAGGGTGTTCCAAAATATTTCAAAAGTGCCGCTGCAAATAGTAAAATAGAACATAACAGACCAATGCATGAATAGGCTAGTACAATTAATTTAACATGTTATTAAGCACAATTTATTAAACTTTTAGAATAGGAAACAAATGAATAATACAACCTCCTTGGTTAATGGCTAATTATATACATAATAGTACACTTCAAATGACTCAGAAAGCTATATCACAAAATAGCAGTGCAATATAGCAGTGAAGAGTAGATGACATAGCTCTATACCTTTATCTTTTGCTCGTTTCTCCTCTTCTTCTTTCCTCTTTTTTCTAAACTGAGCACCTGATAGCTTTGACCTCTTCTTATCCATTTGCGGTTATTTGACAGACCTTAGTGGCTTAGTGTGAAGATTCGTTCTGTAATAAATATATACATTTCACTATTTAACCAAACCCAGAAAAAACATTACATATGTTAAAGTATGGGCCTTTATTCCGAATAATATTAATCTGGAAGCATTTTGCATTGTTTAGGTCTTTTATGGGAAGGTTTATGGAAAATGCAATAGATGGTTTTTTATTAATAAAAATATATTTATTGATCTTTTATTATTTATTTTATTTTATTTTTTATTTTTATTTATTTCTTTATTTATTTATTCTTATTTTTATTTTTATTTTTTTTGCAGGCGCTCATGCCGCCCCTCCACAAATGCCGCCCTGTGCGGCTGCCCATATTGCCCATATGAGGAACCGCCACTGAGTGTATGTTTAATATTGAAAAATGGAGCGCTCCTAGAGATTTACCAATATCTGAGTACAATATCATCCGAATTATTTGAGTTTCGACTTTCTTGATTAAAACCATAACTCGAGTGAAACTTGAAAATTACTCATTGTTCAAGGTTAAAAAAAAATTGTTTAACCTTTTTAACATACATCCCCCCCCCCCCCCCCCCCCCCCCCCCCCCCGGTGCGCGGTACCCTAACGAAAGTGTAAGTGATTAAAAACTTGAAAAGTAAAAAATATTAGTCCTCAGAGTTATTGACTGTTTTCTTATTGGTAAATTGTATCATGCTGATAAAGTGACCAGATTTTTTGAAGCTAAAAGCGGGACATATCCTGAACCCCCCACAGGGGGGTCCAGTGAGTGGAGTGGGTGTTACCCTGCCGCGGTTGAGAAAATTTTGAAATTGCAATACTCAAAAAAACACGTTTTGGTGGCATCGTAAGCAGATATTTCAGTGTTAATTAAAACAAAAAACAAGCCCCCCCATATGACATACATATATGCTTCATTCTCTATTGTACCAAATATATATACACAATACTAACAATAAAAATCAAATAAGAGAAAATAACGACACAGAGTCAGAGTCAAATTGTCACTTTTCCACCAGTGCAAACTGACAACTTTCGTCTTGTATTACGTAATGCTTGAAAACACCAATAAAAACATTAATTATTAGTAGTAATTTTAATAAAGCGGGACATTTTGGCTCAATATCTCCAAAAGCGGGACAATTTCGGGACACCATACGTCAGCGGGACACACTTCTCCAAAGCGGGACTGTCCCGCCGAAAATCGGAACTCTGGTCACCTTAATTATTGATGCATCAACCAGTCACCAACATCCTACTAATTTCTTACAGAACATTCCTAAAACAGTGGAGATGTATTTTTGGGGTGAGCGACTTGAGTGGTTTCATATTGTCCATTTATGTAAAGTAAAATAAAAAAAATTAGCAACTACACCAGCCCTGCAGGGATAAAGATCTACCAGTCTCTAAATTAAACCAGATGTTTACATAATTTTGTATAATAATTGTTAGAGATTAAAACGAATCATAATAAAAACACCAAAATTGTTAGAAAATGTTTAAAAGTCCAACACTTAATTTCATGACTTGAAGCAAAGCCTACAACTTGAAGTTAGTGAAAGTACGTGACTTCAAGTCAATTTGTCCTTTTTTTTTTTTGTCCACAAATCTGAGTTTGTGACGTCAAATGTAAACAAAACTCTATCCCTTGGACTACAGAGAAGGCCTACCAAAGGCTTAGATATTTGTCTGGACACTCAGCACAGGGCCGCAAGGTCCACATTTCAGGCTCTAACCAAGAATCCAGCCCACAATAAGCCTGAGTAAGGCCTAACGTGTGGTCTAGGTTTGAGCTTGCCACAGCAACGTTGGCCTAGGCCAATATAGGCCCAAAAATGCAATGATTGGAGGCCAATTCTTTACTTAAGGCTTATGAATGCATAAATCTCACAGTGGCAAGCACCTGGAATTTGATTTTGAACCTGGAAAATGCCTGGAATTAAGTCACTGTTACTAGGCAGGTTTAGGGGTGGGGCTTGGTGTTTTTTTAATTTTCTTTTTTTTTGGCCATTTATAGGCAGTACAACCTATAATTCGCAGAATTTACCTTGAAGCGCTTTTGTCTCAAGGGTGCGCTGCTCCCATGAAGTCTGCTCAGCACCTCCTGAGGTGGGGCTTTTTTAAAAGTATCGGATAATATGAGTATTGTCACGTTCAGAATATCAAAAGCAAATATAATTCTAAAATATTAAAGCATAATTTTCTCATCACTCACTCATCTCAGTCACTATGTTCGCAGATGCATCCTTACCAAATTATGTAGATTTGAATATTATGACATTTGGTTAATATGAGTTTTATCGCACTCAGAATATCAAAAGCAAATATAATTATAAAATATTAAAGCATAATTTTCTCATCATTTTCATATAAATCACTATGCTCGCAGATGCGTACTTAACAAATTATGTACATTTGAATATTATGACATTTTTGCATTTTTTTTCCCCGCCCTTCCAATATTTTGATTGGTGATGTCATGAGAACATGATATATGCGCTAGATTTTTTAAGTTCTTAGGCCTTTTAGGCTGCTAGTCTACTTCTGTTAGGTTTTGATAGATGTTTGTGGCGATGACATGTGAATGGTGCGAATATTATTTTGAGGATTTAATATACTCTAGGCTAGTTTAGCCAGGGTTAGGCTAGTTTAGCCAGGGTTAGGCTAGTTTAGCCAGGGTTAGGTTAATTAATTAATTTTGGTATTAATTAACCTAACCTAACCCTGGCTAACAACCTAACCCTGGCTAAACTAGCCTAACCCTGGCTAACCTAGCCTAGAGTATATTAAATCCTCAAAATAATATTCGCACCGTTCACATGTCATCGCCACAAGTAGACTAGCAACTTAAAAGGCCTAAGAACTTAAAAAATCTAGCTCATATATCATGTTCTCATGATGTCACCAATCAAAATATTGGAAGGGCGGGAAAAACAAATGCAAAAATGTCATAATATTCAAATGTACATAATTTGTTAAGTACGCATCTGCGAGCATAGTGACTTATATGAAAATGATAGAAAATTATGCTTTAATATTTTATAATTATATTTGCTTTTGATATTCTGAGTGCGATAAAAATCATATTAACCTGACATTTTTATAGTGAATATTTCCTGTTTTGGCTATAATGTACTTTTTTTCATAAAATATTTTTCTTGATTGGGCTATTTTTTCACTACTCTGCGACTTAATTAGTTGGTTGGTTTCTGTTCTATTTTTTTTTTCTAATTGGATTCAGTTTGGTTGTGTTTGTGATAGAATTATGATGTACTGTTCGTGTGGTTTCTGACTTTGAGAACTTGATTTGTCATGTACCCTAGATGAAGAGAAAGCATTGGATGTTTTTATCAATTATGGCGTTATTCTCTCATCCTTAACTTGCCCAAAATGTGACAGAGAGTGCCTAATACGAAAAGATCAGAAGATATTTAGGTGAAATAACCAATATTAACCTGTTAGGCCAACTGAATGCCCGGTTAGGCCAACTGAATGCCCGGTTAGGCCAACTGAATGCCCGGTTAGGCCAACTGAATGCCCGGTTAGGCCAACTGAATGCCGTGTTAGGCCATCTGAATGCCGTGTTAGGCCATCTGAATGCCGTGTTAGGCCCCGTGTTAGGCCATCTGAATGCCGTGTTAGGCCATCTGAATGCCGTGTTAGGCCATCTGAATGCCGTGTTAGGCCATCTGAATGCCGTGTTAGGTCATCTGAATGCCGTGTTAGGTCATCTGAATGCCGTGTTAGGTCATCTGAATGCCGTGTTAGGTCATCTGAATGCCGTGTTAGGTCATCTGAATGCCGTGTTAGGTCATCTGAATGCCGTGTTAGGTCATCTGAATGCCGTGTTAGGTCATCTGAATGCCCAGTTAGGTCATCTGAATGCCCAGTTAGGTCATCTGAATGCCCAGTTAGGTCATCTGAATGCCCAGTTAAGTCAAATGTGCACCCTTGATGATTAGTTAGGTTAAGTAATGATATTTTCATCAGTTTTAGGCTTTTTAGGTTACTACTTCCACTTACGTTATTTTTAGGGTTAGGTTAATTAATACCAAACTACATTTTTTGAGTAATATTTGATGTATTTTAGATTTTGACCTCCATTTCCCTTGAAAATGAGCCAAACTTCAAAGTATTATAACTTTGTTGGATCTCATTTCCGAGGGAAATGGAGGTCAGATTTGAACAAATCACATCAAATACTACTGGAAAAATGTGTTTTGGTATGTAAAATGACTGAACGTGTCTATATACATAATTACCAAAGTATCTACTGGGACTGCACTTATATCTCTTAAGGTATTGAGGCAAGGAGTTAAACAGGTGAGAACCCTGCCTAGAGATATGGTACTATTATAGTGAAGGGTTTGAATCCTTCTCAGGCTGTTTGGTGGGAGGTGATATTTTTGACACATTTGGCCAGTTCTTGTCAAGGTGGGCACATTTGGTTTGGTATTGGGGGCAACTAAAAGCCCTTCTAGAATTTTCCAGGTATAGATTAGGATGTATCTCTCAAACCACCTCTCTATGGAATAAAGGGCAAGGTCTCTGAGCCTATCCCAGTAGTTTAATTTGGGTAATTATTCATTTTTACACCCAGTCTGTTTTTATGATGAGAAACTTTTCTGGTCAATTTTGAGGTGTTTTGCATGAATCTGCCATCCATTTCCTGTGCAAATGCATAGTTTTCGAGATATCATCATCTCGAAAACTACAAATTTGCACAGGAAACAGATGGCAGTTTTGTACAAAACACCTCAAAATTAACCAGAAAAGTTTTCACTCATCATTTTTGTTTAAACTAACAAAAATATCATGACTTAACCTAACCAATCATTAAGGGTGTACAGTTGACCTAAACGGGTATTCAATTGATCTAACCGGTGTCACGTACTGAACTGTCCGCAAAACATTAGGACTGATCAATTTGTGATGCGTGATTCACCCCCGTACCCCCGAGACCTAAATTATACAAATGATAATGTAATAACATGTGCCCACCTTGCCTGGGTAGTCCGCTAAATTTCGCGTGCCCTGAAAGATTGAAACACTGAAACGACACTCACGTTTATTTTCAGATTTTTTTTATGGCACCTAAAGACCTGGTCTTTTCTTAAAATACAAGCATTATTGCATTTAGGGCAGGTCACGGATGTCTTAATTATTCTGTGATTGAAAAAAAGACCTAAACTCTTGTCTTCATCGAGGGCAATATGGCAGATTAAGTCTTCAAAGTCAAATATGCAAAACTGACACGTCATACATGTGGTCACAAAAACAGCAAACTAACAGACCAACAATTGCTAATAATGATTTCATTTTAAAACAGGACGAATTGAATTACGCAGAAGTAGCCAGAAACACCAAAAATAGGAAATATTCACCAAATAGTTTATATATATATATATATATATATATATATATATATATTGAAAAAAGCACAGAAATAGGAAATATTTTAATAAAAAAACATATTTTATACAAATCTGCACAAGATAAGATCTATATTTTCTTAGTTAGTTTTGAATGTCAATTCAATATATTATACTGTTTTAACTGCGTGTGAGTGGGTTAAAAGATGAATATTAACCTTAATTTGTTTTTACTCACCTGTTGCTCATCAGGTTGTTTAATATATGAGGTAAAGGTTCTTTGTAGGCCCTCAATTTTTTGCAATTCATTCTGTTTGTGGGGAAACCATAATTGAGAGTAGTAGTAGTCAATGTGTGGAAGAACAAGTGATTTCTACAGGGTAAGCATGGTCATACTGTTCTTAGTTCTGAATATCCTCAGTATATATCCTATTAGTTGTTTGCATGATGAGGTTATCTTGTCAATGTGCCTGTTGAATGTTGCATCTTCACATAATATAACCCCTGGATCCCTTACATGATCAGTTTATATAATATCTTTTCCTGTGGGTCCAGTGTAGTTGAATTGTTCTTTTAGGCATTTATTTGGTCCATACTTAATTAGTTCAAATTTGTCTTCATTGAAGGCCATATTGTTTGCATCTGCCCATACATATATTGTTTGCAGATCCTTTTGCAACTCTACACAGCCTTCTTTTTCTGTAATTGGTCTTAGTATTCTGGTATCATCCACGAATGACAGAAGAGAGTTTCCTAGGTTACAGTTTATATTGTTTAGCATTATAATGAATAGAATTGGTCCCAGTACTGTACCTTATGGCACTGCACTCCACTAATCACTTTTTGCTATAGCTCTTGCTCCATTTACAATTATTATTTGTTTTCTGTCAGAGAGAGAGGAATGGATCCATTTTCCTATTTTCCACAAATTCCAAGTTCTTTTAGTTTATGGAATAATTGTAAAAAAACTTATATAGGGCTATGGATTGATTGCCTGTTACCTCTCATCCATTGGAAATTTCCAGCAGATTACCGATTTCTTTGGTTTATTTGCTATACCTAGGCATTCACTACACTTAAATACCTGAAGGAAAAGGCCTATTCTTTTTATAGTTATTAGGTTTTATATTAAGAGGATTTCATTCAGAACTTATAGAAGATAAAGTACATCTTCCTTGCTTAAAGCATCGCTGTAACATAAGCAAGCTCCGAGCGAGCTGCTAATATAAATCTTCGTCTTTTATTATTTGCTGATTTTGCAAAGTTCATTGACTCTTCTCTTGAAGTAATTTTCATGAGTTCAGCAATGGAGAATTTTGAATACAAAATAATAAATGTGGTTTTCTTGTCATGCAGGCCCAATGCCTACATATGGGGTTCTATGTATGGTAATTAATTTCATTCCCAGTAGGCTATGTCGCCAATCCTAAGGCAATTTTGTAGATATTTAATTCAGTTAATTAATAATTGATATTTAATTAAGTAGTAAAGGTACCACGTATGATACCATGTTGTAAGCATATATAGTTTTTCCATAATAATATTCCATGGTCAACCTTGTCAAAAGCTTTTGCAAAGTCTAGATGGATGACATCAACATTGTGGTTTTCTCCCAAATATTGTAGGATTGTGTTGCAATGGTCTATAAGTTCAGTAAGGCAGAATCTCTCTTAGAAGACTTTCAACATGGCTTCAGACAAGAGATGTTCATTTTCTATAAAATTGACAATGTGGCTTCTCAAGATTTTTTCAAATATTTTAATAATATGGTAAGTCAAGGATATGGGTCTATAGTTCTTGGCTTCCTTTCTTTTGCCTCCTTTGTAGATTGGGGTAATATTTGCTTGTTTCATGATTGGTGGTATTCTACTGGTGTCTAGTGAGGATCTCCACAGGATTTTCAAAGGCAAAGATAAAGTATATTTGCATCCAGAATCTTGGCTCCAATTCCATCTGGACCAGGGGCTGAACTCCGTGGTAGCTCTGCTATTACTGTTATATAAGCACACCGGACAAAAAATTAGTCACCCCTCTCAGAATGTACCTAATAATGTGTGACGGCACCTCTGGCCTTGATAACCACACGAATCCGGTGAGGCAGAGACTCTACGAGGTTGTGCATGTACTGAACATCGATTTGCTGCCACTCGTTCATCAGCCGGTCCCGAAGTTCCACCAGAGTCCGTAGGTGTCTAGTCCTGCGCTTCACTTTCTGTTTCCAGCCTGAACAACACCTTCAACGCATTCAGGATTAAAGGCTTCATTGGACCTGCGATGTACTCGTCGCCTCCCATCATTGGAGAACAAACAAAAACGGGACTCATCGGACCAAATTACACGTTTCTAATCTGCTGCAGTCCAGTTTTTGTGCCTCTGAGCCCATTTATAACGTGCCAATTTGTGACTTGCTGTTAACAGCAGCCTCTTCCGTGGTACCCTGCTCCAGATGTCCATCGCATGCAGTTCTCGTCGCAATGTCCGTTCGGAAATTGGTCGCTGGAGAACCTCATTGGTTTCTTGGAGCAACTGTTCTCTGGTTTGAAAACGATTTGCAGTTACTAGACGAGAAACATGGCGGTGGCCCCTATTGTCGAGAATTGTTTTCCGGCCACAGTTACGCCGTCAATTGTCAGTTGATTGCGAACTACACCACTCTTTGTAAACTCGCTGGACAGTACGCGTTGACACACCAACAAATTGGGCTACTTCAGACAGTTTGTGTCCGTGGGCTCTGCCAAACACGATGGCTCCTTTTTGCCACTGAGTAACGTCTGCTTCACGACCCATTTTGCAGACTATATCCAACACACACTTTGTTCTTCACCACCTCACGAAACAGATCTGATCCTGTGTGCTACGTCACCACTACTTGTCACTTACCAATGCTACATCAGCGCCCTCTGTGTGACCTTGAACTTCCTACTATCGGTGCTATTAGGGGTGACTAATTTTTTGTCCGGTGTGCTTATCTCTAGTGGTTATTTGTATATCTTCCGATAGTGGTCTGTCCTCGTCATTTTCTTCTCTATCAAAAAATGCTGTAGTTTTTATTTTCTTAGCAACTACAGGGGTACTCCAGCTTTAAAGCATATTGAGATTATAGAATGTTTGCCATTTCCTGTGGATTAGAATAAGAGTTAGTCCATCTTTAGCAAGCAATGGGCCAATGCTCATTTTGATAACTGCTTTGCATTTAGCAGAGCTAAAGAAGAATTTGCTATTTTCTTTTGTAGTGCCAATAGCTTTGTGTTCATTATCAGTATTCTCTCTTATGGTTGACTCCTTTATTTTAAGTTCTAACATCATTATCTGTTTCTGGATGTTACTACCCTACGTCTTGTATCACTTAATTGCTTTGTCAGTTGTTTAGATAGCTTTGTTTTTTCTTATAAGTGTCCTTCTGTATCTGTGTTCTTTTGTCAGGTGCTTCTTTGCACTATCATTTTTCTTTGGTGTGTGCTTGTATGAAATTTAGGATATTGGGAGGGTGGTTGAGAGAGAGCAGAAGTGGTCCTCAGAGGAAATAGATTTGGTAGTCTCTTTAATGTACAGGGTGTCCCGTAAGTCTGGACCCATAGGGAAAAATAATAAAATTACAAAATAGTCCAAAAATTTATTACATAATCTGTTCAAAGTGTCCGCCGTTGTGTCGTACACATAGTTGAAGACGCAATCTCCACTGCGACAGCACTTTCTGAATCACAGTCGCAGAAATTTCTTGACACGCCTCCACAATGCGTGCTTTAAGGTGGAAAATGTTCTGAAGTTTGACCTCGTACACTTTGGCTTTCAAGTGGCCCCACAAATAAAAATCATAATAAAAAATAATAAAAAAATAATAATAATAAAATAATAATAATAACATAATAAAAAAATATATTATAAATCCCTATGGGTCCAGACTTACGGGACACCCTGTACAATAATTTATGGTTAACAAAGGTATGTGAATAATTGTTCATCATACTGGGTCATATCCACATTAGTAATTTATTACTATGTGGTTAAGGGTGTGCTCGGTGAGATTATCTCCCACCACAAAACAACCAGCCAACAAAACTGAAGTCAAACACCAGAACCTTGGCTTCAGTTCGTTCTTCCTTTTGATCGCATGAAGAGAGGAACAATTACGGAGTTGGCTTGCGAACTACTACAGAAATAGTGACAAACAAAGGTTGAAGTTAAAAACCAATACAGGCTAGTGTACCCAGAATAGGCCTACTTGAATTAGCTTAACTGAAGACTACGATTTTAAGATTAACTCTACAAGACGCTACATCATCCCATTGACCAACTGAGGTGAGTCAATTCTTTCACTTTACCTTTCGGTTAACAGTTAACAAATATCCCCAATTTATTGCATGAACCGTAGTAAATTTTCTATGGTTTTATTTGTGGGAATTGTATCTGTGACTTTAATCATCCTATTTGCTCCGGACCATTTCTGGATTCTCGAGTCCTAATTTAATAGGTTGGATTAATTTTAACCTGCGTTAGGGGTTGGGAAATTGAGGTAGGTTTAATTGAGGTCAATCTCCAACAGTGCAGTTTTTTCACAATGGTGGCCCGTGGGGAAGACTAAAACAGATATACTATTAAATTCTGAGTGCATTTAACATAGCCTAGTGAACATTATAAATTTCACTTAACGCTCGATTTTCGTTTGTCGTAACTCGCGGTTACGAACAAACTCCGTACAAAACTGTACTCTGCTCCCGAGAGTAAACAAAAGTTCTTTTTCTTTGCGGTATTGAAATAGGTGAACTAATTATTTAATTAAAATTAAGGCCTACATTTAATAACGTAAGGCTTACAAATTTAATTTAACAGTGAACTTATTGAATTTATTGTTAGCCTATTAGTGTAGGGCTAGGCTACTCAATTGGGCTTCAATTTGCTTAACCTAGGACTCGTAAGGGTGGACACTGGACAATAATATAGGCTAGGTAGGCTAGCCTAGTCGTAACCTTAGCCTAGGGTCATACATTTGACATAGGTTTAGGTTAAACCCTTGTACATTTAATATTGCCTGGTGTTACTTTAAAATGTGTACAATTTATCCTCTTTAAGATTTCCTTCTTCTGATTGAAGTTAGGGCCTTTTTTTTTAGCCTAATCTATAGCCTACATCTAACTAACGTAGATTTAGCCTATTTAACTGATCAATTAGGCTAGATTTATTGACAATGGCTGATAAAGAAACAAACAATACAGATAGGCCTAGGGCTAAACCCAACACAAATTCTAAATTAATAGCCCTTAAAAAGAAAAAGGCTGTGAGAAAGGGTGTAATTACTAGGTCACTTAATGACTTTAGAAGAAAATCTACTCCTTCAAAGGCTGATTTTGAAAGAGTCTTAAACACAGTAGATCGAATAAAAAGTGAAATCATAATAATTGATGAGGAAATAAGATCAGAAATTGAAGATGATAATTTACTATCAACTGATGATTTAACATCACTATTAATAGAAAATGAGGCCTACTTAGGTGAGGTAGACAGTTATATAGATGAACTTCAAACTCAAATAAACACGTTAACCTTACAACAAGAAATGAATATGAATCAAAGCTTTGCTAATGCTTTGATGAATTCCTCTGTTCGGCATAATTCTGAACAAACTGAATTAAAAGCAAGGTTACCTACTTTACAAGTTCCAAACTTTGAAGGTGACAGAACCCAGTTTCAGTCATTTTATGAGAAATTTGATAGCCTCATTGGGAGTAAAGACTATATTTCTGAAGTGGATAAACTCAGTTATTTACTAAATTACCTTAAAGGACCTGCTCTCAAATTAGTTGAATTCTTGCCTGTTATTGGTAGCTCATATGCAGTAGCAATAGATCTTTTAAAAAGAAATTATATTAATAGAGCAGAAATAATTTATGAACTTGCTCTTAAACTTAAACAAATGAAGCCATGTAAAGATAATTACAATAGTATTTATGAATTTTACTGTTCTTTTGAATCAACTCTGGGCCAACTTACAAATAACAAAATAAATTTAAAAGAATCTGCCTGGTTTATTCAAGCTATTGTATTTGAGTGTTTGCCACCACAGGTTAGGGAGATTTTTCAACGTAAGACAGTAGACATTTATCCGACTTTAGATGAATTGAGGTCTGAATTTCCTACTGTATTATCAATTTATAAAAGTAAAAGTTCATCTTTGCCTGCCACTTCTGAGACTCATAAAGATAAAGCCCATTTTCAAGAACAAAACTCTGAGACTAAAACACCAACTTTGCAAAATTTTAATATTGCAACAAAAAAGGATTACACTCCATACTGTAAATTTTGTTCCAGTAATGAACACAGTAGTACAAGATGTACTAAATTTAATAACTTTAATTCTAGATCTAAACGTTGTGAAGAGCTTAATCTTTGCAAGAAATGTACTGGGACAGGACATCATAAAAAAGATTGTAAATCTGAACTAAAATATAAATGTAAACTTTGTGATAATTTAAATCATGTCACATCAATGTGTAACTCTGAAAAGAATTCAAACAATAACAGTAGACCTAGTCATAATAAAACTTCGAGTTTATCTCAAACTGAACAGAAAGATGGTGGTAATACCTTTAGTGGACACATTTGTCCAAATAGTGTAGCTAAAAATTCAGAAATTCTTTTACCTACCATTACATTAGATTTAAAGAACAACAAAGGAGGTACTACTCCCATTAGATGTCTCATAGATTCTTGTTCACAACAAACATTTGTCAGTCAATCCTTGATAAATAAATTAGACTTAATACCTAAAAGTAATAAACAAGAACTCTGTTTAACATCTTTTGTTAATGATAACTCAGAAAAAACTAACTATGAGACAGTTGAACTGGGACTGGACCTAGAAAACCAAACTCATAATTTAAAAGCTGTTATTGTTAAACATGTAGGACAAGATCAACTTGTAGTCCCTAAACTGAGTCAGACAATTAAAGAATTGAAGAAACATCATGTAATAGCAGATAGGTACATTAAAAACAATATAGTGGATAATATACAAATGTTATTGGGAGCTGACTATATTCACCTTATTCAAAGAGGTATAGTTAAAATTGGAGATGGAATAGCCATCAACACACCACTGGGTATAGCACCCTTAGGAGATTTAACCAAATATAATTTGGATAATAAACAAGAACAGTCTTTATGACTAAGCTCACCAGATAGCATGTGTTTGAACACAGTTTTGCAAAACTCTTGTAAAAATGTTAATAATTTAAACACTGCTATAACAAATAATTTAAATTCTCCCATTTCTGATGAAACTTTAGATGAAGGGCTACAACAACTATGGTTGCTGGAATCTGTAGGCATTTATGACACTATTCATTCAGATGAAGATCAATTAATGGCAGAATATTTTGAAAACACAATTGAATACAAAAACAATCATTATTTAGTTGAACTACCCTGGAAAACAAACTGTCCTACCTTAACAGATAATCTTAAAGTTGCTAAAGGTCATTTATATAAAGTAATACAAAAACTTAGGGCAGACAACAAGATTCAAATGTATAATGATGTTTTTAAAGAACATTTACAAAAAGGGTTTATTGAACAAGTTACAACTAATCCTTTTAAAAAGGAAGGTTGTCATTACTTAACCCATAGAGGTGTTTACAGACAAAATGCACCGACGACAAAACTCAGGGTTGTTTACAACTGTAGCCTCAATGATTCCAACAAACATAGTTTAAATGATTGCCTTATAGAGGGTCCAAATTTAATTTCTGACCTTGTAAAAATCTTGCTGAGGTTCCGGTTAGATGAACATGCATTACAGAGTGACATCTCTAAAGCATTTTTAAGAATTCATCTAAAGAATGACAGTGATAAGGATCAACTCAGATTCTTATGGTTTAAAGACCCTCATGATTTAAACAAAGGATTTGTCACATACAGATTCAATGTTATTCTTTTTGGTGCTAATTGTTCACCTAGTCTATTAGCTTTAACTCTGAAACACCATTTAAATACATTTGAGAATTCTTTCACCATAGATTTCTTAAAACACTACTTCTATGTTGATAATCTAATAGGCTCCACTTCTACTCAGCCTGAATTATTTGAGATCTATGGCTCAGCTCAAGACATCATGAGTCAGGGTAATTTTGAATTAAGAGAGTGGATCTCAATGATGAGGGTTTGAACCAAAAAATCATGTGTGATGGTAAGGGTCTCACTGAACCTACAGACAAAGTTAAAACCTTGGGCATGACATGGTACTTGGATTCATCTTCTAATAAACATGATTCAATCTGTACTAAAGAGTTTCAACTCAATTTAGAAGCTGACACTAAAAGACAAATACTCTCAGAATCATCTAAAATATTTGATCCAATGGGTCTATTCCTTCCTGCCACAATTAGATCTAGAGTTTTTATTAAAAAACTTTGGAATCAAAGTCTAGGTTGGGATGATCCAATTCCAAATCAAGATAAAAAATACTGGAAAAGGTTAGCTTCTGATTTAAATAAAATACAGAACATAAAAGTTCCCAGAACTACTGGATTTAGGGAAAAGCTTCAATCTCTGCATGTATTTGCTGATGCAAGTACTCATGCTTATGGGTGTTGTGCTTACCTTGTAAGTCATGAGGAAAGTAATTTAGTTTATGCTAAGGGGAAGGTTGCACCCATTAAACCCAGTAAAACAATACCACAATTGGAACTTTTGTCAGCTTCACTGGCAGTTAAGATCATATCCTTCTTAAAAGATACCTATTATGATGTAAATATCACTGACACATATGTTTGGCTAGATAGTCAGATATGTTTGTCGTGGATACAACATGATAGCTTAAGCTGCAAAAATATCTTTGTCAGAAACAGAGTAAAAGAAATAGCTGATGCTAATAAAACTCTGAACATGTATTTCAAATATATTCCAACAAAACAAAATCCAGTAGATTTTATCACTAGAGGTTTATCCTATAAATTGTTGAAGACCAACAAAGCATGGTTCAGTGGACCAAAATGGATATCTCATCCAGAGCAGTGGCCTACTGAGCCAGCTAATCTAACATCAAACAATACAATGTCAGCTGACACCATAGAGCCATTTCTTAATTATGAGAAGTACTCAGACTTCAACAAACTCATTAGGGTTACCTCTTACTGCTCGAAGTTTATACACAACTGTTTGACAAAGATAAACAAATATTTAAAGAAAGATGAAACAACATTCACAGAAGTTGCTACCAATTACTGGATCACTCATGTTCAACATTTAGAATATAAGAGAGAGTTAGAATTTTAACTTTTGGTAAACAATACAAAGAATCTTTACCTTCAGCAGTCATAGATCTGAACTTGTTGAGGGATGAAGATGGTCTTCTTAGGTGTAGGGGAAGACTAAATAAGTCAAAATTAGCTTATCCAGCTAAATGTCCAATTTTGCTTCCCAGATACAATCACCTTACCACCCTAATTATTAGACATGTACATAATGAAATCCATCACATGGGGGTACCTCAGACATTAGCAACCTTAAGGAAAACTTACTGGGTACCAAAAGGCAGAGTAACAGTAAAAACAGTTCTTAATAACTGTATAACATGTAAAAGGATTCACTCGAGACCCTACAAAAAACCAGATCCACCTGATTTGCCAAAAGAGCGAGTTACTCTTAACAGACCATTTGAAACTAGGCATAGATTATACAGGGGCTGTAACTGTGGGGGTTAACAACAACAAAATAAAAATTTACATCGTACTATTCACATGTCCTGCATCACAAGCAGTTTATCTGGATGTTGTTGGAGATCTTACAGCAGAATCATTTGTTGCCATTTTTAAGAGATTTTGTGCACAACATTCAGTACCTAAAACAATTTGGACAGATAATGCCACTTATTTCAAAGCTGGTGAACAAATAATTAGTGAACTTTTACAAACTGAAACTGCTCAACTCTTTTTGAATAGCTTAAACATTACATGGAAATATATTCCTGTTGCCTCCCCATGGTATGGCTCTATCTGGGAGAGGAACATTCAAACTGTCAAGAATTGCTTAAAGAAAGCAATTGGCAGGAAACAAATACAATTATTTACACTGCTCACTTTCTTAGCTGAGATTGAAAGTGTGTTAAACAATAGGCCACTCACTTATGTGAGTGACAACATAAATGATTTAGAAGCATTAACGCCCAATCATTTGATGAAAGGTGAACAAACTCGCTTGTTGCCTGACAAATCAATTTCATTGGATGATCCTGATTGGTCTCAAGAACACAGTGAACTTCAGACAAAATTCAGACATTTGACTGACATTAAGACTCATTTTGTTAAACACTGGACTGATGAGTACCTTACAAGTCTTAGAGAAAGACACAAACACTTGACAAACAAAAACTGGACAAACACTATTAAAGTAGGTGACATTGTGTTGATTCACAACAGTGTACCACGACAATACTGGTCTCTTGGTAGAGTTTTGGAACTCAAACCAGGAGAGGACAGGGTGACAAGGGTAGTTAGACTCAAGACTGCTACTGGGGAGACTACTAGGGACATTTCTCTATTATATCCACTTGAGTCTGGGCTACTATCTGTTTAACAGAACCTAAGATAAAACTAGTTATCCAGTTTCTCAAACAAAAGCTTATGATTCCGTACGAACTTTCTCTCAACCTTTAACAACTTGTGTGGTAACGCACACAACAACGAGTTTAACTTATACAAGGCCTCAGCGCCACACAGCCTTAAAAGCCAGGAGCTTTTTACAGCAAAAAATTAATGCTGGGGAATTGTAAATGTTTCATTTTCAAAGGATAGCTACTTTTACACGATTGTACTTATAACTAATTTAGCTAGACCTATATTCTTTCTCTTTACTTAATCTTCATAGTGAGAACTATATTTATTTTCATTCTGTGGATGAAACCCCTTATTATTCTTCTTAATGAGGATTTATAAATGCTACATTTCTTTTATAAAGGAATGAGGATATAACACAGGCAATTGGTGGTTTCAATGCCACTAACATTACAACAATTATCTTTATGTAGGAGAAAAATTGATGCTTAGCATTCAAATTTTTCTTTCCGGGCCCTCCAGTATATGAAATTTAGGATATTGGGAGGGTGGTTGAGAGAGAGCAGAAGTGGTCCTCGGAGGAAATAGATTTGGTAGTCTCTTTAATGTACAATAATTTATGGTTAACAAAGGTATGTGAATAATTGTTCATCATACTGGGTCATATCCACATTAGTAATTTATTACTATGTGGTGAAGGGTGTGCTCGGTGAGATTATCTCCCACCGACAACAACCAGCCAACAAAACTGAAGTCAAACACCAGAACCTTGGCTTCAGTTCGTTCTTCCTTTTGATCGCATGAAGAGAGGAACAATTACGCAGTTGGCTTGCGAACTACTCTACAGAAATAGTGACTGAAACAAAAAGTTGAAGTTAAAAACCAATACAGGCTAGTGTACCCAGAATAGGCCTACTTGAATTAGCTTAACTGAAGACTACGATTTTAAGATTAACTCTACAAGATGCTACATCATCCCATTGACCAACTGAGGTGAGTCAATTCTTTCACTTTACCTTTCGGTTAACAGTTAACAAATATCCCCAATTTATTACATGAACCGTAGTAAATTTTCTATGGTTTTATTTGTGGGAATTGTATCTGTGACTTTAATCATCCTATTTGCTCCGGACCATTTCTGGATTCTCGAGTCCTAATTTAATAGGTTGGATTAATTTTAACCTGCGTTAGGGGTTGGGAAATTGAGGTAGGTTTAATTGAGGTCAATCTCCAACAGTGCAGTTTTTCACAGCTTGTATAATGCTGATGATATCAGGTATTGTATTCTACTCCAGCATTCTTCTGGTTCTAGATTTTCTAATTCATTTTCCCAGTTTATTTTTCCCAGACAGTTATTTATTGATGTCCAGTCTGACTTGTGCAGGTTTAGGTCGGAGTACGGCAAGTCCATTTGGCATGGGTCTTGCTTACATTTGTGGAGAGACAAGTTTGTGAATATGTGCATGACATTGTGGTTGGAGTGTGTAGTTGGTGTTATAATAATGTGGTCAATTGTAGTTACATTATTTGTCAGCACTAAATCTAGGATATTTTTTCTAGTTGGGCAGTGAACATACTGTACTAGGAGGAGTTTTTCCATAAACTCATCCAGGTGTTTTGATTTGGACCTTTTTGTCCCTGATTCCCTGACTTCATCCCACCATATTGGTTCCAGGTGCAATTTGGGAGATTAAAGTCTCCTGTAATGATTAAATCTCTTGTTGAGTCTATGATAACTGGGCATTGCCTGATTTTTTCCAGAACTTCAGTGAGCTCTGAATGGGAGCTCTCTGTGGTGCTATAGACAGACAGTTTAGGCTGGGCTGAAACTATAATTTTTGTTTGATTTTAATTTATCAGAGTGACTAACAGTTGGCTTTTGATATAAAAATAAGATTCCTGAAAAAAATAATTGGTGGCCACCAACGTGTGTCCGGCCACCCCCGTTTTTGTAAAAACATCTAATGCCGCACTAGCAAAATCAGGAAAATGGCAATATCTCTTCTTCTGAACATGCTAGAGAGATGGTTTGCATACCAAAAGATGCAGAATTTGATTTAGAACAAATTATTAAGAGTGGTATTTTTTCATAAAACCTTTAGTTTTTGAGTTATTTTAGAAAAACTAATTTTTTGGGCCCATAGACCCCCTTTCAACTGAATGTCAACACAATAAAACATTCTCAAGCTGCAAATTGACATGTATTAGTGGTTTTCAATCAGCAATCAAAATCAATCAAAATCAGCCATTTTAAATTCATTGAAAATGCTTTTTGACATTCCAAAACGCCAAACATTAAATTATACAATTAACAAATTGTCATTTTGTCATATTTTAGCATGATAAATAATAATCTAGAACTTAAAATATTTTTTAGACAAAATCTTTCATTAATTTACGTGATCTAATTTTGTTTCTAATAAGACCATCTCTACGCTCATGACCTACAACAGCCAAGGATGCTTCAGTGACAAGCTTGATGTGCCTTTCAACATTCTGACTGTGGCACTCGTGATCCAGTTTCAATGCGGTATTAATGATATCACGCAGTTCATCATTACTGAATTCTTTTAATACAGGTGGAACAGTTTCCCATTGGGACATAGCAGACAGCTTGTGGTATGCAGAAGCTTTGAAATTGATGATTGGCTTTCTAAAGACCCTAACATTCTCATCTATAGCAGGATATTCATCAGTACCACCTTCATGATCCTCTTCATTCTCATCATCACTTTCAATTATTCCACCTGCAAAATCATTGCTACTACCAGATTCATCATCAAAATCCTCTATAACTCCCCTCAGACACAGAACTTTATTGACAGCACACCTCCTCACCTCTTCATCTTCATCAGCCAGCATTCCAACTAAAATATTTTCACCATGAGCAAAATAGCTGTTATTGTTTAATACGTCATAACAAATTTCTCTAATTTTCCTGTCAGGGAATTTATTTACTCTTTGGATCATATTGAATAGGTTTCTTGACCCATCACTTAGCCTCTTATTAGCCTTGATATTGAACCAACTGTGAAAGTATACTTTGATGATGAATTCTACTATGATTTTGAGGTTCTTACTGGGTCTTTTTTGTGAAACATAAAAGCGAAGAATTCTACAGGCTAAGGTGAGCCATCGAGAGTGATTTAGCAGGCCAACTTCTAAGAGTGCAAGGTCTTCATCCACTTCACCAGTAATAATTGCCCAGCAGATGCAGTATCCATAGTATTGGTCTGTTGATAAATTATTGACCACCTCATTTGGTAGAAGCACAAATGCAGGATAAGGTATAGATTTGAAGTCCACAACATTCCATTCTGACACATCCCCATTGAGCTGAGAACCAATAGGGCCAGAAAATTTGTCTGGACTTTTTGTTGTCCCATCTAAAGTTATGAAGATGTGTCTAAGTGGCAATTCATTTAGATGCAGAAGACAAATATCCCACTGAAGAGGTTGCCCTAAAAACATTTCCAAATATCTGATTGACCCATGCATATGTCCTGTGTTAGTATTTGTCCCATCTGCTTTAACTAAGTTTAATTTGGCCTCAAGTTCTGTCCCTTTAATGATCTTATAAATGCCATGAGCAAATGTCAATCCGGGGTAAAATGGTCGAGGTAGAAATCATCTGAAAATAAATGTAATTAATTTTACAATTAAATAAAAATGAAAAAGGAAGGAATAAAGTTAACTGGACAGTTGTCACTTAAAAAGAAAATTTTTTAAGTAATTGAAATATTACTTTATAGTACAGTAATATAACAGCATAACGCCTATAACTGTATGACAATCATTTCCATTTACCTGGCTCTCCAGTAATGACATAATGTTCCTCTAGGATTGTGGATGTATAATACTTTTCATTTACTTTGTTAACAGCAAGTGTAGCATCCTTTCTACCGTCAAAGCCAATGCCAGTCACTTTTTCAAATATCACTTCTTC
Source organism: Bathynomus jamesi (assembly GCA_023014485.1). Lineage (NCBI taxonomy): Eukaryota > Metazoa > Arthropoda > Malacostraca > Isopoda > Cirolanidae > Bathynomus > Bathynomus jamesi. The sequence goes on along the minus strand of JAJOZX010000554.1, from coordinate 1,118,906 downwards.
TTCCTTTCAGCTCTCAATTTAGCTCTCTCCCTTCTCAACTTGTTTCTGAAAAGTATTTCAAAAATATTGGCCATGCATTACTGCATTAGCATTATACAAATATACAAAATACAAATGTCAGTGTCCTGTTTGAAACTAATTAATATAAATACAAAATAGAAATTTTGACGCTAATTAAAAATAATAGTAAATCTGGTGATTTAGAACTTATAGCAGAAGCTAAGAAATGTAATATCTAGAGTGATTAAAAACATACTTATCAATAACATTTTGTATGTTATCTGGGGTGATTACTCCAAAGTCCACCAATGTAGCAGAACCAATAGCCGCTCCTGCTCTATCACTTACTTGATATCTGTTAGGATATTTAAAGTAGATTTACATATCTATTGTCAATGAATAATTTATTGGTAATCTTAATCTCTTAGTCACAATGATTTCACTTTAAGCTGTATTAAAAGATTTATCTTTCAGTACTATACCTGTCACATGCTTCAGCTAATGAGCGTAATCTAGTTCTGTTCTGTAATGTTGAGACTTCTGGAACATAGTCTGCATCAAATGAATCATTACAACTGTCGCTATCTGTCAACTCAGGAATGTCCATATAGGAGGAGGATGAGGAGGAGGAACTGATTCTTTTGCTTTTTGAGATTGAATAACCCGTGATTTGAATTTTAAGTCAGTGGCTGTTTCTGGGACTTCTTTCAGGGTACAGTAACCATGCCTAGTTGTTTTCTGGTCCTACAAAGTGATTATATTTCATTACACTATAATGTATCTTTTATCTATGGGTCTCTATATGTAAATTGAAATTCTTACAAAAATGAGAAAATACTAAAATATTACTTATCATTAACATCATTAATAGTGTATTATTGATATTACTAACTTATTAAATGCACTTTAAAAATTGTAGCAAATTATTAATAATTGATAATATTAATAATTGATAATTAATTAATATTAATTAATAATTTACAACTTGAAATTCAATCAACAGACCTACCTCATAAAACTGGTAATCAGATTCAGTCATTTTTAGTAAGTGCTTTTTCTCTGTATCTGCCAACAGTTTGTGATCATGTTGATATATGTCAAATAAAACGTTTACAGTTTTCAGAAAATCATCCAGATCTTGATGATATTTAGGTCCCCTTTTCTTTTTGTCATACTTCAGAAGGCGGTTGAATTCCTTTATTTGGGTTTTCAGTCGGCTCTGTATGGCATTTACTGATATTGGATAAACATTATATGTGACCCACAATTTATGCAATTCCTCAGAAGTAGCTCTCAGTACAGCATCTGTTTTATAGTCTCCGAAACACAAACACCTTTCAATAACTTGCTTCAACGTAGGCAATTTCCCTAAAGGAAACTGTTCTGCTGGCATAAAACGTACATCACCAAGTACTTTAGCAACTGTTTTCCTTGTAGAAGTCATACTTTATATTGCAAATGTTGAATTCAATGACAAATTGCAGTTGGAAACTTATAACAAAGGCACCTGAAAAAAAAACAAGTTTTCAATTTATTACGTTTAAAAAAAGTTCATGAAGCAGCCCCACCCTCTATTCTTTAATCAAGCATAATGGATGCAAGATAACAAGGAAAAGTCATATCATGTGATCACTATGTCCATGTCAACATCCTTTTAGGGCAATGTTAGTAATCAAAAAGCCAAATCATGCTTATTTTAGAATTTCTTTTGTCACTAAGGTCCGTCGAAAGGGGGTCTATGGGCCCCAAAAATTAGTTTTTCTAAAATAACTCAAAAACTAAAGGTTTTATGAAAAAATACCACTCTTAATAATTTGTTCTAAATCAAATTCTGCATCTTTTGGTATGCAAACCATCTCTCTAGCATGTTCAGAAGAAGAGATATTGCCATTTTCCTGATTTTGCTAGTGCGGCATTAGATGTTTTTACAAAAAGGGGGTGGCCGGACACACGTTGGTGGCCACCAATTATTTTTTTCAGGAATCTTATTTTTATATCAAAAGCCAACTGTTAATGACTCTGATTAATTCTATCTTGAGTTTCAGCCCGGCCTAAATTAGATATTCACTAACTAGTATTATGTCTTCTTTATGTATACTGAGCCTGATGATTAGGAGTTCACAGGCTCCGTTTGAGTATGCCATGAGTAGTTCACTTTGAATGTTTTCAGGGATGTACATCAGGACACCACCATTTAGATGGCCTTCTCTGTCACATCTATGGGTGGTATACCCTTTGATTGCAATTTCACTACTCATGATCATAGGGTTCAGGTGTGTTTCTGTGAGGGCTATAACTATGCTAGTAGTATTTTCACTTGGCTCTTTAGGTAAGGTACTTTGGTATGGTTTGAGTTTGGGTAAAGGCCCTGGATGTTTAAGTAAATTATTGATACATTTGTGGAGCCATTTGTTTCATCTCCCACATCTGGGGCATTTGTAGGGTTCCTGCTGGGAGTCTCATTTGCTTTTGTATAAGGAGCCCAAGTGAGCTTTGAATGTCTTGTATTTGTTTCATGAGGTGATAAAACCCCAATGGGGTTTCATGGTTGCTTGCTGTACTATTATCACCAGTGGGCTTACCTGGACCTGCTACATCAGCATAAGATCTGGGTGCAGGAATGGTATTTGATCTTGGGTTTTCTTGCATCCCTTGGGCAAGATGGTGCTGATGGATAGCAGGCTCACTAGCCTGGTATTCTCTCCATTGATTTTGGTGTGGCTGCATTTGGATTGTTCCCTTCAGGTGGGCCAAATTGCAGTTTCTTTAAAACAAATGTACCAAATGAAAAGGAGTCAATTATATAATTAATAAAAGTAGAGCAGAAGTTTTGGTGGACCTCAGTTTTAGGGGCCCCCATCTGTTGCATTAATAAGAAAAATAAATGTAACTACATTTAAAAGGTTAGGTTAGGTTGGTTTGATTTTTATTGTTATTTATTAGGTTTGATTTTTATTTTCTTATTAATGCAGTAGATGGTGGCCCCTAAAACTGAGGTCTGCTAAAGTTTTTCTTTCAATTTTATAACATTGTTGAAAATGGAAATTTTTATTAAAAAAAAATATATATATATATATATTATAATATAAATTTTATTTAATTTCAGTCTGGAAAATGAGCAGAATTTATCCTGGATAACCTGGAAAATGCCTGGAATTTGGTTTCATGGATTGGCTTGTCACCCTGAATCTAATCTAGCATAGCCTTCTAACACTAATAAGATATATTTTCTTTTATATATAACACTAAATAAATCAATGGTACGGTACTTCAAGCAAATTGTTGCTTGTTTACAAAAAGTAACTCAAGTTTTCTCTACCCACCTCTGAAGCTGGCTTCAGCAGAACTTGCCAAGTCTAATCAAATCTTGAGTTTTGGATGAAAAGAATGCAGTATACTTGAGTTGACTTGAAGTCAGTTGGACAAAAAGAAAATGGCTCTAATTTACCATACTTCTTGTTAGCATGGTCTATAAATTAGTTTGATTTAAAACCCATATAATTCTTAATTTGTTGTTATTCTTTGAAATTTAGACAGATAAATAATTTAGTTTAAAATAGATGTAAAGTTCACATATTAGTTAATCTGAAAAATTAAAAAATATTTTTTCTTTAACTTTCAATCTTTAGTTTTCTGAGTTAAGATATTTGCTCTGATATCAACTGTTTACTGGTCTTAACTGATTTAGGTGTTGAGGCCTCTAGGTACAACATGGGATCTATCATACAAACCCCTTCATTAAACATTATTCATATTTTCAGTTCAATATTTTGTCTTGGAATAATATCTATAAATATTTTGAAATTTTCTCCATTATTTCTCACTTGCATTTTTAATTTTTAAAATGGATAAAGATGGAAGAGAAATTTTTCCAATAGAAGAAGAAATGAGAATTAAAACAGAAGTTGAAATAAAAGAGGAAATTAAAATGGAAGAAGAAATGAAAATTGAAACAGAAGTTGAAATAAAAGAGGAAATTAAAATTAAAACAGAAGTTGAAATAAAAGAAGAACTAGTGTTTTGTGAAGAAGGTATATGTGAAGAAAATTTATTTGACCATGAAGGCCCCAGTCATGAATGGCAGGTAAGGAACAGACAAGAATGATTTTCCTAATCCTTGTAAGAATGAATCTTCTTGCTTCAAGGTGGGTGGTCTTGTGACTGTCATTAAAAATATCACTTTAAAAATATGCTTATCAATAACTGCCTATAATTTGTTTACTGATTGAACTGTTAAGTTTTCAGAATAGATAGCCTTTAGTAGCATCTTTGCCTGATGTACCAGTAAGATTTTTTATATTGATTCTTTATTTTAGTAGAAAAAACAATGAAATATATATGCTACTCTTCCCTACAACTCAAATTCTTCTAGTTGTACTTCAGATATTTGTCTTTAAAGTTTTAGGCTGGTTGAAGTTTAAAAGAATTACTTCTTTACAATGAAATAAATTCTTACTAGTGATACAGATAATTGTGGAGTTGCTGAAAGAATAGTGCTTAATTCCAGGCTTGTCAAAAAGTGATAACTCATTCATTGTTTTAGTGTATATATATTTAGTTCATGTACAGTTTTGTTTAAGAAGCCACAATAGTTGACCTTTTAGCTTGTTTATCTTAGAGAGTACAGTAGTTTGTTGTTATGGTAAAATCTAGGGAGTCAGCCTTAAAATAATTTTTCTTTGAAATATTTTATTCACATAGCTCTTGTTATGAAAACTGAAAAATTCAGTTAGATTGAAATAAAATTATATCAGTGAAGGCTTTCAGTAGTCATTATTGCAAGTTGACTTGGGTTAGGCAAACTTTGCTGTAGCTATTTTTAGGAGTTGCATCATAATTATTGTTGTAGTATCAAATATTTTACAAGAATAAATTACTTTATTATTGATATACTACTTAAGTATTTGCATAAACAGAAAGAAAGATTGCACACACACTACAGTATACTGTAACTTGTGTAAATTATAATTTTTCAGGACCTAGCTTAAGCTCTTTAGATTCACTTTTGGGATATAGAAATTGTTCATGATTTTCATGGTCTTTAGATCATGAATACACCATTTTAATTATTTGTAAAATGAATTTTTCTGTAATCTATAATAAATTTAGTGTTTTTTGCATACACTGGTCAGTATTTTGGGGGATATATATAATTTTTCCAGGTTTTAGTTGACACACACTTTCATGGACTATAATTTAGATCAGGCTAATGATAGCTGATTAGTGTGAAAAAACACAAGTTATTGTAGGTTGAATTTAGTTCATTGTTTTTAGTGTTGATAATATGTGTCATTGACCAGTTGAATATAGGTCTCTTCAATTAATTTGTTTTAGAGATCCAAATTTTTTATTGAAAGCGAGTCACAGTAAATTTTAAGTCTTCAAAATTAGAGGGAGAATTGACAATTAATTGTTTTTAACAAATTTGATGTCTCAAATTTCCACTTTTAAGAGGGTGGATAACAACCTTGAAAACTTCAAATTTGTCTTTAATTTCGTTTTACCTTTAAACTTGAATTTTATGAATATTTGATGAAGAGCCTTAAATTTGGATGTCCTCAATACTGAATTTATTAACACTCAGCAACTTAGGTTTTCCAAGTGAGGATACAAGGGCTCTTTCAAGACTATGAACTACAGCAGTGGTTCCCAAACTTTGCTAACTGTTGGAACCCTTGCAGACTTGTTTTTATTTTGTGGAACCCCAACTCATATATATATATATATATATATATATCCCCGCAAGGGGGTTCTAAGCTCGTGCTCTTGAGTGCTCTTTGTGCTCGTTTGTACGTGCTTGTTCCTGGAGGTTTCACGTGCACCCTCCCGGCCCTAGCACCCAAGGATGATGGGGCTCGACCCTGCAGTCCTTGTCATCCTTGGTCTTTTTCCACTTCGACTGTCCCCTCCACCCTTTCTTTTTCCTCTGTCTTTCCTCTCACTTTTTCTTTGTTTTTCCGCTGAGATATGCCCTTTAAATAGAGGCGAATCGGTTCTTCCCGAACTAAAAAAAAAAAAAATATATATATATATATATATATATATATATGGGTGATTCAAAAATTGACCAAAAAAATTTTTTTGGAATTTTTTTTCGGGCACCCTCTGATTATGTTTAATTTGGTAAAAAAGTAATGCATGCAAATTTTTAATTAAAAAAATTAATTTTTAGGGGTCGCTACCATAAGTTGAAAATCAGACACAAAATAAGAAATATATGCTGTTTCCACACCACCGTTGAGGTAAAGCATACGGCGCGTTACCTTTTTTTTTTTAAGTGGAAGTTCCCTGGTAGGCCTATCATAACCACTCTACATTTTCAAATTGACAGTTCTTCTGTAATAATAATAACCTTTTGTTCATTATATTTCACTGTTAATTTCTTAATGATGATATTGTCTTCTTCTTTTTATTTGGAAGAGCAGCTCTATATTTCTTTACCACTTGAAGGAGATACTGTTTCTGTTCATCATTTGTGATTAGTTTGTTGTATTCATCGACTAATCTAACTCCTCTTTCTGCATTATCATTAACAACTTGAATTTTTCTTGAGACTTGTTTTACATTGTTGTAGCAGTCATCTTCATTCCACTCTTCAGAGTTCTTATTAAGAAACGTTGATGGTAAACCAAGTCTATTAAAAAATTCTTTTGTATTTGCACTAACAAAGTCTTCCAGTTCCCTGTTTTCAATAAATTCAGGGTCAATAACTACTTTTTTCTCTGGATTTGGTTTGGTGCCGTTTTGCAATGCTTGCTTCATTCGGTTTTTAATTTGGGTAGCACGCCATAAAGAAAGCAAATGCTATTAACTCCTCTGAAAGATACCATAAATGATTCATCATTTTCTTCAGGGCAACAGTCGCAATGCGTTCATCTTTTAGTTTGTACAGTTGCAGTTTCTTCAACATCTCTAAATTGAGATGAGGAGCGAGAACTGAAACTGATGCTGTAAATCAGGATTTAACATATATGTGTACAGCAAAGAGGCAGATATCTCTAAGGCCTTTTTCTTCTCTGGTGTTAATTTAAATTGTGTTTTAAACAACCAAATTTTCATGGCATAAATATCTTTTGCCATCCATCTTGCTCGGTGAATGCCAGCTGGTCTTCTGAATGAAACTCCTCTCTTTGGTACTCCACCAAGTAAAATGATCGTCAGTTCCAGCAATTCTTGTAATCATCACGAGGTTGATGTTCTTCAAGTTGAGTGGTAGCAAACTCAATCACTTCTGCTTTTATATCAGTAATACTGGGTATGGTATTTGGATCATCTAATGCTGTTCTGTAGTTTTTTGTGTCTAATTTGACCATTTCATTCTAAATCATTTGAAAATTGCAATATCAGGTCCTGATGATGCAGGCAATGAATGCCAAACAACAGCTTCTAACACTATTTCTAGTATGTGATGTCTGCAGGCCAGCCACAGCATATGTTTGTTCATTTTCTGTTCTAGAAGAGCACAGGCACCATTTCTATGACCTGTATTCAATGCTGTGGTGTCAAAACACACATTTTATTTTGTCTGAGATATCCCAATCCAAACAAGCTTGGTGGATGCATTTGCAGTTAATTCTCCTGTGCTTGCAATGATTTTTGGAAACAAGAAGTTGATCAATGCCATCTCTGAAATCAGTATAGGGAGTCATTCAACAACTTCTCATCTTGTTATGTCTTCTATTAGTTTTCCATACCAATGAATGGTTAAAGGAACATCAGCTTTAAACTCTTTCTTTAAATTTTCTCCAAATTTTTTCCGAAATTTTTCTCTTGCTCTTCTTATAGATGAATAACTGACATTGAATTCTTCTGCATTTTTTCCCAAGACCTTCAATCATTGGTATCATCACTAATGATGCACTTCTATTGCTCATTTTTGTTACATCAAGGGTTGCAAGCAATGTATCATCAAGCAATTTTTGTTTCTTTCGTACAGTCTGTTTTGAGGTGGATGGTTCAATAGGATCAACCATAAATTCTTCATCAGATGTTGTATTTTGTCTTTCAGCACCAGAACTGCTAGTTGAGTCACTGAGAACTACAGTTTCTTCAAATCTTGACATTTCTCTTGCTTTTCTTATGTTTAATTGTTCTTCCTTTTTCTTAGCATACTTTTCTTTCTTTGCAAACTCTTTGTCAATCCCATCCATTTTTCCTTTTCACCCTTGTTCTTGCTGGAGTTTTAGAAATAGCTTATCTTCTTCAATATCAATTAGCTTCATAGCATCTGCATGTGCTATAACAAACAGGCTATCTAATTCTTGGTTCCATTTGGTTTGCTTATCTAATAGATTTTTTGATTGTTTCGCCTTATTCTCTTTATTTTTCTTTAATCCTTGCCATTCTTTGAACAGCTTCTCAATTTTGTCAACAATGTACGACATCTTTCTAGTTGGAATTCGTGCTCCTCCCATACTGCCAACACATCATTTGCAGTAGACAAGCAGGCTTCTCGAATTGTTGTTTTTTGCTTCTGTAAGCCATAAACAAAGCCATAGTTTCTCGCTTTGATGGAAGAACTGTTGTTTTAAGTGTATTTGATGGTTGTCCATAAGCCAAACATTAGTATCTTTTCTTGTGTGCATAGCAGTACCCCTGCTAGAAGATGGTGGGGGTTCCATGACAAGAGTCGACAGCAGAACCTCTTACACTCACGACAGTCAGATGACTACTGAATTATAGGTGTACAGACAGTACAGTGTACAAGTGCCAGTTGCCCTCAATATTTGGTCACAACAGAGTGTAAATGGTTACAAGAGTGTTGTGTTTACTCAGCACTGTTACCTCTATGTGCATTAATGCACTTATCACACGGAACAGATATAAGAAAAACGTCATAGTTCAAAACTCAATTTCCTGAAAATAAACAGAAAAGTAATAGTTTAGATTGCGGTAGCGACCCCTAAAATACATTAAAATCACCTGAAATTTTGTATACATTATGTTTTTACCAAATTAAACATAATTAGAGGGTGGCCCCGAAAAAATCTAACAATCGATATTTTTGAATCACCCGAATATATATATACAGGGTGTTTGAAAACTTTCTGTACAAATTGTAATGGGGGATAGGCAACACCAAGACAAACCCTTTTCGTCTATAAGTGTATGTCCGCTGACATCACCATTCGGCGCAAGAGGGCGCTGCTGCAATTGGCTAAAAGGTGAAGTGGGCTAGACTCGCGCTTGCTGCGGGCATTCTTAAATCGGACGTAGTACGCGTAACATGGAGCGCTTCACGACTGCTGAGATGGCTGACATGCATATGGTGTATGGGGGCTGCCAATGGAAATGGAAGAGCTGCTGTGAGGTTGTACCAACAGCGCTTCCCAAACAGACGTGTGCCAAACCACCAAACGTTTGCGCATTTGCATCGGCAACTGCGAGAAACTGGAACATTCCATGCAAACATGCATGACACTGGTCGGGAGAGAAACGTATGCACTCCTGACATGGAAGAAGAAATCCTACGGCGATTTGAGGACAATCCAAGTGCAAGCACACGAGGTGTTGCACGTATCTTCGGTGTGAACCACGACCTGGTCTGGAGAGTGTTACACGAGCAGCAGTTGCATCCGTTTCATCGTCAGAGAGTCCAGGCATTACAACCTCGGGATTACCCTCTTCGTGTGGAATTCGCACGCTGGTTTCTGCAGCAGACAGCGGTGCAGCCTAATTTTCCGGCTTATGTGCTGTTCTCAGATGAGGCCTGTTTCACACGTGAGGGTGTGTTTAACATGCACAATTCTCACATGTGGGCACACGCAAATCCACATGTTGCACGGGGTGCATGTCATCAAGAATGGTTTGCCATCAATGTTTGGGCGGGCATCGTCCATGAAAGTTGATTGGGCCGTACCTGCTGCCTGCCCGACTCGACATCAGGAGTGCGCACGTTTCTCTCCCGACCAGTGTCATGCATGTTTGCATGGAATGTTCCAGTTTCTCGCAGTCGCCGATGCAAATGCGCAAATGTTTGGTGGTTTGGCACACGTCTGTTTGGGAAGCGCTGTCGGTACAACCTCACAGCAGCTCTTCCGTTTCCATTGGCAGCCCCATACACCATATGCATGTCAGCCATCTCAGCAGTCATGAAGCACTCCATGTTACGCGTACTACGTCCGATTTAAGAATGCCCGCGGCAAGCGCGAGTCTAGCCCACTTCACCTTTTAGCCAATTGCAGTGGCGCCCTCTCGCGCCGAATGGTGATGTCAGTGGACATACACTTATAGACGAAAAGGGTTTGTCTTGGTGTTGCCTATCCCCCATTACAATTTGTACAGAAAGTTTTCAAACACCCTGTGTACAGTGCCCGCGAAAAGTATCCGATCACCCTTGAAATTTGTATTTTTTACATAAAAAACAATGTTTAAATGTATACTAACCTTATATTAGTATTTTGTCATCTGTCCTTTGGTTTGGATGACTTGTTCTAGACGTTTTGGCATGGATTTAATCAAGTTTTGACAAACTTCCACTGATATTTCCTTGCACCATACTTTTTGATGGCCTCTTGTAATTTTTCGACTGAGCCAGTGTCGTGGCATTCAACCTTATTTTTATTATTAGCCACAGATTTTCTATCGGATTGAGATCTGGACTATTACCAGGCCAATCCAAAATATCAAATTTATTGTCAGTAATCCATTTTGTCACTATTTTGGCCCTGTGACATGGTGCACCATCATGCATGTATGTTTTTGTCCTTTGGATTGCCATTGCCATTGGAAGTTTATCCTGTAGCATTGCTAAATACCGTGCACCATTCATAGTTGTGTTCTTCGGAAGAAATATAAGTTTCCACGCCCATAGTAACCGAAACAACCCCAAACCATCACACTTGGAGGGTGTTTCATTGTCTTTAGGGTGTATTTAGGGTCCATCCTATTTGAGCCAATAGGCCGGCGAACCTTTTTTGGACAACTTCTGAATGTCAAAAATGTCGACTCATCGCTAAATAAAACCTTCTTCCAGTCATCAACAGTCCAATGAATGTATTTTTACAAAATGCGACACGTTTTTTACGCATTTTTTCATTAATGAACGGTTTCTTAGCAGCATGGCGAGATGGTAATCCGAGTTCTTTTTGGAGCCGCTCCTGGATAGTTCGTTCAGAAACACCAGATAACAAATTATTCATATTAAATTTTATTTCTTTCGCAGTTATTGTTGGGTTTTTCAATACTAAACGTTTCATAAGTTTGTCTGTTCGCGAATTTGTTTTTCTCGGTCTGCCAGATCGTTTTTTAGGGACTGGCATGGTTAGGCCACCATTGTTCTTAGCCCGTGAAACCCATAAATTAACGGTACTTTGGGATATGTTTAATTCCTTAGCTATCTGTCTCTGTGATTTCCCACATGCATGCAAAGCAACAATAGCACCTCAACAATCACTCTTAAGTTGTTTTTAGCACACATTATATATAAATTTTATTTACACCACTTTCTGTAAAAAAAAAAAAAATATCAAGAAATTTACACAAACAGTGAAATCTGACAAATTTGAGACACAGCCACCCGCAACGAAGGCTACCAGAACACTAATTTGAGAATGCGTTGGATAGCTCTCATATCAGCGAGCAACCTCAAAGTTACCAGATGTCGCTAGAACAAATAGAAAGTGAATTACGTGTCTCTGAATATCAAGGGAAAATATTGTATTTTCTTGAGTGATCGGATACTTTTCGCGGGCACTGTATATGTGTATATATATATATATATATATATACCTATGATTAGACTTAGAGCTGTAAAATATATATTGAGCAACAAAACATACAGATTTTAGTGATGAATACAATACAAATTTTTACACTGAAAACACTCAAGTCAATAAAGTCTATCAGAAATTAACTTGACAGTGCACCACGCCAATGGCTATAGTTATACTGATTGGTTCACAATTAATTATGAAACAATTAATTATGAAACAAGTGCATATCAAATCAACTGGCAACTTGGAAAATTTTAATTTTAGTGAAAACATATTGCTCAAAATTAATTAGTTAAATTCTTACGAGTAAAATATATATATATATATATAAAAATTTGTCATAAATAATATGACAAATTTTAAATACTATGACAGAATTTATATGATGTTTATTTTAAAACAGTACTCATAGAACCAGTCTTTTTATAAAATCATTAAAATTAAAATCTGCCAAATTACATTTTTGCAGTAGCTGACTAGCAAAAATTTATTTACATATACTTACCAGATTTTAATTTTAGCAAAAAATATTTAGTGATCCCAAGTACACGATGGTGCCATTTCAAGTCAGAATAAGAATATAAAATATTATTTAACAAAAAGCCACAAGGTAAAATTATATATAAATATTAGGACCTTAATTAGACCTTAATATTAAGATCTGATTAGACTGATTATAAAACGTGTCACAGAACCCTTGTTAAGCCTCCGTGGACCCCAGGGTTCCACGGAACACAGTTTGGGAACCACTGAACTAGAGGAACATCTACCTTCCTCTAGTAAGAGTGAAGCTCCTACACCCTGTGGGGTTATTCTTTTTCTTCTTGAAAAAAAGGAACATTTATGTGTTGGACATTTGCTTCATATGAGTGGGTAAAGCAAATTTTTTTATTGGATTGAAGCCTTGACTTTCATAGAAAATTGTCCTTGAAAACTATGAAATAGACAAATTTATTTCTGCTAATCTGTTATCCACCCTGTTCAAGCTTGAAAGACTGGAAATGAATGAGCATGAACTGAATAATTTTAGAAACTTTTCAACAAAACAGATAGGCAGAATTTGTTTGAGGAAATTAGGTAAATTTGTGGAGGTACTAAATATTATTTTTGTGAGTTCACCAAATGTTGAGGCAAACTATTTTATGTCGCTGTCATAGACATAATCTTTTCCTAAATAAATTTTTATATATATTTCATTTGCCATTCCAGTTTTTGTACTTTCTGAAAAATAATGGAAATCATAGTTACTGCAAATTAAAATAATATATTTTGTCGTAACCCTCTATGGACAGAATTTTCTGTAGGGTTAAGTTATAAATGCATGTATATTAGGGTGTGACCGTTGCCCTCCAAAAATCAAAAAATGGTCCTACAATGCTGTTCAAAGGTTTAGTGTTGTGTATTTATCTAGGAAACACCCCTGTAAATTTTCTTGGAGATCGGTGCATGTTTGAGCTAGCACCGTCGTACCAGCAAGTATTGCTATTTCAGCTTATGAACTTCATAAATAAGTGTGAAAATAGCACATTTTATCAGATTTTCATTTCCGGGTCTGGAACGCTGACCCACAAATTTTCCACGTATTATTTTATTGCATTTAATTTTAATGATGCTCTTTTCTTTTCCCTTGACAGTGATTTGATGATGTGAATAGAGAATTTAATCATGGATACACGGCAAGATGATGAGTATGTCAGAATGTTATTGGGCACTGTACCCCGAGAAGAAGAAAAGGAAATAAAGGGCTGCAAACTGCCAACTAATAGGCAGGTCTTACTATGTCTGTTAGCAAACCTTCGGGATATGCATTAGGACCAGGCTTTATCTGCCACCATTGACAATGTGCTTTTGCATTACCAGAAGGCGAATGTCCCGACCATTACAGGCAGGAACAATATTGGCCGAGTGATTAAAACTTACTATGACAAAGACTACATGATGCTTATGAAAAAGAATGAGGATAGAAGACAGGCTGATGATCCTGGAATTATGAAGTTTAAATCAGAATTGAGCCTGACGATGAAATTTTATAAGAAACTGTGTTGAAAGACATGGCGGCTGCGAAAAAGGGGAAAACTCAGGCCGAACAAGATGCCATCGATACTGACATACTCTTTATGAAAAGCATGCTAAGTGACAGAGTAGCTACCTACTCTGGGGTAAACAAAGTACTCAGAAAAGGTTCAAAAGCGACAGAAAAGGCAGATGCGAGAAGAGAAGCAACAAGAGAGAGAGCAATGTGATCATGCTGAGAATGTACAGGCTGATATTGATTCACCTATTAGCTCTGATGAGGACGATGACATTGATGAGGCCAGCACTGCTGAACCAGAGAAAACATCGGAGAACAGTGAAAGAGGGAGTTTCAATTTTTGTGCCCCATGATATTCTGAAGTCGGCAGAACTTGTTTCATGCAGTGTTCGAAACAACATCTCGCCGACCCAGCTGAGTGCAATTGTGTACCCATTGTATCTGCATGTGGTGGAGATACATCAAAGCTGAGTCTAAATGCAAGGATGGCCCACCGATACCGAGCTTCCATCGTGTCAGAAATAAGTTTAAAAATCATGGATGAATGGCAACCATCAGACAAAGTACTGGTGCACTGGGATGGTAAACTTATGGACATGCTGGATTCCAAAGGCACTGATGACCGCCTGCCCATTCTTGTGTCTGGTGTCAATGGCACAAAGCTTCTTGGAGTCCCACCTCTTCCGCATTTGACTCAAAAAGCTGGCCTGGTTCAAGGAGACTTGATATCAACAGCAACTAAACAACTTCTGGTCGATTGGGAGTGTGAACAGAATGTCATTGGTATGGTTTTTGACACAACTTCATCCAATACAGGTAAACCTATTTCAAACATCAGCGTGAATTTATCACGACATTAATACCAAAATAGTGAATGATTTAACAGAAATCTGCAAAAAGCACGTGCCTGAAATGGTGGCCTTAAACTACAATTACACTTTTTTTTCAGGACAAAAAACAGCTGCTTGCGTCTCCCTCCAAAAGGAATTAGAGCATGCCGTATTCTGGTGCGCCTGTCGCAGGCATGTGGGCGAAGTCATCCTAGGTGTTTGCTGGGATTGCTTGAAAGTGGAGGGCTCTTCAAGTCCAAACATAATGGTTTTCCAGAGGTGAGTCATAAGCTTTACAAAATAACAAGGAATATTATTATCTAATGAACAAATTTAGTGGAATTTCTTTTATTAGACTTATAAGATATACTAACACCAAGCAAATGATCGATCATATCAATCTTAATACCCTTAAAACAATATTATAGATTAGTATGAAATACAATAATCCCAATAATTGCATTTCTAGGTTCAAGAACCATTTCTCTCAACTGGTGTACAATGAAAAAAAGAAATACTACTACCCCGCAATGCCTGGAGTGTTTGAGGAGCACCAGCAGGAGATGGCTGACTTCTTCCGTGAATCTCTAGCCCAACCATTTACACGTGGCGACTACAAGGAGCTGGTAGAGCTTTGTCTGCTGCTTGTAACTAAAGGATCCGAGCCAGTGAACTTCACAATGGTCTACCCTGGCGCACTTCACAAAGCAAGGTGGATGGCTAAACTGCTCTATACCCTCAAGATTGTTCTTTTGTCAGGCCAGATCAAAGAGCAGTTTCCCTAAGCCGAGGTTGTGACTAAAAGTCAAATCAGCAAGTTAGAACGGTTTGCTGTGTTCACAGTCGCTGTTTATGCCCCATTCCAGCAAGTGCGCCACTGAATGACTTGAATTTGGTTGAAACCTTGGCTGAATTTGCCCCATATGATGCCACAATAGTTGACAAAGCATGTGTGGCACTCGGTAGACACACTTGGTACCTAACTGAGGAGTTGGCCCCACTGGCTTTGTTCTCGTCCCAAGTACAAGAAAGGACAAAAGAGGAGATGAGGAAGGCCCTTCTTTGCCATGAAGGCACTGAAGTTACTAAGAGAGAGGGGCTCAATCATGGGGGCTATGGAAAGCCATATCTTCCCCCTGTCCCAGAAAGTGGCACTGCCCTGGTGGACCTAATTGGGCCTGACTCAAGCCGGTTCTTCACCATTTTAGGCATGCCCTATCAGTTTCTCCACAGTCCAGCCAGTGAATGGGCGGATCATGACAACTACCTGAACATGAAACGGGTTGTGGACAAGCTTCAGGTCGTCAATGAGGCTGCAGAGCGTGGTGTAAAACTTTGCCATGACTTTCTTAATGTTGCCAGGGATGAGGAGCGCTTTCAAGAAGTCCTTCAAGTAGTTGAAAATGACAGACTCCGCGTTCCTAATCAGCACAAACGATCATCTGTTTCCGAACAGAAATCATGGTTTCTTGCTCTAGAGAAATAATACCTTGTGAATATATGATAAAACCCCTTAATGTACCATGAGAGAATAAGAATGATTAACTTTTTTGTGTTAGTGATAACAGCTTTTAATTAAGACAGGCAAATGATTTGTGTTAATATCCCTTATGATGGTTGTGTAATCTCATATATAGGCGCGTATGCTGTATAAGCAAAATTGCTATTTTTCAAATTGCTGGTGCTCACTCGAATATGCATGAATCTTCAAAAAATTGCACGTGGGTATTTTTTATGTCAATATGCAACACCAAAATTTTGAACAGCATTGTAGGACAAAGTTGGGGCAACTGTCACACCCTAGTGTATATGAAAGGTTAGAAATTTGTAACAGTTGTCCATATAGGGTTAAAGTTTTTTTTTTTTTTAATTTAATGAAAGCATTATGTTTTATATTTTTTTGTTTTAATTTCTATAGCTGGTGAAAGTACGGTACTTAATTGTAAGCCTATGGGTCATTCTGTGTCAATCAACTTTGACCAAAAATTTACACATTTGATTTTCGGGTCATTCTCTGTCAGATCAACCAGTGCCTAACACCCTCATCTCTCAGATTTTGCTGAAATTTGGTTTATAGGGAGTTTGTGGGCCCTGAATCCATTTCTGAAATTATAAGGTCAATCCGACCAACGGTTCAAGAGATATGACCTCGGGAAATTTGAGGTCACTTGCGAGGTCACTAACATTTGGCGACCCATAACTTGGGTAATAATGGTCACAATTATATAAAAGTATATATATTTAGAATCAGAAAACGACAAGGAATCCAAATATGCAAGTTTTAGAACTCTAGGTTGAAAAATAGAAAAGTTACACTGTAACCAAAATTTGAGGTCACGATTTGACCTCTGTGGTATCAAATGAGAATTTTTTTTTAAATGTAAAAAATGAAGGCATAGGCATTGGCTATTAGAATCAGCAAAAAAAAAGTTTGTTTATGTTAGTATTTTTCATGTAACTAACATATAAGTGAACACCATATTCATAAGTTGTGCGTCAATTCTACCTATTTTTTCACACTTAAGCTCATAATTTGACCTATAGAAATTAAAATTACATTTTTTTATAGATATAAAAACAAAGGCAAAAAATGTAAAATTGTATTTCACTGCTAATCTACACTGTCAATAATAGTTATAATAGTGAAAGGGGAAGACCTACTTAGAGGATTCATGTGCTAGCCTAATACAATTTTTGCATGCTCGATGCTCTCATCAATTTCTTTTTGTGGAAAAATGTATTGAATTCTGCTGCCTCCTCTTAGGGTAGGACAACTCATTACAGTTAATATATGATGTCCTGGCACTGCACATGAATCCTTGTTTGATGGATAATAATATGCACTTGATCCTGATGACCCAGAGGGATGTAGAAAGTTCACAGTGAAATCATCAAACTCTTCACAATATTCCTCCACAATTCCATACCAAACTTGCATGTCATAAATGCAGCCAACATACTCTCCTGGTTTGACACATTTTAGGTTACCAAGCATTGCAGGTTCATTAGTAAAATGACTTTTCCTTATTCTTTTCTTTTCTCCAATGCCACTTGAAATGGGATACACCATCAGTTCTTCCTTGTTTAGGGGAACAAATCTATGATATTTCTGAGTTCCAGGAATAGCCCTACTATCCTTGAATCGATGTTCCAACCGTTCTTCTGCATCTTTCAAATCAGCTGTAGTTACAAAGAAAAAATTTATCTTCTTGCTCAAGTTTTCTTCACAAAACTGAAACGTGTTCTGGTGTAAGAATTTGCCTCTCTGTAGTTCTCTGCAAACTGGCACGAGCAGTAGCTCTTTTCACTGTTCCTCCAATCCCATCACATGCATTTTTGCCATGGGATGTAGCAAAGAAGTGCCATTCACAAGACAGACCAAAATCCTCTTCATGGTAACAGAGATTTGTGAAGTTGTATCTGTTCTTATATTGGCCAGCACATCCATCTGAGAAATAGTGCACCTTCTTCAATTGTGGGCATCTGAATTTAACATATGTCATAAGCTTCAATATGAATGAGTAAACCATTATAGTGTTGTGTTTTAGTGATGCAGATAAGAAACAGACACTAAAATGGCTAAGTTCCTGGTCTGCAGATGATCTATAATAGATGACAAAAGGGTGAACTGTACACTGTGAATTGTCCCAGTGAAACCCTTGGGCAGCATCCTGGACAATGAAAGAATAATTCTCAGAGAAATCACCTACTATAACTACCTCGCTCTGAGGTGGTAGTGTTTCTTTCAACTGCTTGAAGTACTGTGATTGTTGCTGAGCAACAAAGTGATGATGAACCATGCGGGATATTTTCATGCTTAGGGATGATAAGTATTCATGAAGTGGCTCCACCTTATCAACCATTGTACAATGGTCAACAGTCACCCATTGCTTGTAAGATATTTCATTCGGAGCTGATTTCACACTGTCAAGTAACTCAAGAAAATCCAGGACACCCTCTTCTTGGGCAATCATTGCAAAGTTGCATCATGCAAGTCTCTCTTTCTGTACTGCAGACACTGTAATCCATAAGATCCTTGTATGAAAGACCTCTTTCTCCCAATGCAGCCAGCTGCAATTTTGGATTTTGATGGTATGTGCAGACACAGACAGAATGAGTCCCACCACTACCGGCAAGCACACAATATGATGGCCGTAATTTTGCAAATGTGGAAAATCCTATTTTGGGATTCTTTTCATCATTTTTATATAGTTCAAACATCTCTCTTAAATTCCCGAGGACCAATCGTTTTTGCACCTTCATTGCACCTTCAGCACTGATAACTTTCACGCAATCCTTTTGGCCAGGACACATACGACTAACCTCTTCTGACTCATAGAATCTTCTAACTATTTTTGTGTTCTTCAGATATCACTTTTCCTTTGCTCATTAGTGGAATCTTCGGAAGGATTCCATGTTCTGATTTAAGTGAATGGCTTCTTTTCACCATGTATGTTGTAGTTTGAAAGAAATAGCTGTTTTTTCAATTGTGTATGGTGAGAGTGTCAATATTTGTAGTTTGTGATGGTGACATTTGCTCTCCAGGAATGACTGTTTCAATTCATTCATTAATTTGTCTAGATGTTTTTCAGATTTAGTTTCAGGTTTTGAAGTATCACTTACCTCCTCGGTAATTTGAACACCATAACTGAGTTCTAGCCTCTCCTTCAGGTGTTTCTGAGCAGATGATAGCTTACCACGAGCCTTGCACTTTTTCTGGCTTAATGACAGCCCTTCTGAAAAGAACAGAAAAAAGGTTTCACACACCTGAATATTAGTAATTAAATATTAATTATAGTACCTTAAATGCTATATAATTGGCTATATAGTAGATCAAACAGACCTTGTAGTAAAGTATAAGTTATTATATTAATTTATTACTTACTTTTTTTAACTGGTGTTTGGTCCAGAAATGCTAGAACTGGTTCACTGAAGTTGAAGGATTTTTCCTTTATCAAGCAATCACTGTCATTGTCCAGATCTTGAATTGAAGAGATGTTACTCAAGCCACTGATAGTAGATGATTCATTTGAATCCTGCTCAGACTCGTTGTTTTCAGTGGTACTAAGTATAGTGGAGTTTTTTCATTATCAGTGTCCAGCAGTTCACACACAATAATGAGTCTTTTTTCACTCTTCCAGCACATTTTTCAACAAGTACATCAGTCACTTTTCTAAGATTGATTGTTATGCATTTCTTGTGTTTTTGAATAGGGTCCTGGCAGTATTTCAAGTGCCGAACCATTGTATTTTGATCTGTAAAGATATAGGATTTACAATTAGGTAATATATATTTTTTAGAAAATATATAGCTATACACACTTAATATTTTAGGCCTTGATAGTCTCTGAGGCTCATTAAAACACCATACCCACCAGCCACCCACAGTGCTGGCTGGAACTGTACTAACCTGTAGACAAGGAATTTTGCAACTATCTGTGTTGATTCTGCACTTAGACAAGTAGCAACATGTTTCAACAGGTTTGTTTAGGCTACATGTGAGCTTAGTCTTCCCCTTTCACTATATAACTATTATTGCCAGTGTAGATTAGCAGTGAAATACAATTTTTATTAAATTCTTGGAGCTTGAGGTCAAATTGATAGCTAAGATATAAAAATTCCTTGAAATGACAAGCAATTTATAAATATGGTGTTCACTTATAAGTTAGTTACATGAAAAGTACCAACATAAACAAACTTTTATGATTGTTTCTATTAGTCAAGAACTCTGACTGTTTTTTATATCTATAAAAAATGTAATTTTAATTTGTATAGGTCAAATTATGAGCTTAAGTGTGAAAAAATAGGTAGAATTGACGCACAACTTATGAATATGGTGTTCACTTATATGTTAGTTACATGAAAAATACTAACATAAACAAACTTTTTTTTTGCTGATTCTAATAGCCAATGCCTATGCCTTCATTTTTTACATTTAAAAAAAAATTCTCATTTGATACCCCAGAGGTCAAATCGTGACCTCAAATTTTGGTTACAGTGTAACTTTTCTATTTTTCAACCTAGAGTTCTAAAACTTGCATATTTGGATTCCTTGTCATTTTCTGATTCTAAATATATGTACTTTTATATAATTATGACAATTATTACCCAAGTTATGGCTCGCCAAATGTTAGTAACCTCGCGAGTGACCTCAAATTGCCCGAGGTCATATCTCTTGAACCGTTGGTCGGATTGACCTTATAATTTCAGAAATGGATTCAGGGCTCACAAACTCCCTATAAACCAAATTTCAGCAAAATATGAGAGATGAGGGTGTTAATTTCAATTTTTTTTGGTTGATCTGACAGAGAATGACCCTTTCATGAAACTTGGCATATGTGTAGAACTTATGAAAGTGTACTTGCATGTAATCTTTTTTACCTCAATATTAAATGGTTCAGCTTTACTATCCAGACAGTGTTCAAAGACAGAGCCCATAACAGCTTCAGATGCCCACTTTTGGCATCACCATCGGAATTTGAGTACTTGCATCAGCATGAATGAATATCTTGCGAGAGGTTACATAATTAAAAGAAAAAGTAAGAATACATGTGGGTGTATTTACATGTACATAATCATGATCATCAGGGGACATGTACGAATGCACAAAGTATTGTACACATATTGGTTGTCACACAATAGGTTGTATGCGTACGTAATATGTCCTATCAGTCCATGTTTACTTGTGTCTATAAGTAGACAATAGGTAGATAAATGAATAAGTAATAAAATTAATAAAGGATAGCGGTCAAGAAAGGACATAGATGTATAAATGAATATGGTTGAATAATATTTATACTGCATAACACCAGACAGGACACAACATAAAAACTATACACTCTATACATCATTATTCATATTATTATGTTAAAGAATTTACCATACATTGAATACTAAAGATATCCACATACTAAGACACGATTTGGTATTCAAGGTATGGAAAATGTGAAGGGAATTAAGTTACTTTATGACATCATAGTTTATCAAATTCTGCAATATGTTACTTCATAATTAATACGCCATAGTTATACTGTATGTACAATATGTCACAAACAAGAATCAAGTTCTTTTACATAATATACATTATAAGTTGAACTTTCTAAATAATTGTGAACTGCAAAGTTTCAGTGTACCTTATTAATCTCTCTCAATATTATAAAAGTGGAAGAAATAAGTATACACAAGTTGGACTTGTGGTTATTTTGTGTGTGTGTGTAATATATATATCACAGTGAAGCCTTGCATAATGAATTTAATTCTTTCCAGGTCATTCGTTAACTGAAAAATTCATTATGCAATGCATTAGTTCAATGGGATTTTCAGTAATTCATTCCAGAGCCCAAATTTTGACCCTTTTTGCGCTTGTTTACCCATTTTTTAAAGGTTTTTTTAGTGTAATGTGTTGTATTATTGTAACAACACATGTTATCGTAAGCCCACTTGGTTCACTGTAATTCACTTTTTATCTTTATTATGTGCACTGTAATTAACTTTATTTAGCACTAATAATGCTTAAAAGCATTAATTACACTGGCCAACAAAATGAAACTTTTTTTTCTCATCACATTTTTCTTAATACATTTTTCGCGCTGATTCCGAATCTGGTTTTATTTTTTTTCTAGCATGTATAGTTATATAGATACACTGGTTTTGATATTTTTAAGTTTTTGATATTGCTATAAGAAAATTTATGGATGTATAGATCACACTTAGGAATGCTAAACAACAAATACATCATATACCTTATTCAATGTACTTATAAATAAAGAATATATACATTATTTTATTAAAGCGCTGTGAGTGTGATTTCCTTTTGTAAATTTGGCCTGGATTGTCACGATACAGCATCCAACAATGGTCCGCCATCATGCTTTCATTCCAATATCCTTGGTAGCGCTTCTCCATCATCTGAATATCTTGATGGAAGCGCTCTCCTTGCTCGTCACTCACTGCACCAAGGTTTTCAGGAAAGAAATCTAAGGGAATGCAGGAAGTGAATTTTTAACGACATTCGACACTCCATTTCTTTGAAGGCATCAAGGAGGTTCTTGACTCCATCCTTATATGCAGGTGACTTGTTGCTTCCAAGAAAGTTTTCACATATCCATTTGAACGCCAGCCAAGCCTTCAATTCCAGCAGACTTAGGACTTTTTCAAATTCAGTGTCATTCAAAACCTCCCTTATTTGTAGCCCAACAAAAATTCCTTCCTTCAATTTTGCTGCAGTAACCTTCGGAAATTTCCTTGAAAGGTATTGGAACCCTTCAGAATTGACTTTACCCATTGCTTTAACAAAATTCTTCATTAAACCAAGTTTAATGTGAAGATGTGGCAGATAGATCTTTTGGGGATCCATTAAAGGGACAGACTGGACATCGCTTATCCCTGGGATATATGTATACCTAAGTGGCCAGTCACTTTTGGTGTAATGTTCTATAGTAGCGCGACTGTCCCACAGGCAAAGGAAACAACAAAATTTTGTGAATCCTGAGTCCTGACTGCATACCCATAAGCATTCCTATAACTTTTAGATCTCCAAAAACATTCCATTGATGACTGTTGTATTTGATTGCCTTACGTAGTATATCCATATTGTCATATGTCTCTTTTAGATGGACGGAATGGGCAATGGGGATGGATGGCATTATATTACCATTATGCAAAAGAACTGCTTTCAGGCTTCTCTGCGACGAATCAATAAAGAGGCGCCACTCAGATGCCACATACGTCTGAGATATGGCTGTAAATAGTCCATTGATGTCATGGCAATAACAGAGAGGACCGTCTACTGAAAAGAATGCTGTTAATTCAAAATTCCGCTTTCGGTAGTAACTAATACGAACATTGTTCTCAAGTAAATTGTTCTCCTTTAGTCTTGAGGCGAGAAGCTCTGATTTCTCTTTAGACAGCGATAAGTCTCTAACAAGATCATTCAACTGTCCTTGGGTTAACTTTTTAGGCTCTAAATGTCTACCTTCAAAAGTGTACTCTGG
The DNA here is from genome assembly GCA_023014485.1 of Bathynomus jamesi. NCBI lineage: Eukaryota > Metazoa > Arthropoda > Malacostraca > Isopoda > Cirolanidae > Bathynomus > Bathynomus jamesi. The sequence goes on along the minus strand of JAJOZX010000554.1, from coordinate 1,095,338 downwards.
TTCTGTAGATGGTCCGGAAACGCCAGTTGCACCTTCATCACTTTCCATGTCATCTATGATAGAATCTAGCCTATCACTTGGGGGAATTGGAATGGGCAATGTTTCATCATGTTTACTGGTCTACGTGCTGAATCCAAGTTTGGATATACAATCTGGTGTTTGTTCTTGGCAGAAAACCCCATTAAGTTCACACTACAAAAATAACAGTCTTCATGATGATCTCTCGGCTCCCTCCATATCATGGGTATGGCAAATGGCATTGAAGCTTTCTTTTTGTTAAGCCAATCACGTAATCCATTTGAACAGCCAGAACAGATTTGATGTGGCGCCCATGGTTTATCTTGGTCACCTAGATGGCAACCAAAGTATAGCTTGTATATTTTCTTAATGTCGGTTGTAATACTTCATCACTGTGTTTTAGTTGTCAACTGGCTGCATACGAAACAGAACTTGTCGGGGTCATTCTTACATTGTCGAGGCATGTTGACTGACCTGAGCAAACTATAAATTAAAAAAAAATGTACACCAACTTGACACAACAAGTTCTTGGACTGGACTGATCTTTTGACACACAAAGCACGGCGTTGTTGCCTGAATCACAATGCTGCTAGACGTAAAAGCTCACACCTGAAATACATAAGATGTATAATTAAGATAATTGAAATAAATAAGATGAATAAACTAAAAAACACAATAAAATAAACACAATCAAATGTTAAAATATTAGTATTTTGCCTATTTAAAATGGTTAAATCTGTGTAGTTATATATATGCCTTCATCTTGAAAACTATACGTGCTAGAAAAAATCTGAATGCAGTTTTGGAATCAGCGTGAAAAATGCTATCCAGCCACCACAAATTTTACTCTGATGAAAAATCTTTGTTGACCAGTGTTATTATTTATTCACTATATTAATTAATGATATTATTATGATAAATCACTGTAAAGCAAAATTTTAAAAAAAATTGATAGCAATTGTACACAACTGCTCACAACAGCTACCAACCTCCAACTGAACAGAAAATGTGTTATTACATTTTTCATTACCAAATTCGTTGTGCAGGGTAAAATCGTTATTTAAATCAATGGAGCCTTATGGAGGTAATTCGTTAAGCAAAAATTCGCTATTTAAGGTGTTTGTTATGCAAGGCCTCACTGCATATATATATTATTAGTGAATTATTTTGTACATGGTATATATCAATGATAGAAAATAAATGGTTATATCCTTTGATTTATAACACTAAATTTAGCTCTCCTAATGAGAAAAATGTTTACAAATGTCACGAAATTGAAGTTTACAAATGAAGCTAGTAAGACATGCCAGTAAATGAAGGGCAATAAATGCTAGGTTTTTCACTGAAGATAAAGGTTTCAATCAAAAAAAATTACCAAATTTGAGATCACACACACACACACACACACACACAACACACACACAACACATACAACACACCACACACACACACACACACACACACACACACACACACACACTTAAAAAAAGCTGGAAATAGAAAGAACAAAACTTGAAGATGAGAATGAGGAAAAAACGAAGGCAAGTTAAAATAGTAGCTGTATATAAACAAATATAAGCACACCGGACAAAAAATTAGTCACCCCTCTCAGAATGTACCTAATAACGTGTGACGGCGCCTCTGGCCTTGATAACCGCACGAATCCGGCGAGGCAGAGACTCTACGAGGTTGTGCATGTACTGAACATCGATTTGCTGCCACTCGTTCATCAGCCGGTCCCGCCAGAGTCCGTGGGTGTCTATTCCTGCGCTTCACTTTCTGTTTCCAGCCTGAACAACACCTTCGACGCATTCAGGATTAAAGCTTCATTGGACCTGCGATGTACTCGTCGCCTCCCATCATTGGAGAACAAACAAAAACGGGACTCATCAGACCAAATTACACGTTTCCAATCTGCCGCAGTCCAGTTTTTGTGCCTCTGAGCCCATTTATAACGTGCCAATTTGTGACTTGCTGTTAACAGCGGCCTCTTCCGTGGTACCCTGCTCCAGATGTCCATCGCATGCAGTTCTCGTCGCAATGTCCATTCGGAAATTGGTCGCTGGAGAACCTCATTGGTTCTTGGAGCAATTGTTCTCTGGTTTGAAAACGATTTGCAGTTACTAGACGAGAAACATGGCGGCGGCCCCTATTGTCGAGAATTGTTTTCCGGCCACAGTTACGCCTTCGATTGTCAGTTGATTGCGAACTACACCACTCTTTGTAAACTCGCTGGACAGTACGCGTTGACACACCAACAAATTGGGCTACTTCAGACATTTTGTGTCCGTGGGCTCTGCCAAACACGATGGCTCCTTTTTGCCACTGAGTAACGTCTGCCTCACGACCCATTTTGCAGACTATATTCAACACACACTTTGTTCTTCACCACCTCACGAAACAGATCTGGTCCTGTGTGCTACGTCACCGCTACTTGTCACTTACCAATGCTACATCAGCGCCCTCTGTGTGACCTTGAACTTCCTACTATCGGTGCTATTAGGGGTGACTAATTTTTTGTCCGGTGTGCTTATTTTAAACTGAAGTAGATATTGATTTGATTCACAGGGTGGAGTGAAAAATTAAAAAGTGCCAGAATCAAAATTGATGGGGTCTAGATAGTTGTCTTTTGTATGCAACCACCCAAAATCAGTTTTAAAGTTTAATCCTGGACAAAACTCTGACTGCTACCAGCCAATTTATACAAATTGTATGTGCGGATGACCAAAATTTGAACCTAGTGACCTATCTCAGGTTCTGGACATGATAGAAAGACAATTTAAAAACTGTTTATGATGTATTTTTTTTTACCTCTGAAGCAGATTAAAACATTTGCAGAAAGCTGCAGGGTCAATAATGCATCAAAAACTCCATATTTCATAATTTTTGCTCAAAAAATACAATTTTTTGGGCCTTTTTTCTCCAAATATTTTGTTTTTTATTTGAAATTATATTTTATATTTTTATTTTCAGGTTGAATTTATAGAAATGATAAATACATATATTTTGATAGCCTTATTGCCAAAAAATACTGCATAGTAGGATGTTAAAACGCAGTGACACAGTTAAAATTCTTGATGGAGGTCACAGATTTTCAAGCACAGACTCATTCCCCAACAGAAATCTTCCTCTTGGTAAAGATATCATCCAACGTGTAATGGCAGAAGAGAAGTGGACAACCAGACAAGCAGCTGATGTGGTTGCACTAAGTCTGATTAAACACTGGATTTGGTGCAATGTCTATCCAGTTTCATGCCTCAGTTTCACCAGCAAGATTCAGGATCTAGTCAAAGAATTTTCAAGGTAAGACTCAAATTTTCAGTCCCTTATAAAAAGATTTAAAATGTCATATTTTTGTAAATTTTGTAGTTACATTTATTTGTTTGTGATAGTAATTTTAACATAATAATGTGATTCAGTGATTTGCAAATCATAAGAATGATTGGTAATAAATTCTGTTTTGACTAGAACTTAACTTGGGGTTTATAATTGAAATTTGCATTCACAGCATTAAAGTTTGGTAATTTTGTAGGTTTGATAGATATCCAAAAAAGAAATGTGGTGACTAGTTCCAGAGTGATCTTTCTTCCTTCATTGAAAAAACTTCCAAGTTGTTAAACTTCCAAGTTGTTTGACATCTTCTGTAAGGACTCAGATCAGAGAAGAGATTTGGAACATTTGTATCAACTCAAAATGACAGAAGATGATGCTTTCTATGAGGACCAGAAAACATCTAGAATAGGACAATTGTTGGTTTTAAGGAATGCCTTACATCGGCAGACATCAGATACAAAAGGAGAAGAGTACAGCAGGAGCAAGCAAAAGAAAAGAATCGGTGTTTGATATATATAAATTAAAAAACTTTTGATTAATGGCCACTGAAAATCTGGATTTCTTGGTGATTGTGCTACAAATTATAAAATTTTATGTTTGTGTCTTTGGTAAACTATCTTGTATCATAATCATATTGTATTTTATTATCTCCAGGGAAGAGCTCAGAAGAGTTTTTCAAGTTGTTCCATCAAGCTCAGCAGCAATACATGACAGTGATCTTGACAGTCTTTCAAGTCAGGGCAGACTGGAATCACACTGTAGTGGGGTTGTCTTGACTAACATCTTCTTTTGCTTAATGCTTGGCTAGCTCAGTAGTTTTGTTTAGACCCATTTTGAGGAATTTTTTGATCTTGTTTTTCAATTCTGATGTCGGTAAATTTCGCCTTCAATTTTTAGAAACTGGCTCATTTTTCAAAGTCACGGTTGGCTTGCGCTTGTGGAAGTTCTAGCCTGCCAACTCAATTTGCTAAGAAAAAGAAAATTCAAGGAAAACAGAGTGCCTTGTGATACCGGACATTGCCTGTGCATAACGGTGTGCAGGTTAAGGTATTTCTAGGACCAATAGCTTCAGGTTTTGCTTCTCTATAGCTTAACTATAATAAATAGGTGCGATTGGATTGACCTCAAGTCTAGCTTAAGGACATTAGGTCCAGTGAGGTCTATTGTGTTGTCTAATTGTACCATTCTAGCATAGGTTAATTTTTTATCGTCTTCTGGTAATTCCATTTTTGTTGTCCAGTATATTTGCCATTGTAATTGTAAGCACCATTGTATAGCATACCCTTTCAGGGTTTTTGGATTTCCATTTCTTGATCTTAAGCCTCATCTAGGCTCAATCTCATAACCCATCCTAGCTCTTGTAAATAATTCAAGTTAATTTCTAATAAACCCTGAGAATTCTACCAACTAGTTTTTCTTTCAGCCTTTGTCCTTGTAGACTGGGGTCATTACTTTCAAGGATTTCTTTGTGACAAGAGCTAGGGTGCTCCAACAAGATTTACCTTCATCACATTAACGTTTTCTGTAGGAACCTTTTTACAAAAGGCATTTTTATAGAAAAACACTAAAAATGGCACATTTTTGCTTTGTAACATCTTACTATTATGATAAAAAAAACCTATGGGATGGTCTTAGGTGGTGGGTAACTCAATTTTTGAGGTTTTGATTCAAATAATCTACATATTAATGATAAAAAATGCTAAAAATGAGTTAAATTCATGATTTTTTCAGGTATTTTATGCAAAGTTGAGCTCTGGATATGCATAGCTGCTAGTGTATTTGTGGATGGATAATGGATAGATCTCAATAGAAGTTCCAACAGTCAAGAATTTATTTCCAAAGAAGCAAGTGTACAAAAAAAAACTCAGACAAGGTCTTTAAAGACTACAAACTTAGACTATGTTTATGTATTAATACTCAAAAAGATAGATTTCACATACATGTAAGAAACAAAATACTGATTAACATACAAACATTATCAATAAAACAAACAGCTACCTTACCTATTCTAATTTAAGAAACCAGTTCTTAGATTCCACCTTGCGCTTTCTCTGATTTGGGAGGCGGTTGCGACAATTTTCTACAATAGATTGGATTCCTTTTTGGAAGTGCCTAGGAAATCATGGCAAAGCTTAACTCCCCTCTCGGCAGCATCATTAACAGCACAAAGATTTGCTACTATTTCCTTTCCATAGAGAAATGCTTCACTTGATGGCCACTCATTAACAGGCAGATTTAAGAATTCTGAATTGATGTTAAGGATTCTGAAAAATGCCCAGGAATCACTTCCAACAAATTCTGAAAGGTCATCACTTGATTCCTTTGGAACTTCTGGAAATTTTGGCTTGCCAAACCCAGACCCATCTCTTTTAACGCATGAAGCCAGGTGTTCAGCTCCAAGAAGCTTCTTTGCTATTTTCTCCTTCACTGCATCACTGAGAGAGCTGCTGAATAAAGAAAGTGGCACCAATTCCTCTGTGAGATACCACATATGTAAACCAATTGCCTTGAGTGCAGCTCCTGCAATTGTTGGATTAACTTTCCTGTAGTCTAGAAAGGAATTGATTAGACTGAGATCATTCATTGGTGCAGCTGAAGACACTGGGGCAGCAATCCACCATGGGATGTAGCAATACACGACAAACTGTACGTACTGCATAAGTTTGGGTAATTGTCCTTTAGCTAGTATGGTCCCAGTTAGCAGCTCAGCAATTTGATCACAAAGAAGTACTATTTTGATGGAGTAAAGAATTTTTCCCATCCAACGGGCTTTATGAAGAGCTCCTGGCCTTTGAAACCCAGTAAAGTTATCTGGCACAGCATTGAGGTAGACCAAGGTAAGTTGCACCAGTTCTTTGTAGTCCCCTCGAGCAAAGTCTGACTTGAGAGCTTCCTGACACAAAGCAATGATGGCAGTTCTCTGCTCAGCCAGATCCTCTGGAATGTCAGGGATGGACAGATTCTCTAGGTTGCGGTAAGACAACTTCTCAAAATGTTCCTTGAATCGTATGAAAAGGGAAATGTCTGGGCTCTTTGAGACCTCAATTTTCAAGGTATCCCATGTATGGACAAGAAACCTTTCTCCAATGTGGTGCCTGCATGCTAACCACAGCAACTCACGCTTGAGAGACTCCTGAATACTAATGCAGGCAGCTGTTATTGCACCTGTGTTTGAGGATGTTGTGTCAAAGACCATCGCAGCAACATTATCTTTGCAGTTCCAGACCTCCAATTCTTCTATAGTGGCATTAGCAATTTTTGGCCCTGATAGTCTGTCAGTCTTGTGTTGCAAGGGTGGAACACCTAGCAATTTTACACCTCCAACTCCAGACACAAGTATGGGAAGCCTCTCCTCCTGTGCAGACTCATTTCCAAGAGTGTCCATCAATTTGCCATCCCAATGGATGGTTGCCACAAGAGGTGGCTTCCATGATCTGATTTTCTGTGCAATACTATTGACAGCTTCCACACGATAATTATAAGCAGACCTGTAACTCACATTTACTTTTGATGGATCACCAGCTGTAGCCTTAATAAGGGAAAAAGTGATCTGTGCTAAAGCAGCTGAGGAAACATTGTTTCTAACTGCAGTTTCAACCACTTCTGGTGATTTAAGAACATCATGAGGCCAAAATGCAGAGGAGCCAGTTTTCACTAAACGCTTATGTGATCGTTTTGGCATTACTTCAGGCTCAAAGGAGGCATCAGCTGATTTGACCATTTCTGCTTCCTCATCATCTGACACATCACAATCTGAGGAAATCTTCTCCACTGATGATGTCTGATCTCTTCTCTCCTCCTCTTTCTCTGATCGCACAGCAGCCTGTTCAGCCCTCTCTTGGCGCTTAATTTCTATCTGAGCACAAACTTTGTCCTTTCCTCCATAGGTAAAAGTCCTGTCTGTCATCATATTTCTCAGAAATGCTATGTCATACTCAATAATTTTCTTTTCATTCTCTGCCTTACCCTTCTTGCTTTCAACCATCCTTTTCTCTGCATTACCTGGATAGAATGGCATAGTTTTATGAAGTTTGTCCTGGAAAGCTGCAATCTTAGGACTTTTTGATCGCCTTTCAGGAGGAATCTTCATGCAGCCAATATAGTCCTTGTTGTGGAACTCCTCAATTCTCTCAGCCATGGTAATCTCATGAATTGTTGGGATGCGTGCTTTCAAATAGTGAGGAAGAATCTCGCTCACCACATACTTCGATGCCATGCGTGACAATTTCATGTTTTTGGAAGCATCTTGCCTTCTAAGTTCATCAACTTTAGCCAAGTAGCAGAGTAGCACCTGATTGTATGTTGGTAACTTTGAACCAGTAATTTTCAGATGCTCTTCTCCTGGACTTTCTATTAAAACATCAAGCCGGGAGTCTGAGCTTCTGGTCGCCATTCTTTAAAACTTTCTTATTGTATGAACTTATCTATCTGAAAAGAGAGAAATAAGTGAAAAATAAGATTATTACAGTTATTAGTTAAATTAGCAACTGACACATATACAACAACATAAAGCACATACAGTAGGGTGCTCCAGTTGCCCCAATGTCACCAAATATTGCTGAAGGGTCCCTGTGGTTAGGCCTGTTCAAAAATCAACTTTTTCTTATTTTCATAGGTTTCTGTACATTTTCCCATGCTTTTTGACCTGAAAAAGCCGAAAATCACAACTATTTTGACCTAGGATGTTGGGAAGCATTGCCGCATGGAGCTTTAAATTTTCTGCCTTGAAATCGGCCAAAGCGCCAATTCCGGGGTCCCTTGAATTATGTTTTGCACTTTAACTTTTGATCTAAACAAGATAGAGCAACAAATTAGGTATCAAATGAAAGAGCATAAAATTAATAAATAATAATAATAATAATAAATAAATAATAATTAATAATAATAATAATAATAATTATCTATCATTTTTCAGGAAACAACAGAAACTCAATCAGAATCTAGAAAACTATCTACAAGTTACAACTTCACAATGGCATTAAGCAAGGAGCTGAGGGAGCTCCGTGGGTGCACAGTTGATATCTCAGAACCTCCACATACTGTCCACAGGCAGGTGTCAACTGGGCCATCTACCAGATCTCTCTCTGAAACTTTCCTGGTTGGATACCCTTCAGCTTTTATCAGTGGTTCCCAGCTTCCCACCAACAGACAGGCATTCCAGTATTTCCTTAATCTTCAGAATTTACCGGAAAATGCAGGGAGGCCCATGGTTCAAGACCTTGCATATGAAACAGTTGAATCTATCATCCCATTCTGGCAGATGGCTAGGATCAAGACAATGACCAAGTACAACGCAATGAAGCTCTTCATGAAACCACATGAGAAACATCGTGCTCTGGTGAAAAGCAAAGGAAGAGCAAGTAACCCTGGAGGAAAAAGAGGAGCATTTGTGCTGGAATTAGACAGCCTGTTGATATAGGAGCTCCAGATGCAATCCAGGAAATACAGAACAACAGACTGTTATCCAGAGAGAAGAAAGATGAGGATATCAGGTTCTACGAAGACCAAAAGACTGAGAGGAAAGGTCATATGTCTGGTCATGACAAGATTTTTGAGACAAGATCCCTGCAGCGAGGAATGAAAGACTGCAGCATAGACAAGAACAAGGTAAAACTAATTACTTTGAACGTTACAAAAAGTTTTAAATTTTACTCCATTGCGATATTTAGCATGTACTTAACAATTACTGTCTTAACATGTTGTACTATTTTACAGCTGCAGCAGAACAAGAGGCAGTTGTTCATGTGGATGACATTACCTGGGGTGACTCAACTGACAACGACGCTAACACAGAGGACATGGATTACCATCAGCCTCATCCTGGATGTTCTCACCATCAAGACACTGTGACTAGTGTGACTTTGACGTTTCCAAGGAAGGTCATGGAATGTGATGTCATCTGCAATACAGCTGATCATCTTGGTTTATCAGACAATCAAGTTACTGCCATGGTTTCTGCCACCTTGAAAGCTGGAGGGGCTGATCTGGATAACTTCGTCATCTCAACCTCAACAACACGTCGCAACAGAATGCTGTCCAGGTATAATATCAGCCAGAATCACATGTCCAATTTTTGTGAAAACCCCCCACAGTACGCTGCCTTACACTGGGATGGAAAGTTGCTCAAAGATGTCTTGGGCAGTGAACCTGGAAGTACCTCAGAGACTTTAGCTGTGCTAGTGTCTGGTCCACCTTCATACACTGAAGGAAAGTTATTGGGAGTACCTGTCATCGACAATTCTTCTGGCACAGCTCAGGCTGAGGCTTCAATGGATTTACTGGAGACATGGGAACTTACGGATAATGTTACTGCCCTTGTTTTTGACACTACATCCAGTAACAGTGGAGTTCACAGAGGAGCTGCCAAACTGCTAGAGAAAATACTAAACAAAAAGGTGTTTTATCTGGCCTGTCGACATCACATCCTGGAAATCCTAGTAGGAGCAGTTTGGGAGAAGCTGTTTGGGAAGGTGAAGGGGCCAGATAATCCCTGGTTTGAGCATCTGAAGGATGTTTGGACGGACTTGTCCAAGGAAAACCCAAAGATGCTGGCTATCAACAGCAAATGGCTGAAGGAAAAGAAAAAGAACAGTGAAGAAATACTCCAAGACATTCTAACAGCAGAAAGGCTTCCAAGAGCCGACTACAGGGAAATGGCTGAACTGACAGTCATTGTTCTTGGAGGAATGCCTCCTCGAGGTATTCACTGGAGTCGACCAGGCGCCATTCATCAGGCCAGATGGATGGCCAGAAACCTGTACTCCATGAAAATACTGATGTTTGCAGATCAACTTGAGTACGACGAAGACACTGTATCAAAGCTGGAAAGACTCAACACCTTCCTTGCGCTGTTCTACACTCCTGTATGGATGATGTCAATGTCTGCTGCAGATGCTCCCGTGAATGATCTAAGTCTAATCCAGGACATTGAAGTACAAGAAAACTGACCCAGAGCTTGCTGATGCAGTACTTAATAAGATGGAAAACCACAAATGGTACCTGACGCAGGAAGTCGTGCCATTTGCCCTGTTCAGCAGTAGATTGAGTGACACATTGAAGCACGACATTGCTGCCCAGTTACATGCCACTGAGAAGCCAGACAGCTTCAGAACAGGAAAGCCTCTATTCCAGAGAGTCACAGCTAAGACCACCCTGGTTGATCTCATTGGCCCAGAATCACATTTCCTGCTGGACACACTGAACATTGGATCCGAGTGGCTTCTGGAACCTGTCACGTCTTGGCCACAGAATGAGGACTACAGAAAAGCATTGGACTATGTTAAGAATCTGAAAGCGGTGAATGACATTGCTGAACGTGGTGTCAAGATGATGAGTGACTTTGCAAATGTCATAACAACAGATGCCAAGCAAAGGGACTATCTCCTTCAAGCTGTGGAGTTCAACAGATGCCGCTTTGACAGCTTCAAGAAACAAACTCTCAACAACTGACTGTGTAAATGTCATTATGAAATTAATCATCATGTAATGCTTTCACTTCTTGATCAATTAGACTTGTGACAAAATGTTAATCTCAAATTTGTGTCATGAATAAGGCGCCTTGTCTGCCTTGAGTATGAGAAAACGAATTTTGTGATATTTCTGAAATCTTTGTATGTACCAATGTGCCATTTCTTATTCCAAGACTATCATAATTGTATAAGTTAGAAAGGATTAAAAACACTTTAATTTGGTGCCTATTTTATTGCTCTATCTTGTTTAGATAAAAAGTTATAGTGCAAAACATGATTCAAGGGACCCTGGAACTGGTGCTTTGGCCGATTTCAAGGCAGAAAACTTAAAGCTCCATGCGGCAATGCTTCCCAACAACCTAGGTCAAAATGGTTGTGATTTTCGGCCTTTTCAGGTCAAAAAGCATGGGAAAAAGTACAGAAACCTATGAAAATAAGAAAAAGTTGATTTTTGAACAGGGCTACCCTGTGGTATTGCAGTTGGGTCTAATGAAATGAACCAGAAAAATGAACCAGTTCCAACTGGTTTGGATCAGCTGATCATACTTGTAGATGACCTTCAGCAAAAACTTAATATTTCGCAAAAGGGTTCCTTCATAAATAGTGTTTGTGATGAAGGTAAATCTTGTTGGAAATGAGCCAAACTTCAGGGACATGTTCATTAGACCCAATTGCAATACCACAGGGACCTTCAGCAATATTTGGTGACATTGGGGCAACTGGAGCACCCTAACAAGAGCATTGTAGAGGGTTCGAACAACCCTTTCACAAGGCAGTTGATATCCCCTCTTGTGGTAGCACTGGTGGTAATCCACCTAAACAGGATGTACAACCCAGGGTCCTTGAATTGACAATACCTCCAGATCCTCTTTATTAAACAATTCAGAGGGTAATATCTGCTCTTCTCATCCAGCCACATTTGGTTTACTTCACAATCAGTCTGCTAAAATCTTGCTTGCTTGTTATGTACACCCATATTCAGCTGAGGTCCTCAAGTATTGCTGGGTGAACATTGCACACCTTTCCTGAAGCCAGGGCTTTCAGGTTCTCAAGTGGACCCGACTCAGACACAGTGTTAATCTTTGGAGATAGCTAGTGGGTCGAGTCCATTTCTTGGTTCCAGCAGTGTGGGAGTCTTGTTTGCCCCTCAGTGACAGTCAGTGGAGGTGAGAAAAACTTCACCACCCGGGACCTTCCCTTTTCCCGTCATCAAGAAGCAGCCAGCTTATTCAATAAGTAGCCAAGTTACGGTATTCTATTTACTTCATCGTTCTCCCCGCAACAACATGATGAAACAGCTGGTGTTGGTGAACAACAGGAATACAGGACAGAACAAAATAGGAAGAGTCTACCAAACCTCACTTGCCAGTGTGACAGGTATACTGTATAGTTTAAAATATGAGTATGCTTTGAACACTCTTGTTGCTCTGTTGACAGTACCTTTGAAAAAATTATTTATAATCCATGTAACATTGCTAATAGTTAGTCCAAATCTTGGACACTGCTGTCCCATGAACATCTTGTTAGAATATTAATTTGATATAAAATAAATGTCTTTTACCAGGTATCAAGTAAGTGACAGAGCTGGAGCAGCAGTTGCATCAGCAGTTTTAGAGGATTATGTAATTATCACTACTACTGATAAGATGAATGTAATTGACAGGTAACAATCCAATTATCTTGTACATTAGTATCTGATTCAAATCAAGTATTTCACAAAAAGGCATATGTTTCAAACAAGTGTTGAAATTTAAATAGTTAGTCAAAACTTATGGGAGTAAATTTGCACTACGAACTTTGCAGGAACAATCTGAGAAGAGAATGTGAGAAATATCAAAGCCATAAGAAAAGAGGAGGGTAAATTGTTTGAATTGGTGGATGCTATTTATGTGGATGGTCACAAGGATGCAACAATGGTGATAGTTCAAGAAAACTGATGAAAGTGTTCAATATAAAAATACAATATTCTGAAGCTGTTTATTATTTTTTATTACTTTGTTTAATGAGTGATACTTTAGATTAATCTTAAGTTGATTTGTAATGTTTTCAGTAGAAAATTATACATATTTACCACAAATTGTCTAAAAAATTTGCAAAAAAAAAAGGCTGAAAATTGCAATTTTTGGCCAAAAATAATATAAATATGGAATTTTTGATGCATTATTGAGCCTGCAGCCCTCTGCGAATGTTTTAATCTGCTTCAGAGGTAAAAAATACATCATAAACAGTTTTTAAATTGTCTTTCTATCATGTCCAGAACCTGAGATAGGTCACTGGGTTCAAATTTTGGTCATGCGCACATACAATTTGTATAAACTGGCCGTTAGCAGTCACAGTTTTGTATGTATACACCACTCAAAATCGGTTTTAGTTTAATCCTGGACAAAAGACAACTATCTAGACCCCCTCAATTTTGATCCTGATACTTTTTATTTTTTCACTCTACCCTAATATTGAAAATCTAAACTTACTCTGGATGGGGTTTCTTAAGTTGATGTTTTCTTCAATAACAATAACAGTTAGAGAATACTGATCTTGTATTTTAGGAATATAAACATTAGTCAACAGCTGAGAGGAGTATTCTCTGAGATAACTAGTTAATACTTAAACTGAAAATCTTGAGCAAAGTAATACTTGGGTAGTTTCATTTCATAATGGTCATGTTTCTCTGGTTTTATGACTTGGTCAGATCTTTTAATGGCTTTTCATTTGAAGTATTTGTGGAGCTTACTTTACACCATTGTGGGGAGGTTTTATGATGTTGACATCTGTTTCCAACTGTTACAAATTATGGTGACCATTGGTATCTGAAAATGTCTATCTGGGTCATCCTCTGTACCTGTGGGAAACCTTTTTTAGTTGTTAGTCTGCCTGTAATGAAGACCTGTGTGTGTCTTTATAACTGTGATGAATTGAGCTCTTGGACTTTCACAAAGGATCTAAATAGGCAAAAATCACATTTGTAAGGTTACATTTTGTGGTTTCTTGAATGATGCCATTTGCTACACACTTGTAAAGTGTATTACCATATCAAATTCCACAATGTTCTTGCAGTAAAACTGTAGGCCAATAATGTGTTTTATGACCACTGCTAAATTTACAATGTATTTATTACTCAGAACATTTATACTTTAAGTCGGGGGTTCCAAACCTTTTGGACTGGCAAGTTACTTCAAGAATTATGGTTTATTCAGCAGGCACCATGACTCTAAGACTGTTTGTAAACCTAACAAAGAAAGAAGCATTAAGTAATTATTTGTAAGAATTGTTTATGAACTATTTGGAAAAAGTAAAAATTATGAATTGATTTATGATATTCTGAAAGAATTTTAATGTTAAATGACTTCTTGACCTAAAGCCCCTAAAGTGTCATAGTATTGAGTTTCTGAGTCTGGTATGTTGGCACCTTGGAAACCCTCCCTGAGCACCATGGTACCTGCAGGATGTGGGTTAGAAGCCCCTGCTTAAATCAATAAAGAATTTTTCCTCTTAAAAACCATCCTCCTACAAATTTAATGGGAGTAGGTTTAGCTTTATAAAATTCATGATCAGTGAATTGAATTGGCATAAATGTTTTTGTTCATCAGTGATTTAATCATTATCTCAATACAGGCATAAAGATTCAGCATCAAATGTACCTTCAACCTTAACTAAGATAAATTCAGAGGGGCCATACTGTATTGAACTAATCTGTCCATTCATCACACTTTCATGTCTAGGATATAACTTTTGAACTGCTCAACATAAATTGATGACCCCCCCCCCCCCCCCTTACACACGCACATACATATGGATCATATGGATCATCAGAAGATGGTGTTATGAAGAAGAATTGGGTCCCCTACATTGAAGGTCAGAATCACATAGAGGTCAAAGATCAAATGGAACTTTTAAGTGTCTCTACGCCATAACTTTTGAATGACCCAACATACATTGATGAAATTTCTTACAAACATCAAGCTTCACAAGATGTGTCATGAGCAAGAATCAGGTTCATGCATCAAAGGTCAAAGGTCAAGTGGGGCCCCATGCCATAACTTTTAAATCACTCAACATAAATTGATGAAACTACAAACTTATGGGTTATCACAAGACAATGTGTTATGAGCAGAAAGGTCCCTGCATCAAAGGTCAAGGTCACAAATATAGGTGGGGACAGTGATGTGCCAACATAAGTTGTTTTTAACCCTGTATTGTGTAAAGCAATTAATTAATGCCATATTTCATTTCCAGGAACAGTCCAAGCAGAACTTAACACAGAAATTTGACTTTGACAAGAACGAGTTTTTGGCTAGTGATGAACAACCAGAATGTACTCCTGTATTTGGTGAAACTTACGTTGATAATTTATTTAATGTTGAAAATGAAGAGCGTGATAAAGTGCAAAAAAACATAATTAGGTGCCCAGCTTGTCCATATGAAACAAAAGAAAAACATAGTCTTAAGATTCATTTCAGAATTCACAGAGAGAAAAACCTTTTAAGTGTGGAGATTGTTCATTTAGTGCAACAAGAAAAGCTGATTTGAATAAGCATTTAAGAATTCACACTGGAGAAAAACCTTTTAAATGTGGAGATTGTTCTTTTAGTGCAGCAAGAAGTTCTAATCTCAAAGCTCATTTAAGAACACACACGGGAGAAAAACCTTTTAAGTGTGGGATTGTTCCTATAGCTCAGCAACAAGTTCAAGCCTCAAAACTCATATAAGAATTCACACTGGAGAAAAACCTTATAAGTGTGGAGTTTGTTCCTATAGTGCAATAAAAAGTTCTTACCTCAAAGCTCATTTAAGAACTCATACAGGGGAAAAACCTTATAAATGTGAAGATTGTTCTTTTAGTGCAGCAACAAGCTCTGAGGTGAAAAAGCATTCAAGAATTCACACAGGAGAAAAACCTTTTAAGTGTGGTGTTTGTTCCTATAGTACAACAACAAGTTCAAGCCTTAAAATTCATATAAGAACTCATACTGGAGAAAAACCTTTTGAATGTAACAGTTGTTCTTTTTGTTCTGCAACCAGTCATGTCCTTAAAAAGCATAAAAGAATTCATATGAAGTAATAAAACCAGAAGCAGAATGGCCATGGTACACAGTACATAAACATTAAAGATAGAAAAAAAAAAAATCAACAAAATAAAATGAGCAATAGAACTCAAGAGCATCTGCTTTATCATAGCATTATTCATAACAGGAAATTTGAGTCTAGACACCTAAACAAGAAACAAAAAGCAGATCATGAAAAAATCAAGGATACTTAATTGATAAAAACTAGATAAAAAATCATTAAGGTTGAAAAATTCATGAAACAGTAATCACCTTCAGGAAGATTAAGAAATTGGACAAGGAATATCAGAGACAGATGCTGATTTAGGACAGTCCTCCAACTGCAAGCACCATTGTGGGATAAAAAGGAATAGCTCAAACTGGAGATGAGGAGAGGAGATGCAAAGTGAAACAACATCAAAATACATTCCAAGATAGTACAAGATTTTTATACATATCTGATTAAAGGCACAGACAGGTTAACAAACCACCTCTGAAACAAGACAGAGGAATTTTGGAGAGGCATGTTTGAAAATAAAAAGCAGCAGAAACCAAATACAGATTGAATAGAAAAAACTAAAGGAAAAGGGAGGCCAAATGTGGAAAATATCACCACCACAGATGGGCACTTAAAAGAAAGAAATGAACTCCCAATTTTCAAAATGATGGGGCCTGATCAAATACAAAATTTATTTGGTAGAAGCGGGTCATTGGATTGCAGAAATTCTTTGCCTCTGTTTTTAATGGGATTAGGAGAACTGCTGGACTGGCTCACAACTGCAGCACAACTTTGCTACTGGAAACAAGCTAAACTCATTTACTAAACTAGTATAGATCCATCTGCTCCCAATCATCAACATGCAGATTGTTGACTGGAATACGAGTCATCATGTACTGGGCATCTAATAGAACATAGCTACCAGCCTACCTGGGAGAAAAAATTCTTAACATGGTCTGGATCAACTTTCATACATTATATATTGCATTTATGAATCACTGGTATATGGGGGGTATGTGGTACATAGGGGGGGGGGGCTGGCAATGTGCCGGCTCAAGGTCTATGAAGCTGTCTGGGTAAACTGTGGAGTAGTCTGCAGGGCTGGGCTGTGGATAATGTTGGCATGAGACAGGTGCATTATTTTCATATCAGCTGATGAAGTGAATGCAAGCGATTGAGGATTGTTCCTGATGCAACCTCACTGCAGTGGGAGAGTGCATTTGGGTATAAAATGAATCACTAAAACACATTGTAATAATAGAATTTGTGCAAAAATTAATAGAGAAATGGAAAGTCAGCTTTAATGTAAACTGAGAAGGTTGAATCAGAATAAACTTGAAAATCAAGAGGTTATTCATAGGCAACAGTTCATCACCACTACTATTTTGCTCTGCCACTGACCCACTTAACTCTTTGACTGAATGAACAAATTAAAATGGCTGTAGGTATATGTATACTTTAGCATTGGAAATTATTTATGCATTTTAGCATCAGAAATTATAACTTTATTATTAAAAGGATTAAAATGATATTAGAACTGATAAATGTTATTAATGGATATAATCAAATGCAAAAAATAAGTTAGTTTTATATTTATTTCTCCATAAGAATTCATGAATATAGTTACACCATGTTGATGACATAGCTTCTTCTTTGCCCAGTTAGGTCACCTGTATGCCCTTGATGATTGGTTAGGTTAAGTTGATATTTTCGCTTAAACTAACGAAAATATCACGACTTAACTGAACCAATCATCAAGGATGTACAGTAGGCCAGGTCAAAAATGGGAAATTTTTTTATTTCTTAAAAAGTACACTATGTGAGAAGTTTCATTTTATCATAACAAAATATTAAAATATCAAGCATGTGCTACCCGTAGCACACACCCTCCCCCCCCCTTTTTACCCTCATACTTGCATATATTTAAATGGAAAAAAAATATTAAAAAATCAAGCATGTGCTACCCTAGTACCCCAATCACATGCTGCCCCTCCCTTTTTTACCTTCATATTTGCATATGTTTAATGGTGTTGTATGTTACATGATAAGTTGTTTATTTAATGCTTGATATTTTTATGTTTCAGATAAATAGAAATAATTTGCATTTGCTGGTTTTTGTGTGCCATTGTGAAGAAGCTAAATCAAAAGGATCAGTAACTGCTAATGATTGTCACAGGGTTGTTGTGTTGTAAAAGATATTGAAGACATTTGGATGAAATTTTCTTTTCCTACGATTAACACCAGTTAGTCAGTCGACTAATAGAAGAAGCCTCAAAATTGAACAAGGTGCCATTACATTGAAGAAATGAAGGTTTTGTGCCTTAAAAGTAGCTCAGTATGATGAAATGTTTGATATATCTTCTTGTGAATGCTATGATAAGGGAATTGATAGGAAATCTTGCAGGTGTAAGGATAAAATACCAATGGCAGAATGGGAGTCTTTTGTGGGTCAAAAACAAGGAAAAAATCAGTTAGGACCAATGATAGCATAGCTAGTTCAACAAAGAAGAGATCTTTAGCAAGAGCCCAAGAAGCACAAAACTGTCAACTAAAAGCACAAGAAGAAATGACTGAAGCCACCAATGTTTTACCATCGGAATTTATAGAAAGTGCCAAAGAAGACATGAATGTAGATTATGAGGCTGATTTAGAATTGACTGAGAATATTCAGAACAGGCACTCCTATAAAAACCTAGCATTAACAGCAGATCATTATCATGTAAGTTGTAGAGCTGTAGCTGCAATAGTCAATGCAGCTTTAAAAGATATGGGAATCCTTAACCACACAAACATGCTTGACAGAAAGAAATTAGAGAGAGAAAGAAATTGCATGGGTGAAACAAATATTTTTAGGTCTAAATCCAAAAATCTGAAGATAGAGTGCCTTAGATTTGATGGAAGGAAAGATGACACATTAAGTAAAAGTGGAAAGATAAAAGAAGAACACTATGTTATTGTGAAAGAACCTGGAGGCATCTATGTAGACCATGTCACACCAGATAATGGAACTGCTCGCTGCACAGCAGAAGAGTTGATAACTATTATTACAGACTCGAACAGTACAGATACTATCAAAGCTTTACTGTGTGATGGTACTCCTGTAAATACAGGAAAAATTGGTGGAGCCATAAAACTGGTTGAAATTCATCTTAACAGACCAGTGCAGTGGTTGGTGTGCCTCTTGCATTTGAATGAGCTACCTTTTATGCATGTCTACAAAGCCATTGATGGTAAAACAACAGGTCCAAATACTTTTGTGGGTTCAATTGGGAATAAACTGAAAAGAGATTTAACAAAATTGGAGGTAGTCAAATATTCTCGCGTAAAGGGAAACATTAAAGAAATTCCAGCAAATGTTGTGAAGGAGCTAAGCAGTGATCAAAGATATCTCTATGATATGTGTCTGGTAGTGCAAACTGGAGACACTTCTCAAGATCTGTCCACTCGATCCCCAGGTACCCTTCACCATGCTTGCTGGCTAACTCTAGCCAACAGGGTTCTTCGATTATATATCTCAATGATGCCAAATCCTGATAAAAACCTTCAAGATATAGTCAAGATTATTATGCAGTTCTATTCTCCAGGGTGGTTTTGGATAAAATCTCATCCCAATGCAACTGATGGTGCATATAACTTTTGGCATTTAATGTGCTTGCTTCAAAATTTAGATGAACAACATAGATCAATCATAGAACCAGTATTAAAGAATAATGCCTACTTTGCCCACCCAGAAAATATATTCATATCAATGATAACTGACAAGAGACTAGAAATTAGGGAGCAAGCTATTCAGAAAATCATCCACTCAAGAACAGGATTTTCAGGTACCAGAAACTTTGAGTTGCCTTGAACCCTCAATTTCCAATCTACTGACTACATCGAGATGATTGATTGGCAAAAAGAGATCATTACTCCTCCACCGCTGCTAAACAATTTTAGTGATGATGAGCTACAACAGGCCTGATGGAAGCCACTGGAGATAGCTTCTTTTTCCATGCCACAGTCAGTGTGGAAAGAGCAGTGAACCTAGTAACAAAGGCATGTCAGGAAAGAATAGGATATGACAACCATCAAAAGTTCATCTTAAACTCATTAGAATCAAGGCAAAAACTGCCCAAGTTTGAATGGAAGGCCCAATGGAATGAGTAAGAAACATATGAAATAAAATTTCCTTGTGATATTGAAAATTTCTTCCCTTTTGATATGATAAGGAACAATGAAAAGGTGAATTGAATTTTAGCACATTTATTATGCCTCTAATTTTTTCTTCTGAATATATTATGCTTAATTAATTTTCCTAATACTGTACATTATTAAATAAAATATTATATGTTAATAAAGATTTATGTCATCAAAAAACCTGAATGTAGAGTAAGTCTCATATAAAAGGAATATTCTTCAATATAGGTCAAAAAGTGAAAAATTGTGACGGGGGTAGGATGCTTTAAACAGTGAAAATAATTTATGAGGGGGTTCCTGTGTTCCATTCAAACCCCTCACAATATGTACCTTTTTCAGTATAAAATTTTGACCCAGCCTAGCGTATAGTTGACCTAACCGGGCAAAGAAGCAGCTACGTTGTCAACATGGTGCATTTATCAGTTGTAATATCATTTTAATACTTTTAATAAAGTTATGTTGAGGCTTACATATTTTTTGTCGATATTAAATGTATAAATAATTTCCGATGCTGAAGTATACGTATACCATGCCTGTATATTAATGGCCACTTGAAAATGGCAGAATTTGAGACAATGATTATGAGGGTCTGCAAGTGATCTGCCACAAAGCTTCTCTGAACTATGTACTATAATAATAATAATGTACATTATACTTCACTCTAAATATGGTAACATTGCAATTTAACAAAACATTGTAAAGCTGCTCTGTAGAGATATTAACTAATGTGCTAAACATTTAGATGCTTTGAAGAATAAATATATAATTAATAGTAAAATTTACTTCTCCATGTTTTATTGAGTTCGCATGCCCACTATTATAAATATATATATACACCTTTCAATGTTTCGACTATTCCACGTGATGATTCCTCATTTCACGAGGTCAAGCTTGTCGCCCCTCCTCTCGAGTTGGCCTGGTGAAGTAGTGAGTTGGTTTCATGTACTCTCCACCTCACATAGCCAGGTACACCCGGCTCACTGGGGATTGTTCTCAGCCAGGCATCTAGTCTTCTTTTGAAGATGTCCACTGTAACCCCATTCATGTTCCTTAGGTCTTTGGGCATCTGATTAAACAATTTTGGTCCTCTCACAACATAACTATTTTCTTTCAGGGTTAAGGATGTTCCCTGTCTAGCCTTTATTTGGGAACATGACAGTTTTCCTTTTCTACTTTCCACTGTTGTTTGGGGAGTTACAGGGTTCAGAGTAAGATTAGGGACTAGTTTCTCCATTATTTTCCAAGTGTAAATAATGGTCTCTCTCTCTCTCTCTCTCTCTCCTTTCCAGTGAATATAGGTTTAATTCATGTAACCTTTCCCAGTAGTTTAGTTCTTTGCACCCCTTGATCTTGGCTATGAAGCTTTTCTGAATCCCTTCTAGTTGTCTAATGTCTTCGTTTTTATGTGGGCATGTTAGGACTGAGCAATATTCCAATTTGGGTATGATCATGTTTTCAGTAGAGGAATCATTATATTCCTGTCCTTTCGTTTAAAGGTTCTCAGTATCTGCCCAGTTACTCTCTCTGCTCTGTTTACTGCAATCTTATTTTGTTTCAAATTTCACATCATCAGTCATTACAACCCCTAAATCTTTTGTTTAGAATTTCTCTGAATTTCCTGTCCATTTGGGTATAATATTCCATGGATTTTAGGTACTCTCTTTTTCCATACTGTAACAGCTGAAATTTCTGTGTTAAATTTCATATTGCTGTCTTCTGTCCACTTGTAGATTCTGTTCATGTTGGCTTGTAGAGATCCTATATCTTCTGGGTTTCTTATTTTTCTACTGATTTTTGTGTCATCTGCAAAGGATATTACTGTGCTGTCTCTGGTAATGTCCTCATCTATGTCAGTTAGCATGATTATGAAAACTAGTGGAGCTAATACTGTTCCTTGTGGTACTGAGCTGAGGACCTCTGATTCTGATGAAGATGCTCCTTGTACTGTAACGACTTGCTGCTGCTCACTAAGGAAATTCTATATTCATTTTCCTACTTTTCCTGTTACATGACTCCAGATTCCTGGATCTTGGGAGCATTGCTCCAGTAAATTTGACCATGAGAGAAAGTAAATTTGGGTTTGGGTTTTGTTCATCTGCTAGACTTTATGCAATTTTTTTGCGTATACGTTCTTGTACAAACCAATTTTTTTAAATTACAAATTTAGTTATTTTAAGTTTAGTTGGTAATTCCATATTTAACAATTATTTTTATTTTTTGTTAAGCTTCAATGTTTTGATAATTAAAATTTTATTAAAACGTATATTTTTTTAATATAAAATTATCAGGATTGGACTATGTTCCATTGATCTCGGCCAGGTTTGATAAATTGGCCAGATAATTACTTGTGCGGTTTTAAGTAATCCACCATGACTCTAGAATTGAAAAGTTTAGTTAAGTTTAAACTTACTTTTACTTACTTTAACTTACCTACTTTTACTTACTCTTCCTTACTTTTACTAAGTTTAAAGCACTTACTTTTACTTACTTTCATTGTACTATATTTACTTACTTTTACTCACTTTTACCATACTATATTTACTAACTTTTACTTATTTTGTATTTTTTCAGGTAGTCAATAATCAATAATGGATACTAATATTGATGAAGTTGGAGAGAAAAGTGAGGGTGTTAAAAGGGGTTACTTTTGTGGTCAATGCAAGAACAAATATTCAAAGAAGCAAAACTGGGAGGAACATTTTAATTCCAAAAAAAATATTTGTTACAATACAAGAGGTCCCACAGTTTGGGCCCACAGCTTAGATATTGCAGTAAAGAAATACCAGGATGAAGTGCAGCAAAGAGATACGGCAAAGCAGTCATTTAGTTTGTTCACAAAATGTGCTAGTGCTAGACCTCAGAAAAATGAACCAACTTCATCAACTGCTAATCTAGAAAATGAAACTTTTTCACTAGATGTTTCACAGACTGAAGAAAGTGCTTCTCCTCCACCTAAGAAACAAAAGGTAAGTGAGGAATCTGCACATCAGACTAACAAAACTGCTTTAAAGGAATTTGAAAATTCCCAAATCCAGAAGACATTGAATGCAATTTTGCGCCTAACAAAAGAAACTCACCAAGCTGTTGTGGTTAATAAAGAGAAGAGTCAAAATATGCCTTCAAGTTCAAGTGTTGCATCCAAATCTAATAAAGCAAAAAGCAACAAATTTGACATTTCCATAGCCCATTTAAGCAAGTGTAAATCAATACAAGAAATCCTGAACAATGATTTGATCAAATCTACATTCAAATTGGTGGAAAAGAAGGATCTAGGGCATGCTGATGATTCATTTTCAGTACCAAGTGATATAATGGAAAACATTGCAAATAGTGACACTAATATGCCTGATGTAGATATAGCTGTTGAGGATGAAGATGATGATAATCAAGAAGATATTGATGATGCTTCTGATGATAAAATGTTTACATTATATTGCATAGCTTGCACAGACCCCAAAGCATGTGCTTCAGACAAACATTCTAACATAAAAGGTTACTTCAATGTTAAAGATTTAACCTATGTATGCAAACAAGCAGGGCTGTGGAGTCTGAGTCGGAAGCAATTTTGGTGGTGCTGGAGTCGGAGTCGGTAAAAATGTACCGACTCCGACTCCGACCTCAATATAAATTTTAATAAATATGTTTTTGTGTGTGATATCACTGGCAGCTATGGTGGTTAAACCACTTAAATAATAAACACAATGTTTTCCATTTCAGACACTAATGCCATTAATTCATTTTTTCTTTTCAGATATTTTTTATTTTTAATGCTTATTTAATTTCGAGTTCTTTCTAAATTTCATAAGTTTTTAACTTTCAAGTCTAAAACCCCTTTCACAATGGCAAAGACACTTCCAACAAAGTCTGCAGTTTTTTAATATTTTACAATAACCACAGATGGGAAACATTTCGTGTGTCAGTGTATGATAGATGATGATGATGATGAAAAATTATGTGAAGCAAAAATCAGTGGTTTTACTGGCTCTGATAAAAATGCACCAACCAGAGCATCAAATTTGAAGAGACATTTGCAGTGTTTCCATCCCAAAATTTTAGAAGTTGTCATTGAGAAAGATAGTAATAAAAACCTTCCAACTACTTCAAAGTTAACAAAAGATCAGAAATCTACTGAATGACAAGCACCACTTACAAGATTCTTTACTACAGACAAAGTTACCGTAACAATGACCACAGATGATGATGCTTCACGTGGTGGTGATGAAATGCCTCTTGTGTAATTATCATCATAGCAGATTTAGAATTAATATACCTTCGGAGTCGGAGTTGGATAGACAAAAATTGAGGAGTCGGAGTCGGTTTTTATGTGCCGACTCCACAGCCCTGCAAACAAGGAGAAAATCAAGAGAGATGGTTTAGAAATCTGAAAACCCACCTGAAGAGACATTTAATTAAACTTCAGCATCATCAAAGAGCTGCTGTTTATGAAGTGATGAAAACATCTTCTCGGAACACTACTAAACGCATAGAAGACTTATGTGGCAACATCTTATACTACATAATGAAAACAAACACTGCATGGGCTCTATATCCAGTACTTCTAGCTGTATTACATAGGTCAGGTTGTGAGGTTGGAAATTTGAATCATAGCACACATGCGTGCAAGACAATTTGTGAGCTATTAGATAATCAACTTAAAGAACAAACTGTAAAGTGGTTCTTAGAACAAACTTCAGTAACAATAACAGCTGACATTGGAACAATTTTGGGATTAAGCATGCTAGTTGTATTAGTTATGAGTGAAGAAGATAAGACTGTAAAACTTGCTGGGATAAATTTAGTACGCAGCAAATCAGGAGTTTATTTGGCCAATGAAATTTTTGATGTGTTGAAGTCTCCTAATCACTTGAAACTATCTGAAGAAGCAATTAAATCCAAGGTATCTGGAATGGTTGGAGATGGGGCTTTTTGTAAGGACAAGAGCCATTTAAAATGAAATGAAAAAGTTGTTTGGAGAAAATTTCAAATTTCGATGGGACTTAATGCATCTTGTGAACAGAGCCCACGTTGATGCATTGAAGAAAATTTGTAAACTAAGTGAGCTTTTAGACTTTTCAGAATCACACTTCAAATCTGAGATCAGGCCTTGACTATACCAATATGGTTCTTGACAATATCATTGGTTTTAAGAGACCAAAACTCAAATCTGATACTCGCATGGTTAATTACGAATTTGATCAATTTGACAGATTTGTGGAAAATTGTTTTTTTTTTGATCATCCACAAGAGAAAGAAATTAGTGCCAAGTTCTATGTATTGATTTCCTATGTAACAAAGATTATGTTGCAAGTAGCTCAAAAACCACAGTTAGTGCAGAATTTGTAGAAAATATATTTTATAAAGAAGGAGGGAAAACTGTTATGTTAAGAGTGATGGAAACAATTTCCAAATTAGCTAATGGAGGAAATGCAAATGATGTAGTTTCTGAATTTAAGCACGATACCACAGGGCAGCAAAAGGAACTAACAGCTGAGGATTACATCCTAAATGAAGTTTACAAATACATCAAGAAACGTTCTGATTACTACCAGGTTGCTGAAGTTGCTAGACCATCCAGAACCAGATCTGAAAGTAGTTTTACAAAAGACTCAGTGATAAATTGGCTGACAGAATATATAGAACAGCTGTGGAAAGGAATCACAGAGAGATTAAAGCATTTTGATAAAGATGGATCAACTGCCTGGAGTGAAGCACCAGCTGAAGGGACATTCTCCATTCTTGGTTACATTGTTGAACACAAAGGATCCATTAAGCCATCTCATTTGACTAAGCTGTGCAGAATTGTGAAGGAGGGTCCAGCTCCAGGCACTAGATCTGCTGTAATGATCACACAGAAATGGTCTAACATTGCCCACTGTTGCTGCTGCAATGAATAAATAAACTTAAGGTGAGTTATAAACTGTACATTATTGTATTATTATGTTTAGCTAAAACAATTTGTAATTGGTATGTCGTCAATTCAAGAGTTTACTATCATTAACCTATCTAGTGGTGTAAGGGAAAAAAAAGTAAATTCAGAGCTGTGCTCCAGTAAATTTTTTCAAATCTGGAGTCGTGTCCTGTTATTCCCATATACTTCAGTTTATGTATTATGATTCCATGGTCACACTTGTCAAATGCTTTGGCAAAGTCTGTGTATATTACATCATAGTTTTCATTACTTTCCAGTGCATCAATAATGTTGTTATAGTGTTCCATTAGTTGTGATAGGCATGATCTGCCTGACTGAAACCCATGTTGGTTATCATTTAATTTTTTCAGAGTTTCCAAAGAGTCATAGATTTTCTGTCTAGGGTCATTCCATGTCAGTTCAACGGAATTTTGGGTCTAAAAAACGTGACCATCACCGATTATTTTGAAAATTGGCACACGTATAGATCTCGGTGAGAAAAACAGAATGGCACTTGTTTTAATACTCTAGGTCATATGGTTCCAGAGATATGGCCATTCGAATTTTGTAAAAATAGGTCCATTTCCAAGGTCATACCATATTTCAACATGAAATATCTCGGCTCCTATTGCACTTACAGAGACCATTTAAACACTATTTTAAAGCTTTTAAGCAGATCTACAACTTTGTTTCTGTTCATATTTTACTTCAGTGGTCAAAAAAAAGTTGATCTTATTTTTGACCTTTGACATGGTGTAGGTCATTTGATGTCACAACCGATTTTTTTCTCCTTTCACCCAATTTTGGGTACACATGTCTACCTTAACCTAAAACAAGATTTTTAGTGTTGATTAAGTTAGTATAGATGCTACAGCCATTTCAGTGGACCATGCCTACCTCCATTTTGACCAAGTACCTTTTTCCACCAAACTTTGGAGTGCTGTTTCTTTGGAACTGTTTGAGCTAGAGTGTTGAGAAAAGTACCATTAGATTTGTCTCACAGAGATCTATAATGTCTGCTATTTTTAAGACAATTTGCCTTTTAATATGTATATTAAAATAACCTATTCCTTTATTTTTACCAATTGAGTTATAAGAACCAATTCTTGTCTAGCTGGGTGAAACCATGAAAAAAGAGGCATCAACATCACTTTATATTTAAAAAAGGCAGTTATTAGGTATTTACAATATATTTTATGGAAGCCATTATTGTTACATTTATAATAATAATAAAGTATTTGTATATGCCTTTCAAGGTAATTATTTATCCTACCAAAGATTTGACCTTAGACAAAAACTGAGATCATTATTCAACAGCAAACAGTAAGAAAGAAAAACCTATAATAAGAGCCTTTAGTCCTGCCTAATAAGACTCAAATTTAAATAGGAATGCTAAGATACTAACCTAAATACAAAATATAATTAATAGATAATAAATGGTACAATAAACATAATGGTTTTAATAAACAATGATGATAAAAAATTTAAGTACCACTGAACTAACTTAACAGACATTTCATATGAAATACTGTATGTGTACCTAATATTATCAATGAAAAAAAAATAAAACAGGCTGGTAAAAAAAATCACATCAATGAGGCAAAAAAGATTACCTGTTGGCTGTTACACTACTAAATGCTCAAGCATAGATGTGGCCTTCTTCATTTCTGACGGTCAAAGTGTGTGTGCTGCCATTTTTTTTTTTTTTTTTTTTTTCCCCCCTACCATCTGCTCCTTTTACAGAAACAGTCTTTCAACCCTGGCATTTGTCTACTCACATCTGGTGAATGATAGGAGTCAATTACTTTGGCAGCAGTTTCACTATTCAGGCATTTCCCCAAACATGGATTAGGAGTTGAAAGCACTCCCTTCTCCCTCACCAAACTCTTTGCTTGCCTAGCCATGTAATCTGAGCACTTAAATTCTTCTCTGATCTTTACTTGTGTCCATCTTTTTGGTAGGATACTAAGAATTGTCAGTTTTTCACTTCGACTTGTCACTTGATTAAATTTCTCTTTTAGTTGTTGAAGAATCTCCAGTTCTGTATCATCTGAGTCACTGCATGAAATTGGTTGTTTAGTTGCAAGTTCAAGCTTTCTTTTCACGATTCTTTCTACTTTCCTCAACTTTCTCTTTGCGTAACCAGCACTGTCAGAGAGTTTACATGGTTTTATTGGGGTCTCATCAAGTGTGGCCAATGAAGCATTGAATTTACTAAGCTCATACTGCATTTCAACTACATCTCCAACAGTTTCTAGCTCAGATGGGGCACTTGAGGTGGATGGTGATTTTTCAAGTGATTCATATTCAGGCATTAGGGATGGATGATTTGCTAGTATATTTCAACAGGTTGCATATGTTTTATGATTATTTGTTAGTTTCAATTCAGGATTTTGATCAATCAAATTTTTAGTCAATGCATGAATGCCTTTTTTCACTTTTCCTTTGTGTTTTTTAAATGGGTCACAACAGAACCTACCCATATTCAAACTGCTGAAATCCATATTTATCTAAAAAGAAAAAAAACATGTAGCTTAAAAGCCAGGGTTGGGTTCAATTACACAAAATGGAAACATTACAATTTTTTTTATTTTTCTTCAAATTAATTAGTTAGTATTGTACTTCACAATTTCAAGATCAATTGCAATTACAATTAATTTTGTCTGAATCAATTACAATTACACAAATATAACTATCTATTCTATATATCTAAATATATATATAAAGTAAATATATATCTATAAAAATATATA
The DNA here is from genome assembly GCA_023014485.1 of Bathynomus jamesi. Lineage (NCBI taxonomy): Eukaryota > Metazoa > Arthropoda > Malacostraca > Isopoda > Cirolanidae > Bathynomus > Bathynomus jamesi. Next base: position 1,066,638 of record JAJOZX010000554.1, on the reverse strand, counting down.
TATCTATATCTAAGTATAACTAAATAAACTATCAAAGGTTTATTTTCATTGGATGATGTATGACTGCCAGATCTAGGGGTATAATTTTTAACAATTGACATTAATTGATCAATTACATCAGTTATAGCTCAAAAATCAATTACAATTACCTTTATTTTATTTTGAATCAATTACAATTAATGGAAATTAGGATCAATTAATTTAAAATATAATTATAATTATTCATTTTACAGATTGGAATAAATACAGATGCCAAAAAATCCTTGCTCCAAGGTTTAAATAAGCTTATTTTCACATGGGTACATACTGTTGTACACATGTTACAAAGTTAAGTAATGCTATTAAAACTCATCTAACTCTTAAAACTGAACTTATTCTATAGGGTAGTATCTATAGCGTAGTATAAGGTACTTATATACATACATAGCTCTACCTTTAAACAGGATAGCAGATTCAAAGTTCTTCACACTTTTGAATGTCCATATAAATTAGTTAATTATGTAATTTAAATTAACTATATTTTATAATTCTCTGAAATATACAAAAAAAAAAATTTTATAATAGGGCCAGATACTTATTCAACCAAATAACTGGGTTAGGTTAGGTTAGATAATTACCAATTTTTTTGAAAATTAGCAGATTATATATCTTAGTAAGAAAAATCTAATGGTATTTTTCTCAACACTCTAGCTCAAGCAGTTCCAAAGATACAGTGCTCCAAAGTTTGGTGGAAAAAGGTACTTGGTCAAAATGGAGGTGGGTATGGTCCACTGAAATGGCTGTAGCATCTATACTAACTTAATCAACACTAAAATTCTTGTTTTAGGTTAAGGTAGACATGTATACCCAAAATTGGGTGAAAGGAGAAAAAAATTGGTTGTGACATCAAATGACCTACACCATGTCAAAGGTCAAAAATAAGATCAACTTTCTTTTTTTACCACTGAGGTAAAATATGAATAGAAACAAAGTTGTAGATCTGCTTAAAAGCTTTAAAATAGTATTTAAATGGTCTCTGTAAGTGCAATAGGAGCTGAGATATTTCATGTTGAAATATGGTATGACCTAGGAAATTGACCTTTTTTTACAAAATTCGAAGGGCCATATCTCCCGAACCATATGACCTAGAGTGTTGAAACAAGCGCATTCTGTTTTTCTCACAGAGATCTATAAGTGTGCCAATTTTCAAAAAATCGGTGATGGTCACGTTTTTTTGCCGTTGAACTGACATGGAATGACCCTCTAACTATTCTTTCAAATATTTTGATGAGATGTAAGCGACACTGGCCTATAGTTTTTGGCCTCAGATCAATCTGCTCCTTTATATATTGGGACTATGTTCATGCTCTTCAGGATACCTGGTATTTCTCCCATGTTTAGTGATCGTCTCCTTATCCAATATAGGGGCTCAGCAATTGCATTCTTGCAGTTCTCGATCAGTGTGGCATTCCATTTGCCTGGTCCTGCTGATGTGCTTTTAGTTTCCCTATAGCTTGTGTAATATCATTTGTCGTAAACTCAAAGTCTGTTATACTTTCCCCTTGTAGTTCTTCAAAGAACGCATTTCTATCGCATATCAGTTTGTCAGTTTTTGGAATACTGAAAGATGATTTGTACTGAGCTCTTAATTTTTGGATATTTCTGTTTGAAAAATGAAGACATTGCTTTATCTGAATATCTAAGGTCCAATAGTCGCATGTTTTTTCAACTTCCTTTTTGATATTTGATATTCTGCAGTTTATCATTTAATATTTTTCTGATGTTTTTATCTTACAGTAACAATTTTGCAGTTACTCTTTTTCTCTTTCGGAACAATACCCTCTTCTCTCTCTCAAACCTGCTACTCTTTCCCCTTTGTTGTATTTTTGGGACATGTCATTCCACAATTCCCAGTGTCTTCTCCTCTAATTGTTAGCATCTCTTCCATTGTCTTGGCCTCGAAGATGCAGTCTATTACTTCCATGCTGGATGCAACATCTTTCCAGTTTATAGCTTTAGAGTGAAAATTAAAAATTTCGAATTTGCTTCTTTTTGTTGTTCATGTTCTTTCCTTTCTTGCTGCTTTTATATTGGTGGTTCTTTCAATAATGTTGTGATCCAATATTATAGTTGGGGATATTTCTTTTACTGAATATTGAATAACCTTTATTAATAATAAAATAAATACAATCATTTCAATTTACACTGACATGAATAATTTTGAAGCTCAACTATTTATTTTATTTAATTTGGCCCATAAGCTTAAGGCTTTACTGGGCTCTTATTAAAAATAAACTAGTTAACTAGTTGTCATTAATTAATAAATAAATAAATAAGTATTATTAATAGTTAAAACATGTATTAATCTTAAATTATCACTGACATGACAAATACAAGGTCACCACTGAAGGCACTATATCATTACGGTACCATACAAAGAAACCAATATTATACACAATCGATAAGAACTGAACAATCCCAAGAAATGTGTTTTTAATACTAGATTACACATGAGAAATTAATAATTAGTAAACAATAGTAATGGACATTAATCCTAGATTTTTGCTAGTATGCCATTATTAATCGGGATTTCAACTTAGTTTTAAACAAATTCATATTCACAGTATTTTTTTATATCAACATTTAAGGCATTCTGTAGTTTCAATCCAATGAAAATGGGTAGTTTTTGAGATGAAGACAATCCAAATTACAGGCCATTATATAGCTTAAAACTTAATTTTATTAATGCTGGCTTTCTTAATTTTTTCAGAATTTCATCATCAAAAATTTATTTAATTAAATGAAACATATTAAATAGTAGGATAACAATATAATAAGGATATACTTAGCATTTGTAATTATTATGGTAATTTAAATATGTATCTACTCTCTACATTCTACATACATGCTAAGTGCTAACTTCATACATATATGCTAATTTGTTTTAAGTTTTCTTGAGAAATTTTCTAAATCTTGAGCTGGAAAGACATACTGTATCCTTGTTCTGCCTCTTAAACTTGACTCAACTGTTCCAAATATGTTCTCGGGGGGAACAGGGCAAATATAGTCATCTGCAGGAAAAATGTATGAGGGCGCTATTCCTGAAGGATAAAGAAATTTAATCAAATAATCGTCATATTCTGCATCATACGACTCGACCAGTCCTAACCACAATTCTTTTTTGTACACACAACCGACAAAAGAGCCTACTTCTATTTCTTTTTTTTTTTTTGAAATAAATGTATTTTATTTGTTAGAAATGTGTAAAATGAACTGGATTTCCATAAAAAAAAAATAATAACTTTTATAAAGCCGCCATATTTGATGTCCAATACATTGGACATGATGACGCAAGTTGAGCATATTTATTTTGTATGATACTCAAGAAAACAATTTTTTTCTCTTTCTATGCAAAGTGCTTTTTGGCACTTTGAGCATACAATCAAAGATTTTTGCTTGCAATTATTGTTTGCACATCGAGAGGCATTCCTTTGGTTCGAAAACTTAGGAAAATGAGCCATCATGTCTAAGCGTGTAGCTACCGATGGATTAGGCATTGGAGCTATACATGGCCGTTTTGATTCTGAAGAACTGCTTTCATTCATGTTATTCAGGGTTCGAAACTTGTTAGCCTTTAGAAGCCCATCTGTAACTTCTTCCCTGAATGCTAACAGATCAGGGATGTCTTTCTTTTGCATCCCGATCTTCAGCACTTGCTTTCTATATTCCAACCAACTGTTACATACAGCCATGTCCACAGAGTGGAAAATAACTCTTAGGGTCCATTTCCTAGATCGAATAAGTATTCTATACAGGGCAAGCAACTGATCAATCATATCAACTCCCCCATTTTCATGTTATATATAGCCACAATATCAGGCCTTGTAACTTCAACATACTCTTTGGACTTCTTCTCCCATCTTTTCACCTTTGTAGCTTTACCAACATCCACAAACAAACTAGCTAAGGTTACATGTCTATTATCAAACCACCGTAGAACAAGTACTTCATGATCATTATCTACCCTGTAATCATAACTTCCATGACCTTCCTTTTTCAATTCCTTTTCATTTTTTAGTGGACATTTCTCAATTCTATTATCGCGTATAGTACCAACAGAGAAAATATCTCTACTTTTTAGATGTCGGGTGAGTTGAAGTGATGTGAAAAAGTTGTCAAATGCAATCTTGAAATTACATCCAGAGGGTAGTATTTTACAAAGCTAGAGAACAACACCACCCCCCAATCCAAATTCCTGATATTCTTTTTCAATTTCAGTTGTTTTACCGTGATAAGCAATAAAATTTGTAATCATTCCCTCGGATGTACATAAAACAAAGATCTTTATTCCCCATGGGTTTGGTTTTCCCCGTATGTACTGTTTGATGTTTAGCTGGCCAGTAAAGGGAACCATCATTTCATCGACACTATAATATTCATCCCTGGGTACTTTCAATACATCTATCTTTCACACTGTCTAAAATAGGCCTAACCTTCCAAAGCCTGTCATCATTTTGTAGTTTATCATTCACATCAACTAAATGCAAACATGATCGTAGTTTGAAAAACCTATTTACAGGCATTGCTTCAGCAATACCTGGTATCCTTGTCCCAGATTTAGATGACCAGTACATTCTTACCCTAGGCAAACCTAATGAGCCCATTTTCATGTGAATGCCAATAAGCACCTCTATCTCATTCGAATTAGTATGAATACTTGTCCCAGTACTATTTATAGTATACTGATTAGTTTTAGCAGCGAACAATTCCATAATTGAATCTGGTAAGTACTCTTTCAATAGATCATATGGCTTTGGTAGATGTGCAACCTCTTCATTTATATTTATATCATCAAACTTCCAGTCTATGTTCCTAACATTCAAAAGACACTTCCTCCATGCCGTGTTTTTAGCTACTTTTTTCATTCTTTTTTGTGGTCAAGTACTAACTGTAGCTTCCTCTTCCGCACTCTCCTCACTTGAATAATCAACCTCTTGAATAGTATAACCAACAGAATCTAACGGCGTGTAGTCGGCATCCTCTTCATCATCCAAATCTATCTCTTCCAAATTATCCAACATTTGCATAACTTCGTCATATTGCAATGTTCTGGGTGTATCTGAAAAAGAAAAAAACACTTGATTATATATATATATATATATATATATATATATAGCGAACAATTAACAAGCTTTAAAACAATAAAGTGACACTAAAAACGAACAATGAATAACAGCTATAAAATACAAAATGTAAAACTCAAAAACTAAAAAATTCACAGGCTATCTTTTAAAACACTAAAAAATTAAAAACCCACACTAAAAGGAACACACCTTAAGTCTAAGCAGCACAGATTCCGAGGCAAAACTAAAAAAACAGAAACATCTAAAACCAAGTAAAGGTTGGTTGTTCAAGATGTTCAGTTTAGACGGAGGGGAACGGATGAAATATCAGAGTTAAGCGAAGGGGAGTTTTTTTTAATACAGGGATTCTAGAAGTCTTAACGTTTGCTCACACGGAGCGGAATCTAAAATGTTAAAATTAGCTAAAGTTATATCGACTTTGCATAGAACAACATGGCTGCGTATAGCTGAAGCTTCTTTAGTTTTCAAAGGTTTGTCAGTTCTATGGCTTATGCAGTGTTTACTGATGCTAGCAGTGCTCATCAATTTTTTACATTTTTAAATAACTTGCATCCAAACATAAAGTTTACTCTGGAGGAAGAATCTGACTCCAAGCTGCCTTTCTTGGATTACTGATTAGCAGAGAGAGTGATTCTATTATTACTTCTTTATCGTAAGAAGACGTTCACTGGTCTTGGTCTCAATTTTTTAAGTTATTGTGATTTTAAATACAAGCTGGCATCTGTAAACACCCTACTTAACCGAGCGTATAATTTATGTTCCAACTATCAATGTCTGCATAATGAATTTGTTTTTTTAAAAAATATTTTGTGAATAATGGCTATCCTTTGCAGATTGTAGAAAACGCTATCAATAGATTTCTAGCTAACATTTACAAACCTAAAAAGTATAATTTTAACGTTCCTAAAAATGTATATTATCTTGTGCTCCCAGAAATGGGATATCTGAATTCCTATTGCCGTAATAACCTTCTGCCACTTCTTAGTAAATTTTATTGTCAAATAGATTTTAAACTAGTATTTGTCAACCGTCGTTCTATTGGCTCATATTTTAATGTTAAAGACCGTGTATCGGATGCTCTGCGCAGTGCTGTCGTTTATGACAAGTGTCCCCGATGTGATCGGAGCTATATTGGTAGCACTGTGCGGAGCCTCGAGTCGCGTTTCTGTGCCCATATGGGCATAAGCCATAGAACTGACAAACCTTTGAAAACTAAAGAAGCTTCAGCTATACGCAGCCATGTTGTTCTATGCAAAGTCGATATAACTTTAGCTAATTTTAACATTTTAGATTCCGCTCCGTGTGAGCAAACGTTAAGACTTCTAGAATCCCTGTATATTAAAAAAAACTCCCCTTCGCTTAACTCTGATATTTCATCCGTTCCCCTCCGTCTAAACTGAACATCTTGAACAACCAACCTTTACTTGGTTTTAGATGTTTCTGTTTTTTTAGTTTTGCCTCGGAATCTGTGCTGCTTAGACTTAAGGTGTGTTCCTTTTAGTGTGGGTTTTTAATTTTTAGTGTTTTAAAAGATAGCCTGTGAATTTTTTAGTTTTTTGAGTTTTACATTTTGTATTTTATAGCTGTTATTCATTGTTCGTTTTTAGTGTCACTTATATATATATATATATATAATATATATATATATATATATATATATATAGAGAGAGAGAGAGAGAGAGAGAGAGAGTTACAAGGAGTTACAAGGAAAAGAAGTACCTCAAAAGGCCTTGCGGCCCATACCGAGGAGGTACCAATGGCAACGGGTGCCAGGGAAAATTTTGTCTTTCAACTATGCTAGCAGTAGTAGAAAACTGGATAGAAAAGTAGAAGGCTCTCTCCCCCCTCCGCTCCCTCCCTGCCAGAGGCAGGTACGGAAAAAGGTTGAAGAAAATACCTTGACCCTGGAAAAGTAGCCAAGGAAATTTTACAGGAAAGTGGAGAATATATAAATAGCTCTATATTTAGCTTGCTCACAGAGACCGAGCAAGTGAACTCCTGCAGAGTTTTCTGAGGTTTTAATCTTAAACTATGAGTGTGTTCAGTACTTTGTCTAGCCTATTTTTAAACAGATTTACACTTTGACTGGAAACAACCTCTGAGGGAAGTTGGTTCCAGATATTAACTATTTTATAGGAAAAGAAAAAGAAATTTCCGCAGACTGAGGTCCTAAATGTCTTTACACACTCAAATAGTGTGCAAGATTTCGTCTAACCTTTTCTTGAACTGATCCACAGAGGAACTGTTCACAACTTCCGAAGGTAACCTGTTCCATGTGTAACAGATCTTATACGTAAAGTAATTCCCACACACACTAGTCCTAAACCGTTTCAAATCCAACTTCCAACCATTGTTGCGAGTTGGGTTATCATTTAAACTAAACATACTTCTAAAATCGACATCGTTGAACCCTCGTAAGAGCTTGAAAACCTCGATCAGTTGACTGCGCAGCCTCCGAGTTTCAAGCAAAACAAGTTCAGGGCGCGTAACCGTCGATTGTAGCCCATATGCCTAACGGAAGGGATTAACTTTGTGGCCCTCGCCTGCACTCTCTCCAGCCTCTCAATATCTTTCCTGAGGGTGGGCGACCAGAACTGCACAGCATACTCCAGGTACGGCCGAACAAGGGAATTGTACAGTGAGAGCACAATCTCCTTGTTCCGAAACTGAAATTGCCTCCTGATATAACCCAATAGTTTCTGGGCTTTCTTTTCCACCTCTACACACTGTTTCGTAAACTTAAGGTCGCTGCTAATTAGCACACCCAAGTCCTTTTCTAAATCAGTCACCTCGATATTACTGCCCAACATCGAGTAGTCCACTTGGGATTGGCGTAGCCAATGTGCATCACTTTGCATTTACCCAAGTAAATTTAAGAAAGAGCAATTTTTCTGCCTTATCTCCTCGCAAGCGGTTTCTTTTCTCATCATAGATCAGGCCAGCACCACTGAATAGTTGCTCACTTGGGCGGCTAGGCCTAAGTCAGTTTACCGTCTCAACCATTTTTAAAAATGCTCCTGCATTGAAGGCCACAGCTGAAAATGTGTGTCCCATTCTCCACAATTCTCAGCTCCGCAAATTCGCATTAAAAAAATGCGAATGCGAATCTAAAATTTTTGCGGAGGCTCCGCGGTTGCGAATGCGAAGCTTCGCTACGTCACTAGTATGTACATACACCGCTCTGACCTGCAAGTACACACCAAGAAGGTCTTAAGTTTGCAAAAGAGCTAAATCCAATTTTTGGATTAGCTTCATTTTTTATATATTCTCTGAATAATTCACGTAAATTACATAGCATCAATCTCTTCTGCATCTTCACTTTTTCTCCATTTTCATTAATAGTAAATTTATAATCCTTCATTCCTGGACACATTCGGCTATAGTCATCGCTCTTGTAAAATTCTCTCACAATCCTCTTCACTTCACTGGTTATGACCTTTCTTTTCGACATACTCAGAACATGCAGTAATATACCATATTCTTTTTGCAAACTCCGACTTTTTCTCACCAGATACGTAGAAGTTTCAAAGAATTCTGCTGTTTTTTCAATTGAAAATGGATATAAAGATATAATTTAATCTTGCGATCAGTTGTAGAAATAAATTTGTCTTTAAGCTCTTGCACGACATTTTCATACCTAAAATTATAAAAAAAAGAAATGAGTAAAAATCTAAGTTAAGTTAGTAAATTAAGTATTAAATTTTATTTTATTATCAAAAAAATCTATTGTTTCATTATGTATTGTACATATAAATAACAATAGGTACATGTTTTTAATGTACAGGGTGTCCCATAAGTCCAGCATCATAGGAAAAATAATAAAAAAAGACAAAACAAAAGCTTTTATTTACAGAACATGTTCAATATGTCCACCATTGTTTTCAATACACAAATTCAGACGTGATACCCAGTCAGCAAGCACACGGTGAATGATGTCAGGAGTAATGGTGTTACATGCCCCAATAATGCGCTGCTGCAAATGTTCAACACTCATAATTTTCTGTGGCCCCCAGAGATAAAAATCTAGTGGTGTGAGATCCGGGCTTCTAGCTGGCCATTCCACAGGCCCTCGATGTCCTATCCAATGACCAGGGAATTGTTGGTACAGGTATTCCTTTGGGTGCTGTAATGTGCAGGAGCGCCGTCTTGCTGGAACCATGTTGGGAAATTTCCTTCTTCGTTCAAGACACTGGGAAATGCTTCTTCCTTGAGCATACATAGGTAGGTGCCTCCAGTGACATGTTCATCGAAAAAGAGGGCCTATGATGCGATCCTTCCAAATGCCACACCATACCATCACCCGAGATGCACCTTGTTCCTTTGAAGAGGTATACCAGTGAGGGTTGTTTTGAGACCAGTAGCGGGTGTTCTGTTGATTTACCTCACCATTTCCATAAAAAACAGCCTCATCACTGAACAGAATGGTGGATGGGAAATTGGCATCCCGAGCATAAGAAAAATCTAAATTATGGTTTGTAGAAATAGAAAAATATGAATTTTTCCTATGATGCTGGACTTTTGGGACACCCTGTATAATAAACTTTTTGCCTTTTTAAATCATCATCCCAATGACCCTTTTTGGATGGGCCAGCAACAGTGTCTTCCTGGATAGAAGTCCTGTAGGCGGATTCTATACTTCTTCTAACTTGTCCTGATGTTGCCTGAAATTTTGAAGTGGCCTTTTTTTGTTTTTGCTGTGACATTAATCCAGCTGTAAAGAATTACATAAAATTACAATTGAGATACAAATATTAAGTTATATATGTATATGTAATGTATGTTAGTTGTCTAACTGAGACTTGGTTTATTAATTAGATAAAAATTAAATATATGTTTATTGAAAGATTTCATTAATTATATAAAAAAAATATATGGTTATTTAAAGATATTTACCCGTTTTTATGGGGGGCTCATCTAAATATGGTAATATTTTATCGCTAAGTATATCTTTATTATGTTGTGGATCTTCCAAAAAATTTCCTCAACATTTTTTCTTCAATAAATTTTTTTTTTAAATTGATGCCTTCAATGTCAAATCCTGAAATTTTTTTTTTTTTCAAAATTGTGTTTTTTAATTAAATTATCCAAATGAATGTAACATTTTTGGAAACTAGAGCTCATTCCGCTTCCATCCATATAAAGTTTATTAAGCTACGACAATTAGAAGCCAAGGTATAGGGATTTTAAAAATTCTTAGGTCACAATTTGGCCAAAATTTGACCTGACCCTACATTTTGACCTATTTGACCAATTTCAAAACAATTTGGGAATTTGTTTTTTTTTTCACTAAAAAATGCCCCCAGACCAAGTTTTATGCAAATTGAAGACATGACCGTGTTGTTTATCTGTCTATTTAACCTGGATTTACCCAATAACTTTATTGCTCATTTTTGGATGACAAAGATACCATTTAATGCATTAGCGGAGTTTCCCTAAACAAGGGTGCAGTACGTTATATAAGGAAGAGCAAGAGTATGATAGAGTCAATAAAACTTGTTTAGGGACTACATTTCTAAGTTTAAACATTATAGCAATGCCCCTTGAAATCTTTTTCGTGAGATAATTTACATGATCACTCCATTGCAAATTCTTATCTAGCATTACACCAAGAAATTTTGTTACAGTACACTCCTTTATGGCGATTTCATTAACATTTTCATCAAGATATACATTTCTTTTATTAGTAAAAATCATGAAATTTGTTTTACTGGTATTTAGGAAGAGTTTATTGGTGGTCAACCATTTCATTACACTGATGGATTCTGAATTAAATATATTCTTAGCTGAATTGACATCTTTGCAAGAAAAAGAGACAGTTGTTATCATCTGCAAACATTATGAAATTCTGTATATCAGATGAATGTGGAAGGTCATTTATATATAATAAAAATAACAGTGGACCCAGAAGTGAACCCTGGTGGCACATCATGTTTGACAAATGCTTTAGTTGAGCAAAACTTGTTTACTGATACAAAATGATGTCTATTGGACAAATAACTTTTAAACCAATCACTGATTGCTCCTCTAAAGCTGTAACAATATAATTTATTAAGTAGAATATTATGGTCTATTACCTCAAATGCTTTACTGAAATCCATAAATATTGATATCATTATTCCTTTGTTCTCTTTAGCTATATTTGCAATTTCCATAAGATTTAAAATAGCCATTTCTGTTGTTTTATTATTATGAAAGCCATATTGATTTGGAGTTAATAAATTGTAGGATTCTAAATATCGCTGCATTCTACTTTTTAAAATTTTGTCAAAAACTTTACTGAACACATAATGAACACATTGGCCTGAAATTTGTTGCTAGTGTAGGATCACCCCCTTTAAAAAGTGGTGTTATACAACCAGTTTTTAGCATTAATGGGAATATTCCTTTGGAAATGCTTTGAGTGATAACACAGCTCAACAAAAAAAATTTTTTGTTTCGTTGCCAAGGAAATTCGTACGAATTTAGGGTATTTTGGGGTTGCTGAATTCCAAAATGAAAGTAGTTTTTCCGATTTGGCTCTAGTTCTTGAGATAATGAATACCCTCAATTAATAGGAAACGTAACCATAACGCGTGCATATGGGAAACTACCGGAACATTCTAGATGGTGAGACACGTGAATATTCTTAGTGTTTACTCCGCGATCATTCTAGAATATTCCCCCTCCGTATATAAATCATCGGCCACCCAACCAGTAAGTAGGCTCCGCCTGAACATTAAATTTTTTGCATTTTTCCGTGTTTCAATGGGGTACCAATTATCTCATAAATTAGAGCCAATCTAGCAAAACCGATGTCATATTCGGAATCAGCACCACAAAGTTACCCCAAAATCACTCTAATATGATTGGCAATAAAATGAGTGTTGACCAGTGTAATTTTAGCCAAAGTTACAGATATCTTATCTTTAACAAGTTTCAATATAGGTACAGGAATGTTATGAATGTTATTTTTTGTATTTTTTAATTTACCAATAATATTCCAGACCTCAGTAGAGGTAGCAGGAACAAAAGAAAATGAATTTAGTGGGCTGGGTGGCATATATTCTAGAGGTGAGTGATCATTATTTATTAATTGTGAGCGAAGCTTATCCACTATTGAAGTAAAATGTGCATTTAAAGAGTCTGCAATAGCAGTATCATCAGTAATTTATTTATTATCAACATTTAATTTCTCTATTGAATTTTTCTTAATTTGTTTTCCGAGAAGACTGTTTATGGTTGTCCAAGTCTTTTTCATGTCTCCTTTATGTTTGGAAAATTGATTGCTTTATATAATAGTTATATTTTGCAATTTTGATTATTTTAGTAAATTTGTTTCTGTATTGAGAATATTGTGTTTTAGGAAATTTGCTTTGTAATTGCAATTTGAATAATTTATCTATGTTCTTTATTGAAGTGATAATTCCTGGAGTGATCCATGGATTTGCGACACTTTTGGGCGAAACCATTTTTCTCCTTAAAGGAAAGCAAATAGGTATTAAAAATATGGAATAAGGTGTCATAAAGAATTGAAACATATGATCTGGGTCATTTATAGGTTCGTCACAGTCAAATTGAGTATTTTCTACAGCCCCAATAAATTTTCTTTTGTTAACCTCTGAGAATATTCTGTAATCAGTAGTTGTTTTGTCCGCAAGATGAACAGTGTTATTGAATATAGTGTAAGTAGGGAAATGATCAATGATGTTTGTGGTTATAATTCCAGAATTTATGAGGGCATTGTTATTTACAAATATATTATCAATCGTACATTCTGTTATTCAACTGCCATAATTGCAGAGTCGAGTGGGTTTGGTAATAGTATGATTAAGATAAAAAGAATTCATTAAGTTTAAAAATTTATGAGAGATTGCTTCAGATTGCAAATTGATGTTGAAGTCACCTGCAACTATGGCATTTGATTTATGGAAGTTGCACATGTTATCTAAGTGAAGTAAAAAGCTATTGATATTAGTATTAGGTGGTCTATATATTGCATGGACAGAATATACATTACTTTTGTCTTTTTATTAACAATCAGGTTTTCATTGTCCCTATTACATACAGAAAATACTTCATTAGAGTCGTAAGTTTGATGCGCATACACAGAGATACCCCGACCAATCTGATCATCTCTTACAGTATAATAAGCAACGTAATTATCTATATTATACAGGTTTTTAATACTACTATTTAACCAGGTTTCCATGAGAATTATAACACTAAATTTGACCGTAGAAGTTTTCAAAAGGGCCAATAAGTAGTTATACAGGGTGTCCCTAAAGTCTGGACACATAGGAAATATCACTAACTATAACTAACTATATGTTATTATTATTTTATTATCTTAAATTCATGCAACTGAGGCCTAAGGTAGGCCCACATCGAATCAGCAACCCTGAGGTAGGACCAAATAGGACCTCCAAGTCCATAACTTATGGACTTGGAGGTCCTATTTGGTCCTACCTCAGGGTTGCTGATTCGATGTGGGCCTACCTTAGGCCTCAGTTGCATGAATTTAAGATAATAATAATAATAATAATAACAATAACATATAGTTAGTTATAGTTAGTGATATTTCCTATGTGTCCAGACTTTAGGGACACCCTGTAGTTCCTAGGTAAGCTTCGAATGTTTAGATTTTGCACAAAGATTTTTATAAATATCTCTTTGTAATACAAAGGCATTAAACTCATCCATCGATGAGACCATGCAATTGCCTACACCAGATTCCTGTTCTAGATTCTCTAAACTAGATATAGAGTTTTTTGGTGATGAATTGAAATGATTAATATCGGCACATATACTATGAAAGTCTTTATCGATGAAAGCCATTTAACAGTAGTTTTCAAACAATTTCACTAAATACAGAATACCGGAATAGGGAGTTACTGCCCAGTTGAGCCGAGAATGAGAGAGTCGACTGATGAGATTGTATGCAGAGTTATTTGCAAGCCTCCTGTGTGCTGACTGTTGGCTGGCGTTTTCGTAGTTCTCATAGCTTCGAATGCTTTTTCACTAATGAGGTGAACTCCTTTGACCGAAGTATTCCGCATTGGAGGAGTCTCTCTTTCTTTAATAATTAACTTCGCTCCAAGGAAGTAGGCAACTTTCCCGAGTCTCCTCGTTTCTCCGAGTTTAGGGAGTTTTTCTTTACGAATTTTACGTGTTTCCTCACATACGTCGTCATTGATGAAGATTTTTTATCCTTAGCTTTCTTCTGTTTTTTAGTATTAAATCTCTGAGTTTCATCCTCACATATTACTTTTATAGCTGAAGTGGGTGTCTTAGATTCAGTCGTGTCTTTAACTCTAGAATTTGTCTTCTGTGGTGGAATTTGGTTTTTTAATCTAAAAGCACTTTTGATCTTAATATTCCCCAAATTCAGTCTATCTTTTATTATGTCCACCTTTTTCTTCGTTTCACCATTTGTCTCTATTCATTTCAGATACCCCCATTATGATTAAGTTATTGGCACATGAATTATCGTCTAAGCTGTTTAATTTATTCCTAATTGAATCATGCACGTTTTTTATCATCTCCATGCTACGGTTATTTTTAGTAAGCGAGTTTAAACTGGAGTTAAGATCCTTTATCTCATCGTGTGCATACTGAATGCTCTTTTCGAGCTCTATATTTCAGTTCTGCATTGTCCCTCTTTAACAATTCGTTATTATGTTGCACAACTTTTGTTACTGCCTCAAAGTCTTTGATTACACTATTAATTTTGTGTACTAAGTCAAAGAGGGAATTATACTTATTTGCTAGGTCCTTCATTTCAGATTTCAGGGCATTTACCTGACCTTTGGAAGCCATTTTGAGCAATTTATGGGGTTAAAATTCACTCGTTCGTTCAGATGTTTAAAGGTCTCGGTTGTTTGTATACCCGTTACTTCAAGGTCACTGCTTGCCACTTTGTAGGACTATAAAGGTAGTGCTGGATGTCACTAGAAAATTTTTAAGATATATTTTATGTAATATTATTAGTTAAGTATTGCAGTTTATCTGATGAGGTTGTAACTGCGTAAGCTTGGCACATTCACAAATTTTAGTGGAGAAGTAACACAATGGTTCACTGACTTCACCACTGTTAATTTTGATAGGAAGAAGGAGCACGAAACTGACAAGCGTCACCGGCACTGGCAGTTAGGTTGCTGTTGTTTGTGAACACTAAATCTAGGTAGTTATTTTTTCTTGTGTTTTCTGTTATTTCTTGTGTTAACATAAATTCATCAGCCAGAGCTAGTAGCATTTTTAGCTGCTGCTGGTCTTCCCGTGTGCCCACCTTGTCCTGGTGTACACATATTTTTTCCTATCCTTTTATATTTCATGAATGGAAAATTAAAATCACCACAGAGAAAAATATTTGGTGTTGGAGAGTAGATCATTTACCCAGTTTCTTACTTCTGTAATGGAATCAGAGAATTTTGAGGTTGGCATGTTCGGGGGTCTGTACGTTACAATTAGCACCATATTTCATTCAACTTTTGCTGTTACACATTCTACGTAGCTGTTTGAGGTACTCATAGTCATTTCTGCCATATGCCTTTCGTGTGTATAAATAGCACATCCTCCTTTATGTCTCACTGTTCTGTCGGCTCGGAGGATGTTATAGTTGTCAATTTGTATTTCTTTTTTATCAATACAGAACTCAGTGTTCACAGTTCGCCTGGCAGTCCTTTAGATGGGTTTCCGTGAGGCATGCAAAGTCTGCTCCGGTTTCTTGCACGAGTTCTTTCAGGTATAAAACTTTGTCCGGGGAATGATTTGATTTAAGGCCCTGAATGTGTTGGCTAGGATTATTTTTACTTTTTCTCTATCACTGTCACATACATTCGATTCGTTTTCCAATAGTGGTGCCAGTTTCATTGTCTTGTGGTCCTCCGAGAATTTGCCCCTCTTCATCTTTGCCGGTACCTGTTGTCTCAATAATGCATGAAGTGGCTCTGTGCGTCCCTTCTGCCCGGTTCTCGGATTCCTATATTTGTCAGCTGACTTTGTATTTGCTGGATGGTATTTAGCATGAATTGTGTTGGCTACGTCTAAAAAATTTGGTAGCCCTCTTTGATGTTTGTTTTTCCTGTTCACCTGTTGCGTTCTTTTGAGGGTGGTGGTAATGGTGGTAATGGCATTTTTGTCCATATTTGCACCTCCCATATCTTGCATAGGTGTTGCAGAAAGTAATGTGGTGGAACTTGCACTTTTTTTCAAATCTGCAATATTCTCTTGTATAATGTGTGTTACACAATGTGGGATGTGCATAGATGCATTGCCCATCCCGATATCTGCAGTAACCTTTTGCGTATAGTATTTACAAACAGTATTTTTTCTACGCTTCTCCTTCTTGTTATCTGGTTATCTTCTATGTTTTTAATTTTGATATTATCATTATTTTTCTTTGGCTGTTTATTTCCTACGTTCTTATTTTTTATCTTTTGGTTCGTTGGGCAGTTTTGCTACCTCGCAACTTTTACCTGTCTCATTTCTTTCATCTATGTCTTCATTCTGTATTATATTGTTATTCATTATTATATTGTTATTTGTTGTTTCGACTTCTCTCTCATCCACCCAAATTGTCATTGGGACATTTCCAGACTCTTGTCTCCCCATTTTACCCTCCTTTTCCGTAACACTCAAATTCGCTTTCTCCATTTCTTTAAATACCACAAAGGAGTTTACAGTCTGCATACACGCGGCACACAGAAATGTGACTCCTGCGATCTGTTTAGCATTCGAGGCGAGGGATATTTTCCTATCATCCCAATTCATGCAGATAAAGTCGTGCAGAAATTGCATCTTATTGCTGTTTTCTCAGTTGTTTCCAGATTACACAAATTGCAGATTAAGTGAGAATTTGGACCCATGGTCATGCTATTTATTTATTATCGTGAAAAGAAATATACACACAAATTATTTATTTATTTTTTCCCTTTCTTTCTCTTTCCTTTCCTTTCGATGGTCATGAGGGTTTTCTGACCTTTGCGTTTTATGACCTTTTTCCTGCCTTGTTTCATAATTTTCTCGAATGCAACCGTATATATATATATATATATTTTTTTTTTAAGTTCGGGAAGAACCGATTCGCCTCTATTTAAAAGGGCATATCTCAGCGGAAAAATAAAGAAAAAGTGAGAGGAAAGACAGAGGAAAAAGAAAGGGTGGAGGGGACAGTCGAAGTGGAAAAAGACCAAGGATGAGAAAGACTGCAGGGTCGAGCCCCATCATCCTTGGGTGCTAGGGCCGGGAGGGCGCACGTGAAACCTCCAGGAACAAGCACGTACAAACGAGCACAAAGAGCACTCAAAAGCACGAGCTTAGAACCCCCTTGCAGGGATATATATATATATATATATATATTAGTGTAGGCAGAATGTGTAGTGTTCCCAAATTAAAGCCCCGACAAGGGACCTCCTCAACTCTGAAGGAAAATAGCTTGGTTGTCAGGGGGACAAGAATTTTCAACCAGCTTCCAAAGGACCTCAGAAACATTACAGGGGTCAAAGTTGAAGTCTTCAAGAGAAGACTAGATGCTTGGCTCAGGACGGTACCAGATAATCCGGGTGTACCTGCCCATGTACGGTGGAGAGCACATGAGAGCAACTCGCTCCTCCACCAAGCTAGGACTAGAGGCGGGGCCACCAGCTTGACCTTCGTGTGAAGAAAACCCGACGCATGGAACCCAAACAACGTTAACAAAGTTATATATAATAGAGATGTACCGACGAGTCGGTAAATAGTCGGTAGTCGCCACAGTCGACCTATTCAGCTGACTATTTGTAGTCGGCTATTATTGACCGATTAGTCGGCTTAGTTGCTAAATGTTTGCAAAGTATCTACTCATAATTTATCATTATTATTATCACTGTAAGTACAAAACGCAACCCATTTTAAGTTTCTTTTTCCTTGATATCTGACTCTGCCTTTGATTCCATAGTTCGTATCGCTGGATCAGTCTTTCAACCAAGGGTGAACACACTGCATTTTATTATCAACACTAGGATAAATAATAATCTATAATGGTGCAATAACTGATGTTGCCATTTTGGCAAGCATTAAATTTATATGGAACCTATACCAAAAGCTCTAAATAGCCTAATAATGCCTATGCATTACAGATATATTTAAATAGAAATGAATAAATGTGTAGCAGGCATGAATTTAAAATACTTTTGTCTGCAAACCTAAGAAAGAATGAGTTCTTATAGTCGGCCGACTTCTGAAAGCCGACTAGTCGGCAGTCGGCCATAATTCGCAGTAGGTACATCTCAAATATATATAGAGGTGCAACAAGCTTGACCTACGTGAAATGAGGAGTCATCGCATGGAACATTTGAAAGATTGAAAAGTGTGTGTGTATATAAACTTTATCCCCTTTGCCTTGTTCGCAGCTATGGGGCGCGTCCCTCTGTGGCCAATGTAGGAATGCATCTTCCTTTGATGTAAGGGCTCTCTCTGCCTTCGTGGACCATTGGACTCCTCTTGGGACCCAGTTGATCTGCTTATATTGCTTTCTTTCTTTCTCCTTTCCCCAACTCCTTTTGGCTTTGTTTTGTACCTTGATTTGACCCTTCCCTTGGACCTTGGGTGAGGGAGATGGTTGTCCTTCACCCTTGTTACCCTTAAACCAAACACAAGCCCTGACCCTGCCAACTCTTACCGCGCATTGGATGAAAGTGGCCGCCTTTTAGGCACGGGGACTGGGTATGGATGTATCTCCCCTGCGTGACATCTATTGGCTGTGGGACTGAGTGTGCCCACGATTCGCTTTTCCCTTGTTGGAATGGGTGGTGGCTGGAAGCGTGCGGAGGATGAAATTTTTTTTTTTTGCTATGGCTTCTTCTCAGCTTACAACCCCTGCTTCTGATTCTCGGACTACGGTTTTGGATACTCCTCTCTAGCACCTATTGTTTCTTCGGGGATGGTCCTGTCCAGACTACTACTACTTCGATCTCTCTGCCGTTATCTTCCACCAAGATGGTTGATTCTCGCCCTCGTATGTCTACCATTGCTACTTTGGAACCTTATGCTCCTCGGGGGTTTTCTCGGGGGTTCTCCTTCCCATGAACACCGACGAACCCGTCGATCTCGGAAGCCCATTTCCGTCCCTCTCGACTTCTATCATCTTTTTATTATTAAACTGACCACCTCTCGTTCTTTGCTTACCCACTGTGTTGCGGTCTTTCGCAGTCTTGCGGCTTCTGCGAAGTCTCTCGGGAGGATATTTCGGAGCTCCGTGATGGGTCGTTACTCAATACTCATCAAATCTTGATCTCCAAAACAGAGTGGTGCCCTGGTTACGATATCCACCTTGGGCGATTGTCCAGTGTCTTGCGCCCTCGACTCGAGGATGAACTCTTGCCAGGGTACGACCTGTGCCCCTCAACTCTTAGACGTCTCGGAGGAGGACTTCCGCTCATGTTTTTTGGAAGGTGTCTTCTGTACATCGTTTTACGAAGCGGGTTAATGGCCGTCTTCAGCCCACCCTGCGCCTACACTTGACTTTTGACTAGCTGTCGCCTCCAACACACGTCTGGTATGCTTGGCTTCGTTTTGATGTACGGCCTTACGTTCCTTCACCTACCCGTTGTTTTAACTGCCAGACATTCGGGCATACCAGTTCTCGTTGTCGCCGGTCTACTCGTGTCTGCATCCATTGTGGCCAGGATTTCTATGATGTGCCATGTTCTAACGCTTTTTCTTGTATCAACTGTGGTGGTAACCATCCTGCTTCCTCAACTTCATGTATTATTTATAATAAATGCAAAAAACTTCACTTTTTTCTACGTGAAGGTCAAAATATGAAAATAAAAACCCACTCTAACAGACAGTTTATTTCCACAACAGTTTCGATGCCCACTGGCATCCTTTTCGGGTGGATACAGAAACACGAATGAACCAAAACAAGAGGGAAAAATAGTCCAGGGACTGACCGTTAAGAAATTTGCACCTAGGTTAGATCCCGTTCTCCCGACACCGGAAGGGCATTTTCATTAAAGGGACCCGCTTATAAGTACATTCGCACAAATTTAAAACTATCTTCCTGTTCTAAACATACAGATTCTATTATTTTTTTACATAATTATTACATTTATTACACTGGTCAACAAAGATTTTTCATTAGAGTAAAATTTGTGGTGGCTGGATAGCATTTTTCACGCTGATTCCAAAACTGCATTCAGATTTTTTCTAGCACGTATAGTTTTCAAGATGAAGGCATATATATAACTACACAGATTTAACCATTTTAAATAGGCAAAATACTAATATTTCAACATTTGATTGTGTTTATTTTATTGTGTTTTTTTAGTTTATTCATCTTATTTATTTCATTTATCTTAATTATACATCTTATGTATTTCAGGTGTGAGCTTTTACGTCTAGCAGCATTGTGATTCAGGCAACAATGCCGTGCTTTGTGTGTCAAAAGATCAGTCCAGTCCAAGAACTTGTTGTGTCAAGTTGGTGTACATTTTTTTGAATTTATAGTTTGCTCAGGTCAGTCAACATGCCTCGACAATGTAAGAATGACCCCGACAAGTTCTGTTTCGTATGCGGCCAGTTGACAACTAAAACACAGCGACGAAGTATTACAACCGACATTAAGAAAATATACAAGCTATACTTTGGTTGCCATCTAGGTGACCAAGATAAATCATGGGCGCCACATCAAATCTGTTCTGGCTGTTCAAATGGATTACGTGATTGGCTTAACAAAAAGAAAGCTTCAATGCCATTTGCCATACCCATGATATGGAGGGAGCCGAGAGATCATCATGAAGACTGTTATTTTTGTAGTGTGAACTTAATGGGGTTTTCTGCCAAGAACAAACACCAGATTGTATATCCAAACTTGGATTCAGCACGTAGACCAGTAAAACATGAGGAAAAATTGCCCATTCCAATTCCCCCAAGTGATAGGCTAGATTCTATCATAGATGACATGGAAAGTGATGAAGGTGCAACTGGCGTTTCCGGACCATCTACAGAACCAGAGTACACTTTTGAAGGTAGACATTTAGAGCCTAAAAAGTTAACCCAAGGACAGTTGAATGATCTTGTTAGAGACTTATCGCTGTCTAAAGAGAAATCAGAGCTTCTCGCCTCAAGACTAAAGGAGAACAATTTACTTGAGAACAATGTTCGTATTAGTTACTACCGAAAGCGGAATTTTGAATTAACAGCATTCTTTTCAGTAGACGGTCCTCTCTGTTATTGCCATGACATCACTGGACTATTTACAGCCATATCTCAGACGTATGTGGCATCTGAGTGGCGCCTCTTTATTGATTCGTCGTAGAGAAGCCTGAAAGCAGTTCTTTTGCATAATGGTAATATAATGCCATCCATCCCCATTGCCCATTCCGTCCATCTAAAAGAGACATATGACAATATGGATATACTACTTAAGGCAATCAAATATGACAGTCATCAATGGAATGTTTTTGGAGATCTAAAAGTTATAGGAATGCTTATGGGTATGCAGTCAGGACTCAGGATTCACAAAATTTTGTTGTTTCCTTTGCCTGTGGGACAGTCGCGCCACTATAGAACATTACACCAAAAGTGACTGGCCACTTAGGTATACATATGTCCCAGGGATAAGCAATGTCCAGTCTGTCCCTTTAGTGGATCCCCAAAAGACCTATCTGCCACCTCTTCACATTAAACTTGGTTTAATGAAGAATTTTGTTAAAGCAATGGGTAAAGTCAATTCTGAAGGGTTCCAATACCTTTCAAGGAAATTTCCGAAGGTTACTGCAGCAAAATTGAAGGAAGGAATTTTTGTTGGGCCACAAATAAGGGAGGTTTTGAATGACACTGAATTTGAAGAAGTCCTAAGTCCGCTGGAATTGAAGGCTTGGCTGGCTTCAAATGGATATGTGAAAACTTTCTTGGAAGCAACAAGTCACCTGCGTATAAGGATGGAGTCAAGAACCTCCTTGATGCCTTCAAAGAAATGGAGTGTCGAATGTTGTTAAAAATTCACTTCCTGCATTCCCACTTAGATTTCTTTCCTGAAAACCTTGGTGCAGTGAGTGACGAGCAAGGAGAGCGCTTCCATCAAGATATTCAGATGATGGAGAAGCGCTACCAAGGATATTGGAATGAAAGCATGATGGCAGACCATTGTTGGATGCTGTATCGTGACAATCCAGGCCAAATTTACAAAAGGAAATCACACTCACAGCGCTTTTAATAAAATAATGTATATATTCTTTATTTATAAGTACATTGAATAAGGTATATGATGTATTTGTTGTTTAGCATTCCTAAGTGTGATCTATACATCCATAAATTTTCTTATAGCAATATCAAAAACTTAAAAATATCAAAACCAGTGTATCTATATAACTATACATGCTAGAAAAACAATTAAACCAGATTCGGAATCAGCGCGAAAAATGCATTAAGAAAAGTGTGATCATGTTTGTGATGAGAAAAAAAAGTTTCATTTTGTTGGCCAGTGTTATTAAATTTATTACATTTAATATTGCATTATTATTTATTACAGAAATTATAAATTTATTATTACATTGGTTATTACATTGTCGTTTATTATACAGAACTTATAAACTGAAAAACGAATGAAAAAGGCGAGAAGGAAACAATCCAGAGACCATTGAGAAATTCGCACCTAGGTTAGATACCATTCTCCCGACACCGGAAGGGCATTTTATTACAGGGTCCCGCTTATAAGTACATTCGCACAAATTAAAACTATCTACTTGTTCTATACATACAGATTCTAATATTTTGACATGTAATTACTGCATTTAAATTTTTTTAACATTTATTATTATTACCTTTACCCTAATTATTAAATTTATAATATTACCTTTATTATTACATCTGTTGCTTTTATATTTATTTCATTTTACTTCCATTATTACATTTACGTTTATTATTCCATTTACATTCCCCCCCCCCCCCCCCCCCCAAATTGAATGAACTAAAAGCGAGTAAGGAAGCAAGCCAAAGACCTTTAAGAAATTCACACTTAGGTGAGAACACGTTCCCCCCGACTCCGTAATGGATTTTTTGACCAAGAATCTCATTAAAGGGTCTAACTCATGGGTCGGGGAACTTTTTTGGGTATTACCCAAAAATCTATTTGAGTAAAATGAAATTACCCCCAGACTTCAAAGTAAACAAAAACAAGCCAATTGCTCTTAAAATTGTTGCATATGGTGTCTCTCATACCGCACGCATTACCCCCAAAATGTTTAAATGTACCCCATTTGGGGTAATTTAACCCCTGTTCGCCGACCACTGGTCTAACTTATAAGTACCTTCCCACAAATTAAAATTATCTACTTTTTCTATACATACAGATTCTATTATTTTTCTTTTGACATAATTATTACATTTATAAAGTACCTTACTTGATTCCCAATCTATAGCATGATTATTTTGGCTGGCGTGATAAAAAATGGCATTATTAGTATTACAACTTCTGAAGGCATATTTGTGTTCTTTAATACGGGTTTCAATATTTCTTCCAGTTTCTCCCACATATACTAAATCACAACTTTTACAGGGAATGATGTAGACACAGGCTTTTTCCTGTTTTGCAACGTTATTCCTAACCAATTTACTTTTCACGGTAGACGAATATTTGAACGCCAAAGCAAACTTAAAATCTTTCGTCAACGGTTTTACTCTTTCTAAGCCGCCAATGTAAGGCAAACACCTATTGTTTTTGGTTAACTGAAGGTTCCCGAGGGGCATAAAAAGATTTTCTGGCTTTAAAATACGCCTTTCTGATAAACCATTCAGGATATTTTAAATCCTTAAAAATGTTCCAAATCTTTGAATTCTTCGGGTCCAGCAAATGTGGGCTACAAATCCTGAGTGCTCTTAGAAACATGGAAGAAATAATTGAGCTTTTAACTGTTTCATCATGATATGAAAAATAATGAATGTACGAATTACAATGTGTAGGTTTTCTATAGACCGTGAAATTGGGCTTTCTGCTTTCTTTAATAACTAAAACATCTAGGAAAGGCAATTGTTTGTCGTTCTCCCATTCATATTTAAATTTAATGGAGGGAACAAGATTATTTAATGACTGAAAGGAAGTGTTAAAGTTGTTCCAGTGTGTAATGTATCTTTATATTGGGGTATTCATATTGATGACAAATGTTCCATTAGTTTTAATTACAATTGTTGTTTGTCTGAATATTGCGTTTTCGATTGCTGATTATAATTGGTGTTTTGTTGTTTCACGTGTGTTGAATTTTTGTTGAATAATACTTTGGTCTCAAAGTTTTATTTCCTCATAACAATTTATTCAACAAAAATGAATCCGAGTCCGACGCTACGCCCTGACAAGCTCGAGGTTACTCCCTCCTCACCTGATGCTGCTCGGATGTTCAAGCACTGGCTCTTTGTGTTTGAATGCTTCACGAACTCGATCGACGGGCCTGACGCTACACGACTTGGACACCTGGCCAATTGCCTTTCAACCGAGAAATTTGATGTCATCTCGGAATGCCGGACTTTGGAAACCGCTCTCAACGCTCTCAAGGCGGCTTTTATCCAGCCTCCGAACGAGGTGGCTACTCGTCGTCAGATTGAGGGGGAATCCGTCAGTGACTACCTCAGAGCTCTCCAGAAGTTGAGCTCAGACATGCAACTTCCAGAGTGTCTCAGCTGAAGCTCACCGGGACCTCTACATTATGGACGCGCTCATCACTGGCCTCTCATCCTCGCTTATACGCACTCGCCTGCTTGAGAACAGGTCTCTGACGTTGGCGGCTGCATTCGATCAAGCCAGGGCATTGGAAATCGCAGCCACTGATGCCCGTACGTACTGTGAGATGCCTGTAGCTGTCGTAGAGTCCAAGGAACCTGGGCTTATTGAGCAGGATTTGGAAGCTTGCGCCTCTACTCTGAAGAAGGGAACCTCCTGCTTCTGCGGTGGACTGCGGCATCCTCGTACGCGATGCACTGCCAGAGATGTCATCTGTCTGAAATGCGAGAAGAAGGGTCACTTCGCAAAAGTTTGCCGCTCTTCATCATCTAAAGCGAGTGGCTGCTCCTCTGCCACTAGCGGCCACATTTGAAGGTTTGCAGAGTTCTGTCGTCGAAGTGCTAATCGATGGGCTACCTACTAAAGCGCTCATCGATACAGAGAGTTCTGAGAACTTCATCTCGACCTCCACCTGTCATCGACTTAAATTAAATGTTTCCGATTATTCAGGAATAATATCTATGGCCTCTTCTTCACTCAAGACGACAGTAACCAGATGCTGCACTGCTTCCCTTGAAGTGCAAGGCCGCGTCTACCCTCAAGTCCGTCTCCTCGTCCTTCCCGAACTCTGTTCCGAGGTTATTCTGGGCCTCCCCTTTCTGAAGGAGCATTCCCATGTCAAGATCTCCTACGGGGGCGCTCTCCCAAACCTCGAAATCTGCGGCCTCACTACCCTAAACGTGCATCCCGTTAAGGTGTTCACTCACCTGACCCCTGATTGCCGGCCAATCGCTACCAAATCTCGGCGCTTCGGATCAGCGGATGCCGAGCTCATCCGCTGCGAAATCGATCGCCTGCTGTCGGAGGATGTGATCGAGAGCAGCGACTCACCTTGGAGGGCTCAAGTCGTTGTCGTCAACCAGGGAAATAAAAAGCGGTTAGTAGTCGACTACTCTCAAACCATAAATAAATACACTATTAGACGCTTATCCCCTACCTAATTTGGACGATCTCAACAAAATATCATCTTATAAAATATTCAGTTCAACCGATCTTAAGAGCACATATCACTTAATCCCCCTCTCTGAAGAGGACCGCCCCTACACCGCCTTTGAAGCTTGTGGTCGTCTTTTCCAGTTTAAACGCTTGAGTTTCGGCCTCACGAACGGGGTGGCAGCATTTCAAAGAATCATGGACGAGATCATACATCAAGAGGGATTGGAAGGCACCTTCGCTTCCCTTGACGATCTGACGATTTGTGGTTCCACTCGAGAAGAACATGACCGCAATCTAGATAAATTTTTCCGAGTCGCTCAGAAGTACAATATGACTCAATAAAAATAAATGCGTCTATGCCGTATCCACCATCCGCCTATTGGGGTACGAAATCGGTAATAACGAGTTGCGACCGGATCCTACTAGGCTTGAATCGCTAAAACAGATGCCTCTCCCTACTTCACAGAAAAGCCTTTCTCGGTTGACCGGACTGTTCGCTTACTACTCTCGCTGGATTCCTAAGTTCTCCGAACGGATTCGCCCTTTAGTAGAGACTACCTTCCCCCTATCAAACGACGCCTTATCAGCCATCTCAGGATTGAAGGAAGCAATATGCGATGCTGTAAAGACCAGAATCGATGACAAATTACCGTTCACTATCGAGACCGACGCCAGTGATTCTGCTATCGGCGCTACGCTGAACCAAGAGGGACGCCCCGTCGCATTCTTCTCCCGCTCACTGAATCGCGCCGAATAGAACCACAGTGCGATAAAGAAGGAAGCTTACGCCATCGTTGAATCTGTGCGGAAATGGCGCCACTTTCTGTCAGGGAAACGTTTCTCGATAGTAACTGATCAACGTTCGGTGGAGTTTATGTTCAATCAGCAACATAAAAGCAAAATCAAAAATGAAAAGATACTACGATGGCGAATAGAACTCATGCCCTACTCTTTTGAAATTCGCTATCGACCGGGTAAATTTAACGCTGCAGCAGATGCCCTCTCGCGACATTTCTGTGCCGCTACGAGTCTCTCTGACCTTAAGGGTTTGCACAACTCTCTGCCACCCCGGCGTGACGCGGCTGCTTCACTTTATACGGGCGCGTAACCTTCCTTATTCGATCGACCAGGTGAGACGTGTCGTCTCTTCATGTGAGACCTGTCGTCGATTAAAACCTCAATTCCATAGCCCTAAGCCCGGTACCCTCATTCAAGCCATGCGGCCTTTCGATAGATTAAGCCTGGATTTTAAAGGCCCTTTACTGTCCAATACTCCTAACAGATATCTTTTAATAATCGTCGACGAATTTTTACGCTTCCCTTTCGCTTTTCCGTGTCGTGAGATGTCAGCTGCTGTCGTCATTAATTGCCTTACTACCCTCTTCTCCATCTTCGGTCTTTCCTGCTACCTCCTTTCCGATCGGGGATCCTCTTTTATGTCTGGCGAACTAAGATCATTCCTATTCAATCTCGGTATCTCTACGAGTAAATCCACTCCTTATCATCCGACCGGAAATGGCCAATGTAAACGGTATGTGGGCATCATCTGGAAGACGATACACCTCGCCCTCGAGACGAAGAAGTTGGACAGACGCGATTGGGAAGCCGTATTGCCAGACGCCCTTCATTCGGTGCGCTCTCTCTTGTGTACTGCGACTAATGCTACGCCTCACGAGCGCCTCTTCGCGTTCCCTCGCAACACCTCTAGCGGGCGGAGTGTACCATCGTGGCTAATGACCCCTGGCGTAGTCCTTATCAGAAGGCAGAGAAGAACCAAAGATGAACCGCTTGTCCAGGAAGTCGAATTAATAACGGCCAACCCTCAATTCGCTCATGTCCGTTTCCCTAACGGCCGTGAAGACACTGTCTCCATTCGAGATCTTGCGCCCTCAGCTGATTCCCCGCTAGATTCCCCTCCAGACTCTCCCGATCAAACGGCGCCCGTTCCTGTAGTCCCTGAATTACCCCTTGTAGCCCCCGATCGTAATGTGACCGTAAATGAAAGACCCTCGTCGCCCCAGCAGCCGCCTGAACTTGAGACGAGTACTCCTTCGACCCCTACTCCGACAACGCTCCCTCGCCGATCGAGCCGTGTTCGTAAACCCGTTGATAGACTAAATTTATAGAACTATATGTTGGGTTTTTATGAGTACTTTAGCATTGTGTATATTCTTTTATTGAGGGGGGCGAGTGTAATGTATCTTTATATTGGGGTATTCATATTGATGACAAATGTTCCATTAGTTTTAATTTCAATTGTTGTTTGTCTGAATATTGCGTTTTCGATTGCTGATTATAATTGGTGTTTTGTTGTTTCAGGTGTGTTGAATTTTTGTTGAATAAAGCTTTGGTCTCAAAGTTTTATTTCCTCATAACACAGTGGTCAGGCCAAAATGAGAAAATATCATCTACATAACGAAACCAAATTAGATTCCTGGGACATACTGTTTGCAACAATTCCGACTCATAATATTCCATGTATAATGTACTCAGTATTGGGGATAAAGGGGACCCCATTCCCATACCAAAACGTTGCAAATAAAATTCTTCACCGAAGGAGAAGGCATTATTGGTGAGACAGTTTTATCAGTTCTAAAAATACAGATGTGGGCATGCCTAGTTCTACAGTACGTTACATGTTGGCAATTTTGTCTAAAAAACTAAGTACATCATCAATGGGAACTTTCGTAAACAAGGACTCAACGTCAAAACTGATCATTCTTCCCCGTTTTAAATCTAAGGACATAACTTTGTTAATAAAGTCACAGGAATTAGTGATGTGCGAGTCTGAAAATTTACCAACTAATGGGGATAATTTATCTGCAAGAAATTTAGATAACCTGTAACTAAAGGAACCCCTGTGTGAAATAATGGGACGGAATGGTATATTAATCTTATGGGTATTGGGTAGGCCATAAATGTGGAGGAGTTTGGGGTTAATCTGTGGAAATATTTTAGGATCAATCGCCGGGACATCTTTTAATAAGTTCCTGATGGTTTTGTTGAATTCGGCAGAAAGACGCTTTAGGGGAGACGATCTCACTTTGGTGTAGGTGAATTCATCACTAAGTAACGTTTCCATTTTTTGTTTATAATCACACTTGTCCAAAATAACCACAGTGTTACTTTTGTCCGCTTTAGTGACAAATATTGCTTCGTTCTTCCTGAGCTTGTCTAAAGCTAACCGGAATCTTTTGGGAATAGAGTCCATTGAGTTGAAATGTTCCAAAAACTTGCTCAGAATCAAACCATTTAAACACGGAATATCCACCCTGGAATTAACTACGGAAGAGAGAAAATCTAAAACAATGTTTTTATCGGGTTTAAGGGGCAAACGACAGCCCTAAATTAAGAACTTCCTTTTCGGATTTGGATAAGACATATGACCCTTTAATGAGATTCTTGGTCAAAAAAATCCCTTACAGAGTCGGGGGGAACATGTTCTAACCTAAGTGTGAATTTCTTAAAGGTCTCTGGATTGCTTCCTTACTCACTTTGTTTATTCGATTTGGGGGGGGGGGGGGGGTAAAAGGTAAATGGAATAATAAACGTAAATGTAATAATGGAAGTAATAAATGTGGAAATAAATATAAATGCAACAGATGTAATAATAAAGGTAATTTTATAAATTTAATAATTAGGGTAAAGGTAATGATAATAATAAATGTTAAAAAACTGTAAATGCAATAATAAATACAGTAATTATGTCAAAACATTAGAATCTGCATGTATAGAACAAGTAGATAGTTTTAATTTGTGCGAATGTACTTATAAGCGGGACCCTGTAATAAAATGCCCTTCCGGTGTCGGGAGAACGGTATCTAACCTAGGTGCGAATTTCTCAATGGTCTCTGAATTGTTTCCTTCTCGCCTTTTTCATTCGTTTTTCGGTTTATAAGTTCTGTATAATAAACAACAATGTAATAACCAATGTAATAATAAATTTATAATTTCTGTAATAAATAATAATGCAATATTAAATGTAATAAATTTAATAATAAATGTAATAATTATGTAAAAAAAATAATAGAATCTGTATGTTTAGAACAGGAAGATAGTTTTAAATTTGTGCGAATGTACTTATAAGCGGGTCCCTTTAATGAAAATGCCCTTCCGGTGTCGGGAGAACGGGATCTAACCTAGGTGCGAATTTCTTAACGGTCGGTCCCTGGACTGTTTTTCCCTCTTGTTTTGGTTCATTCGTTTTTCTGTATCTACCCGAGGAGGATGCCAGTGGGCATCGAAACTGTTGTGGAAATAAACTCTGGCTATTAGAGTGGGTTTTTATTTTCATATTTTGACCTTCACGTAGAAAAAAGAAGTTTTATGCATTTATTATGGATCCCACGATCAGACGCCATCTATTCGCCTTCTTCTTAGTTACCTTTCCCCAACTTATATCGTCCTATCGTCTATAAGGTGAAGACCAAGAAGCTGCAACTCAAGTTCCTGCAAGAGTGTTTAGTGGAGCAAGTGTGCCCGAACTCCTTGATACCGTTTACCTTCAGGAAGGACCATACACCGTTTCGGAATTTTGCCAGGGAAATTTTGAAGGAACGTATTCCGTGTGTTAAAAGAGAGATTGACCATACGTATTTCAAACTAAGAAATTGTCTACGCGTCCTTAAATCGCATGTGTCGTGTGAACTACTTGTGGCGCTGTTTGAAACTGCAGATTATAAATGTGACGTGGAGACTAGACGCACTGAACGACGACTTAACAGAGCTATCCAATTTATGTGATGAAAGTGCTTAGTCAAAGTGTGCGGTGTAAGGTTCCGTTTTAAATTTATCGACATATGTCTTATCCAAATCCGAAAAGGAAGTTCTTAATTTAGGGCTGTCGTTTGCCCCTTAAACCCGATAAAAACATTGTTTTAGATTTTTTCTCTTCCGTAGTTAATTCCAGGGTGGATATTCCGTGTTTAAATGGTTTGATTCTGAGCAAGTTTTTGGAACATTTCAACTCAATGGACTCTCTTCCCAAAAGATTCCGGTTAGCTTTAGACAAGCTCAGGAAGAACGAAGCAATATTTGTCACTAAAGCGGACAAAAGTAACACTGTGGTTATTTTGGACAAGTGTGATTATAAACAAAAAATGGAAACGTTACTTAGTGATGAATTCACCTACACCAAAGTGAGATCGTCTCCCCTAAAGCGTCTTTCTGCCGAATTCAACAAAACCATCAGGAACTTATTAAAAGATGTCCCGGCGATTGATCCTAAAATATTTCTACAGATTAACCCCAAACTCCCCCACATTTATGGCCTACCCAATACCCATAAGATTAATATACCACTCCGTCCCATTATTTAACACAGGGGTTCCTTTAGTTACAGGTTATCTAAATTTCTTGTAGATAAATTATCCCCATTAGTTGGTAAATTTTCAGACTCGCACATCACTAATTCCTGTGACTTTATTAACAAAGTTATGCCCTTAGATTTAAAACGGGGAAGAATGATCAGTTTTGACGTTGAGTCCTTGTTTACGAAAGTTCCCATTGATGATGTACTTAGTTTTTTAGATAGAAAATTGCCAACATGTAACGTAGAACTAGGCATGCCCACATCTGTATTTTTAAACTGATAAAACTCTGTGTCACCAATAATGCCTTCTCCTTCGGTGAAGAATTTTATTTGCAACGTTTTGGTATGGGAATGGGGTCCCCTTTATCCCCAATACTGAGTACATTATACATGGAATATTATGAGTCGGAATTGTTGCAAACAATATGTCCCAGGAACCTAATTTGGTTTCGTTATGTAGATGATATTTTCTCATTTTGGCCTGACCACTGGAACAACTTGACACTTTCTTTCAGTCATTAAATAATCTTGTTCCCTCCATTAAATTTAAATATGAATGGGAGAACGACAAACAATTACCTTTTCTAGATGTTTTGGTTATTAACGAAAGCGGAAAGCCCAATTTCACGGTCTATAGAAAACCTACACATTGTAATTCGTACATTCATTATTTTTCATATCATGATGAAACGGTTAAAAGCTCAATTATTTCTTCCATGTTTCTAAGAGCACTCAGGATTTGTAGCCCACATTTGCTGGACCCGAAGAATTCAAAGATTTGGAACATTTTTAAGGATTTAAAATATCCTGAATGGTTTATCAGAAAGGCGTATTTTAAAGCCAGAAAATCTTTTTATGCCCCTCGGGAACCTTCAGTTAACCAAAAACAATAGGTGTTTGCCTTACATTGGCGGCTTAGAAAGAGTAAAACCGTTGACGAAAGATTTTAAGTTTGCTTTGGCGTTCAAATATTCGTCTACCGTGAAAAGTAAATTGGTTAGGAATAACGTTGCAAAACAGGAAAAAGCCTGTGTCTACATCATTCCCTGTAAAAGTTGTGATTTAGTATACGTGGGAGAAACTGGAAGAAATATTGAAACCCGTATTAAAGAACACAAATATGCCTTCAGAAGTTGTAATACTAATAATGCCATTTTTTATCACGCCAGCCAAAATAATCATGCTATAGATTGGGAGTCAAGTAAGGTACTTTATAAATGTAATAATTATGTCAAAAGAAAAATAATAGAATCTGTATGTATAGAAAAAGTAGATAATTTTAATTTGTGGGAAGGTACTTATAAGTTAGACCCTTTAATGAGATTCTTGGTCAAAAAATCCATTACGGAGTCGGGGGGAACGTGTTCTCACCTAAGTGTGAATTGTGAATTTCTTAAAGGTCTCTGGATTGCTTCCTTACTCGCTTTTAGGTCATTCGATTTTTTGGGGGGGGGGGGGGGATAAATATAAATGGAATAATAAACGTAAATGTAAATGTAATAAATAATGGAAGTAATGAATGTGGAAATAAATATAAAAGCAACAGATGTAATAATAAAGGTAATATTATAAATTTAATAATTAGGGTAAAGGTAATAATAATAAGTGTTAAAAAATTTAAATGCAGTAATTATGTCAAAATATTAGAATCTGTATGTATAGAATAAGTAGATAGTTTTAATTTGTGCGAATGTACTTATAAGCGGGACCCTGTAATAAAATGTCCTTCCGGTGTCGGGAGAACGGTATCTAACCTAGGTGCGAATTTCTTAACTGTCGGTCCCTGGACTGTTTTTCCCTCTTGTTTTGGTTTATTCGTTTTTCTGTATCCACCCCAGGAGGATGTCAGTGGGCATCGAAACTGTTGTGGAAATAAACTCTGTCTATTAGAGTGGGTTTTTATTTTCATATTATTTATAAGTTCGAATTTGAAGTTGTTACTCTCAAGATCAAGGAGTGCACGACTTTCCCTGAGGCTCGGGCTCAGGTCCATGCTCGTTTTGTTCGAGAACATGTCACATTCGCTGACATTCTTCGTGTTTCTCGTTCGCAACCTGACCGTTTACGGAAACCCCCTTCTGCTTCGTATCTTCCCCCAGTTCCTTCGCTGACGTCTGCCCAGCTCTGCTCTCCACAGCGTCGGTCTCAGCAGTCTCCATGTGCTTCTCGACCTTCCTTGGCCCGAGCACCTTCGCGCCGCATTCTCTCTCCTTCGAGGGCGTCTGTGGGGCTGCCCCCTTGTGGGGATCCTCCTGCTGGTCGGAGGGGTATTGAGCGTAGGGCCGAGGAGACCTCCCGTGGTTCTCCAGTTTCTCACCGCCGCCACCGTCGCTCGGATCTGGTTCTCTCTCCGCACTCTTCCCCTGCCACTATGAGTGGTACCATTACAGACCTTGTCCGAGGTTCTACTTCATCCCTCTGTCCCAGGTCGGTGACCCCTCCTCCTCCAAGCCAGAACCCTGTATGTATTACGGGTCCTGGTGGCTCAATTCCCTCTTCGCAGGTGGGCCTCGTCAGTTTCTCACCTAAGTCGTCTGTCCCTGTTTCTCGCCCTCCAAACTTATGCCAGTTGGAGAGCCAACTGGCGGTGTTGGACTCCGTTCCGTCAGCCTTACCCGCCCGTTCTCGCTCCTTGTTAGACCTCCCTATGACCCCAACATATTTTTGCTCTCCGTCAACCGTTCATTCTGGCTCCGCCTCTCCTTGTTCCGACAATGCCTCTGTCCCTGCTCCTTTAGGAGTGCGCCGCGGTCGCTTTAGGAAGTTCTACATTCCAGTTCCTGTTACCTCCTCTCTCCCTGCTCGCCCGTCTGATCCCCGCCTGCGGCCTCACCCTGAACAGGTTGCGTCAGACCCGGACTTGCGGGAGAACCGCCGTATCTGCTCCATTGTTTTTGGTCGGTAGCTCTCTAACTTTTATCTTTTTATATTTTACTTTTAACTTTTTTCCTCTCATATTTAAAGTTCACCTCTCCGTAACTAACTTTTACATATTCGTATTTAACTATTTAACTTTTATCTTTTACATTTTTCTCTTTCACACTTTTAACTTTTACATTCTTAATTTTTACCCTTTTTACACTTTCAAACCTTTTTCTTTTATATCTCCATTATAATGACTAATTTTAATTCCATCCTTCACTGGAACTGTCGCGGCATTTTTGCCAACTATGAAGGTCTTTCCCTCCTTTTACAAACGTACCAACCTGCTTGTGTTTGTCTCCAAGAAACAATTTTTG
Organism: Bathynomus jamesi; assembly: GCA_023014485.1. Taxonomy (NCBI): domain Eukaryota; kingdom Metazoa; phylum Arthropoda; class Malacostraca; order Isopoda; family Cirolanidae; genus Bathynomus; species Bathynomus jamesi. Next base: position 1,032,297 of record JAJOZX010000554.1, on the reverse strand, counting down.
GTTCTCGATCTATGCCTTCTACTGGCTACATCTTTACAAACCCCTTGCCCACTCACGGTCCTCGAGGTGGTTCACCCATTCTTGTACATAAATCAATCCCTTGTCGCCCACTCGTACTTCGATCTACATTGCAGGTGGTTGCTGTCCGGCTTTCTTTGTCTCGGTAGTATACCGTCTGTTCCGTTTACCTCCCTCCACACGTCCCCGTCTCTCGAGAGGAGCTAGTGGAAGTTGTTGATCAACTCCCTAGACCTTTCCTACTTTTAAGTGATTTTAATAGTCGTAGCCCAGTGTGGAGTGATGTCTGGAGCACCTTCATGGCTGGTTCCATGATCTCCCTTATGTCATCCCATTCCCTCCACTGTCTCAACTCAGGTGCTCCTACTTACTATCATGTTCACACTGATACTTTCTCCTGCATTGATCTCTCCTTGAGAGCTCATAAAATCACGCTCAGCCGCAGAGACGAAGACCCTACTCTCCCTCACTGAGGTCCTTGGATGCTCGGTGTCCGTCTCCTAACACCCTCGCCTGAACCAGAGTCAGGGCACTATTTACACCACCCGCCTGTTATCGATCACAGTGAACGAGCTCCTGGAGGACCTCGCACCCGAGGGTATCACCAAGATCTATCGCTTCACATCCCGACGGAGGCACTCCCTCACCCCGCGCCTACTTCTTACCTTTAATACCAAAGTCCCTCCCGACCGTATTGTATTGGGGTATGGGAGACTGCACTTCGTGCGAGTTCACTGTCCGCTCATACATCCCAGACCCGACCCGTTACTTTAAATGCAACAAGTTTGGACACGTAGCTCAGTTTGCCGACAACCGCACCAACTGTGTGTTCGTCGCGGAATGAATGAATGAATAAATAGCAGTGCTTCACCGGCGCTTCAACTACTAAGGTCATATCGCGCCGAAACTAAAGTAAAGAGAGAGCACAAGGAGATGGGGTAAGGAGGACGTTGAAGGGTAACAGTTAAAGAAAAGTCGTGAGAGAGAAAAGTAAAGACACTATGAACAGCAAAGGGAGGAAGAAGTTACACCCAAGTCATATTAAATAGAGAGTACAAGGCTAGTTTGACGGAGAAAAGAGAAAAGCGTGTCCTTTGGTACAGGCGTGGAGTCACCCAACAACAGAGTAAGAGTGGAGCCTGAAGGGCAAAAAGGGAGGAGCTGGGAGCGAGCAACGGCAAAGGTAGGACAAACCACAAGCAAAATGTGAAACACAGAGAGGAAAGCCGCATGGGCAGGAAGGGCAACATCTCCCGTCATAAGATGCCCATATGTGAGATGAGTATGACCGATGCGTAGGGCATCAGAGCGGTCTCTAGCCGTCGGTCCACGCTGACAAGAGGAAGGCCACCGTCGAATCGTGGGCTTCAACGTCCTCAAGGAATTTCTGGACACGTCCTGCCACTGGTGCTGCCACCGCCGAAGGAGTGCTTCCCGAAAACCCTCTTGAAGTCTGACGCCGGGAGAGGCGTGTTAAGGTTGAAAGGCAGAGACGACACCTCCCTCCCCTTGGCGTCCGCGCGTTCGTTGCCCGGAACACCAACGTGGGAAGGTACCCAACAAAAGGCGACTACCTTACGGCGTGATGGAAGAAGGACCAGCCAGTCTTACATCTGTCGTATCAGTGGGTGCGGAGAGACAAGAGAGGACAGGACCTCAAGAGCGCTACGGGAATCGGAATAAATAATAAACGATGTAGAGGGGAGCTGAGAAAGAAACCGAAGGGCCAAAAGAATAACCGATAGTTCCGCTGTAAAGATGGAAGCCGCGGGGGGGAGGGATAATGAGTTAATTTCCGATGAGAAGACGGCCGCACAGCCTACTCCAAGTGGAGAGTGAGAGCCGTCAGTGAACACTGGTAGAGAGTCGGCATGGGATAGGAATAGTTGTCCAAGGGCGGATGGGTGGGACTGGGACTTTGGTACAGTAGAAAGGAGGGAGCAGATGCGGAGGGGAAATGGTCCACGGGGTAGTTAGAGGGGGGAGAGGAGAGTACTCGCTCCTCCACCCCCAGAGAAGAAAGGACGGGGGCCATTCGGAGACCAAACGGTCGGATCAAGTGGGGTTGACGGTTAAAGCATGCCACAGTGAAAGGGCCGAAGAGGGATTGGAAGACCGGGGTGGGAGAAAACTGCCGAACACGAAAGAGGTATTTTAGACCCTCCAAGGTACGATGGGCAACCAACAGGAGATGGCCACTCTCTGCATACAGGCTAACGATTGGAGAAGATCGGAATGCGCCAGTGCTGATGCACACACCCCAGAGGCGAATCGGGTCCAGCATGCGGAGGCAGGAGCGGAGGAATAGGCCTGACACCCATAATCCAACTTACTTTGGACCAGGGAGTGGTAGAGCCGCCAAAGAGTATGGCGGTCAGCACCCCAGGCAGCAAAGAGAGAACTTGAGAAGGGTACAAGCATAGGCGTATGATATGAGGCGGGGGTTCTGGGGGGCGGCAGCGCCCCCAGGACGAGGGAATTGAGCATTTTTAGGGCAGATTTTTCCTGACATTCCTTTGTTTTTTTTTACTTCTTGTGGTGAATTAATTACTTGCTGCTATACTTGTAGTTAATAATAAAACGTAAGTTGAGGACTTACTGAATTCTATATCAACTGCAATGCCGTAGTTTTGCTTGTCATTTAGAAATGTTGTAGCAAAATTTTCTCATTTTTGTAAATTGTAATGTTTTTATATAAAAAAGGCTTTAATATGTTACTCATACTCTAATCTTTGTGTGATTTTATGCTACACATAGTGCTTATGTGGAAATCAGGGCACCCTGAAAATTTTCAGGGCAAATTTTTTCCAACCCCCCCGTAAAGTGCCATCCCATATGCCTATGGGTACAAATCTGAAGGCACGAAGCCTTCAGAGACTTCAAGTGGGAATCCAGGAGAGGCGGGAATCCAGGAAAAGACCCAGAAAACTAGTTTCGGGTACAACGGGGACTGGTGATCGAGAGTTACAAGGAAAAGTAGTACCTCAATAGGCCTTGCGGTCCATACCGAGGAGGTACCAATGGCAACGGGTGCCACGGAAAAATTCATACACCCTCAAATAGTGTGCAAGATTCGGTCTAACCTTTTCTTGAACAGATCCACTGAAGAACTGTTCACAACTTCTGAAGGTAGCCTGTTCTACGTGTCACAGATCTTATACGCAAGGTAATTCCCACACACACTAGTCCTAAACCGTTTCAAATCCAACTTCCAACCATTGTTGCGAGTTGGGTTATCGTTTAAACTAAACATGCTTCTAAAATCGACATTGTTAACCCGCGAAAGAACTTGAAAACCTCGATCAGTTGACCACAGCCTCCGAGTTTCCAGCGAAAACAAATTCAGGGGGCGTAAGCGTCGATTGTAGCCCATATGCCTAACGGAAGGGATTAACTCGTGGCCCTCGCCTGCACTCGCTCCAGCCTCTCGATATCTTTCTGAGGGTGGGCGACCACTCTGTACTGAACGGACGCATTTCCTGAGCTCTCTGATATTGCTTCTAGTTTTGCATATTGCTAATAACTTTACTTTTGGAAAGTTTTGAATTTTATATACCTGCGTTTATATTCACATTGTTATAGTTAAGTAATTGAATATTAGTGGTTTTTAGCGATTTAGAAGTTTTCATAGCGTGCCGGCTTAATTTAACTTATACTTGTGACGGTTATAAACTAATTTAACTTGCGCGATGCCGTCGCAGAAAGCGTTGTGTGTTAGGTGTGGGGTAAACCGGTGGTATACGGATTTTAAAGATTCTAACGGCGGTCCTGTAAGAGTCCAGTTTTTATTTATTTAGACCTTTACAAGTTTACGTAGATAATTAACTATATGCCAGGGTCACCAGCGCCCAAGTACTAGATTGGCATCCGGCACTGCGGCGCAAAGTTAATTTTAATAAAAAAGGGAAGGACTGATTATTAAATCAATATGAATTTTTATATTTTATTGACAACAATTAATGAGTATATGCAAAGGGGATTTTTACCCGTAACAACTTTGATGGACTTATAATGGCGAGATTAAATAATGGCCCGTTTGGCTAATATATAACAGTCTGCAAATAATACTGATTATAATAAGGAATATGCAATAATACAAATATAAAATAATAATATACTAATAATAAACTAATAATAATAGTAATAATATAGTAATAACAAGTAATAATAATAGTAACAATAATATAATAACTAAAGATAATAATATAATAATAATAAGATAATATCAATAATAACTAAAGATATAATAAAAGATAATAATAAAGATAATAGCCACAATGACAACCTTGTCACAAAAGGAACTTTGCTTGCTGGCGGGGTGATTTCGAATATAATGGTTTTTTTTGGCGTCCTTTGTGTTGTCGTTGCACACAAGTTTGTTTTTACTTAATAATTTTACCAACCAGCCAAAATAATCCTTAAAAGCCCATTCATGTCTAGTCACACCACACTGAATTCTTAAGAATTAAATTTGATCACTGGACATATTTAACTTGTATTTATTTATTTATTTATTTATTTTAAATATTTCACTCATGCCAATTTGTGGCAGTTTTCACTAATAAAGAATACTCTTGTGGTGCAAGGCACTACAAGTACTGCCCCCCAAAAACATGGTTGTCAGGGGTAAAAAAAAAACACTTAAATGTCAAAACGCACTGGCTTACGAATGACTCTTCCAGAACGAGTCGTTGTTTGCTTTTGGATGGCAATATCCTGCAGCACTGGTTCTGAAGGCATGGATGGTGCTACAGGTGCAGTAGGGACATTGGGGGAAGGGGATTCTTGGTGCCTGTGCGATGGAGCCACTGGCTGGTTCAAAGACAGTTGGTTGCGATAATGAAGGAGAATTGGAAGAGGGATGATAGATTGTTGTACCCTCGGATGAGGTGGTGGTACATAGGATTTAGGAAGGGTAGATTGCTGTACCTGTATATGAGATGAAGGTACAGAAGATTGAGGAGGGATAGGTTGCTGTACCTGTATTTGAGGTGGAGGTACAGAAGATTGAGGGAGGATAGGATCTTTTGTTGGAGAAAAATCAAGGTATGCTGGTTTCAAGCGGTCCACAGAAACAGTTTCACGCTTGCCCACCTTGTCAATGATGAAAGTTTTGGGTTTACGGTCTAGCACAAGGAAGGGACCATCATAGGGGCAGTGAAGAGGGTAGCGGTGAGCATCATGTCTCAAGAAAACATGTGTGCAAGTTTGTAAATCAGGGGAAACGAAGGTAGTTTGTGAAGTGGAAGTTCTAGGTGCTGTGGGACGAATTTGCTTCATAACAGAGCGTAATGTCTTAACATACGAAGCAGGATCACATGCGGGGTTAATGGGTGTAGGTGTGAAAAATTCTCCGGGTAACCGGAGTGTGGTACCGTAAACTAATTCTGCTGCAGAGCATGCAAGATCAGTCTTCAGAGCAGTACGAATTCCGAGTAGGATTAGGGGTAGCCTGTCCACCCATGTAGTAGATGGATCAGTGGCTCGCAAGGAACTTTTAAGTTGACGATGGAAGCGTTCTATCACCCCATTGGATTGCGGGTGATAGCTTGTTGTTCTGATGCGCTCAGTCCCAAGAAGGAGCATGAGTTCCTTCCATAAGGCCGATTCAAACTGGGCACCTCTGTCTGTGCAAATGGTTGCAGGTATTCCAAAACGGGAAACCCAACATGAAACAAAGGCGTGAGCTACTGCAGAAGCAGTACAAGAAGTCAAAGGAACAGCTTCTGGCCATCTTGTGAACCTATCAATGACAGTGAGAAGATAGGTATAACCTCGAGAAGAATAGAGGGGGCCGACTATGTCTAGGTGTATGGCCTCAAAACGAGCCTTTGGCAAAGGAAAGGTACCAATTTCTGACTTTGTGTGTCGGTGAACTTTGGCACGCTGACATTGAAGGCAAGATCGAGTCCAATTGCGGATATCTTTGTGCATACTTGGCCATACAAACCTAGCTGCAATTAATTTTTGGGTGGCCTTAATTCCCGGGTGAGAAAGGGAATGGAGTTTAGCAAAAACAGCTCTTCGCAGCCCTTGTGGGACCAACGGTCGAATATGCTCAGTCGAGACGTCACATAAAATTAGTAAGTCTGACTTGGGTTCAACTGGTAAAGAGCGGACTTGCAATGAAGTGGGTGAATTAATAAGAGTTTGGAGGTCTGTATCCGTGGACTGAGCCTTAGCCATCTCTGAAAGGTTGATGTGAGAGTGTCCAGGGTCAGAAATTGCTGAGATGCGAGACAGCGCATCCGGCACAACATTCAAAGAACCTGAAATGTGTCGAATGTCTGAAGTAAATTGAAGAATAAAATCAAGGTATCTTCGCTCATTAGGAGCATGAGAGTCTGATTGAGAATGGAGAGCAAATATTAACGGACGATGATCCGTAAAAATGCTAAAGTCACGTCCTTCCAGGAATGACCTGAAATGACGGATGGAGAGGTATATCGCCAGCAACTCTCGACCGAAAGTGCTGTACCTCATTTGTGAAGGTGAGAGCTTGCGTGAAAAGAATGCGAGAGGTTCCCAAACGCCTGAAACAAGCTGCTGGAGCACTCCTGACACGGCAACGTCAGAGGCATCAGTGGCTAAGTTCAGAGGAGCGTCTGGTTGAGGGTGAACAAGGCATGTAGCTCGTGCTATAGCCTCTTTTGCTTGTGAAAAAGCGTTGGTAGCTTCGGGGTTCCACAGAACTGCAGTGGATCTGCCCCTTTTTGATTGGCGAAGAAGAGAGGTTATGGGTGCAAGAATGTTTGCACACTGAGGAATGAAGCGATGGTAGAAGTTTACCATCCCTAAAAAGCGGCGAAGTTGCTTTTGAGTTTGCGGTTGTGGGAAAGACCTTATGACAGATACTTTATTTTCGAGAGGAGAAATGCCCTTCGAAGTAACTTTGTGTCCTAAGAAGGTGAGTTCATCTACAGCAAAGACACATTTTTCAGGGTTTAGCAATACACCATATTCTGCCAACCGAGAAAAAACTAAGCGTAAATGTTGAATATGTTCTGAGGGAGAAGAACTTGCGATGAGAATGTCATCGACATATGTGAAAGTGAAGGAGAGACCTCTCAACACTTCATCAATGAAGCGTTGAAAAGTTTGGGCCATTACGCAGTCCGTATGGCATTTTTGTCATTTCAAATAACCCAAAAGGGGTTGTTATAGCAGTTTTATGTACATCATCAGGGTGTACAGGAATTTGATGAAAGGCTCGCACCAAGTCAAGGCGTGAAAATACTGTGGTGCCATGGAGAGCAGAAGTAAAATCGTGTAAGTGAGGAAGGGGATAGCGATCTGGAATCGTGTTGTCATTCAAAGCACGATAATCTCCACATGGACGCCAGTCTCCAGGTGTAGGTTTTGGGACCATGTGTAAAGCAGAGGCATACGGGCTACTTGAAGGCCGTATAATACCGAGTTCAAGCATGTGTTCAAACTCTCGTCTCACAATTGCAAGACGATCTGGAGCTAAGCGACGTGGGCGGGTGAAAACAGGTGAGCCTACCGTATCAATACGGTGGACAACAGAGTGTTTAATAGGGGTATCCTTAGAACAGGGTTGAGTAAGTGAAGAAAATTCATTTAGGAGCTGCTCTATAGCAGGTGAGCACTGTGGCAGAGAACTTGCCAATAATGAAGAGGGGTGCACGGTAGGAGAACCAATTACTGAAAGATATGTGACATTATCAATTAATTGTGCTCTACGAACATGAACATACTAATAAATCATTAGCAGAAAGAAAATCAGAGCCTAACATTGGAGTATATACATCCGCGACAAGAAATATCCAGCGGAAAACACGTCTAAGTCCAAGAGAAACTGAAATAGAACGATGTCCATAAGTGTGAATAGATGAAGAATTAGCTGCACGTAAAATGAAAGGAGAAGGTCCGTTTGCACGGTCTGCGGCTGTTGCAGGAATAACACTGTATTGAGCTCCAGTGTCAATAAGGAATGCATAGCCTGAAAGTGGATCATGCAAGGTGAATGTTGGACCAGGTGGTGCAGTAGTTTGTGAATCATTAAATTTTTGTGGAAGAAGGTTAGTATTGCTGTGGGAAGGAGTTTGTGTTGTATTTGGAGAATTAGTTGGGGGTATTAAATTAGCTGTGGTTGAATAAGTAGGTTGCGATTCTTTAACTTTACTTGCGTACGTAGGTGTTGGTTTGACAGTGTTAAATGAGGTAGTGGTAGGGTTAGTTGAAGTAAGGATAGGAGGAGAGGCTTGAGAGGCTGTAGCGTCAGACGCCTGTGACACCAGCCTGGTTAGTTTAAAGGAGGGTTAGGAGTCCATGGGCAAGGTGTGAGACAGCGCGTTGCACGATCTTTAAACTTTTCATGATACCAGCAAGGAGGGGTATGAACAGTAGACTGTGGTAAGGAAATAGGTTGAGAATGGGGCTGAGTAGTGGGGATTGAGGATTGAGGATGAGGTAAGGCTAATAGATTTGGATTAGGAGCAACCAACTGACCTGTTTGCGGTGGCTGTGGTTGTAGGAGAACGAGGCGTTGTCCAGGTTCATATTGGGAGGCTCTAATTGGACCAGAGGGTCGTCCTTGTCTTGAAGAACTTCTCTCTCGTTCCCTGTTGTTAGCTAGCTCTATTCGGAGAGCTTTAAATTCTTCTTTAAGTGTTGTAGAATTTCGTTGGATACTTTAAGACCTTGTGCAGCCGGACTCAGATTGTCGTCCTGCGTGGCACAGATTTGGGGGTGATGGGTGTGGTTATCTACTTGGCCAAGGTGGATTTCAATCATCATCTTATCAGCTGTTTTGGCCATTGTGAGGAGGTCTGTATCATCTGGCATACAACGGAGCATTGGCCGTAGGGCAGTAGGGAGACCATTGAGGAAGCGGCGTCGCATTAAGGGTGAGTTTTTATCGTCTTCATTGGTCTGTCCAGCCAGGTCTTGCAGATGTCTCAGGAAGGCTGTTGGCGTTTGATCCCCAAGAACTTGGTCCTTGAGTAGAGCATTGAGTCGCTCTTCTTCTGATTGGCCGAGTCTCCTGACTAACTCGCTGAGGAGGCTCTCAAAAGCTTGGTCAGACGGAGGCAATAGAGTTACATCCCGCACTACTTTGTATACTTGTGTAGGCAGGAGGTTCTTGTGTGAGGAACTTGGTTCGTGGGTCCGTAACTCCTTTTATCTCGAAATAATCCCGCAGTTGACTCACAAAGATTCCAGGCTCTTCAGCAGTGAATTGTGGAGTGGTAGGCTGATACATTGTGAGAAAGTCCGTTATAGGTGATGAATTTGGAGTACCATCATTGGATGACCCTAGGTTGTTATTGGTCATTGTGGCTATTATTGTTACAAGGTACTAAAAAAATTTAAAATGTGTCACAAACTGACAAGATTTCAACAAATGTTGTTGAATGTAAATAATGGCTTCAGGTAAGCTTGGTTGAGTATGAGACTCAATTTGAGTTATGAATGCCAATAACAAAAAGTTACGTAAAATTTTTTTTTTTTTTTTTTTTTTTTTTTTTTATGATGATGTAGCCCAATATTAGCAGAAAAATAGTCTGCGTATAGGCTGTTTACAAAATATAAGTAAAAAAAATTTTTTTATGATGTAGCCCAATATTAGCAAAAAAATAGTCTGCGTATAGGCTGTTTACAAAATATATGTAAAAAAATTTTTTATGATGTAGCCCAATATTAGCAGAAAAATAGTCTGCGTATAGGCTGTTTGCAAGATAAGTAAAAAATTTTTTTATGATGTAGCCCAATATTAGCAGAAAAATAGTCTGCGTATAGGCTGTTTGCAAAATAAGTAAATTTGCATAAAAAAAACTTTAGAAAATGCTGAATTTATAAAAAGGCAAAATAAAAGGAATATATTTTGCAATAGAATACACTTCCAGTACAGGTGAGTGCTTTGTACTAGTGAATTTAATAAAATTATAGATGCAGACTGAATATATTGACAAAAATTGAGAAAAAAACTTAGAAATTTTTTTTTGCATAAATTACGGTGTTTGGTCACTCCAGGAGGTTACCAATTGTAAGAGTCCAGTTTTATTTATTTAGACCTTTACAAGTTTACGTAGATAATTAACTATATGCCAGGGTCACCAGCGCCCAAGTACTAGATTGGCATCCGGCACTGCGGCGCAAAGTTAATTTTAATAAAAGAAGGGAAGGACTGATTATTAAATCAATATGAATTTTTATATTTTATTGACAACAATTAATGAGTATATGCAAAGGGGATTTTTACCCGTAACAACTTTGATGGACTTATAATGGCGAGATTAAATAATGGCCCGTTTGGCTAATATATAACAGTCTGCAAATTAATACTGATTGTAATAAGGAATATGCAATAATACAAATGATACAAATAATAATTATACTAATAATAAACTAATAATAATAGTAATAATATAGTAATAACAATAGTAATAATAATAGTAACAATAATAATAATAACTAAAAGATAATAATAATAAGGATAATAATAAAGATAATATCAATAATAACTAAAAGATAATAATAATAAGAATAATAATAAAGATAATAGCCACAATGACAACCTTGTCACAAAAGGAACTTTGCTTGCTGGCGGGGTGCTTTCGAATAATAATGGTTTTTTTTGGCGTCCTTTGTGTTGTCGTTGCACACAAGTTTGTTTTTACTTAACAATTTTACCAACCAGCCAAAATAATCCTTAAAAGCCCATTCATGTCTAGTCACACCACACTGAATTCTTAAGAATTAAATTTGATCACTGGACATATTTAACTTGTATTTATTTATTTATTTATTTATATTTAAATATTTCACTCATGCCAATTTGTGGCAGTTTTCACTAATAAAGAATACTCTTGTGGTGCAAGGCACTACAGTCCTATGACGATTACCGAGAGATCAGTTTGTTTCTTTTGCGATTTAAGGGAGGAAATAGTTGACATAAAACGCAGTGTACGTGAGGTAACGGAAATACTTGCAACGCTTGATGAGGGCAGGGGTAGGGGCTACGGTTGACGAAAGCCGAATCAATACTAGTAATATAGAGAGAGAGTTACAAGGAAAAGAAGTACCTCAAAAGGCCTTGCGGCCCATACCGAGGAGGTACCAATGGCAACTGGTGCCAGGGAAAATTTTCTATACACTCAAATAGTGTGCAAGATTTGGTCTAACCTTTTCTTGAACTGATCCACAGAGGAACTGTTCACAACCTCTGAAGGTAACCTGTTCCACGTGTCACAGATCTTATACGTAAAGTAATTCCCACACACACTAGTCCTAAACTGTTTCAAATCCAACTTCCAACCATTGTTGCGAGTTGGGTTATCATTTAAACTAAACATGCTTCTAAAATCGACATCGTTGAACCCGCGTAAGAGCTTGAAAACCTCGATCAGTTGACTGCGCAGCCTCCGAGTTTCCAGCGAAAACAAGTTCAGGGCGCGTAACCGTCGATTGTAGCCCATATGCCTAACGGAAGTGGTTAACTTTGTGGCCCTCGCCTGCACTCGCTCCAGCCTCTCAATATCTTTGCTGAGGGTGGGCTACCAGAACTGCACAGCATACTCCAGGTGCGGCCGAACAAGGGAATTGTACAGTGAGAGCACAATCTCCTTGCTCCGAAACTGAAATTGCCTTCTGATATAACACAATAGTTTCTGGGCTTTCTTTTCCACCTCTACGCACTGTTTGGTAAACTTAAGGTCGCTGCTAATTAGCACACCCAAGTCCTTTTCCAAATCAGTCACCTCTATATTACTCCCCAACATCGAGTAGTCCGACTTGGAATTGGCGTAGCCAACGTGCATCACCTTGCATTTACCCAAGTTAAATGGCATTTGCCATTTTTCGGACCACTCTCCTATCCTACCTACATTAATTTAAATAATACAATGTTACTTTTAAATAATACGATATGTTTGTAAATAATACAATATATTACTTTAAAAAATACGATACGTTCCTTTTAAATAATACGATACGTTACTTTTAAATAATACAATATGCTACTTTAATTAATATAACGAAAGGTGAGACGGGTAATGGTGAGTACGGAAGTAAACACGTGTTACAGACCAGAAACTGAGTTGAATACAGAATTGAATGGAACCTGTGAATTGCCGTTAGTAACAATGCAGTCTGATATTAATTTAAATAATACAATGCTATTTTAATTAGTATATTGGTTAGTGAGGGAGGACTGGTGAATGCAGAAATACGAAATAAATACGCGCAGACGAGTGGCACGTGTTTCAGACCGGATATGGAATTGAATATGGAACTGAATGGGATCTGTAGGGAGCCGTTTATAACATTGCAGAATGATGTTACTTTAAATAATATAATATGTTATTTTAATTTATACAACGGTTCGTGGGAGAGAAGTAGTGAATGCGGGAAATGGACCTGCGAGAGCACGTGTAACAGACCGGAAATAGACCTGCGAGAGCACGTGTAACACAACGGAAACGGAACTAGACTCGAATATACAAATCTTACTATGTAACTCGACTGAAAATGCAATCTTTAACGACCGTCTAAAACAATGCAAACTTATTTCACGTTAACTTTCCCAGAGAAATTCAGCCGAAAAAAGAGAATTTAAACAATACGGAATTATGTTCGTTAAAACCGGAAAAAGAATAATTTAAGTCTAATTAATAATAAATTGTCTAAAATTATTAAGCAATAGTGCTTGGTCTAATCTCAATAATAAAGTAAATAAATAGTATTCTTATCTAACAAATATACAATCAAAATTTGTCACTTAGTCACTATTAAAAAAAGATACTGGAGAGACCACACAGCACGTCCGCCTCCGATGAAGTAGAGAGAGAGAGAGAGAGTGTTACAAGGAGTTACAAGGACAAGAGGAAGCCTCAAAGACCTTTTGGTCCACTCTGGGAGGTTCCTGTTATTAAAAGTTTATTTTTCTTTCAACTATCCTAGCAGTAGTAGAAAACTGGATAGAAAAGTAGAAGGCTCTCTCCCCACCCTCCGCTCCCTCCCTGCCAGAGGCAGGTACGGAAAAAGGTTGAAGAAAATACCTTGACCCTGGAAAAGTAGCCAAGGAAATTTTACAGGAAAGTGGAGAATATATAAATAGCTCTATATTTAGTTTGCTCACAGAGACACCGTGCAAGCGATCTCCTGCAGAGTTTTCTTATGTTTTAGTCTTAAACTATGAGAGTATTCAGTACTTTGTCTAGCCTATTTTAAACACATTTACACTTTGACTCGAAACAACCTCTGAGGGAAGTTGGTTCCAGATATTAACGATTTTATAGGAAAAGAAATTTCCGCAGACAGAGGTCCTAAATGTCTTTAGTTCCAGTTTAAACCCATTATTTCTTGTCGGATTGGCATTAAGTGAGAATAAGCGTCTGTAATCTACCCTGTCTATTCCTTTGAGCATCTTGAAGACTTGAATAAGCTGACCCCGCAACCTCCTCGTCTCTAAGCTAAACAGATTTAGGCGCTCCAATCTCCGTTGGTAGCTTTGCATTCTCATTGAAGGGATCAATTTTGTAGAGAGAGAGAGAGTTACAAGGAGTTACAAGGAAAAGAAGTACCTCAAAAGGCCTTGCGGCCCATACCGAGGAGGTACCAATGGCAACGGGTGCCAGGGAAAATTTTGTAAAAGTTTATTTTTCTTTCAACTATCCTAGCAGTAGTAGAAAACTGGATAGAAAAGTAGAAGGCTCTCTCCCCACCCTCCGCTCCCTCCCTGCCAGAGGCAGGTACGGAAAAAGGTTGAAGAAAATACCTTGACCCTGGAAAAGTAGCCAAGGAAATTTTACAGGAAAGTGGAGAATATATAAATAGCTCTATATTTAGTTGCTCACAGAGACACCGTGCAAGCGATCTCCTGCAGAGTTTTCTTATGTTTTAGTCTTAAACTATGAGAGTATTCAGTACTTTGTCTAGCCTATTTTTAAACACATTTACACTTTGACTGGAAACAACCTCTGAGGGAAGTTGGTTCCAGATATTAACTATTTTATAGGAAAAGAAATTTCCGCAGACTGAGGTCCTAAATGTCTTTACACACTCAAATAGTGTGCAAGATTTCGTCTACCCTTTTCTTGAACTGATCCACAGAGGAACTGTTCACAACTTCCGAAGGTAACCTGTTCCATGTGTCACAGATCTTATACGTAAAGTAATTCCCACACACACTAGTCCTAAACCGTTTCAAATCCAACTTCCAACCATTGTTGCGAGTTGGGTTATCATTTAAACTAAACATACTTCTAAAATCGACATCGTTGAACCCGCGTAAGAGCTTGAAAACCTCGATCAGTTGACCGCGCAGCCTCCGAGTTTCAAGCGAAAACAAGTTCAGGGCGCGTAACCGTCGATTGTAGCCCATATGCCTAACGGAAGGGATTAACTTTGTGGCCCTCGCCTGCACTCGCTCCAGCCTCTCAATATCTTTCTGAGGGTGGGCGACCAGAACTGCACAGCATACTGCAGGTGCGGCCGAACAAGGGAATTGTACAGTGAGAGCACAATCTCCTTGTTCCGAAACTGAAATTGCCTCCTGATATAACCCAATAGTTTCTGGGCTTTCTTTTCCACCTCTACACACTGTTTCGTAAACTTAAGGTCGCTCCTAATTAGCACACCCAAGTCCTTTTCTAAATCAGTCACCGATATTACTACCCAACATCGAGTAGTCCGACTTGGGATTGGCGTAGCCAATGTGCATCACTTTGCATTTACCCAAGTTAAACGGCATTTGCCATTTTTCGGACCACTCTCCTATCCTACCTAGGTCGGCACGCAGTTCCTCGATCGCTTCGGGCGTCCCAACATTGGCCCCAAGCTTCGTGTCATCAGCGAATTTGGCGATCCGACTGACGATGCCACCGTCGATATCATTTATGTAAATGATAAACAACAGCGGCCCCAAAACGGAACCCTGAGGAACCCCACTAGTGACCGAGGCCCAACCCGAACTAGCCCCTTCAATTACAACCCTCACCCGCCTATTCTTCAGCCAGTTTTCAATCCACCTACCTACTTCCCCACCGATACCCAGCGCGCGCACTTCGGCCATTAGCCGGCAGTGAGGTACCTTATCAAAGGCTTTCTGAAAGTCGAGATAAAGTATATCAATCGCCCTACTCTTATTATACTCACCCAACATGACGTGGAAAAACTCGAGCAAGTTGGTGAGACACGACCTTTGCCGTCTAAACCCATGTTTGGAGTCCCCAAGCAGCTTGTAGGAATCCAAATGTCAACGATCCTATCCGTTATTATCCCCTCTAATAATTTACCTACAACTGAAGTGAGACTAATGGGACGATAGTTCCCTGGACTTTCGTGATCCCCTTTCTTAAAGATAGGGGCACGTTGGCTTCCTTCCAGTCATCAGGCACCTGGCCCGTCTCCAACGATTTATTGAAGACTCTACCCAGGTCGGGAGCCACCTGGTCGCGCACCTCCCGCAACACTCTGGGGAGAAACTGGTCTGGCCCAGGAGCCTTAAACGCGCTCAGTTTGTCTATTCTATCGGCAACGACTGTCGCGGTACATCGAACACTATCCAGGCCAGCACCTTCGTGCCTGACGCCTGGCTCGGGGATGATGCGGGTGTCGTCCCTGGTGAACACACCCTCAAAGTACTCATTAAGCACATTGGCGATGTCCGCGTCGGAGGTCCGCAGAACGCCGCTTCGGTCCTTTAACGGACCTATCATGCTTCTAATGGGCTTTCTACTATTAACATAACTGAAGAACTCCTTAGGGTTCCCCTTGCAGAGGCTTGCCACCCGTAGTTCTTCGTTACGTTTCGCTAGCCTAACCTTCGCCTTCACTTCCCTACACAGGCGGAAATACGCTTCAGTGTTCTCATGGGAACGATTGGCCTTCGCCCTCCAATACGCTACTTTCCTATTTCGGATAGCCGAAGCGATGTCACGATTGAACCACTTAGGCTGCGTTGAAGCAGGGGTGACCGGTTTTGAGGGTATGGCAGCAGACTGCAGCACGATAAACTCGTACCGGAATGCACTCCACACTCCCTCAGCATCGCCGACGACCTCTAACCCCATCTCACCTACGCTATCCCGGGCTAACAAAGTCCGCCCGCCGTAGATCGAGCTTACTGCCTCTCGAGTTACTATGCTTCACCCGAGGGACGCACACACAGAACCTAATCAGACCGTGATCACTCCCGCCCAACGATTCGTCAACGGTGAGGCCAGTGACGAGGTTGTCTTCGGTCGTGAATACTAAGTCTAGAACGCTTTCGCCTCGTGTAGGCTCGTTGACCCACTGAGTGAGGAAGTTCTCATCAACAAAGTCAACTAGCCTCCTCCCTTCAGCAGTCCTGTCTTCCCACTTTATGCCGCGACAGTTGAAGTTCCTAAAACTACACACACCCTATCCCCTAGCAGGCTACGGAGTTCGGTGTACAGGGCTGTATCCTCCTCGAGGAGGAGATGCGGAGGTCTGTACACCAAGATTAACCTATAGCTCGTCCCTCCCACATTCAGATCGACGCCAAGCAGCTCCCGTTCCGACCGGAACTGGCAGTCAACCGGACTCAACGTGTCCTTGACGTATATTAGTACCCCACCCCCCTCCCCATGGATGCGGTCTTTGCGAAACATTCTATACTCGGGAATTTCGAACTCCCCAACGTAGTCCGTACGATCAGTATGAATCCAGGACTCGGTGATAGCAACGATATTCTGGTATTCTGATGCTAAGAGCGCCCGTAGCTCGCAAAACTTGTTCCAATCGACCTAGCATTAAAAAGCATTGCACGGAGGGAGCCTTCCCTATTCTGACCGCCCCCTAGCACGACCCGTTTCCCGAACAGCCAGAGCTGTCGGGAGTTGAAGAGCCCCTCACTAACGAGGGGGCAACTTCCGCAGGAGCCTGAGCCTCCTCCAACGTGGAAGGAGGGTCACCCACCTGTACATGGACGCACCCTTCAGTTGAAGGTACGTCCGCCACCGGCTCATCATCATCTCTCCCCGGACTCGACCTCACCATTCTGTATAGGTGCCGGTCGAGCAGCGCGCCTAGCACACCTTTACCCTTGTTATTGAGGTGGACACCATCCCTCTGGTAAAGGTCCCACCTACCCGAAAATGCGTCGAAGGGGTCAATAAACTCTCGCCCATTGGGACGCACAAGTCTTGCACCCTCTCGTTGATGCCAATGACCTTACTGAGCGCGTGGTCACTGGCATTCATTCGCGGTAAAATACCCATTAACATTCCCCTGTCTGTCTTCACTTTTAAATCATCCGCAATAGACATGATCTCGGTGATGATCCCTTCTGTAAGACCTACCCTACCGCCTTTGAGGAACAGGTCGTTGCCACCAGCGTGGACAACGATCGCAGTCCTCCGACTAGCCACGCGCACCTTCTCTACCTCCTTCCTAAAGTGCGCCGTTCCACGCCCAGGTAAGCACCTTACCTTCCTCCCGTCCCGGTTCACCCGGGACGGGACCGGAGGGCTGTCACACCCCAAGTATAAAGTTTACAAAATCCAGAAGAAATGTGCATAACCTTTATACCCCCTGCGGAGAGAGAGAGTTACAAGGAAAAGAAGTACCTCGAAAGGCCTTGCTGCCCATACCGAGGAGGTACCAATGGCAACGGGTGCCAGGGAAAATTTTCTATACACTCAAATAGTGTGCAAGATTTGGTCTAACCTTTTCTTGAACTGATCCACAGAGGAACTGTTCACAACTTCTGAAGGTAACATGTTCCACGTGTCACAGATCTTATACGTAAAGTAATTCCCACACACACTAGTCCTAAACCGTTTCAAATCCAACTGCCAACCATTGTTGCGAGTTGGGTTATCATTTAAACTAAACATGCTTCTAAAATCGACATCGTTGAACCCGCGTAAGAGCTTGAAAACTTCGATCAGTTGACCGCGCAGGCAGCCTCCGAGTTTCCAGCGAAAACAAGTTCAGGGCGCGTAACCGTCGATTGTAGCCCATATGCCTAACGGAAGGGATTAACTTTGTGGCCCTCTCCTGCACTCGCTCCAGCCTCTCAATATCTTTCCTGAGGGTGGGCGACCAGAACTGCACTGCATACTCCAGGTGCGGCCGAACCAAGGAATTGTACAGAGAGAGCACAATCTCCTTGTTCCGAAACTGAAATTGCCTCCTGATATAACCCAACAGCTTCTGGGCTTTCTTTTCCACATCTACGCACTGTTTGGTAAACTTAAGGTCGCTGCTAATTAGCACACCCAAGTCCTTTTCCAAATCAGTCACCTCGATATTACTCCCCAACATCGAGTAGTCCGACTTGGGATTGGCAGAACCAACGTGCATTACTTTGCATTTACCCAAGTTAAACGGCATTTGCCATTTTTCGGACCACTCTCCTATCCTTCCTAGGTCCGCACGCAGTTCCTCGATCGCTTCGAGCGTCCCAACATTGGCCACAAGCTTGCGATCCGACTGACGATGCCACCGTCTATATCATTTATGTAAATGATAAACAACAGTTGCCCCAAAACGGAACCCTGAGGAACCCCACTAGTGACCGAGGCCCAACCCGAACTGGCCCCTTTAATTACAACCCTCTGCCGCCTATTCTTCAGCCATTTTTCAATCCACCTACGTACTTCCCCACCGATACCCAGCGCGCGCTCTTTCGCTATTAGCCGGCGGTGAGGTACCTTATCAAAGGCTTTCTGAAAGGAGAGCGAGCGAGAGAGAGAGAAGCGGCGGGGTTGGCAAAAGTTTTTTGCCACCGTTTTCGAAGGGGAAAATCGAAACCCGTGATCTGTGGCCCATTTGGAAACCGAATGCAGGGCCCGCTGGAGGATACGTTCGAGGAAGACAGGTCGGGAATCGGAGCAATATATGGCAAGGTCGTCGACATAGTGGTTGGCCGTAATCCCCCGGGGCAGAGCCATCACCACGTCGTCGATCGCCAAAGCGAAGCGGACGACGCCTAGGACGCTGGCCTGGGGGACTACCTCCTGCGAATGCACAGAAGAGATGGAGGTACCCACCTGAACACAAAAGGAACAGAAAGACAGAAAGATGTAGATAAAGGAAGAGAGAGAACCTTGGAAACCCAAAAGATAAAGTTTTCGGGAGATCCACCACCGTCAGGGTGGTGTATCAGGCCCAAAAAACGTAACGCGATACGATACTTGATACATTGGCAAAAATGTATCGCGTTACGATACTAGATATATGAATAAGATATGTATCGCGATACAATACGATATATACACACACACACACACACACACTAGGTGAGGTACCCGGCGTTGCCCGTGTCAATTGAATGCCCGGTTTTAACTGAATGCCCCCAAAAAACCCTCACCCCCCTTTACGCAACTTGGGGGCTAACCCCTTCCCCTATTACCCCACCCCTCTCCCCCACCCCCACCCTTCCACTATTACTGCCCGGAATAAATTTCACAAACAGACAGGCTAAACTACAGAAAAGAACGCAGCCATGAAAATTTTGAGCTTCACATTGTGTCAAGATTTCTGAATCTGATCAGATTTCCCCCAAAACCCCCCTGACCAAATAACTCTGGGTAACAAAATTTGAAAAATTTTCTGTTTATTGTGAGTTTTTTGTCGTTTCTTAATGATTTCGGGCCGTTGATTCCAAAAATGATATTGGTTTTGCTCTATCATCAACCGTTTCAAAAATATAGGTTATCACACTTTTCATATGGCAAAGTATATAAAGAAGGCTAACATAAATATTTTCTGAAAATAAAAACACTATTGGAAATTAATGTTTATTGAGCCAAAATTGTTTGACAAACCCAAAATGGTGCAAAGGATATAATATATATCATGAGGAGAACCGATGAGAGAATAACAAGCCTCGTTATGCAGTGTGCGTTCCTTAAAAATGCACTGAAGAACGCGACTTCCGCGTATGAACATTCTTATCCTTTCTGATCAGCGACCATACGTAGTCTCCCATCATGGAAGCATCCCAATGGCCCTGGTACCTTTTCTCCATCGTTTGAATATCTTGATGGAATCTTTCGCCATGTTCTTCACTCACATCGCCCAGGTTATCACGAAAAAAGTCTAGATGTGAATGCAGATAGTGTAATTTTAAATACATACGGCACCCCATTTTGCCACAGCACTTAATCAAGTTTGACACTAACTCCTTATAGTTTGGTGCTTTATGGTTTCCTAAAACCCCACGAACCACATCACGGAAAGCACACCAAGCCTCTTTGTCGATCGGAGTCATCTTGGCTTCAAGGTTCTTTGAATTCAACAGCGCCTTGACTTGTGGTCCTACAAAGATGCCAGCCTTGACTTTGGCCTCAGAGAGTTTAGGGAACATGACCCGAATCTGTTGGAAAACTTCCCCTCCAAAATCTAACGCAGTTACAAACCGCTTAATTAGACCCAACTTAATATGGAGAGGTGGTAGCAGAACTATGTCAGGCTTCACAAGAGGTTCCCTGAGTACATTGTACTTTCCTGGTTGCAGTCCTTCACGTGGAGACCACTGAACTGTTTTATAGTGCTCAGTTGAAGCCCTGCTATCCCACAGGCAAAGAAAACATGAATATTTAGTAAACCCTCCTTGTAAACCTAACAGGAAACCAATCATTTTGAAATCACCACACACGTCCCAGTTATATTGTTCATACCTGATTTGAGTGAGCAGTTGTTTGACATTTTCATAGTCCTCTTTCATTTGAACAGAATGTGCAACTGGTATAGATGGATATTTGTTCCCATTGTGGAGTAGAACAGCTTTTAAACTCCGAGTTGAACTGTCAATAAACAGGCGCCACTCTGAGGGTATATGTGTTAACCCAATAGCTGTGAATAAATCATTAACCTCGCTGCAATAACAGAGAGAGCCATTGACATCGTAGAACCTTGCAAACTTTTCATGCCGCTTTCGGTATACAGTGCTCTTGCAGTCTTCTCCAAGCAAATTCCACTCTTTGAGTCTGGAGGTGAGAAGCTCAGACCCTGATTTCGTCAGACCCAAATCTCTAATTAAGTCGTCCAATTCCTCTGATTTGGAAAGTGAGGGTTTGTACTGAAAGTTACTGTATATTCTTTATCATGACTGTCCTCACCAGCCGACATCTCAGATGAGCTAGCTGCATCCTCATTTTCAACCTGCAAAGCAAAGAAACAAAATATAGGCATAGCTATATACAAAGCTGGGCACAAACCGTTAATCCGTTAATCGTTAATTAACGAAGTTAACTTTTTCGTTAACGATTTAACTTTTAAGTTAACTTTGAAAATCATTATCGGACTAATTAGCTTCCGTTACATTTAACTTCCGTTAACTCAAGTCCGTTAACCCAAAAAATTTATAAATAAACAAGATCCAGGGGGAGGAACAAGCCTACCTTGGGACTCTGCTGCCAACAGTTGCTGCGACAATCTTCAGGCTTAAGGACTTGAAGTCCAAGGGCCTCGTCTACTGCAGCGCCTTGGTCGACGCACTTTTGGCAGGCATCGACAAAAGGTTTGGGCCCCTCCTGGAGGATGACGAATGCCAGCTGGCTGCTGCCTTCCATCCCAGGTTTCGCCTCATCTGGTTGGACAAGTATGACAACACCAAGGTCGCCAGGGTGAGGAAAAGCATGGAGGGTACAGTCGAGGAGGCCATGAAGCAGCAGTCCAACGAAGTGGGCAGCAACAGTGGAGCAGCAACAACGAGGAGGAGGAGGAGGATGACTTCTTCAGTGCTGTCGTCCAGACAAAAGAGAGCAGCAGAAGCCACAGGTCACTCAAGGGCAAGGCCCAGAACTTGGTCAAGACCTGGCTGGAGACCAACTCCAAGGACTTGCTGACAGATGTTGCCGTCTTGGGTGAGCAAGTGTTGGTGGACTTGTTCATCAAGTTCAACACAGCCATCCCCTCCAGTGCTGCAGTGGAGCGTTTGTTCTCTATGGGCAAGGACATCCTGAGGGCCAAGAGATCATCCCTGTCTGATGAAAACTTTGATATGCTAATTTTCATGAAGGGCAACATGCATCTCATGGACAAAATGGAGAACGAGAAGAAGAGGGAAAATTAAATTTATATATATTGTGTTTTTCATTTTTTTATAATAAAAGTTAACGTTAACGGTTTATCGGTAACTTCCGTTACATGTTTAACGGATTAACGGTTAACGAAGTTAACTTTTTGGTTAACGGATTAGCGGTTAACGAAGTTAACTTTTTGGTTAACGGTGCCCACCACTGGCTATATATGTAGAAGAGCATCAGCACTAAGAAAAATTGACACATAATGACCCACAGCCTGTAAATACAGAAGGTAAAGTAATGGATAGATACCTGTTCTGGTGGACGTGGTATTGGAAGACCTTCGCATGTAGTGCAGGAGCTATGGACGACGCTATGCTTGGATACTGAAGAGTCTGCCTTCCTTTAACTTTCCTGCACTTAGAAACATCTACCATGCAGTAGTAGCAATCGTCGTGGTGGCTCTTTGGTTCTCTCCATATTATGGGTACCGCAAAGGGCATTGCCTTGCGTACTCCCCGCAGCCACCCTTCAAGTGTGGAGCGGCAGCTTCCACAGATCACATGGGGTGCCCAGGGCTTATCTTGGTCACCCATAGGCATACCAAAATAGAGCCGATGCGCGATCCAGAACTTGGTGCCTTTCACAATCAGTGTTGGGCACTAAAGCGTTAATCCGATAACAGTTAATTAACGAAGTTAACTTTTTTTAACGGACTATTAACGGAAGTTAATTTCCATTTATCGTTATCGGACCAATTAACTTCCGATAACTCGATATTTAGTCTGTTAAAGTCCGTTAACACGTTAACTGCGAGGAGTCATTCACGGAAGATCACCGCTCCGCGAATGAATTCAAACCGCCATAACTTCAGTCTGCCAATTCCGTCCTCTGCCGCAGTGGAACGGCTCTTCTCTCTCGGCAAGGACATCCTGAGGCCCAAGAGGTCAAGACTGGCAGTTGGGCCTAACTTTGAGAAGTTGGTCTTTCTGAAGGGCAACCAGCACATTGTGTCAGTCTTTAATAAATGTGCCTAAAATTTAATTTTACATTTCAGTTCCCGCCATAATAATTCTCTGGTAAATTAAAATTTAGTTAATGGTTAGTGGTTACAAGGGTTTCAAAACATGTAATCAGTACATTTTTTATTAAAAATAAAAAAAAGTTATTAAGCAAAAAAGTTGCAAAACTTGATAAAAATAGTTAAATACCTATTTATTGTTGGATTTTGCATAAATAAACATTTTCTATGGGTTTTAAAGCTTTTTTTCCTTGATTTTTTTAAATGTTAGTAAAGAAATAGTTATCGTTAACGGATTATCGTTAACTTCCGTTAACTTTGTAGTAAAATTATCGGATTATCGTTATCGGAGTTAAAAATTGGGGTTAACGGATTATCGTTATCGAAGTTAACCTTTTGGTTAACGGTGCCCACCACTGTTCACAATCTTGTGCGATACTTGCTTGGGGCCTATATAATACCCACAAAAGTAGCAGAATATATCCGGCGAGTGTTTACAAACTGTACTACATTAATCATAACCTGCAGATATAGAGAGAAGAGTTATTAAATCTGCAACAGAATACATTTTCCAGAAAAAAGATGTATTACAACACTGAAATAATATTCACAATAAAAAAGGATCGATAACACTCAAATCGTCAGCACAGAGAAGCACAGAAACACAGTACCTCAATGCTGGTAAACATCAGACAAACAACCTGCTTTCCTTGTGTGCTCACACTTACTGACTTCTCAGACTTTGCGCTCTTCTTTATATAGCACAGTGGAAGTTTCGGGCAATTTCTAGAGCAAGAAACTGTCAACGAACATCCGGTTTGTTCTCAACAATTCTTGATTATTCTGATATTGCTGCGCCCATAATAACATTATACTGGTAAAACATGAAAAATGGATTATCTCTGAAACCATTGATGATACACACAAATCAAGGCCAGATTTGGACTCAGCGCCCACAAATGCATATAAAAACAAAAAATTATATGTAAACAGAATCAGTGTTACACAGTATAATTGAACTCCCAATTACTGTCGGTTCAATTATTTGGTCAATAAAACTATAGAAAAGAACAGTCATGAAAATCTTGAGCTTCACATTTCCGCCCGTAATACAGACAGACAGATAGGCTGACCGACTCTGTGTTGACATTAGTGATGTTAAAAACGTTTTTTTTTATGTCTGTTTTTTTTTTTTTTTTTTTTTTTTTAATATAGATATTGCCAATTTAATTATAAGTTATACTTTTGCAATGATATATATTATAAAAATAAATAAATAAATAAACAATAAAATAGGCCATATGGTACCAGTATAGAATGTCCTTTTCAGCCTATTTACAGAAAAAACTGGCCTCTTGCACTGAAAGTCTTGTATCTTGAGATCCGTTAAACTTGCGAGAACACTGGCTGGGAGCTGACTGCCCATTGTCCAACCTTTCCAGGACTCTCCCATCCATGCCTCGGATTTTGAATCTTCCACTTAACTATCCTTTAGACCCGCGATGACATATTTCCCCCCGAGACCATCCATATATATATATATATATACACCCATATACATATATACCAATATATACATAAATACTTATATACACATATTTATATCTATTATATACCCCATACATACGCATACATCCAGAATTCCAGATATATACGCACGGATACTCACATATATACCTACACAAACTCATACACCTCTATTTCGCCCTTTCATTACCTCCGAGATCATTTAGCACATACAGTAATATCCATGCATCCAAAAGAAACCGATTAAGCACAGACAGAGCAGCAAAGCTAGTATTTATATCCCAAAATGCAAAATTCCAAGAAAGTGAAGTAAACATGGCGCTACATTAGCTTCGTCAACATCCAAATCTGCAATAAATACCAGTACCTGTGATATTGAAACTATATGCTCTAATTAATCTAGTGATAATGATTCTTCAATGGAAATAGAATCAGATAATGAAAGTTAAACAGCATTAGGTTAACACAAAGGTTAAAGAAAGATGAATATTTTTATTTTTCTATTTGGAATATATATATATATATATATATATATATATATATATATATATATATATACACTGGTATTCTTGCCAATCACAATTATATATATTGTTTTATACCAGTATTATGTATTTTTTATTATGTATATTATACCAGTGCCTGTGATATTGAAACTAGCATATATGCTCTACCCAATCTAGTGATGATTCTTCCATGGAAATGAAGGTTAAACAACATTAGGTTAACAAAAATGCTAAAAAAAAGGTGAATATTTTTTTTCTATCTGGAATATATATACTGGTACTCTTGCCAATCACAATTATGTATATTGTTTGAAACGAGGAAGAATGTTTTATGTTCTAGTTAAAAAATATTATACATATAAAAAATGAGGGTTTGTTTTTCCTTTTTATTATATACTTTTTGCGTGATTCAGTTTTTCTAAAAGATGACTATATATACTAGGTATAACCGTATAAGCATGGTAGTATAGTAAATTATAGGTAATACTAATATACTTATTAGATTAAAGGAAGAAAAATATGGAATAAGTTTAAAACAATAAAAAACAAAAAAAACAAAAAAACAGACTATCTTCATTTTAAACAAAAAAAAAAGACACATAAAAAACGACTCGCATCACTAGTTGACATTCTTCATCCCATAAGAGGTTCCCGTGCCAAATTTGGTAGCTCTAGGTCAAACGGTTTACGCTTGCATAAAGGACAGACAGACAGAAAGGCGAAAATATAATATATATATATATTTTGTTTCAAAGTATGACCGCTCATGGCCACCAAAAGAAAGGTGGATAGCAGAGCGAACACAGGACGAAGACTATGGAACAGCTAACGGAAATGAACAATAGACGGGGAGGAGGAGGGGAAAAAAAAAAAGCAGAAAGATCATAGCGGAGTCACAGCCGGTAAAGAAGTCGGGAGCGAAAGAGGAAGGAGAACAACCCGGTTACCGAAAAGTAGGGACCTTCAGATAGAATAGCGCCACAATAGACGGGGAGGAGGAGCAGAAAAAAAAAAAAAGCAGAAAGATCATAGCGGAGTCACAGCCGGTAAAGAAGTCGGGACCGAAAGAGGAAGGAGAACAACCCGGTTACCGAAAAGTAGGGACCTTCAGATAGAATAGCGCCACAATAGACGGGGAGGAGGAGGAAAAAAAAAAAAGCAGAAAGATCATAGCGGAGTCACAGCCGGTAAAGCAGTCGGGAGCGAAAGAGGAAGGAGAACAACCCGGTTACCGAAAAGTAGGGACCTTCAGATAGAATAGCGCCAAGCCTATCACAAGGCCCGACGCTCTCCAAAAAGGGAAAATACTCTGCGCGGCGCAGAGTAAAGCGGACACTCCACCAGGAGGTGGGCAACTGTAAGTGAACGTTACAATTGGGACATCGGGGCACCCGATCCCCGGCCATCAAATAGCCATGGGTCAGGTGGGTGTGGCCAATACGGAGGCGGGCCAGAGCCACCTCCTTATGGCGCGACCGATGGAAGGAAGAGGCCCAACATCCCAATTTGGGTTTAATCTTGCAGAGTTTGTTATTTGTAGCGCCATCCCAGCGACTCTGCCACCGGGAGCGCAAAAACCTACGGAAGCCAGGGATATAATCGGAAAAGGGGAGGGACACGGGTGAAACCTGTAGTCGGCACGCGGAACGGGCAGCTCGATCGGCAGCCTCATTTCCAGCCACGTTAACATGTGCAGGGACCCAGCAAAATACCACCTCCTTGCCACCAAAAGCGACAAGGATATGGCACAGTAGCTGGATTCGTCGGACCAGTGGGTGGACAGGGTCAAAACACTCCAGGGCACTGCGGGAATCCGAATAGATGACAAACGACCCATCCGGATGCTCCCGCACCACCTCCAGAGCGCTCAGAATGGCATAGAGCTCCGCCGTGAAAACGGAAGCCTCATCAGGGAGACGGGTACATCGGGGAGCAAGGGCAGACGACTGGGGAACAGCCGCGAGCCCCAACGCCCCCGACGACCTCGAGCCATCTGTGAAGACCGCAACACATGCAGAGTGACACGCTGCATGCTGAAGGAACAGAGACCGAAGCAAGGCAGAGTCAGAATCGGCCCTGCGAACGGGGCGCAACGCCCTACAGCACGCAACAGGGGTGCTCTCCCAAGGTGCAACACCCTGAAAGAGACCGGTATAACGGATGGAGGAGGAGTGCCCATACCATCGAGGAGGGAGGTCACCGTGTCGGTGAAATACCAACCCCCATCCCGGCAGAACGCCCTCTCAACCACCTGGAACAGAGGAGAGTTGGGAAGACGGAGAATCCGGAGATAGTGCTTGGCAATGAGGAACGACCTCCGATCCTCCAAGGGAGGGATGTCGCACTCAACCTGCAGACTATCAACCGGAGAGGAGCGGAAGGCGCCAGATGACATGCGCAGTCCTCTAGAGAGGACCGGATCCAGTATCCGAAGGGCCGTACGGGAGGCGGAGCCATACACCACACTCCCATAGTCTAATTTTGACTGTACCAGGGACACGTACAAACGGAGGAGTGTCCGCCTATCCGCGCCCCATGTAGTATGCGACAGATGTCCCAGCAAATCCAGGGTACGTCTTGCAGACTCGCGCAGCCGGCGAAGGTGGGGAACCCAGCTCAAACGGCTGTCGAAAACCATACCCAGGAAACGTACTGATGAACGAGGGCCAGAGGCTGACCCCCGAGTGTAAGATTAAAGGCCGGGACGGCGCCGGATCCCCGTCTCCTCGACGGAAGGAAGGCCACACACGAAGTCTTCGGGGAAGACAGCGTAAGGCCCACCGACGACGCCCAACCCGATTGACCGCGAGTTGGACTTGCCTCTCCACGAGGGGGGACTCGTCCCCGCGGCATAGACAGCCAGATCGTCGGCGTAGATGGAACACGCACCGAGGGCGGAAGGGCTCCCGGTAGCGCAGACATGACCAGATTGAAGCAGGAGACGCTCAAGACACACCCTGGGGCACCCCCTCCTCCTGAACATACAGGTCAGATAGGGCCGCCCCATTACGGACGCGGAAAGTGCGACGGCAGAGGAAGTTACGAAGAAATGTGGGCAAAAAGCCCACAAAACCAAGAGACTTCAAACGGTCCATGACAACTCCCCGACGGGTCGTGTCATAGGCCTTTTGGACATCGAAAAAGACGGCCAGAACAAGATTCCGGCGGGAAAAGGCCTCCCGTACATCATGACCAAGGAGGAGAAGGGGGTCCAGAGTACCCCGAAATCGACGAAAGCCATACTGGGTCGGGGGGTATAACCCAAGCGACTCCAGTGTAAAGGAAAGTCGGACGGCCACCATCTTTTCAAGGAGCTTGCATAAGCAGCTCGTCAAGGCAATAGGCCGATAGCCCGCCACCTCCGCCGGATCCTTCCCCGGCTTAGGTATCGGGACCACAATCGCCTCCCTCCAACGGGAAGGGAACGACCCCTCAACCCACACCCGGTTGAAAAGATCCAGCAAGAAGTGTAGGGCCATCGGGTGCAGATTCCAAATAAAGTCATACGGAATGTCATCAGGGCCAGGGGCGGAAGAACGACGGGTTGCCAAGGCAGCCCGAAGTTCCCGCATCGTAAAGAGACGGTTATAGGGCTCGTTCCCAGGCGGCGGGAACGTAACATCCGACAAAGGACGATCCGCAGCTGAAGGCGAACGGGAAACCGCAGCAAAAGCACCGGCCAGCCGATCGGCCACAGCAGCAGGATCCGAAAGGAAGCCGTCCCCGTCCCGAAGGACAGGGCGACTAGCAGGGACCGGCTTCCCCTCGATACTACGTACCTTCCGCCACACAGCAGCAGAAGGGGTAGACGAGGAAATGCCGGACACAAAAGCACGCCAAGAGGCCCGACGGGCCAACTTGAGAGTCCGGCGGGCGAAAGCCTTCGCCCGCCGCATCTCAATCAAGTGGTCCGCGCGCCGGGTGCGGTGGAAGCGGCGCGTTGCCCTCTTCCTCTCACACACCGCCTGGTGACATGCTGGAGTCCACCACGGGACGCTACGCGTCCGCGGGTTACCGGAAGATCGAGGAATACAGTCCTCCGCGACGCCCATCACCACCCGCTCGAAGAACTCCAAGCTCTCATCCACAGAGCCAAAGCTCAACACCGAACGGGCAATGACGGAACGAGCTCTGAAGGATGGCCAGTCAGCCCGCGCAAGGCACCACCTCGGTCGAGACGAGACACCCGGCTGCGGTCCGACCGGCTCAAGACAGACTGGGTAATGATCACTGCCATAAGAGTCCCCCAACACCTTCCACGAAAAATCGAGTAAGGCATCGAGGGACACCAAGGAGAGATCAATACAGGTAGATGAACCCGTGGGTTCGTGGAAGTAGGTAGGTTCACCGGAATTGAGGCAAAGGAAAGTTCCTCCATTAAGGAGAGCAACATACCAGCAACATTAGTCGACCGGACATCTCCCCAAGCCGGTTCGCGACTGTTAAAGTCCCCGAGGAATAGAAACGGTCGAGGCAGTTGCAACACCAACTTGCGAACCGCGTCGCGAGAAGGAGGGTTATGAGGAGGAATATAAATCGAGCAGGCAGTGTACTGGCGATCTAAAAAGAGCCGCACAGCCACAGCCTGCAAGGAAGTACGAAGAGGCACACCTTGCGAGGGTAATGAATGATGTACATAAATCGCCGCACCCCGCCGGCTTGTGTGCTCATCCGGGGTGCAAGGGAAACCAACATAGCCAGAGAGACGAGGGAGCCCCCGCCCAGCCAGGACAGTCTCCTGGAGACAAACACAGGAAGGCCGCTCGCTCTCCAGCAGGGAGGCAAGGTTCTCCCAGTTAGCTAAAAGCCCCCTACAGTTCCAATGCAAAATGAAACTGTAAGGGGAAGGGGCATTATAAGAAGCAGAGAAAGCAGAGAAATAGCCACGGACCAAGCTGAGCAGCAAACTCAACGGTCCGTAACCAGGGACGGCATCGGCTTCCCAGACTCACCCCGAACGGGGGGGGTGCACCGACCCCGCAGCTGTTTCATCCGTAGTAGAACGAGAGGTGGAAAGTGGAACAGGGAGTTCAGAGGGGGGCTCCCCTGAGGGGGGAAGACGACGAAACTGGCCCAGCCGAAACCCCCGACTCCCCACCAGAGGGGGGCCGGGGAGAACCAAATGTTCGAGGGCTCGTCACACCAGACAAGTGCTGACGGGGGGGGGGGGAGGAAACGTCCACCACAGGTGGGAGAGGTAGATCCAGGAGAGAGACCCGACCACTCTCAGCAGGAGCCGAAGGGAGAGAGACTCCATGAAGAAGGGCCAGGCTCCTCTCGACCGGGTCCACCATGGGAACAGAGTCAGTAATCGAGGGTGTCTTGGGGCGGTGTACCTCAACCGACACCTGGACACTAGTTGGGGCACCGGGAGGTGACGCCTCACCAGCCCTCCGTATAGGGGGGGTAGTCCCGAGCGGATCAGGAGCTGCGCGCCGCTTCCCCTCCGGTGAAGAAGGGGAAGCAGGGCGAGCAGCAGTCATGATCGGGTCTGGAGGACTCCGACTCCGACCACGGCGACGCTTCCTCCTCCCCTTCCGGGCATCACCTTCCCCACCCGAGAGATGAGTAGGCAAGGATCCAGACCCCAAGGCCGGAGAGGGAGAAGGGGCACTTGTAGGCAGGGAATCAGATGGGATGTCTGAAAGTGAGGCAGAGGGACAAGAAGGTCCCGCGGCGCCAGGGGGACCATCAACCCCCGGAACTTCCAGGGGGGGCACCACTTCGGTAGGCGCCGGGGTAGCACGGGAGGGGCCCGAGGACCCGCCAGGGCCAAGAGCCGCAGCATAAGACAACCCCCGCCGTGGCTCCCGGTCACGGACCCTATCGCGCGCCTCCCGCGCACTAAAGAATTCGGTAGTCCTTAAGGACCGCACCTCGAATTCAAACTTGAAAACGGGGTAGTCCCGAGAGGGGGAAGGGTGGGCCCCCGAGCAGTTCGAGCACCGCGGGGGCTTCGTGCACGGGGTAGGGTGCCCAGGCCCACCGCAGCGGACACATAGCTTACCCTCACGGCGGCACGCAGAGCTAACATGGCCGAACCGGTTGCAGCCAAAGCAGCGAATCGGGTCAGGCACATACGGTCGCACCGAAAACTCACACGACCGGCGATCACCCACGCCCCAGAACACTTGGGCCGGAGGCACAAGGGAGTCAAAGGTCAGGAGCAGACGAGCGGACGGGGTAAGAGCACCATCCCGGCGCGACGAAAAGCGGAAGACCTTCGTTACCCCCTGGGGGGCAAGATCCTCCTGCAACTCGCCAACCGGGATTGACAACAGACGGGAAGCGAAAATGGTGCCCTGACAGCTATTCAATTGCGGATGGGGAGTCACAGAAACTCTGCAACCCAAAACATCCTGCAACTGTAGAAGGGACTCAGTCACCTCCTGAAGAACGGGACTTCAAAAGAAGAGACCCATCCTTCAGAGGGCGGATATCATAACGACAGGGAACCCCCACCGTCTTAAGACGCTGAAACACCCGTTCCGAGTTGCCCGGAAGGGAGCCAGCGGAAGGGCGGAGAACAAGGAACCTGTCCACCGGACAGAAATTGACAGCAGGGACAGGTCCATGTGTAACGGTAACCGAGAGTGGGCGAGAGAACGAGGGCTGCGAAGACCCCGCCCTACGGCCACCACGAGTCCGGCCACGAGAGCCAGACGCCGCAGATGACGAGAGGGGGCCATACGGCTTTAAGGTCAATCCAGCGGAGGCAGAGGCCACTGAACGACCAGAAGTAGAAGTCTTATCCAAATCCATGGGCGGGCCAGACTCGTCAACAGGAGGGGATTGAGGTTTAGAAAGTGTACCCATAAACAATATAATTATAAGGAAGACAGCCTCCGACCCAAGGCAATGCACCATCCACCGCTGCATCCTTCAAGGCGCAAGCCCAACGTCCCGGATAGCCCACCCCCCAACCTGATTGCCATTTTAAAAACAGCAGATTGGCTCTACGGAGATTTGTCCGTTAAGGGCCTAGCAAAGACCCAATCCAGACGCAGCAGTCCGGGCGCCCGTACCGTCCCCAGAGCACGGCTCAGCCACGGAGCGATGCCTCCCGGCGGGTGCACCGGATGACCCCAAGACTGCAAAATACAGAGGGGGGGGGATACTACAATTGACAGAGGCCCAAGACCGAGTCAAGACAAAAGAAATTCCGGAAGATACGGAAAAAGAAGGGGAGCAAAAAGAAAAGGAAGGAGGGAGCCCCCTCGGCCCGGCAAGCCGGAGTACCTAATCGAGGGGGATTATATATATATATATATATATACTGTATGATCAAAAGTATTCGGACACCCTGGAAAATCCGCATTTCTGCAAATATCACCTTCGCCGAAAGGTATGCTGGGAAAAAGCGTGGCGAAACTATAATGCTGAGGTGTTCTGTTAAGTTATCAGTAACTGTTGTGAAGCCATGCCGCGCGGACGTGAACTCTCCGAGTTCCAACGTGGACTCGTCATCGGATGTTATTTAAGTAACGTTTCTATACGAAACATTGCAGCCAAACAGGATATACCAAAGTCGACTGTAGCGGATGTTATCATGAGATGGAAGCACGACGGTGCAACTAACGCGAAAAAACGTTCCGGACGACCACGCAAACTGACGGAACGTGATAGAAGTAGTCTGGTACGACATGTCAAGAAGTCCCGCACGTCCTCTGCCGCTTCCATCGCTGAGGAGGTAGGAAGAGCATCCGGTACCTCCGTTAGTACTGTAACTATCCGCAGAGAGGTGCACAGACTCGGTTATTATGGTAGAGCAGCTGTACACAAGCCACTGATTACAAAAGTTAATGCCACGCGTCGTTTGGCCTGGTGTGTCTCCCGTCGTTTTTGGACCGTGGAGGACTGGAAAACTGTTCTTTGGAGCGACGAGTCGCGGTATTCACTCTTCCAGTCTGATGGGCGTGTTTGGGTGTGGCGACAGCCCGGAGAACGGCTTCTTCCTGACTGTGTACGTCCAACGGTGAAGTTCGGTGGAGGGTCCATCATGGTATGGGGTTGTTTTTTCCTGGCTAAGGCTCGGCCCGTTGATTGTTATACCCACTACCATGAACGCTGACGTTTATCTCGACGTTCTGGACAATTCGGCCTCCCTACACTGTGGCAATACTACGGAGATGGCCATTGTTTGTTTCAACAGGATCGAGCTCCCTGCCATACTGCAAGGCGTGTGCAGGACTGGTTTCGTGAAAATAAGGTGGATTTGTTAGACTGGCCTGCTCAGAGCCCCGATCTCAACCCAATCGAGCACATGTGGGACGAACTGGAGCGACGGATACGAAACCGCACACCACGCCCGGCTTCACTTGCATCTCTTGCATCAGCTCTGCAAGAGGAATGGCGAGCCATTCCTGCACAGACTTACCGAAAACTGGTGGAAAGTATGCCTCGACGTGTTGACGCTGTAATAAAAGCAAAGGGTGGACCTACTGGTTACTAAATGCCATAATAAAACCATTTTTCCCAAAACCATGCGGTGTCCGAATACTTTTGATCATATATATATATATATATATATATATATATATATATATATATATGATGAATAAAACCACGAAGGAAAGGAAACACAAAATGGTGCTCAAGCGCTTTCGTCTAATGACATCCTCAGGAACACTGAAGTACATAAAAGGGTTACAGCCTATATATAGGTTACAGAAAAATAAATAAATAATAACATACATACATACAAACATTTATATATATATATATATATATATATATATATATATATATATATATGCAATAAACGAAGTAGTAAAAATAAAAATTAAAAATTAAAGGATTATTAGATTTGTAAGGAAAAATATTGATTTTTAGCACAAGATCAAATTAATTATAAAATACAAATTTATACTGGAAATCTGCCCGGGTTTTAACACTGCCTTTTATGGTCAAGTTTCGATATATATAAAAATAAAATGAAAATTAAAAGTTAATAAAGTAGCATACAAGTTTACCAAAGATTTAGCGTTCTACCCTTCTTATCTAAATCTGTTTTGAAGGAATTCAAAACAACAGGATCGAGTTGAAAAAGACCTTTGCTTATGTTGAAGTTATTTGAAAGTTGGATAATGGCAGACTCAAGAATATTTCCATTAACAATGTTGCTAGAGTGGAATAAAACTGAAGCATTATTCCAATCAATACAGTGGGATAACTCTGACAAATGGACAAAAACGGCACTGGACAACTGTCCTGTTCTAACGGAATATTGATGCTGTTTTATACGTGTGTGCAAATCCTTTCCCGTCTGACCTATGTAAAAGGAATCACATTGTTTACAACCAATTTTATAGATAATGCCTGAATTATTGGTAGGGCTATTTTTTACTATGATATTTTTCACAATATTGTTATATGAAAATACTACATTAATATCCAAAAGTTTAAGTACATTAGCAATGCCTAAAAAGCCCGGGAAAAATGGAAGTACTGAAATATTTTTTGACAAAGTACGAGTGTTATTATTGACACGATAGAAAGTTCGTTTTGCCTTGTTGAGACAAGATTCCAAAACACAGATGGATAACACAGATCACTTCCAATACCGTTGATTTTTCCCAATTCGGCATCGATGTATTCCGGACTGGCGATCCTAAGGGCGCGGAGAAACATTGATGAAAAATGGCCTCCTTAGTGGGGGTGTCATGTCCCGAGTAAAAGTGTACGTAGGACAAATTGTTTGTTGTTTTCCGATAGATACTAAACTTAAAACCTGGGCTTTCCCTATGTACACGCACATCCAAAAATGGGATTGAATTGTCTTGTTCCACTTCTAAAGTAAACTTAATGGAGGGGACTTGATCATTTAACTGAAGAAGGAAGTTATCCAGGTCACGATTCATGGGCCAGATACACAAAATATCGTCGACGTACCGCAACCAAGGGATGCCAACCCCCAGGATTCTCGGAATGTAAGTAATTTCGAAAAACTCCATATAAATATTGGAGAGGAGGGGCGATAAGCGGTTGCCCATGGCCATCCCAAAAACTTGTTGATAATACTCTTTATTGAAAGTGAATTTACAGTCTTTGATGCAAAGCTTAATAAGTTCCAAAACAATGTGTGAAGGTAGTGGCAGGTCATACTTATGTAATTCTTGGGAGAGAAAGTCAAGCATATCGTCAATCGGCACTTTTGTAAACAATGAACAAACGTCAAAACTGATCAATCTATCGTTAGTTTCAGTACGTGCATTATTCAATTTTTCAGTAAGATCCCTGGAATTTTTTACATGTGAATCAGAGATAGTTCCGAGAATGGGGGACAAGACTTTGACAAGCCATTTGGAGAGTTTATAAGTAATAGAGCCCACCGAGCTAATAATAGGACGCATAGGGTTGCCAGGTTTGTGGGTTTTAATGAGACCGTAAAGGTAGGGCAGAGAAGGTGAAGTTGACATGAAAAGCGGAATTAAGTCCTTATGATCTTTGAGAATGCGTTTCAAGCCACTTTTAGATGGGGAGCTCCATATTACTAAAGCAGACAAGGCTAACACCATAGTTATTATGGACAAAGTGGACTACATCGGAGAGATGAACGAGCTTCTCCAGGACCCCGCCACATACAGCAAACTTAGGAAGAACCCGCAGGATGACGTCATCAAATCATTTAATAGTGGCTTGAAACGCATTCTCAAAGATAAGGACTTAATTCCGCTTTTCATGTCCACTTCACCTTCTCTGCCCTACCTTTACGGTCTCATTAAAACCCACAAACCTGGCAACCCTATGCGCCCTATTATTAGCTCGGTGGGCTCTATTACTTATAAACTCTCCAAATGGCTTGTCAAAGTCTTGTCCCCCATTCTCGGAACTATCTCTGATTCACATGTAAAAAATTCCAGGGATCTTACTGAAAAATTGAATAATGCACGTACTGAAACTAACGATAGAT
This sequence comes from Bathynomus jamesi, assembly GCA_023014485.1. Classification (NCBI taxonomy): domain Eukaryota; kingdom Metazoa; phylum Arthropoda; class Malacostraca; order Isopoda; family Cirolanidae; genus Bathynomus; species Bathynomus jamesi. The sequence continues at coordinate 996,351 of JAJOZX010000554.1, read as the reverse complement.
TGATCAGTTTTGACGTTTGTTCATTGTTTACAAAAGTGCCGATTGATGATATGCTTGACTTTCTCTCCCAAGAATTACATAAGTATGACCTGCCACTACCTTCACACATTGTTTTGGAACTTATTAAGTTTTGCATCAAAGACTGTAAATTCACTTTCAATAACGAGTATTATCAACAAGTGTTTGGGATGGCCATGGGCAACCCCTTATCGCCCCTCCTCCAATATTTATATGGAGTTTTTCGAAATTACTTACATTCCGAGAATCCTGGGGGTTGGCATCCCTTGGGTGCGGTACGTCGACGATATTTTGTGTATCTGGCCCATGAATCGTGACCTGAATAACTTCCTTCTTCAGTTAAATGATCAAGTCCCCTCCATTAAGTTTACTTTAGAAGTGGAACAAGACAATTCAATCCCATTTTTGGATGTGCGTGTACATAGGGAAAGCCCAGGTTTTAAGTTTAGTATCTATCGGAAAACAACAAACAATTTGTCCTACGTACACTTTTACTCAGGACATGACACCCCCACTAAGAAGGCCATTTTTTCATCAATGTTTCTCCGCGCCCTTAGGATCGCCAGTCCGGAATACATCGATGCCGAATTGGAAAAAATCAACGGTATTGGAAGTGATCTGTGTTATCCATCTGCGTTTATGGAATCTTGTCTCAAGGCAAAACGAACTTTCTATCGTGTCAATAATAACACTCGTACTTTGTCAAAAAATATTTCAGTACTTCCATTTTTCCCGGGCTTTTTAGGCATTGCTAATGTACTTAAACTTTTGGATATTAATGTAGTATTTTCATATAACAATATTGTGAAAAATATCATAGTAAAAAATAGCCCTACCAATAATTCAGGCATTATCTATAAAATTGGTTGTAAACAATGTGATTCCTTTTACATAGGTCAGACGGGAAAGGATTTGCACACACGTATAAAACAGCATCAATATTCCGTTAGAACAGGACAGTTGTCCAGTGCCGTTTTTGTCCATTTGTCAGAGTTATCCCACTGTATTGATTGGAATAATGCTTCAGTTTTATTCCACTCTAGCAACATTGTTAATGGAAATATTCTTGAGTCTGCCATTATCCAACTTTCAAATAACTTCAACATAAGCAAAGGTCTTTTTCAACTCGATCCTGTTGTTTTGAATTCCTTCAAAACAGATTTAGATAAGAAGGGTAGAACGCTAAATCTTTGGTAAACTTGTATGCTACTTTATTAACTTTTAATTTTCATTTTATTTTTATATATATCGAAACTTGACCATAAAAGGCAAAGTGTTAAAACCCGGGCAGATTTCCAGTATAAATTTGTATTTTTATAATTAATTTGATCTTGTGCTAAAAATCGATATTTTTCCTTACAAATCTGATAATCCTTTAATTTTTAATTTTTATTTTTACTTCTCCGTTTATTGCATATATATATATATATATATATATATATATATATATATATATGTATATATATATATATATATGTATATATATATATAATATATGTATATATATATATATATATGTATATTATATATATATATATGTATAATATATATATATGTTATATATATATATATATGTATATATATATATATATATATATATGTATATATATATATGTGTATATATATATATGTATGAATATATATATGTATGAATATATATATGTATGAATATATATATGAATATATGTATGAATATATATATGAATATATGTATGAATATATGTATGAATATATATATGAATATAAGTATGAATATTATAAATGTATGTATGTATGTTATTTATTTTTAATTTTTTTTCTGTCTGTAACCTATATATAGGCTGTAACCCTTTTATGGACTTCAGTGTTCCTGTGGATGTCATTAGACGAAAGCGCTTGAGCACCATTTTGTGTTTCCTTTCCTTCGTGGTTTTATTCATCATAAATATTTTTCACGTGTTACTTTCGTGAAATAATATATATATATACACACTAGGTGAGGTACCCGGCGTTGCCCGGGTTAATTGAATGCCCGGTTAAGTCAACTGAATGCCCCCCAAAACCCTCTCACCCCCCTTTATGCAACTTGGGGGCTAACCCCCTCCCCCACCCTTCCACCATTACTTCCCGGGATAAATTTCACAGACAGGCTAATCTACAGAAAAGGACAATCACGAAATCTTGAGCTTCACATTGCAGCCCGTAATACAAACAGAGGCTAACGACTCTGTGTTGACATTCTTCTTCCCATAAGAGGTTCCCGTGCCAAATTTGGTAGCTCTAGGTCAAATGGTTTGCGCTTGATAAAGGACAGACAGACAGAAAGGCGAATATATATATATATATATATATATATCCCCTCCATTAGGTACTCCGGCTTGCCGGGCCGAGGTGGCTCGCACACCTCGTGGGTTGTTGGGGGTTTCCTCAATTCCTCGCGGGGTGGGGGCGAAGAGTTAGCTACTTGCGTTCCCCCCCCCCTTTCCTTTTCTTTTTGCTCCCCTTTTTTTTCCGTATCTTCCGGAATTTCTCTTGTCTTGACTCGGTCTTGGGCCTCTGTCAATTGTAGTATTTCCCCCCTCTGTTTGTTTTTGCAGTCTTGGGGTTATCGGGTGCACCCGCTAGGGGGCATCACTCCGTGGCTGAGCCGTGCTCTGGGGATGGTATGGGCGCCCGGACCGCTGCTGCATCTGGATTGGGTTTTTGCTCGGCCCTTAAGGGACAAACCTCCAGGAGAGCCAATCTGCTCTTTTTAAAACGACAGTCAGGTTGGGGGCCGGGCTACCCGGGACGTTGGGCCAGCAACTTGAAGGATGCACCGGCGGATTGGTGCATTGCCTCGGGTCCGAGGCTGTCTTCCTCATAATTATATTGTTTATGGGTACACTTTCTAAACCTCAATCCCTTCCTGTTAACGACTCTGGCTCGTCGTTGCATTTGGATAAGACTTCTAATTCTGGTCGTTCAGCGGCCTCTGCCTCCGCTGGATTGACCTTAAAGCCGTATGGCCCCCTCTCGTCCTCTGCGGCGTCTGGCTCTCGTGCCTGGGCTCGTGGTGGCCGTAGGGCGGGGTCTTCGCGGCCCTCGTTCTTTCGCCCACTCTCGGTTACCGTCACACATGGACCTGTCTCTGCTGTCAATTTCTGTCCGGTGGGCAGGTTCCTTGTTCTCCGCCCTTCCGCTGGCTCCCTTCCGTGCAACTCGGAACGGGTGTTTCAGCGTCTTAAGACGGTGGGCGTTCCCTGCCGTTATGATATCCGCCCTCTGAAGGATGGGTCTCTTCTTTGAAGTTCCCGTTCTTCGGGTTGACTGAGTCCCTTCTACAGTTGCAGGATGTTCTGGGTTGCAGAGTTTCTGTGACTCCCAATCCGCAACTGAATAGCTGTCAGGGCACCATTTTCGCTTCCCGTCTGCTGTCAATGTCGGTTGGCGAGTTGCAGGAGGATCTTGCCTCCCAGGGGGTAACGAAGGTCTTCCGCTTTTCGTCGCGCCGGGATGGTGCTCTTACCCCGTCCGCTCGTCTGCTCCTGACCTTTGACTCCCTTGTGCCTCCGGCCTAGGTGGTCTGGGTCATGGGTGATCGCCGGTCGTGCGAGTTTTCGGTGCGGCCGTATGTGCTTGACCCGGTTCGCTGCTTTGGCTGCAACCGGTTCGGCCATGTTAGCTCTGCGTGCCGCCGTGACGGTAAGCTATGTGTCCGCTGCGGTGGGCCTGCGCACTCTTCCCCATCCACGAGGCCCCCGCGGTGCTCGAACTGCTCGGAGGTCCACCCTTCCTCCTCTCGGGACTGCCCCGTTTTCAAGTTTGAATTCGAGGTGCGGTCCTTAAGGACTACGAATTCCTTAGTGCGCGGGAGGCGCGCGATAGGGTCCGTGACCGGGAGCCACGGCGGGGTTGTCCTATGCTGCGGCTCTTAGCTCCGTCGGGTCCTCGGGCCCCTCCCTTGCTACCCCGGCGCCTACCGGAGTGGTGCCCCCCTGGAAGTTCTGGGGTTGGTGGTCTTCCTGTGGCCGCGGGACCTTCTTGTACCCCTGCCTCACTTTCAGTCACCACGTCTGATTCCTGCCTACAAGTGCCCCTTCTCCCTCTTCGGCCTTGGGTTCTGGATCCTTGCCTACCCGTCTCTCGGGTGGGGAAGGTGATGCCCCGAAGGGGAGGAGGAAGCGTCACCGTGGTCGGAGTCCTCCAGACCCGTTCATGACCACTGCTCGCCCTGCTTCCCCTTCTTCACCGGAGGGGAAGCGGCGCGCCGCTCCTAATCCGCTCGGGACTCTCCCCCCCGTATACGGAGGGCTAGTGGGGCGTCACCTCCCGGTGCCCCAACTAGTGTCCGGGTGTCGGTTGAGGTACACCGCCCCATGACACCCTCGATTACTGACTCGGTTCCCACGGTGGACCCGGTCGAGAGGGGCCTAGCCCTCATTCATGGAGTCTCCATTCGGCTCCTGCTGAGAGTGGTCGGGTCTCTCTCCTGGATCTACCTTTCCCACCTCTGGTGGATCTTTCCTCCCGTCCCCTCGTCAGCATTTGTTTGGTGTGACGAGCCCTCGAACATCTGGTTCTCCCTGCTCCACCTCTGGTGGGGAGTCGGGAGTTTCGGCTGGGCCCGTCTCGTCGTTTCCTCTCCCCCCCCCCTCGGGGGAGCCCCCTTCTGAATTCCCTGCTCCACTTTCCCACTCTCGTTGTACTACGGGTGAAGCAGCTGCGAAGTCTGTGGCCCCTACACTCCCCTGTTCGGGGTGAGTCGGGGAAGCCGATTCCGTCCCTGGTTACGGACCGTTGGTTTGCTGCTCAGCTTAGTCCGTGGCTATTTCTGTTTTCTCTGCCTCTTATTCTGCCCCTTCCCCTTACAGTTCCGTTTTGCATTGGAACTGTAGGGGGCGGCTTTTAGCTAACTGGGAGAACCTTGCCTCCCTGCTGGAGAGCGAGCGGCCTTCCTGCGTTTGTCTCCAGGAGACTATCTCGGCTGCGCGGGGGCTCCCTCGCCTCTCTGGCTACGTTGGTTTCCATTGCACCTATGGAAAAACTATACGCGCTCACAAACATGGTATCATATGTGGTACATTTATTCATAATTAAATATAAATTATTAATTAATTGAATTAAATATCTATACAAAATTGCCTCGGGATTGGCGACAAGCCTATTGGGAATGAAATAATTGAATTGCCATACGTACAAAGAACCTGTATGTATGAATCAGCCTCACATAGCAACAAGAAAACCCAATTTATTGTTTAGTCTACCAAAGGAGTAGCCCAAACAAAAATTTTGCTAGTTCGGCAAATAATACACCAGAACCAAGGAACGGCTCTCAGGGCTGTTTATGTTACAGCGAACGCTTTAGACAGGGAAGACGTATAAAGTTTTCCCTCTAGTTCTGAGTGAATTCCTTATAATTTAAAACCTAATGACTAAAAAGGATAGGCCTATTCCTTCAGGGGTTTATATAGTGACTGCCTATATTAATTACCTTAAGTAAATTCGTCGCGAAACTCGATCGTGGCGGCCCTACACCGAGATGATCGTAACGCCCTACATCGAAGCAAACAAAGACCCAACAAAAATAAGGTGAGGCAAATTATTTTCATTCTAGTATACTGTACGTCGCGCAAATCCCGACGCTAGAATTACCGTAATCACTTAAATATAAAAAGGTCCTTTAAACACCTACATATTCATAACTCTCTAACGAAAAAGCATAGGGCTTTTGTCGGTAACCCTCCACTGAAATCTGCTGGAAATTTCCAGCGGATGAGGGCACAGGCAATCAACCCATAGCCCTATATAGTTTTTTCATATGGTGGCCTGTGTATGGGGAACTAACCCCTCTACAATTTACACTGACACACGCGGTGGCTAGGCTTACCTCATTGGCCTAACCCTAATTTCAACCATAACCCCACTATAGTTTTCATATAGTGGCCTATTTAACTGGAACCGATCCCTTTACCTTTACACTAACCGAAAACAAAGGCTTGTTCATTTAACAGGCATAACTTATTTTAGGTCCTAAAAATAATAGGCCCACAACATTAAACCTATTTAATAGGTCCTACTCTTCAAACTCAAAACTAAGCCTTGTTAATTTAACAGGCTTAACTCATTTGAGGTCCTATAAAATAATAGGCCCAAACATAAGCCTACTTGGTAGGCCCAACAAATAGGCCTATTTAGTAGGCCCACCTAACTTTACCTACATAATAGGCCTACCTCTTAAAGTAGGCCTTACTCTTAACACTCAAGGCCTATCCTAATTAAAAAACACTAAATTTATAATTGAACCTGTGGTGTAGGTTATAAAATTTATTCCAGCAATTTAACTTACTCATTAACATCACAAAATTCGACTCAGACCTGTAACATCACAAAATTCGACTCAGAACTGTATCATCACAAAGACCTAAAGCAATTGCACGAATTCAAACCTACACCCACCTATTACCTATTCCGAAGTCCTATTTGACATATAGGCCCAACCTATTCCGAAGTCCTATTTGACATATAGGCCCAACCTATTCCGAAGTCCTATTTGACATATAGGCCCAACCTATTCCGAAGTCCTATTTGACATATAGGCATACCAAGTCCTATTTGACATATAGGCCCAACCTATTCCCAAGTCCTATTTGACATATAGGCCCAACCTATTCCCAAGTCCTATTTGACATATAGGCCCAACCTATTCCCAAGTCCTATTTGACATATAGGCCCAACCTATTTCAAGTCCTATTTGACATATAGGCACAACCTATTACAGACAAGGCTTGATATAAGGGTCTCAAATGCAACGTTTGAGGGTCTTTACTCAGCCAAATTGGTTAACCTAACCCAAAACCCAAAAAAAACCCTATAACAAAATACACATTTACACACATACGTACGGTACAGTATATAAATATATACATACGACTTCAAACATCCAATTCTTCTTTTAAAAGAAGAAACACAACAGATTTCATTAACAGACACATACATTCCTTGCAAACAGATTGGATTCCTTCAAAACCCCAAACCTTCCAGACCTACCTGTAGGACATACAACATTTACTCATTCATAACTACGGGTATTAATTTCATTGGAGTGGTGAATCCAAGTTTTGAAGACCAACTGGATTCGGAGGAATGACAAACACACACACACACACACACACACACACACACACTACTCTTTCATGTGTCTGAAACACAAAAACCTGTCTAAACATAACCAAGGATCGGAGAGTAAAAGCTTTTATTGCTGCGCTCTGATTCTGTGCACATAATTTTGTGCCAAAAATTATATGGTTAGACAGTGACACGTACAAACAAACTACTCTACTCCAAACGGGTTGATGGCCTACCTTGGCCATAGCCAACAAGAAGGGGCTTTGTGGCCTCCCTTGGCCACAACCCAAACCTCTTTGGCCACAGCCCAAACTACAGGGGTCTTGTGGCCTCCCGTGGCCACAGCCCAAACTACAGGGGTCTTTTGGCCACAGCCCAAACTACAGGGGTCTTTTGGCCACAGCCCAAACTACAGGGGTCTTTTGGCCACAGCCCAAACTACAGGGGTCTTGTGGCCTCCCGTGGCCACAGCCCAAACTACAGGGGTCTTTTGGCCACAGCCCAAACTACAGGGGTCTTTTGGCCACAGCCCAAACTACAGGGGTCTTTTGGCCACAGCCCAAACTACAGGGGTCTTGTGGCCTCCCGTGGCCACAGCCCAAACTACAGGGGTCCTTTGGCCACAGCCCAAACTACAGGGGTCTTTTGGCCACAGCCCAAACTACAGGGGTCTTTTGGCCACAGCCCAAACTACAGGGGTCTTTTGGCCACAGCCCAAACTACAGGGGTCTTGTGGCCTCCCGTGGCCACAGCCCAAACTACAGGGGTCCTTTGGCCACAGCCCAAACTACAGGGGTCCTTTGGCCACAGCCCAAACTACAGGGGTCTTGTGGCCTCCCGTGGCCACAGCCCAAACTACAGGGGTCTTGTGGCCTCCCGTGGCCACAGCCCAAACTACAGGGGTTTGTGGCCTCCCTTGGCCACAGCCCAAACTACAGGGGTTTGTGGCCTCCTTTGGCCAGCCAACAAACATCAAACGGGCTGATGGCCTACCTTGGCCATAGCCCAACAAATTCATCAAAGGGCTGATGGCCTACCTTGGCCATAGCCCAACAAATTCATCAAAGGGCTGATGGCCTACCTTGGCCATAGCCCAACAAATTCATCAAAGGGCTTGGCCTACCTTGGCCATAGCCCAACAAATTCATCAAAGGGCTGATGGCCTACCTTGGCCATAGCCCAACAAATTCATCAAAGGGCTTGGCCTACCTTGGCCATAGCCCAACAAATTCATCAAAGGGCTGATGGCCTACCTTGGCCATAGCCCAACAAATTCATCAAAGGGCTGATGGCCTACCTTGGCCATAGCCCAACAAATTCATCAAAGGGCTGATGGCCTACCTTGGCCATAGCCCAACAAATTCATCAAAGGGCTGATGGCCTACCTTGGCCATAGCCCAACAAATTCATCAAAGGGCTGATGGCCTACCCTTGGCCATAGCCCAACAAATTCATCAAAGGGCTGATGGCCTACCTTGGCCATAGCCCAACAAATTCATCAAAGGGCTGATGGCCTACCTTGGCCATAGCCCAACAAATTCATCAAAGGGCTGATGGCCTACCCTTGGCCATAGCCCAACAAATCATCAAAGGGCCTTGGCCTACCTTGGCCATAGCCCAACAAATTCATCAAAGGGCTGATGGCCTACCTTGGCCATAGCCCAACAAATTCATCAAAGGGCTTGGCCTACCTTGGCCATAGCCCAACAAATTCATCAAAGGGCTTGGCCTACCTTGGCCATAGCCCAACAAATTCATCAAGGGCTGATGGCCCTTGGCCATAGCCCAACATATTCATCAAGGGTCTTGTGGCCTCCTTGGCCAGAGACCAAACAACATTGGTCTTGTGGCCTCCCTTGGCCAGAGACCAAACAACAAGGGTCTTGTGGCCTCCTTTGGCCAGAGACCAAACAAAAAGGGTCTTGTGGCCTCCCTTGGCCATAGGCCAAACAACACAAAAACAGTACAGGATTCAAAGCCCCAAGCCCTCCAGATCTACCTGTGGAGGAGTAAATTTACTCCACTAAAACTACGGGTATTGACTAGTCTGAAGTGGTAGGAGGTTTGAATACAGTACAAACTCTTTCTAATTCTCCTAAATTAAATGAACAAATAACAAAAGACAACAATGGGAACATTGAACCAAACAATTACACGAAAACACTTGGAATGCTTTGGTTTTTAAAACAGAATTCGAACACGATGACACTCTTTGCACAAAGAGTTATAACTTAAATCCAAATGCCGATACAAAAAGACAAGTGCTTTCAGAATCATCCAAAATTTTCGACCCCATTGGATTATATTTACCAGCAACCATAAGATCCAAAACCCTTTTGCAAGACTTATGGAAAAAGAAAATTGATTGGGATGAACCACTTTCAGTGGAAGACCAACTTCATTGGAAAAAATTAGCCACAGACTTGAACAAAGTTCAAGACATCTACGTACCAAGATGTGCTGGCTACAGATTGAAATCGCAAACACTACACATTTTTACAGATGCCAGCACACAAGCTTAGGGTGTTGTGCCTATTTAACAAGTGAAAATGAAAGTAACTTGGTTTATTCAAAGGCAAAAGTGGCACCCTTAAACCAAAAAAAACTGTACCACAACTTGAATTATTAGCTGTCTCATTGGGAGTTAAAACAGCAAACTTTCTTTCACAAGTGTATAAAGAAGTTGACATAACAAACATTTACTTAAGGACAGACAGTCAAATTTGTCTAACATGGGTGACCAACACAGATACAACTTCTTGCAAAAAATATTTGTGAAAAACAGACTAACAGAAATCAAAACTGCAAACACAAACCTTGGTATCAAATTTAGGTACATAAAAACAAAAGAGAATCCTGCAGACTTTTTGACAAGAGGGCTCTCTTACAAGCTGTTGAAAACAAATAAAATCTGGTATGAAGGGCCCGAATGGCTAACATGTGAGGATCTTTGGCCAGCCAAAGTAGTTAACCTCACACTCAACTCTACAACAACTGAAAAGATCACTGAGGACAAACCTATATTTGACTACACTTTATTCAGATCAACAAACTCTTGAGAATTACAGTCTATTGCTGCAAGTTTGTCAATAGCTACCTTCTCAAACACTGTCCTCAGAAAGCCTTTTCTAACTTAACAGAAACTGCAACAAAATACTGGCTCAAACAGATACAAGCTTCAGAATTTGACAAGGAGTTGAAGTATCTTAGGTCCAGTAGCACATTAAACAAAGGTATTCCTTCACTTGTCATGGATCTAAATCTGTACCTGGATACAGAGGGTCTGATAAGGTGTAAAGGAAGGCTTAACAAGTCAACTTTGACTTACAACTCTAAGCACCCAATTCTTCTTCCAAGGAGAAATCACTTCACAAAACTCATCATCAGGGATACCCACAACAAAATACACCACATGGGAGTCCCACAAACCCTGACAGAGCTGAGAAAACTTACTGGCTACCAAAGGGTAGAACTGAAACAAAGAAAATTTTAAACACATGCATTCCTTGTAAACGTATCCATTCACGACCCTTTAAGACCCCAAGCCCTCCAGACCTACCTGTGGAACGAGTAACATTTACTCGGCCATTTGAAACCACGGGTATTGACTACACTGGAGCGGTAAATGTGAGTTTTGGAGACAAAATGGATTCAAAGGAATACAAAGTGTACATTGTACTCTTCACCTGTGCTGCCACACGTGCCATATGTCTAGACATAGTAGAAGATCTGACAGCAGAAGCTTTTATTGCTGCTTTCAGACGATTTTGTGCACACAATTCTGTACCCAAAACTATATGGTCAGACAATGCCACATACTTCAAATCTGGTGAAAGAATTATTCATCAGATTTGTGACAGTGAAACAGTACAAACTCATTTAACCAAACACAACATAACCTGGAAGTACATTCCTGTTAATACACCATGGTATGGTTCAATTTGGGAAAGAAACATACAAACTGTAAAGAACTGCCTTAAAAAGACTATTGGGACAAAACATCTACAACTTTTTGAACTCATGACTATTCTGTCAGAAATTGAAAATGTTGTCAACAACAGACCATTAACTTATGTGGGAGATGGTATTAATGAGCCAGAACCTCTCACACCAAACCACCTAATTAAGGGAGAAACAGTAAACATGTTACCAGAATCTGAACATAACAGTACAGAGGATCCAGATTGGGAAATAGGACACAAAGAACTCAACACAAAATACCAACATTTGACACAAATCAAGACTCAATTTATAACAAAATGGAGAGAAGAATACTTAACAAGTCTTAGAGAAAGACATAAACAATTAACAAAACAAAGTTGGAATGATTCAGTCAAAATTGGGGACATTGTGTTGATACATGACAAGACACCAAGACAACATTGGTCAATGGGAAAAGTCTTGGAACTCAAAACTGGTGAAGACGAAGTTACCAGGGTTGTAAAACTGAAAACAGCAACTGGTGAAACCACCAGAGATATCACATTACTATATCCTTTGGAGTGTGGGGCTAAATTAGAACCATTACCCCAAAGGATGGATCAGGATACTATTGGGGAGGAATCTCTCAATGTGCCTGATGTAACTCAGACTAAACCAGACAGGCCTCAAAGAAAGACTGCTTTGAAAGCCAGAAAACTTTTACAAGAAAAAATTAAGACTGGTGACTTATAAAACTTACACAAACTGAGCAAAGTTAAAATGCTTAATAACTTTACTTTAATCCCATAAATTTCCTATACCTAAAGGGAGTCAAACTGATTGACATAACTTTAACTAAACTTGAGAAGTTGGCCTCTTGAACTTTCATATTTGAATAGGTCTTGAGTAACCTCTCTTCCTAAATTTCTACTTCATTCTTTTCAATCCATTTCACATGTTTACACAGTTTATCAAAAAATTTTGATCTATAACATACAAATTTTTCTCCGGCCCCCCCCAGTATATGGAAAAACTATACGCGCTCACAACATGGTATCATATGTGGTACATTTATTTCATAATTAAATATAAATTATTAATTAATTGAATTAAATATCTATACAAAATTGCCTCGGGATTGGCGACATAGCCTATTGGGAATGAAATAATTGAATTGCCATACGTACAAAGAACCTGTATGTATGAATCAGCCCCACATAGCAACAAGAAAACCCAATTTATTATTTAGTCTACCAAAAGTAGACACAACAAAATTTGCTAGTTCGGCAAATAATACACCAGAACCAAGGAACGGCTCTCAGGGCTGTTTATGTTACAGCGAAGCTTTAAACGGGGAGGAGTCTTTGTCCCCCTCTAGTTCTGAGTGAATTCCTTATAATTAAAACCTAATGACTAAAAAGGATAGGCCTATTCCTTCAGGGGTTTATATAGTGACTGCCTATATTAATTACCTTAAGTAAATTCGTCGCGAAACTCGATCGTGGCGGCCCTACACCGAAGATGATCGTAACGCCCTACATCGAAGCAAACAAAGACCCAACAAAAATAAGGTGAGGCAAATTATTTTCATTCTAGTATACTGTACGTCGCGCAAATCCCGACGCTAGAATTACCGTAATCACTTAAATATAAAAAGGTCCTTTAAACACCTACATATTCATAACTCTCTAACGAAAAAGCATAGGGCTTTTGTCGGTAACCCTCCACTGAAATCTGCTGGAAATTTCAGCGGATGAGGGCACAGGCAATCAACCCATAGCCCTATATAGTTTTTTCATACCATCCCTCTCTCTCTCTCTCTCTCTCTCTCTCTCTCTCTCTCTGTCGATAGTGCTTTTCTTTTTCCTTGGTTTATACACACACACACACACATACACACACACACACAGGGTGTTCAAAAATGAATATATCAAAAACAGATTTTAATTAATATAATTTATTAGTTCAAATAGCATTAAAATCTAAATGTGACATTATATTTGAATGGTTGAAAGTCTTTTGCATTAAATTATTCGCGACAACGTCTTGTATCTTTTGATGTAAAGTGCGTGTCGTCTAGTTTCTTTGGAAAAAAATTGTAGCCTTCAGAAGAGACGTCCGCGAAATGCTAGTCGGAGTCAAAAAAGATTTGTCCACGCACTACCGCGCATGCATAATTTAATTCACTTAATAAACTTTTATATATTATAATAATAATAATAATAATGTTTCAGACCAGCAAAGACCCTAGGATCCACTCATTGCTAGTCTACCTAACCGTGTTTGTAATTGTTTCCCATCATTGGCTATAATTAATTTTATTCTGCGTTCAAATTCTGAAAACATATTTTCAAGCACAGCTTTAGGGATGGACATGGCAACATCACTTATACGATGTTTTAGCTCCTGAAAATCCCTTGGTTTGTTATGGTACACTTTTGTTTTCAAAACGCCCCGAAGGCGATAAGTCAGGAGAGAGGGCAGTCCATTTTGTAGGTCCTCCCCTACCAGTCCAACGCCCTGGAAATGTTTCATTAAAAAATGTTCGACCGTTTTGAGCAAAATGTGGTAGTGCTCCATCTTGTTGGATGGTTGTCCTTTGTAACGAGCAAGGAGTTCCTTGCAACTGTGGAATAAGAAACTTCTCTAGCATCTTTAGGTAAGAACAGCCAGTTACAGTTCGTTCGTCAAAAAAAAAAAAAGGTGCGAGAACGTAACGAAGCACACCAGGCATTTACTTCAAGGAATTTCTCTCATATTCATAGATTTCATGTGGGTTGTGTTCACCCTAAATCCTATAGTCATGGCAGTTTACTTTGCCTGAAATATGGAATGTAGCCTCGTCACTAAAAATGAGATTTGGTAGAAAGTGTTCATCTGATTCTATCTTTTCGATTAAATCATTGTCAATTCTGGTTCCGCAATCTTCCTCTAAAAGTTGCTGGAGTGTTCGCACTTTGTAAACTTTAAAATGCAATTCTTTATGAAGGACTCTATAGACAGAGGATGCGGTTCGTTCAACTCAGCCCCTCCTCTCCTAATTGACTTCTTAGGACTTCTGGTAAATGCTTCACGAACTGCATTCATTATTTCAACAGATTTGTTGGGCCTTCCCAAAGATTTCCCTTTTAATACAGTTCTAATTTTCTCAAACTGATCAACCCATCTTCGTATGCTGCGTCTTTCAGGTGGTGGATTGTTCATTTCACGGCGAAAGTATTTGAGCAGCAACAACTGAACCTTTCACGCACAAATGTAACAAATTTTGCCTTCTTTCTACGAGTTGTCATCTTATTCACTTTCAACAAAGGTAATGAACAGAGAGATGAAACTTAGAATGTGCTGTAATGAGTGTAAAGTAGCAACAGCCTATGAGACGTAGCCTACACACTTAACGGCCTAAAATTGTGATATTTTGAGTACAACACAGTATAATAGCAGCGCAATTTAAGTATGTACAGTATACATTATTTCATATAAAAATCTTTAATTACAGATTTTTCACATATTAACTGTAAACAACTGTTAAGAAAATTCAAAACTTTCTTAATCACGTGTTTTAAAAAAAAATTTCGATACCTGTAAAAATAAAACAGCAAATAATAATTTGTTTTTGGTATATTCATTTGGTGACATTGTATATATACTGCATATATAAAACCTTAGTTTGCTTCCACCCGAATGGTTCATTCTGACGAAAGTCAAACTTTTCACTCCACCTTAGACCTTCAGCTTAATGTGGAATCGCAGCTTTGCCCAGATTCGATCTCACGATCTCCCGATCCGTAGCCCAGTTTTAACCAAACTTAGTTGCTTCCGTCCGAATTGTTCATTCCGACAAATGTCAAGCTTGTCACTCCACCTTAGACCGACAGTTTAACGTGGAATCCGAACCACGCCCCACTAGCAGCCCAGCGTCTTAACCACTAGGCTACCCAGGGTACCCATTTATCTACCAATCAATTTCTTTTTTGTTGTGTGGAAGGATGAACAGTTGGGTTTTGCTGCGTGCCGCCTGCCGTCACCGGGTCTCGATCCCGGAGCCGATAGATTGATTCGTAGTCACCGACGCTAACCACTACACCACCGAGGTGTGTGGTGTGTGTGTGTGTGTGTGTGTATATATATATATATATATATAGAGAGAGAGAGAGAGAGAGAGAGAGAGAGAGAGAATATTGTACATGAGTTTGCACAATACAAAATTAGCTCCCCCCAAGATTCTTGAGCAGTGGTCAGCGCCCAACACATCTACTCAAGAGGTACCGGCTTCGAATCCTATTGGAGCTAATTTTGTACCATATATATATATATATATATACACACACACCCTATAAATACATTAACACTGCAGGCGTTTTATATTAGATATGACTTAACTGAAGAACAATGAATTTAGTTGAGCTATTTTTATAATATTTTAAAGTACAATAAACGTACAAACGAAATACTGCTTAAAATCAAAGAGTGACGCCCACTCCTAATTCGTATTTGTCATTGGTTTTTTTACTTTCATATCTAATCCCATGAGGATACAGATACACTACTCGATACAAAATACTGTAATTCAACCAATCAAAATCTCCGATTCTTAAGCCTAATAACACGTGATAATAGCTCTGCCAATAGGAATTAAGAGTGAGAAGAACAGTGGGTAAATTTCACCAATTGCAATTCAGATATATTATGACGCGTTTAAAACAGTTTTTTTCCTGTTACATAAAATTTTCTCTATAATTAGGTACACTGTGGTCGTGTGGTGTGAGTAAGTAACTAAGCGAATAAATAGCTATACTCCAGTCCTGTCAAAGAGTTAAGTTTGGCAAAGGGGTTGGATGAGATGTAGAGGCAAAACCTTTGACGTAAATTAAAACTAAAAATTAGAAATCACCCGTTGTTGCAGGTGATAACAAACCGCACATACTTAAAATAAAAGTAACTTTCTGGATGCCCACAAATTAAAATCTATAGATTCGTAAAGAATTGAAAATAAATTAACCTTTACTGTTAATCAAAATTGATTTTAGTTATTACAGAACAATAAATTACAATGAAGCAAAGCAGTGGTGATATTCCAAAACCACGTCAGCAGCAATAACACAATTTTACACCAGAAAAAAACGAATAATATCTGAAGTAGGCACCGTTTACGATAATT
Source organism: Bathynomus jamesi (assembly GCA_023014485.1). Classification (NCBI taxonomy): domain Eukaryota; kingdom Metazoa; phylum Arthropoda; class Malacostraca; order Isopoda; family Cirolanidae; genus Bathynomus; species Bathynomus jamesi. Next base: position 980,168 of record JAJOZX010000554.1, on the reverse strand, counting down.
TCAAACCTAATTGTTACGATGAAAAAGAAACAAAAGTAGATTGTAATTTTCTCTTTAAATATGTGCCAACACGAAATAAGTAAGAAACTAAAAAAAAATATTAAAAAAAAATCAGAGGTGGCGCTTACGGGGTTTTGGAATATCATTGTCGAAATGTGTTTATTTCCATACATAATGAGAATTTTTTATGCCAGGGCAGGCTAAGTTTACTCGTACAAGCAAAAATTACAAGCAAAAATTTTTGGCCGAGGTTCTACATTTATAAATTGAGTTTTATCCCTCGTATTCTTGATGGATATAGAAACCGGTTGTTCATATATAGCAGGAGGGGTGTCCAACCTTTTTCATGAAGGGACATATTTCAATTAATGACCCACACCGAGGGCCAGTGTGCAAATTTTAGATAAAATTTTATTGAGATAAAATACGACATTAGATAAGGGATTTTCAGTATCCGCCAGCCGGGCCTGATACAAATCTTTGGCGGGCCAGATTCTGGCCCGCGGGCCGTGTGTTGGAACAGCCTAGAAGAGAATTCATCTTCAACCGATGTTTTGTTATAATCGAAATAGAATTTTCTTTACAATCACAAAAACATTTTATTTTGAAAATATTAGTGACTATAAAAAACAAAACAGTTGTAGTTCATTTTCTTTGCACCTTAAATCTCACAAGTAGCATAAATGTCTCTTTAGGAAAACGGGACTATATCGTTAGAATGCATTCATTTTTTTTTATTTTACAGGGAGAGTGAAGTTCTTTCGCTTCCGTAGCTAATAAAGATTAATAGGTACAACATAAAGGTATGTACCGAGACATTAGCGATAAATATTGATAGGCGTCATGGATGTAGAATGGTTAGAAGAACTACAGTATTTTAAAGATATAGCCGAAATAGGGAGAATAGAGATGTAGGAAAAGTTGTCGGGAGAGAAAATGTAGTTTACAAGAGATACAAGAGGGCACACTCACAGCAACACTTTAACGTGTTCATAAATATAAGAAGGAATGACCCAAATGCTAAAAGTGCTAAAAGACGAACTAAAATCGAAATTGTTAATAAATGTAAACAAAATAACATTTTTTACGAGTATGTGAGAAATAAGAAAGCATTACGAGCAGGGGCGTTTTTAACATAGGGGCAGGCGGGGCTCGGTCCCGACGGGCCCTATATGCTCTATATATATATATATTTGCATCCTGAATAAAATTTACAAAAATCACTGCTGTTTGTATTTTTTTCACTTTGGTTGAAATAACTTTACTTAAATACGTAATAATTAGTGAAAACATTAAAAATCCTTTGAGAACTTCCATTAAGGAAAACTGGTAAACGGGGCCCGGACCCCACGTGGCATAACTTGCTCCGACCAATTCAAAACCTTAAAAACGCCCCTGGTTACGAGATAATATTGGGTCATGGGTAGATTGAAGCGATAACTTAATAAATAGGTATATAAGGAGACAGCTATAATTTTAAAGAAATATTTGACGTCGGTAGACGATACATCCGTAGTTTTAGACTACAAATATGTTTAATAACGCGAAAGAGGCTCCATTTCTTATAGTGACAGTCATTAACTGTTGATTCAGAAAGTTAACAATAAATTTCCGGCCGCTGATCTTTTTTTACACATTTGAAAAAAAATAAAAAAATGAAATACTCCATTCTTCAGTTAAGAGTTTTAATAAGTGTTTATCGGGAGCAGTTGTTCCTTTTGATTTAAATTAGCAAATGCAATTTCACTTTTTGAAAAAGAGTGACGAACAAAGAATGGCTTATTATAAGCTTATATTAGTTTTGGAAAGCTTTTTGAATGTTTTCGGGGCCTCATAGAGGGAGAGAGAGAGAGAGAGAGGGGAGGAGGAGGAGGAGGAGGAGGAGGAGGAGGAGATATTGGAAACAATGTGTCGAGGACAAAACATATATGTAATATATACTGGCATTATTAAAGCCTTCGATAAATGTAACCTTGAAATTATAGCAGACAAACTTAAGAATAGAGGAAGTACCGGAACGCTGGGAAGAGGAATATTTAATTTTCTGACTCAAAGAGTACAAAGAGTGGTAGTAAATGGAGTTAAATCTGAAGTTTCAGAAGTCATGAGCTCTGTCCCACAAGGTACAGACAGTATTAGCTCCCTTGCTATTCATAATAATGACTACAGACGTTAATGCGGATATTAATGATATGTTATAATGTTTCAGACCAACAAAGACCCTAGGATCCACTCATGGCTGGTCTACCTAACTGCGTTCGTAATTGTGTATTGTGCGTGTCCTCCGTGGTGGCGGAGAGGACCTACAATTTTACTGGGTTCCGAACCACAAAGCCTTAATTTTACTACCTTAAACTATACCCAATCTATCAACATATGCGTCTAATCGATTTTTAGACATGTTTATAGACGTGCTACTAATTACTTCTACCAGCAAACTATTCCACCTATTTACTATTCTATGCGTAAAAATTTTTTTGCCAACTGCTGTCTCGAACTTAGTGCTTGTCAACTTACACCCGTTATTTCTAGTCCTATTATATTGAGATATTTCAAAAAAGCTATTTCTATCTACGTTATCGAACCCATTCATAATTTTGAAAATCTGGATTAGATCAACCCTTAGCCTTCTAGTCTCGAGTGTAGTCAATTTTAACTCCTTAAGCCTATCCTCGTACGACTTCGACCTAAGCGACGGAATCATCTTAGTCGCTCGTCTTTGAACTCTTTCGATTTTGTCTATATCTTTGCGCATATGCGGATTCCAAAATTGGATCGCGTACTCCAAATGGGGTCTAACTAATGATTTATAAAGAGGAACAATAATATCGCGCGATTTGTACTCAAAATTCCTAGCTATAAAACCTAGCACCTTGTTCGCCTTATTGACCGCCGCTGTACTTTGTTTCGCCACTTTTAAATCACCAGTGACGATAACTCCTAAATCTTTTTTCTGCTCTACGCTCGCTAACTCCTTCCCTGACATACTATACGCAAAATTACCGTTACGCGAACCTATATGTAAAATTTTGCACTTATCGACGTTAAATCTCAGAAATCAATGAGTCTCAAAATACAATATGCGAGGAAATATCGAACGAAGGCGACATAGAAAAATTATAAAATGACATTGAAACATTATTCAAGTGGGCAGAAGACAACAATATGAAGTTCAACGAAGAAAATTTCCAACTTGTAAGATATGGTAATAACGAGATGCTACAGAATAAAGGGTACAAAACTCCGCAAGCCAAACGGATAACACCAAATCCACGAGTCAGGGATCTTGGAGTAATAATGTCGTCGGATGCAGAATTCAGAGAGCACTATAACATTAAAATTACGACAGCTAGAAAAATAATGGGAATCATCCGGAGGAGCTTCCGCAGCAGAAAAGCGCACATCGTTTAAAAATTATGAAAGAGTCTAGTCCAGTGGTTCTTAACCTTTTTACTACCATGTCCCCTCTAGGAATTGGTCCTTCCCTCCACGCCCCCCTTCAATCAAAATAACATTCTCAATAACTTCTCAATATTAGCCCATGCTCTCGTTAAGAGAATAACAAATACAATTAGAGAAATTCCTGTTTCTAGGGGGGCGCGCCCCCCAGGTTAAGAACCACTGGTCTAGTCCTACCAACAACTGCGTATTGCTCATTACTCACAAGTCCATACAGAAAGTGAGACATTGCGAACATACAAAGGACTTATAACGCTAAATATACCTTTGGTTTTCTTCCGCCGGAATTGTTCATTCTGATAGAGGTCAAGCTTTTCACTCCACCTTAGACCTACAGTTTAAAGTGAAATCCGAACCACGCCCCACCAGCAGCCCAGCGTCTTAACCACTAGGCTACATAGGGTACCCATTTATCTACCAACTAATTTCTTTATTGTGTAGAGGGATGTACAGCAGGGTTTTGCCGCGTGCCGCCTGCCGTCACCGGGTCTCGATCCCAGGGTCGAGGGATTCGTAGTCAGCGACGCTAACCACTATACCACAGAGGCGCATACCAACCCCACTGAATTATTTAAATAATATTACTTCTTACTTTATTATATTTCTCATTATTTATTAATTTTCCTTCCTTATCATTATTTTCAATATTATTTCGCCAAATTATTCATTCTTTCTCTTAATTTTTAACTTTCTTTCTTCTTTTCTCTTCTACATTATTATTTTTATTATTATTATTATTATTGACTTCTGTTCATGTTTTGGTGATTTTTATAATTTTTTCTATGATCAACACTTTGCAAGTCTTAGATCTGTGAAAGAAATCAATGAGTCTCAAAATACAATAAATAGCAACTACTGTATGTGCTATTTCTGTGGCAACTTTCTTGAACGAGCGACATAGCAACGGTAGTATATATTTTTTTTAATTTATATATCAGAAGCGTTCCAAATCACTTTCATGCGTTGACGGCCAATCTAAAATTGTCATAGTATGAATTTACGCGCATTATACTGAGCGAAACCTGATTAAATAAAAATAAGAAGTCATTTTTTTAATATACCGGGTTACACGAGCCACTCTATATACAGAAATAATAAAGAGGCGGCGAAGTAACCATTTCTTATAGACACTAATCATAAAAATAAATGTATCGAACAATTAACGAGCATAAATGATCATTCTGACCCGCCCCCCGCTCCCCCGGCAGTTGAAGTGTATATAAATAACATCTGTTCAATATTAGTCATGTACCGACCACCAAACGTTTACTTGCCAATATTTATCGTAAGCATAGATTCTAATCACATCGACAATGGCTGAATTATTCGCGAAGATTGAAATATCAATTTTGCTAAAATAAATTCTAAAAATAATGATAATTTTTTTCTAATTATTAAACCAACAAGACTAAATAATACCATATAAAACTCCGCTTTATTAGACCAAATCTGGGTGAGGTCTTTTCTTTGACGATATGCCAGGTACATTATACTCTTTTTTTAATTGAATTGAATAACCTTTATTAATAAAAAAAAAACACATTCTTTTCAATTTACAATGACACGAATAATTGTGAAGCTCGACTATTTATTTTATTTTATTTGGCCCTTAAGCTTTAGGCTTTACTGGGCTCTTATTAAAAGTAAACGGCTAGTTGTTATTAATTAATAATAATAAATAAATAAATAAATAAGTAAATAAGTATTATTAATAGTTAAAACATATATTAATCTTAAATTATCACTACTGACATGACAAATACATGGTCACCATTGAAGGCACTATACCAATACCATACGAAGAAACCAATATTATGCACGAGAGATAAGAACTGAACAATCCCAAGAAATGTATTTTTAATACTAGATTACGCACGAGAAATTAATAATTAGTAAACAATATTAATGAACATTAATCCTAGATTTTTTTTAGTATGCCATTATTAATCGGGATTTCTGGTCTTAAACAAATTTACATTCACAATATTTTTTATATCGGCATGTAAGTCATTCCATAGGTTCAATCCAATGAGAATGGGTAGTTTTTGAGATAAAGGCAATCTAAATTGAGGTATAACATGCTTTGATATATTTCTGGTCTGATATGAGTGGATTTCTTGATGAGTTACAAAATATCTATTTACCCATTGTAAACTAATGATTTTGTTCTTACACTCGTAAATAAAAATAAAATGTGCCAGTCTGATTATATCATTGAGTTTTAGTAGGTTTAGCTCTTTAAATAATGCACATTACATATTACGGACCCACGTACATAATGCTAATTAACCATTTACAAACGGGAGAAAACAAAAATTGAATGTAGACCCTACAACTATTGTATAATAATAAATTTAAATTTATCAGAGAAGTATCAAGTTTTGACTGGTCGAGAATAACTGAAAGTAACTGTGACAAAGAAGACAAATTTCAAACACTCTCAAACGTACTAATGGATATATTTAATGCTAATTTTCCTATCAAATCAAAACTCGTATAAAAAGATAATTATAACAACCAGTGTATCACTCCAGCATTCATTGTAAGCATAAACAGTAAACATTCTCTCTTTAAATTATGAAAGAATGATATTATCTTTGAACAAACACATAAAAGTTACTACAACAGACTCAATTCAATTACAAAAACTGCAAAAGCGAACCATTTTTGTTTTAAAATCAACGAATAAAAACTCTACTCGTAAAGGACTGTGAGATACATTAAAAGTTTTAGTTAACGCAAAAAAAAAAAAAAAAAAAATCTATTTTCACTATCACAGACAGAATTTCCTACAGTGATCCCAAAGTTATGGTTAATTTATTAAACAATATTTTTTTTTCAAAAATAGGAAACAATACGGCATCAGCCATTCCAGATTCAGACAGTCACCACTAACACTATACAGTATGTCGCAACCCACACCAAATATATGCTTCTTTGAATCAGTTCTTCCAAATGAAACCTCAGCCACATTGAAAAAAATAAAAAATTAAAACGCAGCTATCAGTTCAGTTTTAGTGAAAATATATGAACTAATATCAAATGATATGTCAACTCCAATCACAAGACATGAACGAGTCAATAGTACAAAGTGTATTTCTTGATTACCTGAAGATAGCCAGGTTTGTCCAGGACTCAAATCAGGCAGCTGATTCTCCATCCAATTCCCGGCCAGTCTCCATATTGCCAACCTTAACTAAAGTATTTGATTTGGAAAAATCGTATACAGTACAATACTCCACTCAAATTCTAGGACAAATACAACATCCTAGTAAAATAAAGTAATTTGGATTTATAGAAGGTCACATCACAGAAGATGCTATCGATATATTCTTAGAAAATATCTATAAAAACTTAAACTACAACTCCGGACCAAAAAGTAGAATACTGTATCAAATGTGCTCATGACCTTGATAATACCTTTAAGTTATACGCCTTTATGAGGAATATCGAGTATCTGTGACATCATTATGATAGATTGACACCTGTGTGTGCCAGTTAAAAAAATTAAAATATAGCAAAACCTTATTAAATACTGAAAAATTAATGCATAGCGACATACCAAAATATTAGAATATCTTATCAGATGTTACAAAAAAGTAGAATAAATTCATTATGTTTATTGAGTACTGCCACTATATTAAACCTTTATCAAGGACTTTTTAACTTTGCGTCTTAGCATTTAGTTGGTTCACCCTTAGCCCTGATTACGGCCTCCAATCAACTGGCATCGAATCAACAAGCCTCTCGCATTCTCCTGTCGTTATCGATTGCCAGGTTGTCATCAAACACCTCTTCAGTTCACTAAGTGCTCCTGGTTTATGCTTTTGGACCTTCTGCTTAGCAATATTCCAAAGATTTTCTATCGGATTAAGATCGGAAGAATTAGATGACCATGGTAGTACTTCAGTTTCATGAGCATTAAATCATACAGATGTTGCACGAACCGCACGAGCTGGAGCTAGGTCATGTTGAAAAATAAATGGTTCGTCTCCATACAGCTGTTCTGCCTAAACATTATACGTCCAATCTGAAAAGTCACGCAAAAATGAACCTTGTTGTCTAGTATGTTTGAAAATTTTTAAAGTATAAGGGGCTATCTGCACACTTTAACTGAAGCCAAAATAGTGGGAATGTAATCCTAATTTGTTTTAGTTATATTTTCTTTTCTTCCTTGTATATATCTGGCTTTTCCGAGTTACAAATCTTGCGATTAAATTTCACCCTTCCAAGCCGACCGATCCACAAGCAAGTCTGGTTTGCACAAATCAAATAAAAATTTGCCACCAAGGGAATTGCAAACAATATAACAAAACATAAACACGTCGTTACAACAGTGTCTCCTGAACTCGCGTTGGAAGTAAGGAGCGTTCTAACCAGGGCTGGCAGGTCGGACCCGGACCGGGACCCAGACCCGGGTTTAACTCTAAAGTGAGATAAAACCCGGACCCGGACCTGAAAGTGAATTTTAAAATTGATCCAGACCCAGATCCGACCCGAAAGTGAAGGACCCGCACAGCCAGGTTTTTAGTTTACAAAATTTATGTTTGCGCCTTTAGATTTGGCAACAATATATATATATATATATATATATATATATATATATATGATGAATAAAACCACGAAGGAAAGGAAACACAAAATGGTGCTCAAGCGCTTTCGTCTAATGACATCCTCAGGATGTCATTAGACGAAAGCGCTTGAGCACCATTTTGTGTTTCCTTTCCTTCGTGGTTTTATTCATCATAAATATTTTTCACGTGTTACCTTCGTGAAATAATTTTCATATATATATATATACTGTGCATATTCAAAAAAAAAAAATCTGTTAAAAATTCAGAAATCTCTTTCCTGTCTTGCCACAACTTTCAATCTAGATTCTAGGAGAAATAAGTATAGGCTATGCCGCTATATCAATATCTGTTTTAAAGGAGTTCACAGAATACGTTGCCCTCAAAATATAAAGACAATATTACTACAAAATGACTTTAATTATTTCATATTATCGGTTTTATTTTTGGTTTTTGCGATAAACAAAGTATTTAATTTTAATGCAAGATGATAATTTCCATTTGAGTTCACTCAAAAAAATATAGAGTTTGTTTTCACAAAATTAATTAAAATTTAGAATAAGGGGACTGAAGAGAGCAATCATACATCGTACTTTGCCCCTTAGCAATGCGTGTATAACTATACCTAGTTACTATTAAATATTATTACAATTAATACACCTATTTTCAAACATTTCCAAAATCGGATTAATTAATATATATGGTTAGGCTACTACCGTATAGCCATATAATGTTTCACTATGTTTCAGAAAACATGTTAATGTAGCTACGGTAGCAATCTTATTACCTATCCTATACCAGATTATAATTATTACATTTTTAATAATGGACCCGACCCAGACCCGGGTCATATATTGAAAGACCCGACAGGAGCTGAAAGTGAACTTTCGGGTCTGACCCGGACCCGGACCAGGACCCGAAAGTAAATTAGAAAAATGACCCAGACCCGGACCCGACCCGAAAGTGATAGACCCGCACAGCCCTGGTTCTAACCTCCTCTCTTTGGGAGACGCTCTCGACGGAGGAGCTGGAGGATCGACACCGAACGCAATTCCTGCGTTACCCGCAGCAGGAAAGTTTGATAAAAAATGGCTTCCTCGCTGCTTCCTAACGGAAACAACGGGGCCATTTTTGATCGAATTTTCCTGCGCCAACTTTTCATTCAGCACGTCTAACGGCTTCTCGCCGTGGTAGGGAATGACACATCTCTAGTGGAACTGGCTGAGATGGCCGAATTCTAACTGAACTACAAATGCATATGGCTTTCCCTACTTCGCTGAGGCCGTAAATAACTACATTGTCTTTTTCCATCGAGGCTCTCATCTGCGACACTTCTACCAGCACCGGAAGCCCATACATGCCCAAATAATTTCAATCTGCTGTCTTCAACAAGTTCCACAACGTTTCGATTGTAGGCATATGATCAACACAACCCCTCCTTGCGTCGCGGTTTGTCTGGCCCAGCATCAGTAGTGAAGTCAGACAGTGAGGCAATACATGAACCAAGTGCCAGCGTGCCAAAATACATAGGCACCCAACGGTTCATCTGGCCGCTTTCACCTCTCTGACGCATGTTTCCACAAATCCACATTGACTTCATCAGGCTTTTACCCGTCTCCAATGGCTACACGTAGTGCGACACCAAGCCGAAGCAGCCGCTTCTGCCTTCGTCAACGAATGGGTCTCCAGCTTTTGCATACCCTCCACAATTTGCACTGCCCAAAAGTCCGACTTCAGGTATACGTCAACAGAAATGGTGCATGGAACGACACTACACTTCCCTGGAGAGTTCTTCGTTATGGGTAGAAACAGATACTGTCGTTGATTAGAGCACCTACGCTGTTGGATTATAGTCTACCATGCGAGAATTTCGCACTGTTTATCTCCGTTAGCCGAGGAATTGCCGATCCTACGTTCTCGCCGATCCTACGTTCTCGCCGATCTAGGCACTTGCATGCCTGTATTCATGCTTCATGATACCATTCGGTCCCCATCTCCATGCAGCAGCCATACGATAGACCTTTCCTTGTCTTCTTTTGCAGCGAAAATACTTTCATTCTAAGTCATGATGGACGCAAGGCTGTCGTGTAGATTGACCGGCTTAAGTCTACCTACATCGAGAACAACTCAGCCTCCCCTTTCGTGCTCTTCATTCAATACCCCCCCTCACAACGTCCCCTGCACCCTCGGTACCCCAGTAAAAGTAGGCTCGTCGGGCCTACCGTCACACGAAGTGAGAGGGTCAGTTTTTCTCCATGTCGTTGAGGTTTTGCACGCAAGTTGTTGTCTCTTGTGGGGAGATGGGTTCCTGTAGCGATTTCTTCTACGGCAATAAGGGTTGACTGGGACAAACAATCTTTAAGGATATGGAACGATTTTCACGAGCATGAAAAGTAAAAAGGACAAGCTATGTACTGAAGAATGACTTCAAGGGATAGAAGGTCTGAATCTGAGGGCTAATTTTTTAAACCATAAACTTCTCGGTAACAAAAGCTCCCCTTGAACTGTATTCATCGTTCTGAGAAAAAGTTCCCCAGAAAAGGAGTTTTCCGGTTGCATTTAAAAACTTACGCACTGCTTCTTCTTTCAAACTGCAAACACCTCGTTCCCTTCATCAGTCTCTCGCCGTCCTCCGATCGCGTACATCTCATTTCTTCACTTCGTCTTTAGTATTGCGTTTGTATATTATTCATGTATACTTTCACTGTAACCAAAACTGACTTATAACTTGTATCATTAAGTTGTTATTGCGTTACTGTAAATACAGTAAAACCTGTTTAAAGTGAGCACTTTTGAGACCAAACAAAACTGGGCACCTTAGGCAGGTGGTCACTTTAGAAAATAAATCATATTTCTCCGAAGAGAACGATAAAAACTGACCGGCATTCTTCAGTGTTTCATTTCTTAAAAGGATTAGTTCATTAATTTAAAAAAAAACGATGCATTTTGTATTGAAACGCATTCGTTTTAACTTTCTATTCATTTAACTGTGAGAACATTTTTCCAGAAATTTTAGATATGAGCGATTAAGCCAGCGTTTCTTAACCTTTTTCGACATCAGCACCCCCTGTAGTTAGGTCTAGGCAGTCCAGCACCCCCTGTAGTTAGGTCTAGGCAGTCCAGCACCCCCTGTAGTTAGGTCTAGGCAGTCCAGCACCCCCTGTAGTTAGGTCTAGGCAGTCCAGCACCCCCTTCACCTGGTTAGTAGCAAAAAGTTAGCAAAAGTTAGTAGCAAAAAGCACCACGCAAATACAAAACAAATAAGAATATGAGTACAATTTATAGTTGACCAATAATATTTTGAATAAAAAGATATGAAGTTAAAGCAAAGTGAACATACATTTAAAAGCAGCACATTTAGAGTAAAAAATAAACGAGGAAAATTTTAGAACGATATTAAGACAAGACACACAAAGAATTATATTTACAAATTCAAACCTAAATACTTTCTTGAATATAACAATATAATAAAATACTGGTTCTTGAATATAACAATAGATCAAGCGGCCAAAAGAAATGTTAAGAATAACAATCAAGGAGAATTACTACCCCTAATCTTAGAGTCAAAATCATGCAAAAAAAGTAAATTTCTTGTGACACAGAGTCAACGTCTTCCTTCTTAATATTAATGGTGATAATGTAAACGTGCAATAAATCTTTCGTAATTAAATATAATTCAAATTCTCATACAATAATATCTGTTAATAAAATAGAAAAGATTAGGAGTTTGTGAAGGAGTTTGGTTAACGGACCTAAACGTATCCATACTGCACATGACAGAAGCCCTTTTCCAGCACCCCCTAAATCGATTTCAGGACCCCTGGGGGTGCTAGCACCCAGGTTAAGAAACGCTGGATTAAGTGATTAAGTTGTAAGACCATCGACTTTTATCGAAACAGTACTATCTATTTAACAAATTAAATTCTGAAAAAAAAAATTTTTACCTGGGTAAAACCGGTCACTTTTCACAATAAGTAGGTGGTCACTGTACTGAAGAAAATTTACATTGTAAAAATTATTTTCTCCGGGACCACATAAGAGTGGTCAGTTCAGTTGGCTTGTCTATATATATATATATATACACACACATATATATATATATATATTGTGCAACCACTTTTTTATTGCACTTATTGCGCGGGCGGATTCGCTTGTTCACCATGCTCTGGTTATACGCTCGGATGACCTTTCAATTTTATGCGAACAATTTTCCCGACTTACTGGAAGCCCTATTTTAATTCTGAACTTTTAACGTTAATTCACCCTCAGCTTACAAGAGAGACCTAATGCAAGGTAGCATAGAAACAACACAATCCCTCGTATAAACTTTATTTCCTAAAATTATAAGATTTCACTCACACTGGGACATTAATTCAGAGTAAGTTTACAGATGTACATTTTTGTTAAAAAAAAATTAAATTCCAAAATATTTTTTCACTTACTTGGATTAAGTCTCAAAGGGTTTATACAGAGGGGTTTTATGTGTGACTTAAGAAACGGCACTTAATTCAAATTCTTTAAAATAAAAGTTTACTTACAAAAAGTACAGAAATTGGTCTCAAAAGTTCCGCGCGAGTTCCGCAGATGTTTCTGGAAAAATTCGCCAAATTTACACTTTTACACACACTTTCAAAAATTCTGCGCGATCTCCGCAGATTTCCTCGGGAAATAAAATCATCAAAACCAGAATTGCTCAAAAGAAAAATTGTTAAATTATTCCTGGGGAGAGGAAAAAGCACAATAAACTCAGCAAGCTTATAATTTAGAATTTGAACATGTGAACAAAATTAAATTCTAAAAATGCCGGACACTTTACGGTTTTATTTTCGCAAAGCCTTTCTTACCGACTGCCATTAAACTCTTGAAACAAAGTATGGAACAGTGAAACAATGAGATTCAAATTAGTCGAACAACAGAAACACACTAAAGTCATCTTATGAAATCAGTCGGTGCCACAACTTTCAGAACTGATTTAACAACACTTTATGTTTGGAGGACTTAGGGCTACAATTAAAGCATCCCTTCAAATTACACCTTAGGATCAAAGGAACTCCACTTTACAATATCTGAATGACCTCTCCTGAACGGTTTCTTCATTTACGTCACTCTATTGGTCAAATAATCTTCTTTCTTAAGAAAAAATTAGCCTAAAATTTCCCCTCAGTTGAGGATTTTCTCTAGGCGATGTATTTCTTAGCTAATCGAGATTTGACATATAACAAACGAGATTTGACATATAACAAATTAAACAGGTATCGAATGTTTATACTGAACTAAACTCCTATCTAAAAGAAAAAAGAAGAATCCAAAAATAAAAACTGACAGATTAATTGCCTGACATAAATCAGGTCCTGTGGTGTCAAAACACCATATCGTTTTCTTCTCTCTCAAGTGTCAGGTTACTTCGCTTTTCCATATCTTCATTTTATACATTTAATTTTCACGTGAAATTAAATCGATTTTAAAATCATTTTATTCTTTATTTTACCACTTTCTAAAAAATTTCAATACGCGATTTAATGCGCAAATTGTCATTACGATAATATATATTATTATATATATATATATATATATATATATTATATATATATATAATATATATATATATATATATATTCTTTCTGGCCCTTTGACTCCTGTCTTTTGCGCCACCCTATATATATATATATATATATATATATATATATATGGTTAATTAGTCAGTTGCCTATAAAACTAGTTAGTTAAGTTAAAAGTTAGGCACTTATTCCTTTTCCCCCGGCAATTTCTTTTTTCCCGGTTAGGTCAACTGTACGCACTTAACAATTGATTAGGTTAAGTCATGATATTTTCGTTAAAATAAAAGGAATAAGTGGAATATTTTAATGAAAATATAATGACTTAACCAATTGTCAAGGGCGTATAAACAAACAAACAAAACATCTTTATTGCGGATCATTCACAATCCATAGCCACTTAACCTAACATACAAGTATAATCTTACGTATTATACACTGAACGTATTACAAAAATAAAGTCAACATAGCCACTTATTATAACACTTATAACATTTATTACAACATAGCCAGGATCTTTTCCGTTCTACCCAGCAACATTTTCTAGGGTAGTTTTACTTGCTGAATTCAATAATATATATTTATTTTGGAGAAAGTATTCATGCTTTAATTATTATGGTTATAATTATTAATTTTTTTTCTCTCTTTTGTAGATATTGTTATGGATGATAAATGGAATTTCATAAACATAGTTAAGGAAATAACGTTCTACCCCAGCCTTCTTTAGTTAACCTTATAAGGCTAACTAACGAAAATATCACGACCTAACCTAACCAATCGTCAAGAGCGTACAGTTGATTTAGCTAAACAAAGGAACGAGAGACATTGATGAACATCTAGAAATATGATAGATTCTTATTTATGTGAATTTCTGTGGAGGAGAAGACAAAAAGGAAAGGACATTTTTATTGAAATCTTAAATGCAATCTCTACTTTTAAATAAAATAAACGGACTATAACTCTTTTGTTATTAATTTCTCCAAAATAAGATATATATTATTGAATTCAGCAAGTAAAACTACAGTAGAAATAATATATAATTTCATTTTTTGTTGCTGGGGTAGAACGGAAAAGAGCCCATAGCCACTTATAACACTTATTATAACATAGCCACTTATTATAACACTTATTATAACACAATATGCATATATAATCTTTGCTACATTACAAAAATAAGGTATTGTAAACTAGCAGTTGTCTGAACTAAGACTGCCATATAGGTGAGAGGTACAGTATCTGAAGACAGGACATTGTACAATAACACATGAGAACTGTTTTGGACCCTAGTAATGAAATTATATATATTCTTCCTGATTAACATTTGGCTGGTAAGTAGGTTACGCGTAGTAAACATAAAACTGGCACTGCCCCATTTTGGTTCCCTACATAGCATACGAAAAATATTATTATAAGCAACAGAGAGTTTATTCATAACAGTTTTTGTATAGTTCCGCCACAGATGTGATGTATACAGTGCAGTACAGTAAGTTCTAAAAAGGTAAGTTTTAACTGATTCTG
Organism: Bathynomus jamesi; assembly: GCA_023014485.1. Taxonomy (NCBI): domain Eukaryota; kingdom Metazoa; phylum Arthropoda; class Malacostraca; order Isopoda; family Cirolanidae; genus Bathynomus; species Bathynomus jamesi. The sequence goes on along the minus strand of JAJOZX010000554.1, from coordinate 965,065 downwards.
AACACACACCAAATTTCCTTACTAGCATGTTACCCTGTACATACAGCTTTTTACGTTGCCTCTCAATATCGAGTTCATCTCGCAGCTCGTGAATAATTATATGACCTAAGTATTTACATGTGTCTTTGACAGGTATTGTCTGACCATTCATTTCAAAAGACCCACATGATACATGTTTCAGTAGATTACACCTAAAAATCAAAATACAACTCTTTACCCCATTATAGGTGATGTCATTTTCTATACCATATTGTTCACATATCTATAATTGCACTCTCGGCCCATGGGGAAAGGGTGTCAGAAGAACAAGGTCATCAGCATACATTAAATGATTAATTTTTTCTTACCCAATGACACAGCCAGTACGTGCAGTTTTTAGTTCATTGGTAAGGTCATCCATGTATATACAGAAAAGATAGGGTGATAATATATCTCCTTGCCTAACACCATTAGTTACCTGAAAACCTGGTGAGACAGTGCTTTTCCATCTTACAAACATGGTCTGCTCTGTATGTCAGAATGCAAATATCCTAAGTATATATTTAGGTACCCCTCGACACAAAAGTTTCTTGAATGTTTGTGATGGTTAACTCTAGCAAATGCTTTTGCATCCAAAATACAGGAATATACATTGCTACTTGGCATCTTGTACTTTAGGACGGCTTCCTTTAGCATATAAATACACATGTCAGTACCATGTTTCACTCTAAAGCCAAACTGATTGTCATAAGTCTGCAAGTAAGTACTTATCCTATTATAAATGACATATTCTAACACCTTAGAAAGTATACTGGCAAGTGCTATTGATACAAGTGCTATTTCCCTAACCGGGAAAAAAGAAATTGTGGGGGAGAAAGGAATAAGTGCCAAAAGTTACTGTACTGTACTAAGAAACACGAGTTAAGTTACAGTTACAAATGAAAAATAACGGAGTTGCTTTCAATTTACTTCAAGGTTCATAATTTTGTGAAAGTCAAGTGACACTGACCTTAACTTTCTGGAGACTATTTTTGTGTTCAGTCATTCAGTGAAAATCTAACTTGAATTATTAAGCTTCTTTCAACAATTTTAATTTTTAAAGAGTCAAAAAAAATATAAATTTCTTGTATAAATAAGCAGCTTCGCCATTTTCATAAAGAGAAACACACATTAGAGAGAGAGAGAGAGAGAGAGAGAGAGAGAGAGAGTGTGTGTGTTTTCAACTCTTACAAATTAAAATTGTTGAAAGAGTCTTAATAATTCAAGTTAGGTTTTTGACTGAATGACTGAATACAAAAATAGTCTCTAGTCTAGAAAGTTAAAGTCAGTGTCATTTGACTTTCATAAAATTTTGAACCTTGAGGTAACTTGAAAGTTACTCCGTAATTGTAACTTAACTGTAACTTAACTGTAACTTAATTGAAGTTATATTTCTTAGTACAATACAGTAACTTTTAGCTTAATTTTTCTGTTCAACTCTCTCAACGCACTCTTTCACCTGCTCAACTGGTGGTCAACTCTGGAACAACTTTCTCAGTCCACCTTTCTCCATGTCTATGACTTCCACTCTTTCAAACGCAGAGTGTCCAGGTATCTTGAAAATTCTCGACCTTCATTTCAACTATCTCCTACAATTTCTATGTGGGGCAGGGAGCACTTTTGCGGGCATTCGTCTTTAGGACCCCTCCTTCCTGCATGTACAGTATATATATATATATATATATATATATATACCTTTCGACCTTTCAAATGTTCCGTGCGATGATTCCTCATTTCACGAAGGTCAAGCTTGTCGCCTCTCCTCTCGAACTGGCCTGGTGAAGTAGTGAGTTGGTTTCTTGTACTCTCCACCTCAAATAGGCAGGTACGCCCGGCTCATCGGGGATTGTTCTGAGCCAGGCGTCTAATCTTCTTTTGAAGATATCCACCGCAACACCACTCGTGTTCCTTAGGTCTTTGGGCAGCTAATTAAACAGTTTTGGTCCTCTCACAACAAAACTATTTTCTTTCAGTGTTAAGGATGTTCCCTGTCTCGCCTTTAATTTGGGAACACGACATAGTCTTCCTTTTCTACTTTCCACCGTTGTTTGGGGAGTTACAGGGTCCAGAGTAAGATTAGGGACTAGTTTCTCCATTATTTTCCAAGTGTAAATAATGGTGTGCGTGTGTTGTCTCCTTTCCAGTGAATTTAGGTTTAATTCGCGTAACCGTTCCCAGTATTTTAGTTCTTTGCACCCCTTCATCTTGGCTGTGAAGCTTCTCTGAATCCCTTCTAGTTGTCTGATGTCTTCTTTTTTATATGGGCATGTTAGGACCGAGCAGTATTCCAATTTGGGTATGATCAGTGTTTTCAGTAGAGGAATCATTATATTCCTATCCCTTCGTTTAAAGGTTCTCAGTATCTGCCCAGTTACTATATATATATTATATATATATTATATATATATATATATATATATATATATATATATATATATATATATATATTATATATATATATATTATATATAGTACTCGTATTTACTTTATGTTACTTTATGCGAGTTTGAACGACAGTTCAGGATCGATCTGCGGTCAATCTCTCTCTCTCTCTCTCTCTCTCTCTCTCTCTCTCTCTCTCTCTCTATATATATATATATATAATTATATATATACTGTATATAAACACGGAAAATGTTTTAGTAATGAAGACATTAATCTTGGGCTCTTGTTATCTTCCTTACGTGAGGCAATCTTGTATCAGCATTATCATTCTGAAATGGAGTGGCACACTTGAATGAATTCTAAATAAACATTAAATTCGTGCCAAAATGTTTACTGAAAATGGTCTTGAACTGTAAAACCTTAACTGACGGGCAATTGGCATACAAAATAAAGTAAAATTTAAATTCTCTCATAAATTCACGTAAAGAATATTAATGTCAATATACAGTATACAGGGTGGGCCGTAAGTTTCCATACATAGGAAAAATTAAACGTTTGTTTTTATGTTTCAGATACCCTAAGAATATGCGTTTGACGTAAGATCTTGTTTACTGATGAAGCAAATTTTTACGTCAATGGAGAGGTTAATTGGCAAAACATACGTTATTGGAGTAATGCTAACCCTAACTGGCTGAGTCCGACGAAGATGCAAGGTGCCGGTAAAGTGATGGTGTGGGCCGGGATATGGGGTGACAGAATTATTGGACCAATTTTTGTCAGTGGAAATCTTAATGCCGAAAGGTATCTTAACATGTTGCAAGAAGAGATTTTCCCATCCCTGCTAAACGAGGAAGGTAACTTCCCAGTTTACTTCCAGCAAGATGGAGCTCCACCTCATTATGGTCTTCACGTGCGTCGGTATTTGGATCAGCAGCAGTTTCCGGATGCTTGGATTGGTCGGCGTGGTCCTGTGGAGTGGCCTCCCAGATCCCCAGATCTCACCCCCCTTGATTTCTATCTTTGGGGGCACTTGAAGGCCATGGTGTATCAGGAAAAGATACGAGACATAAATCATCTAAAGGAACGTATCACCAACGCCATTACAAGCATAACGTCAACTGTGCTAATGCGTGTTCATCAACAGTGGGGAACACGTATTGAAATGTGTTTTCAAAACAATGGCAACCATGTAGAGCATATTATATAAATAAAAATGGTTGTCCATAACAAAATGTTTATTTTTCCTATGTATGGAAACTTACGGCCCACCCTGTATATACTGTGTGTGTGTGTGTGTATATATTTACAACAGATCCTATAGACTGTAGCAGTCTATCGGATCTGTTGTAATATATACACACACACACACACACACATATATATATAGTATATATATATATACTGTATATATACTGTATATTGACAGTAACTTAAGTAACTTTGAATATGCTCAGTCTCTCAAATGTTCACTAACCGCAACGTTGAGACACTCCCTGAGGTAACAAGACGCGCTCAATACAGTCTAATGCGAAGAATTGAAAACTCAGACAATCCAATTGTCCAAGCTATTTATAAGTACTGCTTTCCGTTTCCTGGAAAGTGTTTGTCTTTAGCTCCACTTAACTGCCGCCTTTAGCCATCCCATTACACGTACTTTTTTTTATTTTTATGAAACCGTTATTACTATTTTTCATTATTTCTCGTCTCCTTTCGTGTATCATTGTTATTTCTTTGTTATTTCTTTATTTCTTTTGTTTTTGTTTTTGAATTTGTCGTTTAATGATTAGTTGTATTGTTGATTACCTTGATTGATATTGGATCCCTTTTTTTGATGAGGTGGGGAGTGATTTGTTTCCTATCAATAAACATTATTATTGTTATTATCATTGTTATCATTCCTGTAGTGTTGGCAGTGGATAGTTTTTATTTTACTTGTTTAAGTATACTTGGCTTAGTTTTATTTCTCTTTTTTAGTTTTAATTTTTAGTTTATTATCATTTGATTAATCGTTTATTACCTTCAAGAATATTGTACTATTTTGGGAGATTTATATCCTACCAATAAAGCTTATCATTATCATATACAGTATATATATATATATATATATATATATATATATATATATATATATATATATATATAGAGAGAGAGAGAGAGAGAGAGAGAGAGAGAGAAGAGAGAGAGAGAGAGTGTTTATGATTCTTATTTCATTTTATAAATATAAGATAAACTAACTCCATTTGTTCGTTAATGAGATTAATATAAGCACAGTGTCCGACCAGTACTTGTACTTGTGTCAGACATTTTTGATGAACTGGTTTATGGCGACAGACGTGTTTTACAAAAGTACAAAATCACATCACTTTATTTCATCTTTTTACCGTCTTTATGTTCGCATAAAAAGTGAAGAAACTCCTTTTTTAACCAGTCATGACGGGTTTTGGAGGAAGCATTTGTCCTACAAGGAATGTAGTTGTGGCGTCTCACAGTTACGTCGAGAGCTGAAGCAATTCTCTTAACAAAAAGGATTTCCTTCGCGAACAAATTATGAATTATAAGAGTTACATTTTTATTTTTGTAAGTTTATTAAAAGGATTAAAAGGACAACCATCAGTGACTAAACTACTTTCCAAACAAAACATTTAAAGGAATTTCCAGTAATGAGATGTGTTCGGGTGTATATATTTTATATATATACAGGGCGTCCCAAAAAAATGTATACACACTTTAAATAATTATAAAGGCAGTGTTTATTAAAATACATTTCATTTTCAAAATGTAATAGAATCTACAGACATTATTTAATTGTTTTGTCAACGCCTGTTTTCAAACCGACGTCCGTTCTGGTCCAGGCACTGCTGATAACGCGAAGCAATGGAATCGCAAACATCACGAAACATTTCGTTTGGTATTTGTGTGCATTCTCGTTCAATGGCTGCTCTCAATTCAGCGACTGTTGCAGGTTTTATAGCGTAGACTTTGTCTTTTAAGTATCCCCATAAAAAAAAGTCTAGTGGTGTGAGGTCTGGTGAACGCGGAGGGTATTCTACGAAACCCCTTCGTCCAATCCACATCCACATCGTGCCAAGTACCACTCGCAATACTCCACTCTTCGGTCCGGATCATCATCATCTTCATTAATAGCATGGACTAATCTTGGAATGTAACTTTTCCATTGACAGCGCTTCAAAATGCGTTGGACAGACGATTCTGAAATTCCTACCTCACGACTCGCTTGCCGCACAGATTTTCTTGGACTTTGGTGATACGTTTCCAGTACTCTTTCTTGCTTTGTGGGGCTTGTCGATGTCCGTGGTCTTCCGGAACGCTTTTTGTGGACATTCTGAACAGTTCCATCGGCTTCAAACTTATCTCTAATTCGAGTGATGGTAAGTCGCGTTGGTGGATCTGTTTGAAACTCCCTCCTAAACTGTCTTTGCACTTCAACTGCGTTTTCACACTTCCAGTAGCATTTTAGAATGAATTTCCTTTGTTCAAAGCTTAGTCTGACTGCCATTATTAATTCTAATGGGTTTAACTTGGAAAGAAAGAAACATCAATTGAGCTATCAGCTGTTAAAGTGTGTATACATTTTTTTGGGACGCCCTGTATATATGTATATATTTTCGTGTTAAAGTTTATCTGTGTCTTTAATCCCGCTTATATATATATATATATATATATATATATATATATATATATATATATATATATATATATAAGATGTCTTTACACCTGTGAGACCTTGAGCTAACTTAGGCTTAACGTAGGCCTCATCTAATCAACAGCTATCCCATTCTGTAAAAAAAAGGTATTAATACAAAAAAGGATTACGCATTTAATCGCATTTATAAAATAATTTAAACTATAATTAAACATTATTATGGAACAAATCCTTAATTATAGTTCCATTAAACGTTTCTTTTCAATTAATATCCAACAAAATTCAATAAATGCCCCATATGATAGGATAACAACCAACCAACCAGCCAGCCAGCACATTCCTCGACGTTGAATGTATTTTCCCAAACGAATGAGGAAGTCCCTTCGTCTCTTTTTTCATTGCAAGGACACAAACCTTTAAAAGTCTGATGAAATCGAGCGAAAGTCGGCCAAAGATTAATTTCTGCAGATGCATGGCTCCGAGTAACGCCATGGCACTGCGTTGCAATGACACTCATCAATGTTTACTAAATGCTTCAGTTAAGGTCTTTTTTTTTTGTTCAGGTTTGTAAACATTTCTCATCAAACAATACATGTAATTTCTTTACCAATAATAGGGCCTACTCTGTTTCCTTTATCATATATATATATATATATATTTCATTTCTTCATATCAGTTCGTATCTATATACATATAAATCTAATGATGGAGTTGTTTAATCTCCTTCGCGACATCGAAGGTCATATAATGGAGGGGACCTACAGCTTTACATGGGATCCGAACCACGAGTCGCAACATAGTCTGAGTGCAGACGGTCTCCCGTCCAACTACTATCCGACTCAGTGCCACATAATTTGGATTTATATATATATATATATATATATATATATTATATATATATATAGTGTGTGTGTGTGTGTGTGAAAGAAGAAAAAAAAGGAGATGGTATATACTGAAATTTATTGGCAAACGTTTCAGAAAAATCTAATTTCCATCGTCAGTGCTAAAAAGTTGTCAATAAGGACAAATGCTAGAAATATAATGAAATATAATGAACAAAAATTTATACAAAAATATACTAAGATAATAGAAACCGCACATATTCTCAGCTCCGCAACCGTATTTATCAGTGCGGTTACTGCAGTTGTTTGAGGATACATATCTTCTTACTAGGGCAACCAAATGATATAAATGCTAGTGTAATGGCTATAAATGCTATAAACGTCGCCAAATGCTGTTCCTGTCATGCCTCATGCCTTCACTTAAGGGTGCAAAAAAGTAAAAGTTTGCTACGCCCTAATTGTGATATATCTAGAATTGCTGCTTGGACTGGGTGGATAAATGCATTATGTAATAACTTACATTTATCAACGGTAGGTGGCTAGAAAAGCATTATTTTAATTATATTTAATAAAGGAATGATGATGTATAATTACTGTTGATGAAAAACATAAAAAAACACTCAATTTTTTTTTATTAGAAATTAGGCAACCTTCACTACCAAGTTACAAACTAAACTAAAGCACCAGCTTCAGACCTTCCGTATCTGTTCAGACGCGAGTGAGGGTGGTTGTGTTGCGCTAGCTCTCCGTCGCTACCTTTGTAACGTTACGTGCTTCAACCCATTAGTAAAGTGTTAGACTGTGGTTCAACCATCATGGAGTGATGTACGAGTGCAGTGTAGAAGTACTTCTCGAGAGTGTCAAACGATGTAGTGAAGTGTGTCATATGTAATAAGAACTATTCACGAAAGGGAAAGCGTACCACTAACTTAAAAAACCCCATCTGCGTTCAATGCACAAGAAGGAATATAATAGTGCTATCTAGTGAAAATGAAGCTAATGAACAGTCAAAGAAGAAAAAGGAATCAAAAGTGTTTCTTACACCCCTACAGGAAATGAAGTGTGCAGTGAAAGAAAAGAATCAGACGATTGAAAGTTGCTTCGAAAAAGTAAAAATTTGGGATGCGAATCATTCCAAATGAAAATCATTGGACTATCGCATAGCCGAAATAATAATAATGGATGACTTGCCGCCATTCAGCCACGTTGAGGACTTAGGTTTCATGAGACTCATGGCTGAAACAGCAACACAGTATAAAGTGAAACAGCGTCAGTTCTACACTGATCTTGTGTGCAAGGATATTTATGACTTTGTTTCAAAGAAAGTGTTCAAAATGCTTGAGCCTCTAAAAGATTCGAAAGTATCATTGACAACGGATGCATGGTCAGACACGTCTGCTGCAGTGTCTTTACTCTCTTTGACATGCCATGCAGTGAATCAAGACTTCAAGAGAACTAATTTGTTGCTCAGCGTAATGCCACTTGAAGATCACCACACTGGAGAATACTTGTCAGAAGAATTTGAGCAGATGCTTCAGAAGTGGGATATTGTTCATTCATCCATCCATTGTGTAATGCGCGACTCAGGAGCAAACATGAGAAGAGCTTTGTTTCTCACTGGCGTCCATAATATCGATTGCACTGTTCATAAACTACAACTTGTACTCAAAAGTGGATTATCCTCACAAAAATCTCTCAGTGACTTGTTAGCTAAACTTCGATCCATCGCTACTCATTTCAACCATTCTACGATGGCGCAGGATGAGTTAAAAAAAAAAATCAGAAACGCTTAGATCAAGCTGAACTTACAGTCATTCATGATGTCGCCACACGGTGGAACAGCACTTATCACATGATGCAGAGAACACTGAAGTTGAAGGAATCACTGAGTCTATATAGCGCTGCTGACTCCAAAATACAACTCACTAACGTCGACTTCACTCTCTTGTCAAACTGTGTGGCTGTACTGGAACCATTCGATGATATCACAAAAAGATTGAGCAGTTCCATCTCTTCCATATCTGAAATTATTCCCCTCGTCGTTTCCTTGAAAAATGTCCCGCACTCAGGCAAAAAATAAAATGTCGCCCCTTGTATAGAAGTAAATAAAAAAACAACGTTATTATAATTTTATTTTTTACTAATGCAATATAAAATATCTATAAAAACAGTTAAAAATCTACTTTTCTTGCTTGTTTTGCTGCAAAATCTTTAACAATACCTTCCAGATTAAGATTATAAGCCATTTCGGCTTCAATAGATAAAATGGAGAATCCTACTAGTCTTTCTTTAGTCATGGTTGACCTTAGATGGTTCTTGATGAGCTTTTAGCTTTGAAAAACTCCTCTCTGCACTGGAACAGTTACTGGTATCGTTGAAAGAATGCGTAACGCAGTTTCTGTGTTTGGATAAATTTTTTTAAATGCCTGTCATAAATTAATTTTAGCACATCTTGTGGTCCATGTTTTGGTTCAACAAGTAGGCACAATAATTTTAATTCTTCAGAGTTCCACTGCGTCAATATCAGATGTGTTGTTATCCATGAGAATAATTTCCAAATCTTTGCATTGCTGTAATAGTATTACTGATGCTAAATTGACTAAGGAGCTGATATCATGCAAAATCTAATATGAACTATGATATTCCAATTTTTCAAATCGATTCTCCAGTGAGTTAATAGCCGTGTCTACACTTGTGTTGAAAAAGTCAATTTCAAATTTTTTATCGTGATTATGGAGCGGCGTCTTGGCTGAAAGCTCGCATGCTGTTATTGAAAAATTTATTGAAAAATTATTTTATTTTTTGAGAGAGAGATTATTTTTATTTAGTTGCAATATTAAGGCTAAGTTTACTTTAAATAGACACAGTAATTATAGAAATAATAATGGCCCATTTAGACACTGTCAACATAGCTACAGACTTTTTCACTGTAGGCTGCAGTGGTTTTATCACTTTTAAGGTTAAAATTTGGTCGGCAGCCAGATTACTAACTATGGTCAAACTAAATTCATTAAAATTAATTTAGACTTACCAAAAATGAAGTTGCCAGTTGAACGTTACCTTTTCTGTTTCTAACTAATCCATAAGTTTCATTTAGTTTCCAGATTTGAATTTTATTTGTTAAGTTTTAAGTTACTATTTGGCACACTGCTAAGTTATTTATTTATAGGGGCTATTTCCCAGACCTAGGTTTTGCAGTTTAAGTTAGGCTAGGGCTGTATTGCCCTTAAGTTTTTGTTTTTAAAGGTTTAAGGTTTTGAAGGTTTTTACTCAAGTTAAGTTAGGGCTATATTGCCTTTAAGTTTAAATAGGGGCTATAACAGCCATTTAATTATTTAGGGCTGTTGTAGCCCGGTTCGAGTTTCTTCTAGGTACCTAGTTTTAATCTCTTACCTTAGTTATGTATTTTAATTAAATTACTTACACCCAGTTCTGGTAGGCCACTATTTAGTTAAACAGGGTTTTAGTTTAATTGCAGTGGTTAACAATGAAGTTTAAAGGTTGACTTTAAGTTGCCCGGTTAGTTGGGGAACTACGAGAATTTTTTACGAAAAAACTAGCCCACTTCTTTCAGCAGTCAAAATTTTCGATGATTAACAAAGAGCTCCGTTTTTCGGTGCTACTGTAGTATGCGGTCTACCTACGATTGGTTAGGTTTAATCATGATATTTTCGTTAAAACTAACGAAAATATCATGACTAAACCTAACCAATCGTCAAGGGCGATTGACAATGGGATGTAAACAAACAATTAGTAAACAAGATAAGAAGCTATAATTAAAAGGTAGACCGCCGAATCGTAGGTAGACCGCATACTACAGTAGCACCCGTTTTTCTTTGTCTCAGAAACTTTTTTCTTTCTTCTTCTTTTTTAATTAGGGAAACCCAACTTCACTAGTTGGTTAGAAACAAGGGTTGTTATTTTTATTCTATATTTATTTTGTTTATATTTTATTTGGAAATATATGTGGTTATTTCTACCCAACCTTTTTTTTAACAGCTGTTATCTTTACTTGAGCGAATCCATTTTTTCGATAATCTTTCAAAAACCTTAATACATGTGCAATTGACTTAACAGAAAAATGTATATAAAAGTTTATGGATTGGAATTGCTTATTAACTGGACTTATAATACTTAATACGTCATACCAACTGTAATGCAACAAATGAATTTGTAGTGACAAATATTTTTCAAAAGAGCAGAAGCATCAACCCTAGACTGTAAGCTGTGTAAACTTTTCACCTTCTGATCTTTCTTGATATACATTAATGCATCGTAAAGCTCTCCTAGTTGATAGCGTATGGGCTTGATTGCGTCAATTCTTTTTAGGTAGATTTACACTATATACAATATAAGTACACTGCACCTCCCAAGAATGTCAAAATAACTATTCCACTTGCAATCACCGGAATAGCTAACCATCTATTTCAAAAACAAGACCTTATATACACCAAGAAGAAAATCAAGAAATCGTCTGCTATTGGTCATTTGTGGATGCTCTGAGTGTATCCTAAATTTCAACCAATTGTATATGAGAGCTCAGAAAAGGTCCACAATTCAAAAACTTTCCCAAATCCATATATCTTAGGAATTAGCTTATTTTCAATTTTCAGAAATTACAGATAAACGCATTTCAAGGATTAATGACTTTTTGGAAATATAACATAAACAATAGAAAAAAATGTTCGAAAACAGAATATAAACAATCTGACAATAGAAAAAAGTATAATTAAAAACATCTAATATAGAAAACTAAAATTTGAACAAAAGAAATTTTTTTTGCCAATTTTGTGCCGCCCCTAGATTGTACCGTCCTCAGGCGTTGCCTGACTTGCCTAACGTCTAGGGGTGGCCCTGGCTGCAACCTCGAAGTGGTGATTCTGAAGCTGATCGTGGAATCAAAACAATGAAGGAGATAATGCCTTTGATCGCCCAGAAGCAAATGACATGTATTCTTTGGCTACCTATTTGGATCCAAGGTACAAAGCAAAATTTTTTTCCGCTTTACATGTCACAAAAGGTGTTCAGGAAAAATTGGGATAGCTTTGTGATGAAATGGACAAGACTCAAACATCATCGGACTCGGAGACAGCTAGTGAACCACCGGCAAAGAAACCACTGATTGATTTAGGCCAGGCATCAGCTTCTACGAGTAAATCAATAAAAATAATGGACTCAATGAGTGCTCTATTGGCTTCCAGTAGTGATGACGAAACCGAAACTGAGTCAAGCAGAGACTCGCAAAAAATGATCGAGAAATATCACAAAGAGAAAAGGACTGGACAAGAAGATAATGCTTTGTCTTGGTGGAGGTCAAATCAAAAGAAATACAAAAATTTGAGCAAACTGGCTAGGACATACCTTGGATGTCCTCCCTCAAGTGTTCCTAGTGAACAATTATTTAGTGAAGCAGGGATCATCTACGATGAAAAAAGGAGTAGGCTAAAGGGGGACAAACTGAAAACTTTTATTTTTTAAATACAGTCTCTCAGCAATTCAATTTAAATATAAGAATTAAATAGTGTATATATGTATATTATAATTATATAAACCACTTTCGAATGGGCGGTGGTTGGGAAAAGTGGTTGGTGCGATGCAAAACGCGTTGGGTCCTCGTCCCACATCCTGGAAACACTTTTTACAGTTTAGATTATAGTCATTATATTGTAGACTGTGAAAAGTGTGGCTAAAACGTGATATTTTATCGTGTTGTTTATTCTTAGGTAATATTATGATGTTATAGGGTACATAACCGCAACCGTAGAGCTATGAAAAATGACAACCGTTACATCACTAATATACAGTATATTAATACTATATTACACGATTAAGCATGCAGAGTCATTAATTTTGAAGTTGAAGCATCGGGGCATTTCTACCAAAACATCACAACTTTTAAATAAACCGTCCAAATCAGCTATAAGGGATCATTACCACTTCCACAATCATCCCCTGCTCCCCACCAACTTCATAATTATTAATTCCATACACCAACCAACCGACCTCCACAACCTTAAATCCTTACAATATGTATGTGCAAAACCAACCTTCAACGACTACAGTTCTACCCTCAACCTAAGCATAGTCAGATAAGCTCTCCCGCCTCACCACTCATCTTAATTTTTGAACAATTCCCATAAGAATATTCCAACATTCATCCAATTGGCAACTCCTCTTCTGCAATTTGTTAATTACACACTTCTATAAAAACATGTTAAGATAATTCACACATTCATTGTTACAATATTTGTCATCCCTTTTTAACTTTTGTATAATTGAATTGTTATTTTATCATTTCAATACTTTTATATAGTCTTCTTTATTATTCTACACTTAATCATCATGTAATACCGGGTGTCCCATTCGAAATGAAACAACTTTGAAACTGTAATTTTTAAAATATTAATGTGAGGATGTTGAAACTTTGCCAGTTACTACATCATATGCATAAGTTTTTGTCATAATGTTTTTGTTTGTTTCAGATTGAATTATGTTTACCCCACAATAAAAAGCGAAATGTGCGTTATGGATGGCTGAGTTGAAGTCCCCTACTCTGGTGCAACGGCGATTCCGTACAACCTTTCGCGAGGAACCACCCACCAGAAGAGACCTATATGCATGGACCAAGAAATTTGAGGAGACTGGCAGTGTTCTAAAGGAACACTCTGGAGGGCGAACAAGATCGGAAGAAGATGTTGAACGAATACGCGGCGCCTTTGGTAGTAGCCCGAGAAAGTCCATCCGTCGTGCCAGTGTCGAACTGCAGATTCCTCGTTCAACTGTGCATAGAGTCGTGCGCAAGCGGCTGCAGCTCTATCCATATAAGCTTCAAATTGTTCAGCATATAACGTGTGAAGATCTTAACAAAAATAAACATTATGCTATGCACAATGTATCTAATGTATCTAAATGTTATAATTCACATATATCATATGAAACTTTATGACAATGACAATTTACTCTATGAATATTACGTTGTTTGCATCATTCAATAAAAAATTATAAGGGTTCAAAGTTGTTTCATTTCGAATTGGACACCCGGTATATTAAAAATATATTTCTATTATTTCAATATATTTTTTTATAATTTTTTTTCATTATATTTCATTATATTTCTTACATTTCTTCTTGTTTTTAGTTTTTTAGCACTGATGATGGGAATTACATTTTTCCGAAACGTTCGCCAATAAATTTCAAAATCTTTTCGTCCTCCTTATAGATTTTAAAATCTTAGCGCTGTTCATTGTAATGTTTACGCTTTCAGAATATCCTTAACCTAACCTAGCAATGTTTTAATTTATAAAGCGCAGTGATAATGCAAAGTAGTGTCATAATAAGTGTTTTGAAAAATCGTGTTTAATTAATGTCTGTGTCCCATATATATATATATATATATATATATATATATATATATATATATGGTTGCCATCACTTTTAATTGCCTCAATTTCTCGACAATTATTTTAATTACAGGACTGCAACGGAGTTAGATTGTATTATAAACACTTACGGCGAAAGGAGAACGAGTGCTTCGCCGAACAGTCCGCCCAGCGGTGCAGAGGTTACAGTATTGAATTATAGTCAGCCAAGCGATCCCGAATTTGCAGACGAATTAATGTGAGTGTTTGACCCGTATAGTATTTTAAAAGTAGGTAGACTTTTCTACAAGGTAAATTATGCTCATTGATTTAACCGGCTCTTTTCTCGTTCATAATATAACCTAACGTTTCAATCAGTGTTATCTTATAAAGAAGCCATAATTGCAAAGCAATTTCAGTTATCCTCTACATCTTTCATCACTATTTCCGTATATATATATATATATATATAATTATATATGGTATGGTAGGTTTTTAGAAACGAATGCACTTTTAAGAAGTGCATTCGTTTTCAAAAATAGTTTTCTCTTTATTTTACAGGAGCGAAACGGAGTTAGAAGAGATTATAAAAACTTTTGGATAAAGGGTGGCGGACGAAGTGGTACCCACACCACGCTGCGAATCAGATGTCATGGTGTTGTCGCACAACAACTCATCCGAATGCGCTGTCATCGCAGAGATTATGTAAGTACTTTTTAGGATATTAACAAAACACAACATTATTTTCATTTATTAAACATGTACAAAAAGGGGCAGCGCCCAATTCTTTATTGTTACAAATGTATATACAGATTTACACAATATAGAGCTTACAAATTACAGGGGGTTGCAACATGTGGGAATTTTTTTTTTATCTGTCTGCATACATATTTATTGTTCATATTTGTGTCAAACAAATCAAATAATTTTAAAAAATTCACAAATCCCTTCCCACGCGACATGTGTAAGAGAAACAAGATACAATATAGCCCACATGTTTCACTGTAAAGGCTTTGAAATTGATATGGGGCCCAAATTATCTCAGGCACACGTAATTGCGCGATCAAATTTACGATTGTTGAGTCATGCCATGGGGGGAGCCCAAGTGAATCGAAGTAATAAATTCTTTCCTTATTTTTAAAATAAATCGCAAACCCGCAATGTCGGTGTTAACGATGGCCCCGTGCCAGTTTCTCGTGCTAGGTGGCTTCATTATTTCATTCTTTGCGAAAACCCCGATAAATTTGGAACGCGCGAAACAGTCACTTTTCATCACTCTCTGGAGTGTATTTGCGTCCATTTTAAAAATCTGTGCTTATGTTACGGAAACGGTCCAGTTCTATTAGGGCCTGTTTCTAGATACATTAGTACACTAATAGGCGCGTCTGTAGGCTTGGCGAAATCCAAACGTACTGAAATCGCACCGGTCTGCTGAGGGTTTAAATGGGTACTTACGCCAGCAGTCAAATCAGGCGTAACGTCAAATGAGTAAATATTAAACTGTTCCACAAATTCTTTCTGTGTTAGGCCGATTCCAAGTTCGTCACACACCCCTGTGTTATGGGCTAAACTGCTGTATGCTCTCGCGCAGAGCGGGAACACAGCATCTGACGAGTAGTCCATATTCATTGTCCCACCCAATGCGACGCCATTGATATATAAAGTGATATTTTTAAGTAAAAATTTTCAAACTTCAAGGCACTCCTTTTATAATTCCCATTCGTCGAAGCGTGGTCTTGCATCCCAATTAAAATCCTTTTAGGCAGTACTCCAAGAGCGCTGTTTTCTATCTGTTTCGATGCCAATCCTGTGGGGATCGTGTACAGTTTGATCTGTACCCTGTTAATTTGGTATTTCACTGTGGTGTGTAACAGTTCTTTCTCAATTTCTATGTTTCGCGGAACTTAGCTTCACTCGGCGTATACGCAAATATGCCTCCATGATATGGATCACAACAGGTTTCGCGCCTTCTTCTTGGTCAGCGCCCAGATTTATACAGATCTCAGGGCTCGTGCGGGTAAGTTTCAATTTCATATCTACCCCATTCATAAGCAACTTCTCCTGGAATGTAAAGTCCGTGTGCAGGCGTACAAAACATTCATATATCTTTTTTTAAGAATTTTTAAATTTATCATTTATACTACCCTCATCTTTAGTGTGGTAATACCCCTCGGCAGATAAAAAGGTATCCTTCGCTTCTTTTGAAAAGTTGAGGACATTTTCCAGATACGATCGTAGGTGGTAATACCCCGTGCCTGCCGAGATGTTAGTCTGATTTAAATATACGTCACACTGGCTGAATATGGTGTGCAGAAAGTTTGTTTCGGGGTATGCAGCATAATTATCATCGCAATCCGTTCCATCAGAATGAGCTATGCGTAGTTTAGTATACATGTCCATACAGCCCAGATCAAGAAAGTATTGGCCTGAGCTGGGTATCACGAATTCTATAGAGGCACTGGGTGAACTAATCGTGTTTAAAGGGTTAATTGTAATAAAGTCACTGTGCTCAATAGATACTTGAGTTGGAGGCAGATCAAAGAGGGATAGCTCCGATTTACAGCACTGTGAACTGCAAGGATGAATGAAACGTGCCATGGTGAGTTAGAAACAGTGCCACCTCCCCCGACGAGTATCAGTCAATCTATGAATCGTGAGAGTAGCATCCTCACTTTATATCAGTTAAAAAAATGATCGGTCACAGGTTTCATACGCTTAGAACACTTCCTTTTTGGCACCCTTTTACGTTTAATACCACGGGACCCCTTCTTCTTCCTAACAGTTCTCTTCTTTACACCACGTGTTGGTACCCCCTTCTTCCTATCAATTCTCTTCTTTCCTCCGCCACGCATTTTTCTCTTAGCATCTTTGATGATTTCATCCCGTGTACGTTTTAAATGTTTTTTTAGAGCTTCTTTAGGTTTAGTTCCCGCGAGCATTTCCTCTGCTGCGTTAAAACCTGTTTGTAAAGCCTTCCTCCCAAGGTACCTATCACCCCTCTTTAGTAGTGGTACAGCTGTGCGCAGTATGGATGAAAAAATGGAACCAATTCCACTGCCACGCAGGTATCTCACCCCTCGGTATACCGTGAATGGTTTCCTGGACATTATAACTCAGTGCGCCGAAAGTGTAGTTTCACTGTTAAGCCCCCGTCGCCGAATGGGAAATTTTTACCCTCAATCGTTCTTATATACAGGGTGGGGCACGGGAATCAAGTGTTTTTTGAATAGCTAGTAATCGGCCATTAGGAATGGGAGGGGCGTGCGGTAGGTAGCATTCCATTCCTGGGTTCATAGCATTTAACTTTAACTAACACTCACCTTTATCTTTCAGGTGCCATCATGGAGCAGTGGACGTTAGAACACCGCATGTTCGCGTATGATCATTTTGTTAGGAGTGGCGAGTCAGTGACAGCAGTTCAGCGGGCGTTTCGCCGCAGATTCAACATTCATCGAAATGACTCTGTTCCCGCTCGTGACACAATCTTACGTTGGGTTAACAATCTTCGAGCAGGAGGCTCAATAATGAAAACAAAACCGAAGGGGCCGCAACGCACTGTGCGTACTCCAGAGAACGTTGAAAGGGTCAGACAAGCGATGTTGCAAAGCCCAGGCCGCTCTGCTCGGAGACATTCAGCTGCACTCGGAATCAGCAATCGTACTGTTAGACGGATTTTGCATGAAGAATTACATTTTCACCCATACAAGTTAGCGATGGTGCAGGAATTGAATGTAAACGATTGCCCCCAACGACTGAATTTTGCACAGGAAATGCTTGCACTTTATGAGCAGAATGAAAACATGATGGTGGTAATGAGTGATGAAGCCCATTTCCACCTTAATGGGGCCGTCAACAATCAAAACTGTCGGTATTGGGCTGCTGAAAATCCGCGACAACTCCATGAAAAACCGCTGCATAGCCCTAAGGTTACAGTTTGGTGCGCGGTGGGAAAGTTTGGCGTCATCGGTCCCTATTTCTTCGAACAAAATGGGGTTACCGTTACCATAACATCTGGGCGTTACATTGAGATGGTGAACACCTTTTTCATCCCTGAGTTACGAAGAAGGTGTATTGCTCGTCGACATTTGTGGTTTCAGCAAGATGGGGCCACGCCACACACCGCCAGAGCGTCAATGGCTGTTCTTCGCCCCCTGTTTCCCAACCATCTCATTTCGAGATTTGGTGACATTGCATGGCCCCCTCGGTCCCCTGACTTGTCCACATGTGACTTCTTTCTATGGGGGTACCTCAAGTCACGTGTCTACGAGGACAAGCCCCGTACATTAGATGCATTGAAGGAAGCGATCCGTCAACAAATCATCCAAATCAACAGAGACCTGCTGGGAAGAGTGGAGGCCAATTTTCGTAAACGCCTTCAACAATGCGTCGACGGCCAAGGACATCATATGCCAGATATAATTTTCGGTACATGATTATTATGACATGAAATGCTATGTTCTTACGAATGTTGTTCTACCAATATATTTTCTTTACAAAAATAAATATCATTTTCCTGATTATTCCAAAAACACTTGGTTCCCGTGCCCCACCCTGTATATTGAGATATTAGTTATTAGATTAGTTGAGACAATCACATAATGGGGTCTGTCATATGTAATACTCAAGCTCCGTCCTCTATGGTTGGGAATGTGCGCTACACGCAACAGTCGTGCCTGGGTATCCCCAACAAACTGGTGTTCCGCTATATTGCTGTAAATATAGCACATGTCTGGAGGCTGAGAGCTTACATCCAATTTCTCCATCTTCAGCTGATACACTAAGTTGGACAAGTCATCCGGTGCCTCGTGAAAGGTGTCTCTTTGGAAGGCTGCTCGATAACGCCCCTCGGTTATAATTTTGAACACTCTTCGTCTTTTAGCATTAGAGTATGTGCAGTGCCTCCTCTGTTTACGATTTCGTATATTAAATCATTCGTAAGGTGTGAGTTTTTTAAACATATGTTTAAGTCTCTCACAACATCCTCAACCGAACCATAGCCCCGGTCCTAGTGTCACAGTTGTACTGAAAAACTGTGCGACCTTAGTCCGGGCGATACGTATAGTTTCATCCCGAGTTACCCCGGCTTTTGCACACTCATCACAGTTTCTAAGAATTGTAAAAACGGCATCTTTATAATCAATATTTAAAAAGACGGTATCCAGCTGAATTTCACATATCCCCACCTCATACGAATCACGACCCAATTCAATGGGACCATGGAGTTCTGTTACAAAATTGGCTAGTGTATTGTTAGGGTGTACAGACAGGGACGATGAGAGGGAGCGTGACGTAGAAATGGTTGGGGGCCATGCTGCATACTAATTAAGCTTCATGACTGCATCAGCTTTTATATAGGTATTGAAGCTTTCGGGTAACCTAGCCACTTCACCAGGTACATTTTTCTCTTTCCTGTACCTTTGGTTGCTAAAATTTTCTCAATTTTAAACACATTTTTTCCTAAATTAAATGCCACTTTCTGAAGTTCCTCGCGGTAAAAACCCGAGATTTCTTTCCCCATTCAAATCTTCAACGTAATACATCATTATCTCGCCTTTAGGCCTCATAGCCCTAACTTTAAAAATCTCGCGTGTCCATCCTTGCTCAAAACCCTTCGCGAATTTATTTCCCGAACGTGACAACCTTACATAATCATTGATTTTGAAACGCACAGATTGTGGTGGCGGTGGTGGTGGTGGTCCATCACTTCTCGGACGCCTGCCTCTTTCTAAAACATCGTTAGGCGTTGTACCGATCGTACGGTGGTGTGAGCGGTTGTAGGATGAAGCCAGTGAATCGAGAACGTTTATATATCTGAGCGTGCTTTTATGTGTAAAATAACGGTGCATGCGTTCCTTTATGGTACGTTGAACTCTTTCAGCTAAAGATGCTTTATGTATAGAGTTGGAAGTGTAATAGCTGATATTAAACTCTGACAACATGTTCTGAAAAGCTCGCCCTATAAATTCTTTCCCCATGTCCGTACAAAAATAGCCTGGAATCCTGTTTTCTTTCAACATCAGTGTTTTGGTGCTTTAGCGACTGTTTCAGGCGATTTATTTTTCAGGGGAACTAGCCACAGGTATCTAGAGAATACATCTATTATGAATAGGATGTAGCGGTAACCATCGTTGTACACCGAATATCTTTGCATGTCTGTTAAATCTGCCTGCCAAATAATCAATCGAAGCGGCTGTTGTCTTTGCTGTTTTAAACCTTTTTCTCACCGGTTTATGAAGTGTGTAAGCATCCTGGGCACGCAAAAATCTCTCAACATCCTTTTTCCTTACACCATAAGTACCTCTGTACAGTCTATTAACGCCACCATAGGATGCTGGGCTAGAAATGTCATAATAGTGCTTACTTAATACGTTAGCCATTTGCGTATTTTAGAGGCACGTGGATAAGGTTGGCCTTCTACTCTCTTCTTTCTTCTCTTCAGAGACACTGCAGCTGTTGTGGGTGAAGGTGTACTCAGTTGTGACACGTGCGATGCATGCTCCAAGTCTTTTAACCTATTCAGATTACCTATCAATGTTTTGGGGACATTTATTTGCTGTAGTCTTGCCTTAATATGCCTCCATCCTGTTGGTGATGGCCTGTCCCACTTTCTCACCAGATCATGAACAATATCAACGATATTGGACCCTTGCACCCTTGATCCATCAACAATGACCTCGCCTGTGTCTGCCCACTGTATGACGGGGTCCTCACTCAATAGATTATAAAGACTTAACCCTTTATTCCTCAATGTATGGGGGAGGCTGTTTTTTAGCACATGTTCGATGTGCTGTGTTCCGCTACTCTTTGGTTGCTCAGGCCCTGTACCACTATGCTCAGCGCTACTCGAGCTGTGCCTCACGGGGAGCTCTGTAGGATGTTTATAATCTTCGTACTCGTGAAGAAATTTCTGCAAAGCCTCTTGATACAAAACCCTTTTCTCATCAGGCGTCTTTTCACTGTTTAATAGGGATAGTAGCTCACTCTCCATTCTTTTAAGCCTACTTTTACGGGGCTCTAGAGCAGCGTCTGGGGTCCTTTGTAATGAAGCATACAGCTCGTGCGGGATCACAACCACCTTCTTCATTATATTAATCTAGTCAGTAAAGGACCCAAAATTGAAAATAAGATGGGTAGGAACGAACCGCCTCTTTGTACAATAATACGCTTTTCTTACCCACAGTCTGACTTTTATGGGCGAGCGTACGTATTATGTTCTTGTAACGACGTAAGCGAGCCTTCTGACAGGATTTCATTGGAACATTACATTTTATAACATTCAGGCAGATTTCGCAGATGCATTTTAAAAAGTCAGAGTCGATATTTTTACAAGCATCTGCTGCAACGACCGAGGCAGTCGTTGATAGATTTTTATTAATTCACGGTATTTCTTTAGCCTATTCATCATTCTGGAATGTACACGGTTTCAGGCTCGTTTGGAAATATATTCGTTCTTAGAAGCACCCTAAACGTGTTTCGCGGGTGAAGGTCACAAAGCAAATATCCATAACGTTGCTTTGTGACCTCTTTATAAACCTCCAAAAACTCCTTACGCTGACTCGGGAATATTTGACGGCTAATACCCCAATTTGTGACACATCTCTACGTTGAGTGAATAAGACTAGATATTGCGTATTTAACGATACGTCGCGCATGTATCTATTTTTGAAAAATAGATTCTGATTGATGAAGAACACGCTTATGTTAAGGTGGTGGGAGAATACTGTAAATGTCTCGGCAAACGTTTTATCCATCTCCAACATGAAGTCGTCAATTACGATGACTGTTCATTTCCCTTTAGGAATTAACGGCATAGACCCCCTTATGGAACAAAACATCGCCTGGTACTCGTTGAACACTGATTGGTATGTCGAATAGTACCATATAACTTTATGCACAAATTTTGAGAACATTTCACCCTTTTCTTTAATAATTTTAAGCATAAACACCGTTTTACCACATCCCGTAGGTCCAGATATAATACATGTGGATGGGCTCGTGAATCTGAATTTTCTACGCATCCATTTCTACCGTCACACCCCTAAGTGACTCATTTACAGAATATCACAAATAACGAGTTCTGCTCCTTGTATTTTGTTTTCTTCTTCCACAGAACCGTGAATGACGACGATGTACAGCCCACCATCATCGACATCACGGGTGAATCCATTGGCCGTGCATCTACAGGGCCCATACCCTCAACGGCACGCTGAAGAGTCCTCCACGTCAGGTATAAAGCGGGCGAAATACGCGCCGGTTGATGGACAATCCGCGGTACAACCCCAGCCCTCAACGTCTTACGCTACCAACCCTACAACAGCTTCCTCGTCCCCTTGTACTTCCTCTACAGCCCCCACCCGTTCTGTAGAGTCTGCTGTAATAGACCCCCAGCCCTCAACGTCTTACGGCGCATTCCCCACATCGTCCAATATAGGCACTCGTCCATCCTCCTCAGCGGTGACTCGTTCTGTTGAGGATGATATAACGTTTGAGTTGGTGCGCTCCGCAACCCCTACCCCAGCCTTGACTAGAAATCGGTATATAGTCAGGGTTGACCCTAGATCCCTGTATAGCAATGGAATTGAGCGCGGGCTACGTCGCGTTGTAGAGCGCATTGTAGAGTTTGCCCTTCAGAACCGCGACGAGCGTGAAGTCAGGACGAGTCTGTCCTTCGGTTTCGGCTCAGATGATAACGATGTAGATGATTTTTGGGTGGTAGTGCCATTTAGACGTTTGGCTGCTGAGGATATAGATTATATATTAGCACGTATAAAGCAGGCTGCCCAAAGTAGTATAGCATTCAATATGGACAACTTCACGGTAAATATTGACCGTGTATTTCGTGTTGTGGGCAGGGTTGTGGAGTCGGTCCAAAATTTTCCGACTCCGACTCCGACTCCGACTCCACACATTGTAAAAATTCGACTCCGACTCCGACTCCGACTCCACACATTGTAAAAAATCTAAAAATCCGACTCCGACTCCTCACATTTTAAATATACGACTCCGACTCCTCTAGTGTTTCACTCTATAATTATCATAATAATAAGACATTTCATCACCACCACATGAATCGTGAGGTTACTTTCTAGGATAAGGGAACATTCAAATATTAAGAAGGATATTGACTTGTAGATATTATCATATTAAGGGATTTTTATTTTTTACAATATATATATATATATATATATATATAATATTATAATTAATATATAAATGAAAAAGATTCTCTTAAACATAATTAAGGTCTAACCAGTAGTAGTGCTACTTAAAATTGAATAACCTTCTTAACCTAGTGGCTATAACCAGGGTTGTGGAGTCGGTCCAAAATTTTCCGACTCCGACTCCACACATTGTAAAAATTCGACTCCGACTCCGACTCCGACTCCGCCCTGAAACGTGCGACTCCACGACTCCGACTCCGACTCCACAACCCTGGTTGTGGGTCATAGTACCACTCCGTATACTCTAACTTCAATTCTCAGGCTATTTATAGAAGGCATATAAACGTCGATCGTGGTTGCGGCTTTATAGCAGTAGTCTTGGCCGTATGTTTACTGTACAAAATACACGGCAAAAATTTGGTTGCCTACGATCGTGGAGCGTGCCCGTAAACTAGCTGTAGACTGTGAACTTGAATTTGACTGTAATATGGGTCCTGAAGAACTGAGAAGGGTAGAGCAGAAATGAATGTCCGTATAGTGGTATTTGGCCTGGATGATCGTCGTAGGACTGTGTATGTTTTTAAAAGCAGTGTGAGAGATCGTACAAGACCCCTACTTATTTTAGGACTGTCAGGTACAACGTATCTCCCCATCCGTAATATAAGGTGCCTTTACGCGAGTTATGATAAAAGTCGAAAATATGGGCGACATCATGATTTGTGTAAGGGGTGTCTCGAGTTTGCAGATGATATAGTGAAACATTGTAAAGATTGCCACATGGTATGTGAACAGTGTAAAAGCCCCAAATGTGAAAGCCGTGTAGTTGAAGCTGAGAAGAGGGATGTAATGTGTGTAGACGCACATTTTTCAACAATAACTGTTTTGAGCTCCATAAATCAATTGGCACGTGCAGGAAAATGAGAATCTGTGAATGTGGTATGTTTCACACCTGAATGGTAGGGAAATTTCAAGCACAAATGTGACGAAATTCACTGTTCTACATGCCATGAGAAATATAAGGCGGATGGCATAAAGTATGTTATATGAAAGACGCAAAGCCTAAAACAGCCTTGTATAACTGTATACTACGATATAGAAACACGAATGCCGAAACCAAAGAGGTAGTTCCACATTTACTTGTGAGCCAGACTATCTGCGACGAGTGTATGGAGATCGAGTGTGATGAGTGCACAAATGTGGTAAACGGACAAACGTTTTTAAAACGAATGTCCACGATAGCCCTGTGAAACTATTTGTGTCCTATATTGTCAAGTTAGCCGACAAGTTCAAAAAAATGACTGTGTATATTCTTGCCCATAACGGGGCAAAATTTGACACACAGTTCCTTTATAAGGAGCTAGCACGAGTCCTCTGAGATATTTACAGGTGATCCCTTGAAAAGAGGAAACAAACTTATACAGATGCAAATAAGAGGTAATGTGCAATTTAAAGATACTTATTATTCACGCCTTGTAAATTAGCAAAGCTACCCAAGGTGATGGGGGTAGCAGC
The DNA here is from genome assembly GCA_023014485.1 of Bathynomus jamesi. Lineage (NCBI taxonomy): Eukaryota > Metazoa > Arthropoda > Malacostraca > Isopoda > Cirolanidae > Bathynomus > Bathynomus jamesi. Next base: position 940,125 of record JAJOZX010000554.1, on the reverse strand, counting down.
TGAAGTATCAAAAGGCTACTTCCCTTACACTTTCCTCACTAGCGAGACTTTAAATTACGTGGGTCTACCTCCACCCAAACATTATTTTAACTATGATTGTATGAGTGCAGATGAACGTGAAGACTTTGATCGATACTACAGCAGTTTTAATGAACGTAATCCTTATAATATAGCTGATGAATGTGAGCGTTATTGCGTGAATGATGTGTGCGTGCTTAGAGTATGTTTCCAAGCCTTTAGAAGAATGTACATAGGCCGTTTCAAATGCGATCCGCTGCAAGTCGCAACCACCATCGCGTCACTATGCTTTACGGTGTTCAAGAATAACTTCATGCCTAAAGCCACCTTAACCATTATTCACAGAAACAACCCCGCAGTTACGGCACAAGGCTATTTACTGGCTCATACACCTACAGCACAGACAGGTGTATACATAAAGCACGCCCGCAACACGGGTGAAGTACCCATTAAGATTAATGGTCGTGTTTTTTGGGTTGATGGACTAAGTGAAAACCGTGTCACTGTGTGAAGACTGTGTACTCCTTTAACGGATGCTGGTGGCATGGATGCCCCCGTCCTGAGTGTGGAATCACCGGAGATATCCACGGTAGATCTCCTGCCGACTGTCTTGCATGGACCCGCACCCGATCAACTTATAGGGTCCCAGTTCACTCACAAAGTCTTGTGGGAGCATGAATATGATGCACGGATGGAGACAGACGAGGTGTACCGTGAGGAAATAAACACGATCAAGCGTTCAATGGTACTGGATCCTCTCAAATGCGGTGATAGCTTGTTCGGTGGGCGTACAAATCCCTTCAAGCTATACTTTCCACCTACGGAGGGTGTGAAACTTCACTACTACGACTTCTGTTCTTTATACCCATACGTGATGAAGAACAACCCGTACCCCGTGGGTGCTCCTGAGAAATTGGTGGGTCCTAGCCTGCCCTCCATCAATGAATTTTCAAGAAATTTGAATGATCGCTACTTTGGGCTCTCTTTCGTAGACGTGCTCGCCCCTCGCGAATTATGGATGCCGATCTTACCCGTCGTCATTGACCACAAGCTCATGTTTCCCCTGTGCGTGAAGTGTGCGGAAGAGAATAACGGTAATTGTAACCATACACCCCACAGCGTAAGATCAGAGGCGTATATACAAGTCCTGAGCTGGCCCTAGCCGTACGCCATGGGTATAGAATACTGAAGATACATGAGGTTTGGAGGTTTCAGAAGCTACCCAACCTTTTCACACCGTATATAAACGCATTTTTGAAGGATAAGGTTGAGGCATCAGGGTATCCGCGAGGAGTTGACACCGAAGATGAAAAGTCTGCCTATATTCAACGTTACCGCGACCACGAAGGTATACAACTTGATCGCGCCCAAATTGTAAAGAATCCTGGCAAGCGCTTTAGTGCAAAGTTGTGTCTAAACAGTCTATGGGGAAAATTTGCACAGAATACTGGCAAGGGAACGTTCATTTGGCACAAAGCTATAGCGAAGTCTGGGATTATGCCAACGCACCCGATAAAGAAGTCATGGAAATCGTGAATGTAGGTAATACTTACATAATAAAGTACAACAACACTGAATTGGCCACAGATACCTCAAGGGTTACAAACATTCCTGTAGCCAGCTTCACAACAGCCTACGCCCGCATCAAACTTTGGGGTCTATTGCATTCTCTTGGGCAGAGAGTCTTGTATGCCGATACAGATAGCGTGATATTCACAGCGAGGGAGGGTGAATACATGCCTGCATTGGTGAATTCCTCGGCGAGCTCACTGATGAGATCAAGGATGAGTATGGGGACAATGCATACGCCGACTCTTTTGTCTCAACAGGACCTAAAACTTATGGGGTACGGGTGAGGATAGGGAATGAAACGAAATATATCGTGAAGGCAAAGGGTATCACGCTTAACCAAGCGAATCGGCGGGTCGTTAACTTTGATTCGCTGAAGGATCTAGTGTGTTTGGACGATGATGAGGGCGAACGGCCTCCCCAACTAGTTGTAGGCACCCACAATTTTCGGGCGCAGAAGCTGGGGGGCGGAAGGAACTTAGGGGTACAAAGGTGTGCCGTAACACCTATAGGAAACGTTACCAGTTACCTGGTACCTATGATACCGTACCCTTTGGTTACCATAAACTTTGATGGGTCTATTGCTAACTTATTCATCACACATATTTGTAAATATATATGTATTGAGAACAATCTTTGATGTGCCTATTGTTAACTTATTTATTGCACGTATTTCTAAATATATACATGCTGATTATTTCGTTTATTAAATAAATCATGCATCGACTTGTGTTTCACTTTGCGTGTGTGCGTGTGTACAGTAAAGTTATGCCCCGCCCACTGTAAGACCGGGACGTGATTCATCCCGTAGCCTGAGCAGACCTCTGTCCCCGCGTTCTCAGTTGACCTCTGTATACCCTTGAGCTCAGACGTGTATTCTCTCCCGCGTAGAAGAAAATGGCCACCTTTAATATCGCGTGTTCAACATTTATGAAGTGGTATTCAGTAAAGGGTAGATGTAGTGGATACTGAAAAACTCCCTATCCCAGCCTCCTTTGACTCTTTTAAGGAAGCATTGAATCGTGCGAAGGGTCAGGCTATTCAAATACTCTACGGATATTCTGGCGAGGGGGTTGTAGGATTTCGCAGTACAGACGATGTACTGAAGTATGTTGTAGAACTAAGCTTTATAAAGGCACACGTGCACCGCGTGGTAGAAGAAGCGGCACGCTCAGAATCTAAACAACAGTTATGGGTAGTGAGCCTTGTGGATGAGTGGTGTGATAAACGGTATTATATCATGCTACACCATGTCGATTACTCATACCCTACGACTGAAAATGTGAATCTCGTTATCATGGACAATCTTAAGTATTTTTACCACTACATTAATATATATCATGATGAGGTTTGTAGTGAGGTTGTGGCTAAAGGGTTATGTGAGTTTTTAACAGATTTTAGAGATGAGTATCGCCTGTTAAATAAAAAGCCTAAATATGAACATATGTTTCTCTCTAACAGCGCCCCGCAGTGTGAAGATTTTTAGGAGAGATAAAACATTATAAAATGTGCCTAGTTCATGAAATTTACCCTGAGGGAAACTGTCTGGTGCGTATTCGGGGGAGTGGTAGTGATAAAACGTTAAAACCGAAATTAGTTCTTGTACCGGAAAATTTCTCAAAACGCCTACCCAGTATAATGGGGTACAACAATTCATGTTGGGCCAGCTCCGCACAGGTTTCATTAGATTATGGTGCGACTCGCACCTCACGGATCATACGGGTTCGAACAAACCCATTCACGTATCATCAGGGTGAGTCAACCGCCCATCGAACCGTTCCTGCCTGCCTGCGTGCCTCACGCGGCTCATAGTCTTCAGAGCTTGCACCGAGTGGATGTGCCATAGTCATCTCGATGAATACGATGGAACTCCCTTTGAGAAGCATTCTCAACGCCTCGTACGACGTCTCCGTGACGAAGTCGTTGCGTGTGTTCAGGCGGGAAACCGGCACCATTAACTGTGTGCTTGAAACGAACAGTAGACCTGCGAGCAAGCGCAACGTTATTTATTTAAATCTTGAGGAGATGCATAAAATCTTCGCGGTAGTTGAGAGGTGGGCTGAGGACCGCTATAAAATACCAGCTGACGTAGGTATAATAAGAGAGGTGATTAGTGAAGCCTCCTCATATACCGTTGTTTGTACATTGAGTGTAAATAACAATCAACCATGCGTTGATATACGATTGATGTGGAAGAACACAGGCTGATAATGGCGTTCTTGTTCCTACACGAAACCGTTTCATCCTCGACAGAATGTTTGAGATCGTTGGATTCCGTAAGCTGAAGCCTATATTAGACACACGTATCTCAGACATGATTTACTTTGACAAATACTTGAGTACGCTTACACCGCTCTGCTCGACGGATTTGTTGAATGTAGGAATGTGCAGGGAGAGAACGGGCTAGATCTGGATGCGTATTTAAAAGGCTTAGACTCTTCGAAATATCCCGAGCTTTGGTACAAAACGCTTGAGAGGTACAGAGCTGAGCTCGCCTACACTGTCCACCCTGAAGAACTGTACCTCTATATATATATTATAATATATATATATATATATATATATATCCTATTGTATATCCAATAATTAATAAACAGAACGTTGTAATGGTGTTTTATTTATTCCTTGAACACGTTTATATCATTTTCTAAAACAGAGTAATTGAATAGATAAGTAACGAGGCTGACAGCTCAGCCAACTGTAACATAAGCTTATTTAAAATAAATAACGAATCTGGCAACTCAGCAGCCAACTGACCGAATAATAATTATATATGGCGTTGTCTGGCAACTCTGCAGCCAACTGACCGAATAATAATTATATATGGCGTTGTCTGGCAACTCAGCAGCCAACTGACCGAATAATAATTATATATGGCGTTGTCTGGCAACTCAGCCAACTGGCTGCTTAGGGGCACTATAAGAGGCCAGATGATGGACGATGGATCCATATGAGCTCGGCAGTCCACCGAGCAAAGACTCTCCTCTTCCTTTCTCTCTTCCTCTCTTTCTGCTCCTTTGGGGGTGAGGAAACCCCTTCCTCCCCAAAGAGGCGCACTTAGGATAGGTATGCCCCTTTGGGGGGTGAGGAAACCCCTTCCTCCCCAAAGATGCGCCCTTAGGATAGGTATGCCCCTTTGGGGGGAATAGCTTGGGGGAGAACTCCGCCTCCAAGTTGCATGCCCCTTGCAACCCCATGTTGGGTTGGCAACAAAGGTCGGTACTCTCTTCTTCCTCTCTTACTATCCCTTTATGCTCCTTCGGGGGTGAGGCAACGAAGAGGGGTGGGGGCGAGGCTTAGCAGCAAAGGGGGGGTGGGAGAGTGGCTTAGCAACAAGGGGGTTGGCACTATTGCAACAAATGAGGGGCGTGGCGGCACTCTTGCAACAAAGGGGGGCGTGGCGGCACTCTTGCAACAACGGGGGGCGTGGCGGCACTCTTGCAACAAATGGGGTGGGGTGGCACTCTTGCAACATTACATAATATTTTGTAACTGCATTGCACTCGACCATTTTTCGGGCATACTACTCAGGCCGTATTTGGCCTAGTGTCTTTCATTTTAACCATAATGACTAACTTTCCTCGCGCGTTATTATAATATTCAAGTCAGTATTCAAGTGCACATTTATAACCAATCAATCATTCAATTCACATTTAATTACCTTGTGAACTTCCATTCAATCAACTGTAACGTTATTCACCATACTTAAATTTCATAATGACTGTAAAAAACTTTATTTCTCTTTTTGTTTGTTTAATTAAAGGAAAACCTAACGAAACGTTTTAGCTCCTATTAAAGACATCATAGTTCTGATTAAAAGACCAGATGGTGACCTCGAGCCTCAATCAATCAATCAGTCATCTACTTAAATAATATAATTAACATTTTATATATATATATATATATATATATATATATATATATATATATATAACCATACTTAAAAACAAATACACCTAATGTTGTATTTAAAGAAATAAAAGAAAAAATTCAGATCAGAATTCCCTTTATGAGAATGTAAACAAGAGCATTTGTTTGAACGCAGTTGCTAAGCCTCGAATAAAAGCAATAAACAAAAGAAAGTGGGTTATGAAATTCTTAAAACAAGATGTCAGAAATGTGTATACAGTATATCAGATAGTAATATGGAGCCAATTAAAGCAAAGAGTAACCTCAATTTTATATTTAATTTTATTGACATTCATTTATTTAAGATTTTTAAAAATTACCACATAAATTTACTTACAGTAATTGCAGATCTTTTGCACTGCCTACTAATTTATTAATTATACACACACACACACACACATATATATATATATATATATATATATATATAGTAAAATTGTCCTAATGCAGGCAGTTTGCGAGACTCCGGCATAACTTAGAGTAGGTGTGCCTAACTTAATTTTCAAGTGGGTAACCTTGCACATTTACAGCAGTGGCGGGACGCACATAAAAATCAGTACTTACCGATTTAGTGGGAAAACTGTGCTTTTTGGCCAGACGATATCTTGTCAGTATTGGGTGCTAGATTCTAACAGTAAGTCTGATGGCTGCGTGGAGACGCGTATTTGTCAGTCGTGTTCATAATTTGGATTTGGTATATTTCATACTCGAAAATGTTGTCTCACAAATTTAAATGCTTCCGAAATGCGACACAAATGTCGGCGCGAATTTTAAAAGACGTCGGAATTGTTCCATTGATAAGGACTCGTACAACTCCACTAATAAATCACCCTCCTTAAATTTGTCCTTCAACACATTGTTACAATGCAGTTCAATTACTTCCATTTGTAGCTCGATTTTTACATCATTCAGATAGACTGCGAAAGGGTTTTCAAATAAACGAATCTCGTTGGCATGTGTGCAAAAATCCTTAAATCTCTCATTAAAGTTTGTTGGTATTAAAATGGGCCAAAATAAATAGTTTACGGGGTCGTACGCTGAGCAGCCGCAGCCCCGCTTAAGCTAATATTTACTCTAAAGCACATATACAAAAATTTACTCTTCTGACAAAAATACAACTTCGGAATACTTCATGCCACCTTTGCGATGCACCTTTCCGAAACACAAAATAAATGCTCCTTCTCCGAAAAGGTAATATGGTCCATTTCTAAGGGCCTACCGAGCCCCAATCTCCGAAGTGAGGGCACGAGCAAAATTAAGGTATACAAAAAGAATATTTTATAGGTGTACTTGGAGAGCCCATTGTTTCCGGTTCGAAAGAAACGTATTCACCGTACTTACCCTCATCAAACCCATATCTCACGGACATTTGTTGATTTTCTTCAACGCTGAATCATGCTCCGCTTAAAACCCATTGTAGTCGTTTACATAATCGAAAAACAACAACTGTGGATTGAAAATCTTCAAAATATTGTCGCTGAATAACAATTAATTCATTCGATACATTTTCAAACTTCAATTGTTGCCGATTAATGTGTAAACGACTCTAATACGTTTGAAGTGGAATACGATTCGACACTGAAAAAAAGGGGTTACAAACGGTTGCGTGATATGGGCTTTAGGGTCTCTAAACCTCATAACAAGTTTAGTAAAGATGCTCCATGATGATGGCCATCAGTTTTCCTCAGTTACCCCTTTCAGATGTGAAGCTTCTTCGCTACATGTATGTATGACGAGGACAATAGGAAAATTTATTGTTTTTTTTATTATAAATATATATATATATATATATATATGCAGTGTGTCAACTTACCCGTCAACTTACCAAATGTTCCGTGCGATGATTCCTCATTTCACGGAAGTTAGGCTTCTTACCTCTCCTCCTAAGTTGGTATGGTGAAGTAAAGAGTTGGTTTCTTGCACTTTCCACTTCACATAGCCAGGTACTCCAGGTACTCCTGGCTCATCTGGAATTGTTCTGAGCTAGGCGCCTAGAGAGAGAGAGAGAATGGGGGGTGTTCCATAAAAGGATATTCTACTTTGTTTAATTTATATGTTACAAAATATTTGACAGATTTTTACGACACATTATTTTCACTGAACTTTTGAGGTTTCAACCTACCCACCCTTATGTGTTTTAAATTAGACTATAAAATGCAGTGTTGGATTACCTATTCGAATACTTCAATGACCGTGTAATCTCAAATCGATTTCCTGGCTGTTTTGGATGTGGATAGTCTTGGCTTTCATATTTTTCTGACCTCAACCCATACAATTTCTTTCTATGGGGATTTCTGAAGGACGCTGTGTACAGAAATAACCCTCACACAGTTCCAGAATTAAGGGCGGAAAATCACATGGATAGTGGAGAGCACCAACTAGGAGACACTTTTCAGGGTTATGGAAAAATATAAAAGAAAGTTCTTTATGGAAAAACTTAAAAGTTCAGTGAAAATAATAATGTGTCGCGCAAATAAATGCAAAACTTCACTTTTTTACGTGGAGGTCGAAATGTGACAATAAAACCCACATTAATAGACAGAGTTTATTTCCACAACACTTTCGATGCCCACCGGCATCCTCTTCGGGTGGATACAGAAATTCGTTTTTCTGTATCCACCCGAAAAGGATGCCAGTAGGCATCGAAACTGTTGTAGAAATAAACTCCGTCTATTAGTGTGAGTTTTATTGGCACGTGTCGTGCAAAATTATACGTCAAATATATTTTGTAACATAAATTAAACAAAATAAAGCGGGTTTAATTTTTTTGGGAACCCAGTGTATACCCGGTAACCTTGGTAAGGTATTCAGTCTTGATGCAGAAATAGAGCTGCGTATTAATTATTTTAATATTCTATATTTGTAAACAAAAGATTAGTCTTAACTGCGAGGAATAACACTTACGGACAGCATAAGAATCTCTAAGCAGTCCACGCTACAGTTTTAACATGATAAAATTTACATGTAGTATTTTATACGTGTTTATATTTACGGTTATTACTTGCATTAAAAAAAAATTGCAGAAAAATTTTGTAATTAAATGCTGAAAGGAACACTGCTGTTTTAAAAAAGTGCATGGTAAAGCCTATTGCGACTTAATTAAAGAAGAAAATGTCATGCAAGGTGAGTGATATCTCCCTACAGCGATTTTGCATCCTCGCCGAATAAGCATTTTGTCGTTATGTACCTTGTAATTAATACTCAGTGTGTATCGTTTTGTAATGAACCAGAATTCCAAATACCATTTCGATAAATACTGTAGCGAAACTTTTACGGTGTCTCGGCAATATTTACGTTATACAGTAGTTTAAAAACATATTTAGCTAGGGATATCCGGAAATGAGGCTCTAATGTATTTGAAAAACATCTACCAAAAAGGTTACCAGCAAACAGTTTGGTTCAGCTGATGCAATCCGAGCAAATAGTTTCGTAATGACTTGAAGCCTGTATATAGTATGCGAGTCATGCATATAAAATTGAATGCAGTTCAGGGATAAGAGTGGTACCTCAACATACATTAAAATAATGTGACCTCATTTTAAAAAAACACTTTTCGCCATACTGGACAGTCGAAAAACTACTTTGTGGTTCAAACGTGGTGAGATTATAAAAAGGTAGCCTGGAAAGTGAATATCCTTCATTTTATTGGAACTAAATCGGTTTAAAATCAGAAACTTTTACAATATTTTGGATAAATTACTAAACAATAAATATATAATGGGAAAATATTTAAGTGTATACTCTAAGCAGAATATCCCAACCAGTCCAAGCTTCATTCAAAGAGGCAGAAGTGCGCAGAACCCTTTAGTATCAGTGAAGAAGCGAAGTACACAGTCTCGGCGACCATCCGATGGAGAGTGAACCCCGACACTGCGACTGAAGTGAAGGACATTTCTCATATCTATAAATTTTCACGCAGGTTCATCCACCGAAGGAATGACCCTTTATGGAGCTCGTTGTGGGCGGAGCAAACTATAAACATAAACAGCATGACGCTGTTTTCACTATTATTCACTGTACTGTTGAACAGGTTCATGAACGCCCTACCGAATTTGTTTGGGGGGAATGTAGATATTGGGGTACACGAATGTAAACAGAGTGAAAAACAATGAAATGGATGGGCGATGAAAGTAAATAAATAAATTAACTTAATAAATAAATCTAATAAATAAAACAAATAAATTTAAGGACGTTTTCCAGTTTATGTACCGTTTTCTACAGTACATTACATACAGCATAGTAAACATTTTTAGATTGAAATTATTTATTCAAGGACCATTCGGAAATGGTTAGGTTAGGTTAGGTTAGGTTATCAAGAACTCATTTTTGATCACTCATTTTTGATCTGAAAAGAAGCAAAAATAAATTATATGAAAAACGGTACACAAACTGGAAAAGGTCCAAATTTAATTCTGAGTCACTGTAAAACGCAGTACTTAGATCAAAATTTAAGTGATATTTACATCTGTATGCGTCTATTGCTCATCACTGAACAGGAGATGAGAAACATATTAATTTGGTGAACTTAATCAGTTTCCAGGGAAGTGACCTTAATTCTCGCTTTTATCAAACCATGAAATGATAATGAAAAGTTCCACTGAGATACAAAATGCATTCTCTGTCTACAGAAACCTAAATACTAAGTAAAAATTATATATATATATATATATATATATATATATATATATATATATATCAGGTCATCCCATAAGTAATGTCGTTTTTTACGATAGATTAAGTTTAAACAAGTCCTACTCGGTTTAAGCATAAATTTTCCGAAGGTTATATCCAAGAGGAGATCTATCGTGTTTCGCTACATACTTTACAGACCTTGACCAGTGAAGACGTGTGTTTTGCTTTATGTGAACCCCTCATAAACATAGCGGTATCAGAAGAGCATATCAGGCATATAATGCTTTACGAGTTCAAAAAAGGGAATAGTGCTACTGAAGCAACGCGAAACATTCAGGACGTTTATGGCAACGATATTCTGCATGTGAGGAAATGTCAAAGCTGGTTTCAAAAGTTTAGGAATGGTGACTGCTGTTTCACAGATGCAGCACGCTCTGGACGCCCTGCTGAATTTGATGATGACCTGCTGTTAGCCGCACTTGAAGAAGACTGTTCAACAACTGTCGAAGAATTGGCCCAGAAACTCAATTCATCCCCATCCACCATAATGGGTGCCACATGAATTGTCGGTCGACAATCCGAGGGTGCGGGTAAACATTAGCACAGCTCTTCATTCCCGTGAACTCCAAGATCCGTTTTTGCACCGTTTAGTGACTGGTGCTGAAAAGTGGATACTGTACCAGAATGTTAAGTGCCGTCGACAGTGGGTTTGTGCCGGAGAACCAGCGACACCACAGCCAAAACCAAATCTTCACCCTCGGAAGGTGTTGCTTAGTGTTTGGTGGGATAAAGGTGGTGTAATACGCTTTGAAACCTTATCACACAACCAAACAATCACCGCTCAAGTCTACTGTCAACAACTGGATCGATTGAAGCCTACTGTCAACAACTGGATCGATTGAACACTACACTAAAAGAAAAGAGACCTTCTTTGGTTAATCGGAAAGGAATCGTGTTCCACCACGACAACACACGTCCTCATACCTCTCGGATCACTTCTGCAAAAATTGAGGAGCTTGGGTGGGAAAAACTTCCACATCCTCCATATTCTCCAGACCTTGCGCCTTCAGATTATCATCTCTTCAGGAGTCTGCAAAACTATCTTGACGAGAAACGGTATACTGCTTTAGATGACCTGTACACCAGTCTTTGTACGTTTTTTGCCTCAAAACCGCCTGAATTTTATAAACATGGCATTGAAAAGCTCGTAGGACGTTGGCAGAGTGTCATTGATTCCGATGGAAAATATATACTAGATTAAAAAGTTTCAGTTGAGTTTTTTTTGTCCTTCAAATTCCGATCTAAAGAACGACATTACTTATGGGATGACCTGATATATATATATGTGTGTGTGTGTGTGTGTGTGTGTGTGTGTGTGTTACAGAATCACAGGAGAGTTAAGTAGATCCGAGAGAGTGATTTCATTATATGTTTATATGTTTTTAGTGTATCAGTTTTGCTTTGAAAGAAAAATGAATAGACAGGTGAGATCTCTTTTTCTCAATGAACTAAATATAAGCCGCAGTATCCAAGCTATTTCAGAGGCGAAGTGAGCCAATTGTGCCGTTTACACAGTGACTCTAAAATGTTTAATAAACAAAAATAAATAAATAAAATTGGATAAAATCTCAGAGGATTTCATTTTAACAGAAAGAAAAAGAAAAGCTACACTTACATTGTACAAGACAAGTTATTGATTATGCGAGACAATAATAGGTGGCCTAAATGCTATTGCTATTGCTACTACTACTACTACTGCTACTACTACTAATAATAATAATAATATCATTATTATTATTATTATTATTAATTATTTATTTACGAAATTTTTTGCCTCTACCTTCAAATTAATATGCAATATTTCTTGACGACCTTCCTTCATTGCAAATTGTGGTATATTGAGTCGGAGAAAAATTAGGAAGTAATATATTAATGATATGTAGCCACGATAAATAGAAAAGTTTTAATATATTGGCGGTCATACAACAGTGCCAGTGGTTATTTATCTATTTATTTATTTATATATATTAGCTAGTTAGTTAGTTAAATTTTTTATTTAATTTTTGCTTCCTACAGAAATCCTGTCATATTCGTTCCAATTAGCGGACATATTTTTAAGACGCATTTACTGTTAATATTTATAGAACACGTTACCAATACTGAATAAAAAATGATGATTGATTGCTCACAATTATAATACAGTCTGTACTAACTCGTCAGTATGGGTTTCGTGACGTCACTGCTCATGGACAGTTGCCAAAAAGCGCGAGAAAAATATTTGGCGTCTCTCCAGATTTAAGTATAAAGGGTTAAGAAACGCCAAGTTCTCCTTTACCTAAGCGCGATTCTGGTCGAGAGCTCGGAGGTCAAGCTCGCATCAAGAACTTTAGTTACAGAACTGACGCGGTGTTAGTTGGACAGGAGAGTCAAAACTCCTCGAATAAAACAAATACCGAGTGTCGATGCCTCTGGATTTGACCGTAAATTCTCTACTCAACGTCAACTACAGCAAATATGCTCGGTGTAATTCGTCAAAATACTTATCATGCCAATATGCGTCCCCTACAATCAGGTAAGAATTCATTTTTCAAATACAACGAAAATGTTTAATTCTTCGTTATTTATTATAAATTTTAGGTAGCCTTTCACGATACTTACTGATGGTCATTGACTTAAGACGAGTTATTAATAGATCACTATAATTAATTCGTGTTAAGCTTTAAAATTATAATTGCATTTTATATATATATATATATATATATATATATATATATATATATATATATATATATTGTAAGCAAAGTTACTAATTTTTTTCGTAATGAACACGCAGGCTGTATCTCTCGTTTACTTAACACTGTTGCGAAAAGTTGTACAGAGTTTATCATTATTATTTAGTGTTTAGTAATACATGAAGACGCTTCTCGAGTCTGTTACGTAATGTGATTGCTGATAATTCTAGTTTAACATTTTTTTGCAGTTGAATGACGTAAACAATTATCTACAAAAAGGTATCTTATTTCAGAATGTTTATAGATAGAATGGTTGTATGTATATAGTGTTCAAGGTCGCTCTTGATCATATCTAATGATCTGTGCTTGTTTAATTAAATTAAATATTATTATTATTAATATTAATATTATTTTATGAAAGTGCAAAGTTACTGAGAATTAATATTAAGGTTTCCTAATATAATTAATCATCGTATAATATATATATATATATATATATATATATATATATATATATATATATATATATATATATATATATTAAAACAATATTTTTTAGTGACAATCTTTGTTTTAGAAATGTTTGCCTCAAAATTTCACTAAATCTATATAAAGTATATCATATGTCCAATTGCATCGAAAAAGTGGCAGACAGTTTGTGCAATAGAAACTTGAAATTTGCTCTAGGCGCTGAGGTACTTTTCCGCTCTAATCTTTAGATGAAAATAGTTGAGATCTTAGGACGCAGCAATGAGTTGTCCTTTTGTCGTCCACATAATTTGATGATTTTTAGGGTAATTCAAAATAATAATGATGATGATGATAATAATAATAATAATAATAATATAATGTGAGGTTTTTTTTGTAAACCATTGCACGAGTTGACAAGTTTGCGTGACGTTCGTTGGCATCTGTTCCCTTTGCACCCAAATTCAAAAAGACCAAATAAGAAATTGTTTGGTCGTTATTGGAAATAGTTTATATGAAATCGCATAAATGAGGTTAAAACGGAAATACAGGTATGGATCATCTTCATTGTGTATATAAAGTCATGTTTTCTCATCTTTATTTGGTAAAGCATCTAAGTATGGAAAGACTTTTGGGTGTTTCCTCTTAGTTTAGGAATTTATTTTGATGACTGTACAGACATTTTTACGCTGTACTGTACCTTATCTATCCTAATATGACTTATCTCATCTAAATTCACGCTGTTTAGAACGGGGGTTCTCAACAGGTGGGTAATTACCCCCAAAGGGGTAATTTGGGATATCCAGTGGGGTAATGGAAGCCATACATAGTTTGTTTAAGAGTGATGTTTAAAGACAATTGTACGATTATAAACTACTTCTTTAACTTTTGCTTAATTTACGTCATTAGGGGTAACGGGGTGAGCGCCAATGCTTCAGGTGGGTAATGGAAGTAAGTGGGTTGAGAACCCCTGGTTTAGAACGAGAGAGAGCCACCTACAACATCATCGATTCGTGTACTTTGAAAGCTTCGTAAGTCAGCAACAGTTTTGGTATCGACTCTTAAATCAAACGGTACATCTTTTAAAATAGCGTGTTTAATTTTATTTTAATAAGCATGTCAGAGTCGAAGGCCAGATTACGTAACTAAAGCAGGAGCCAAATGCACCATAAACGTGAAATTCTTTTTCGATGTCATTCAAATGTTACTTGCGTAGGACTATACATCATCTTTACACGCATCACAATCCATACAGCAAATATATGCTAATTAATATATATTTTAAATATACTATTTAAATACTGTATACCATTTTATTATTTTTAAATGTTTATTTAACAGTTGTACTTTATCCCGCACTGACAATTTACAACTTCACAACCTGAAAAAATGAGAAGTTCTTTTGATTCAACCTTTATCTCTATTGAAGTCTGATTCATTTTATATCTACACTTTCAAATTACTGGTTTTTAGTATAGATTTAAAAGGTAGACTCCTTGTTTAGGTTTTCGAAACTGCAGGTAAAAACTACCCATTTTTATTGGATTGAAAATATGGAATGATTTAAATGCTGATATAAAAAATATTGTGAATGTAAATTCGTTTAAAACCAAGTTGAAATCCCGATTAATAATGGCATACTAATAAAAATTAGGATTATTATTGTTTATTTATTTCTCGTGTGTAATCTAAGATTAAAGACTCGTGATTCTTCAGTTCTTATCTCTCTCGTATGGTATTGGTATATTACCTTCAGTAATGACCTTGCATTTGTCATATTGATAATGATAATTTAAGATTAATACATACCTTAACTATTAATAATACTTTTTCATGATTTATTTATTATTAATTAATAATAACTATTTGTTTTATTTTTAATAAGAGCCCAGTAAAGCGTAAAGCTTAAGGGCCACATTAAATAAAATAAATAGGCCAGCTTCACAATTATTTACGTCATTGTAAATTGTAAAACGAATACGGTATATTTATTTTATTATTAATAAAGTTATTCAATTCAATTAAAAAAATACAAAGTTCATAATAAAGAAGAATGACCAATTTTAATTACCATATTAATTTTAAAAATCCAATACCTAACTGGCGTCTCAAGGCACCCCCAACTATTATTCCCTTCGGCAATACTAATTTCTGAGCAAAATTCCTAAATCTGAATGTTTTGGTCGTCCCAATATCATCGGTATAGTTGGATAGATGGTTGGATGCGGATGCAAACCACAACAGTAGAGAGTAGTTTCGACTTTCTTTCAGAAATAAATGACTTGTTTGAAAGTTGATCAGAATCGAGAAAAATAAACGTTTTCATACGAGTTTACGGGACTTTATCCGTTGTATGTACATTTACTTATTCAGAAAAAGGCGTGTTTTTTTCGTTAAAAGTAAGTTGAGAATTTCGGAACGAATAATGAGTGATTTCGTTTATATCCCTTATAATGTTTTCGACGATCGTTCTCGTTTCGTTATCGAGATTCGGTTTTCGCGTTTATTCGTTTATCGATTGATAATAATGAGTTTGCAATTCCGAAAAGTTTTTGTAACAATTTCTGAACTTGTGATAGCTTTTATATTCTGTAAATATTCATAACTACATTAATGACCAATCAGACACAGTCATCGAAATCATTTGTTCTTTACATCAGAAGTAGTAAAAAAAAAATATATTTTTTTTAAATTTAGTTGGACCGGCCAAATATTTTGCCTTAAAATTAAGGCTTTTGTCTTCTTTTTTTTTAAATTTATTTAGAATGTTACGATGAGTTAAGCTCGTAATATATATTTATTTCAACGTTATTGTTTTATACTTTTATATGTCATCTCTTCTCTTTGAAGAATTTTATGACTTTTGCGAAAGGGAAGATGAAATGGCAGCGTCCCTTATAGCGAAAAGCATTCGCAGACTCTTGCGAAAAGCTCCCGCACTTCTCATCAGACAAAATGAAGTAAGTCTTGAAAATATTTTACTTTCGGAAGATTTTGTTCAACAGCTGATGAAAGCAATAAAGAACGGGTGAAACAATAAAAGTATGAGGAATGTCTGGTGCGCACGTAGCGCAATTGTAGTATGGTACAAACTTATTATATGAAAGGCTGCTCTTTAAATTTGAAGGTCAGACAGTAAATTCGACCTCGGATGAAGCAAATATTTCTCTTTAGTTCATTGTGTCTTCGTTTTATGGTCGTTTCCGATGTAAATAAAGTTTTAGAAATAAAAATACGCAATTGTTAATTGAAGTGAAAGAAGAAATAATGGAATTTATAAATTATAAATTATACTAATGAAAACCTAGGATTAAATGTACATTATTACTCGTTCATTCCTCGTCTCTAATATTCAGTTGGTATTCGTATCTTATAAACAATAATGACTTTTTCTGTATTTGTTTCATATCTATAATAATATAACTTTCATATCTATAATTAATAAATTTAATTCTGAGTCACTGTAAAACGCGGTATTTAGATTAAAATTTAAGTGATGTTTATATCTGTATGCGTCTATTGCTCATCACTGAATAGGAGATGAGAAATGTATTACTTTGGTGAACTTACATCAGTTTCCAGGGAAGTGTGACCTGATATATATAAAATATATTTCCACTATTAGTTCCATTGTGTATTAATCATAATTTCAACGTAACATATATGATATATCAGGTACGAACGGCCAAATTATATAAAATAAATAGTTCAATTGACAGTATTATTTGTATTATTGTAACATAACAGAAATTGTAATATTATAATATTTATTCTATAACTAATTTATAAATGTAAATAAATAAAAAATAAATAGCTTCACAATACCTTTAATGACGTCACAATAACTTCATGACGTCACAATGATTTAAATTTATTGTCTAATTTCCAACTATTCAACTATTAGTTCATTTATGTATTTGAAATTAACTAATAGTTCTTATTCGTGATTCATATATTATTAATCATAATAAGCCCTTGGCCCCTCCTTCCTGCATTAAAAAAAAAATCTATGAAGCGATATTTAATGAAGAGCCCAGTAAAGCCTAAAGCTTAAGGGCTAAATTAAATTAAATAAATAGTCCAATTTTACAATTATTTATTTTATATTAAAATTATTATAACGACAAATATTTAAAAAATTATATTTATTTTAAAAATAAGGAATTATTCATTCATATTTATTCATTCAAATATGCAATAATTATAGCCACTGTAGTGAACCTCCGATTGGCTGCGGAAGAACGTGGTGTTTATTAGTGATGTAGGTCACATCCGCATCCGCATCCGCGGAACATCCGCACATTTTCTCGCATCCGCATCCGCACTTTGGACTGCGGATGTCGTGCGGATGTGGACCGTTGAGATAAAATGTCATTAATAAGCGGAAATTATCAAATTCTACTATATTAATAGAACTAGTTCATTGTGCGCAAAAGTGATGCAAGCGACAAGACGAGAGGCTGTTCTTGTATGAAGTTACTCTCTTGCAACCTACTTAGATCCACGTTACAAAGCTAAGTTATTTTCACCTAGTACATTAGAACGAGTTAAATCATCACTTGGCAAAGCAGTTGAAGAGCTTCAATCTCTTGAATCTGTCGCTTCGCCACCCACCAAAAGAATAAAAGTTTCAGTGACAGAACCAACACCTTCAACAAGCAAATCTATCACAGAATCTGTCTCTCAGTTTCTTGAGTCAAGCAATAATGACGAGACCTACGCGATGTCAAAAGATGTAGTAAAAATGATCGAGAGCTATCACCAAGAAAAAACGCCTGGCTGCATGTGACAATCCTATTAGTTGGTGGAAAAATACGCAGAATATCTATCCATACTTGAGTAAACTTGCAAGGAAACATTTAGCCTGTCCTCCAACAAACGTACCAAGCGAGAGATTATTTAGCAGTGCTGGATTAATATATGATGAAAAGAGAAACAGACTGGCAGCAGAAAAGGCAGAAAAATTAATGTTCCTTAAGCATAACCTTCCTATAATTAAGTTTGAACATTAAACGATGAACATCTTAGTTTACTTTATTTTAATTACTCATTTATAAATATGCCTAATAAAACTTTAAACTTAATATAAATAGTTATCAAGCTAATTAAAGATCTCTTTCTATAAGGGTGGAGGTTGGGGAAAGAGGTCGGTGGGGTGCATTTGAGTTGGGTTCACGTCCCGCATCCTGGTAACACAATTATGGTTTCCAATTGTGGCTGAAACTCAACAAAATATAACGAATTTATTTGCAGACGAATTCACTAATTGATTTCTATATTAGTTAGATGCTTGATATTATTTTATATGTTCAGAGAAAAGTACAGCAATTATTGTACAATTAATCAATTATACTACATTATAGCTACAGCTCTCTCTATATAATAACTTATTATATACGTTAAACACAACAAATCTCGAATATATCCTAAAAAATAACGAAAATGTAGACATCCGCATCCGCATCCGCGGATGTTGAAATCAAACATCCTCATCCGCATCCGCGGATGTGAAAAAAATGACATCCGCTACATCACTAGTGTTTATGTTGATCATTTGCGTGCTTCGAGTAAAAATCTTTCATAGTATTTTTTTCAATGTTATAAAAGTTGAATTTATACCCACCACGTATGAGTATAGCATTAAGTGGACTATGCAAGCGTAAAAGAATGAAAACTATAGCGTACAGTATATGTTAAGTGCTGCTTAAGGTAATTCGGATAATTAAGTTTTAAATCCCATGACAATTGTAGTACAAATTTATTCTCACCTCGAGTAATCTCCCCCAATCATTGCAACAAAGACTTAGAAACTGTTTGTACAGCAAATTAACATATCCTTTACGTACGAGTATAAACAAACATGGAATACCCAACCCACATTGCCACAGCATTCATTTAGATGCGAGTAAACCGTCAGATCATTGCTATGCTCGAGATGTTGGGACAAACATTCGCCGGAAATCCAATTTCCATAACTTGACCTTTCGTCAGCCACAGTTTCATTAAGGTATCATTGATAAAACCTTTTCTTCAGGTCGCGGAGCAGCAAGCGTTGCCTCACTCTTTCCCCAGCGATAACCGTTCAAAATGGCCGCTACATATAATATCTCAAGAGAGTGAGGAGCGTCTTTTTCATTCGGACTCTTCATTATCATCTAATGCATCTTCTGTATCTTCGGATTCTTGTACTTCATCTTCGTCATTGTCGCCTTTCTCTTCGCGATCTTCCTTGTCGGAAATGAACACGGTATGTATCATCCCTCCAAATATTCGTTAGTTACAAAATGTTTTTAGAATGCTTACTTTTCGTAAACATTTTGTGAACATATATATATATATATATATATATGTGTGTGTGTGTGAACATATATGTTTGTTGGAATACGTTTTATAAAGCACTTCAGCTGCTGTAATCAACACTCGTTCAACCATATTTGATGAAATTATAGAATACGTGGATGTGGGGGCCCATTTCGAACCCTTATACCAATGTCCCGTACCCCTTCCCCGAATGTTGAGAACGTACTTCAGAGACCACGTTAAAATGCTGGAGTCTAAAGAAGTGCTTAGTCTAGTATGTGTGATCCTGTTGCGTATCCTCAGAAATCAACTTTGCGTTTATTTATACAAACTTTGTTTATTTACCTTACTTACCTTACGTGTAAATAAAAGCTTCAAATTAAATATCTACCAAACGTACTCGCGAAACCCAGACTTCGAAACCAATAAAAAAACAAAAAAACAGACTAATTATTTAGTTTATGTTGAAATGTTCGCCATATTCCTCCCTAACTCTTTAGACTTGATTTACATATGGAAGAAAATCTCGCTCTTCACACGCCGGAGGCCTGAATGCAATGAGTCTGCGTGTCACCGATGCTTTAAATTTTAATCTTAATACTGGCCGTTTATTAGTTATTGCTCATTCTTATCTTACTTATATTCATTTTATTCACAAACACCAATTTTTACTCATTTCAACATTTCAGAATAAGAAGAGCAGGAAGAAGAAGGACCCAAACGTTGATGTGGTTCTTCCAAATGATATGATGAATCGACTCGTCAGAGATGTCGTTAGAATGGCGGAAGGTGAACCGCATGGCATCAGGTACATAAAATTAGTAAAAGAATAAATTATTATTATTATTATTATTAGTAGTAGTAGTAGTAGTAGTAGTAGTATTGGGCATAGATGCCCTGAATTATGATCTTGCTCGCCACTGATAAATATATGAATCAAATACTTAATTTTTTAAAACTACGAACTCTTAGTCGCATACAGTATATGGCGACGTATATCCCACAGTATTTTATAGGGTTTCGTTTACTACAAAGATCATTAAACTTTGTTTTGTGTTTAGGAAGACATCAAAGTAACCGACTATGATTTGTTTTACAGAGGCTGTCAGTTACACGTAGAGTTAACTGAGAGTGAGACCGAATTCACAGTTCGCGTCGGAAAGATAAACTGTGATCCGAAAATTGTTCCAAATTGTGTTTTACGTGTCCATCTTGTTTCAATTCCACCTCCCCCAGAAGCGCACGGGTCACAAGTTCTCCTGAAGTAAGTTTATAACAGAGAGAGAGAGAGAGAGAGAGTTACAAGGAGGAGTTACAAGGAAAAGAAGTACCTCAAAAGGCCTTGCGGCCCATACCGAGGAGGTACCAATGGCAACGGGTGCCAGGGAAAATTTTCTATTTTTCTTTCAACTATCCTAGCAGTAGTAGAAAACTGGATAGAAAAGTAGAAGGCTCTCTCCCCACCCTCCGCTCCCTCCCTGCCAGAGGCAGGTACGGAAAAAGGTTGAAGAAAATACCTTGACCCTGGAAAAGTAGCCAAGGAAATTTTACAGGAAAGTGGAGAATATATAAATAGCTCTATATTTAGCTTGCTCACAGAGACACCGAGCAAGCGAACTCCTGCAGAGTTTTCTGAGGTTTTAATCTTAAACTATGAGTGTGTTCAGTACTTTGTCTAGCCTATTTTTAAACAGATTTACACTTTGACTGGAAACAACCTCTGAGGGAAGTTGGTTCCAGATATTAACTATTTTATAGGAAAAGAAATTTCCGCAGACTGAGGTCCTAAATGTCTTTACACACTCAAATAGTGTGCAAGATTTGGTCTACCCTTTTCTTGAACCGATCCACAGAGGAACTGCTCACAACCTCCGAAGGTAACCTGTTCCACGTGTCACAGATCCTATACGTAAAGTAATTCCCACACACACCAGCTCTAAACCGTTTCAAATCCAACTTCCAACCATTGTTGCGAGTTGGGTTATCACTTAAACCAAACATACTTCTAAAATCGACATCGTTGAACCCGCGTAAGAGCTTGAAAACTTCGATCAGTTGACCGCGCAGCCTCCGAGAGAGAGAGAGAGAGAGTTACAAGGAGTTACAAGGAAAAGTAGTACCTCAAAAGGCCTTGCGGCCCATACCGAGGAGGTACCAATGGCAACGGGTGCCAGGGAAAATTTTCTACACACTCAAATAGTGTGCAAGATTTGGTCTAACCTTTTCTTGAACTGATCCAGAGAGAGAGAGAGAGAGAGAGAGAGAGAGAGAGAGAGAGAGAGAGAGAGAGAGTGTGTGTGTGTAAATGTGAAGTAGAATTGCATACCTTAATTAATTCCACTGAAATGAAAATGTGAAATACTTAAAAACAACAAAAAATCCGGCAACTGTATTGATTATGACATTATGTTTTGTAGGTATTTTGCACCACGTAACCTTACTATTTACCTTTCTCTTTCAGCCGACTCTTGGGATCCACAACTCATAACCTTTACATAAAACCAGGATACACTGTTGAAAAGAGAAAAATGAATGATGTGAAGAATTCTCGATAGAATTTATTTTTATACTGGCTGTGTATGTATATATCTGTCTATCTCTCAACCAAGCGTATCATCATTACTATAAATATAAACAGCATTGGTAACTCTTTAACTATAAGTTTGCCACTTCACTATATTTGATCCTGCTAGCGCCAGACGATTTTTATTCAGTCCTAGGAGACCTCTGGTCGTTAAGAGTTAATATATATATATATATATATATATATATATATATATATATATACGTGCGTGCGTGTGTAAGGGGGTAAGCATTGGGAAATCCGAATTATCTTCGATGTATTTCCGTTCGTAATTAGCATATGGAATTTTTGCAAAAAAGAATATATATATATATATATATATATTTGCAATGGCGAAAGTAATGTTGTAAACCTTACACAAACTTTCTTACTGTCGCAGTGTCGCACTGTCGCTTAATTAAGTTCCTGCGGAAAAATGTGCGATATCATCCTCTCCAGTTCAATTCTTTAGAAACTGGATATATTCGCTGAAGGTCCGCGGTTTTTCTCACAAATAAAAGATGCAAAAAACTTCACTTTTCTACGTGAAGGTCAAAATATGATTCGTTTTTCTGTATCCACCCGAAGAGGATGCCAGTGGGCATCGAAACTGTTGTGGAAATAAACTCTGTCTATTAGAGTGGGTTTTTATTTTCATACTCACGAATAAAATTGATGACGTCACCGTAAATAACGAAGTGGGAAGTTGTATTTATATAAATGTTTATAATTATTATCAATATATTTTCTACTTTCATATATGATACTTATTCATTAAATATACTTACATTATTTATTTTGTTTTATATTTACGTATTTTACGTATTTTCTTTTCATATTTACAATGTGTGCAGAGATAATCGCGTAAATTCCTGGCGATAATGACGTTATTACAATATCGCGCACGTTTTTGCTGTAAATGTAGCAACATACGCCGAAATGTAATTATAGTTGAAGCTGTAACCAGTTAAAAACAGGCCCGGAATAGAGTTGAGAGGTATTCGCGTTTCCGTTTTAACTTTAGTTATTTTCACACGTGTTAAAAAGAGTGCGGGAGAAAATAGTTCACCTGTATCTTAATAGTTATATTTTGCTTTTTAATTTACAATAGCAAAAGTAGCCTAGAAGTTGAAATGTGATTTTTATATTTATTTCAGTAACTTATATTTTATGTTGTTCTTTATTCAGTTAGTAGTCATTTGTTTTGTTTTACTTTTCGCAATATGTACCATCGATTCCGGTAGTTGGATGCGCTCGGCCGTTGTAACGTAGTGGGAAGTCCCACGAAGCAAATGGGAACCAACGGAATTTATAATTACCTTCTTTTAAGACTCAAATTTCCTTCTCTTTTCTCATTTCTAAATCTTGGTTGATGACTGAAATGGGAGCGACTGAGATTGTGAAGAGATTCAATATGTCCCAGCGTGGCCCAGTGTATGCGGACTATCGGAGCCGATGGTTCTACTTATCTTTTTTTTATTTCAAGTTGTATAGGCCATATTTGTTCGCGTATTTATTAACAAATTTGTTTAATACATTAGAAAACTGTATACTACTAAAATTTGAATTACAAACACCTTTACTTTAAAAGCTATATTAAACAATTGCCAATAGTATAAATAAATATAATTGTGCCTTACGAGTTGTTTCATTGACATCTTCAAGTATTGGATGACGGGTACAGTACGGCTACGGTCGAGTTCAAACAAAATTGCTTTTTCATTTCTTAAGATAATACTTTATCCTAACCGTTTTATTCAATGTTTAAGAGATAAACATTTACGAAAGGAGATGTAATTTTTCACACAAAGGGAAACGAAGAAACAACCCGATAGAAACGGTTACACTCCAAAGTGAAACGGGAATTTTCACTTAAATCCGCATCATAAAATTAATCTTGCCAATATCAGAACAGAGAGAAAACGCGCAATAAGTAGCGACGTTTCTACAATCCAAGCGGGTAACACGATAGAAATACGGGCAGTTAACATTAAAACACGCGCAAAACACAACACCACACTAATCAACATTTACATCCCACCAGATAGTTCACCTCGGGTGCCAGCCAATTATAATCCACAGTTACGCAATCTGGCCTCTCTCACTAATGTCATCTTAGGAGGAGACTTCAACGCTAAAGACGCTAGTTGGTACCCGCGCAACCAAAGCAACACCAGAGGTGCCAACATAGCCACGCAACTAAACAGCCTTACAGCCTCTTCATTCTTAACAATACAGAAGAACATACACACATACCACATCAAGCGGGATACTCAAACTCCTCCCCAGACATAACGTTCCGTTCCCCCTCACTAGCAACACATACACAATGGGGAACAGAAAAACAACTGTCATCAGACCACCTGCCCATCATCATTACAACACGTTCTACACTCTGCCCAAACCATCACCTTGCTTACAAACAATACAAAAGAACACCAGATAACTCCACAGCTTACACTAAGCAACACCAACATTCCACACACTCACAGGACCAAAATACTTGGGGTCACGTACAACACATCATTATCTTTCGCAAACCACATTTAGGACATTAAAAACAAATGTACGTCAAGACTTAACACGCTTAGGGTACTTACAGGCACAAACTTTGAACACCAGCAGGAAACAACATCACTCATATACAAACAATATATTCGCTCAGTTATGGACTATGCTAGCCCATACTGGGCACCCATTATCTCAAACACACACATAAACACCTTACAGACTGTGGTGGATTGGTGTGACTAAAAGTCTGCAGATCGACACACCAAAAAAAACACCTTAATAATAAAAACTAATATTGATCTGGCAGCACTGGTTTTGTTTTGACGGATTAGGGCGGATATGCAGCGATGATGTTTTGGGATGATCATTAACATTGCGATTATGGATGTAGTGTTGATTGTCGTTGTACTATTGTGAGCTACTAGCCTATCTAGATGTACTGATATAGCTATTGACTAACTAATAGACTGACAACTGCTAGACTAACACCTATTACTGGCTATCTAGAATATTGTCTGGAACTGTTGTTCTATACTTGAGGTGAGTCTATAATTATTTCGTTGTGTAACTTAATACTGGTTATTGTACTGTATCTGTATATAGTGTGTGAACCATAGCCTTATCTACCGATCACTACAAGTACAATAACCAGTATTAAGTTACACAACGAAATAATTATAGACTCACCTCAAGTATAGAACAACAGTTCCAGACAATATTCTAGATAGCCAGTAATAGTCGTTAGTGTAGCAGTTGTCAGTCTATTAGTTAGTCAATAGCTATATCAGTATATCTAGATAGGCTAGTAGTTCACAATAGTACAACGACAATCAACACTACATCCAGAGCTGGGCAGTATTTAAATACATTTGTATTTAAATACGTATTTAAATACATTTGTGTATTTAGAACTGTATTTATAAATACATTGTTTTTCATGTATTTAAATATAGTATTTAAATACTTTAATGAGTATTTAAATAGGGTGATCAAAAAGTAACGCAACCCATGGGAAAACGATTTATTTCAGAGCAAGTGCTGGAAGTGGGCACCGTTCTGTGCTTCACACAAGTGGATACGGCGATTCATGTTCTTAAAGACCCTTTGCAACGTTTCCTGTGAAATTGCATCAACACACTTCTGAATCATCGCTTGCAACAGAAGGAAAAAATCAATTATGTGCGTTTCTCCATGGGTTGCGCACATAATTGATTTTTTCCTTCTGTTGCAGGCGATGATTCAGAAGTGTGTTGATGCAATTTCACAGGAAACGTTGCAAAGGGTCTTTAAGAACATGAATCGCCGTATCCACTTGTGTGAAGCACAGAACGGTGCCCACTTCCAGCACTTGCTCTGAAATAAATCGTTTTCCTATGGGTTGCGTTACTTTTTGATCACCCGTGTACAATGTATTTAAATACTCAAAATATAAAAATTTAAATACTTTTACTGGTTTAATACACGTTCTGTACTAGCACAGTACGACGCGTCGACAGTGTAGTACAGCATGGTTCATGTTTCAACGTGTCAGTTCAATCAGTTGTGTGCCGCTCTTAGTCGAAAGCGGTTGATTTCTTTATCGTGTGCGTGTCATGGCTTCAACAAGCAAATCCGGTGAATCAAACAGTGATATATCTGCAGATAACAATTTAGTGCACCCTCTGTTTGATGGAAAATACTTTAAAATTAAATCTAAAGACGGTAATAAGGTCAAGTGCACCTGCTTGCTGTGTAAACACGAAGTCTCTGCTGCAAGCAATGCTACAATGAATCTGTACACTCATCTGAAGGTAAGTGTTTTTTTAGACATCAAAAAATATCTTGAAATTGACCGAATAATCGTACAAAACGGCTCTGCCTTAAGTGGGCCTGTGTAACTAACTCGTTGCAATCAATCCAATTTGCGATGGAAAATTCATTGATGAAAAAGCTTTTAAAATCGTCTGATCTATCGAGTGGTGTATTTATTTCGAAATTCACCGTGTCCCCTAAAGCAGAAATTTATCAAAATATGAATTAGTGAATGCATATGTTAAAATTTGTATGTATTTAAAATGTATTTACAAATGTATTTAAATACAATTGATGTATTTTGTATTTAGTATCTAAATACATTCGTAAAATGTATTTAGTATTTAGTATTTAAATACATTTCTCCCATGTATTTAGTATTTAGTATTTAAATACATTCAATGTATTTATTGCCCAGCTCTGACTACATCCATAATCGCAATGCTAATGATCATCACAAAACATCATCGCTGCATATCCGCCCTAATCCGTCAAAACCAGTGCTGCCAGATCAATATTAGTTTTTATTATTAAGGTGTTTTTTTTGGTGTGTCGATCTACAGACTTTTAGTCACACCAATCCACCATACTCCTCCCCTACAAGTTCAGACGTTCCGGGTTTTTTTTAACCCTGGTAGAACGCGAACTCCAAGTGCAGTAGATTCCTCTGGCTCAGCCACAGGTGACAGAGAGGATTGTGTTTCCATTTCGGTTGGAATAGTAGTGGTACTCTCTGGAGTAGTAGGAATAGGTGTACGCTCTAGAGTAGGAGGAATAGTAGGGGTAGCGGAAGGCATAGAATGAGGTAGAATCTGATCCTGATGTCGATTCTGAATTCGACCATCTTCAGTTACACATCTGTAGGAAACAGGACCAATCTGCCTTCTAACTATAGCTGGTACCCACTTTGGACCCTGAGAGTAATTGCAAATCATGACCTTATTTTGAGGTAGCAGCTCTAGCGTCCTAGGAGTCTTAGATTCAAAGGCACGTTTTTGCCGCTCTTGCCGACTGTAAACTCTTTGACAAATAGAATCATGAGGACACACAAGCTCAAAAATACAGCGAATACGACGGCCAAACATCAACTCGGATGGTGCAACACCCGTAGTAGAATGGGGTGTCAACCTGTATTTCATGAGAAAGCGATCCAAAGCAACCTGAATTCCCTCCCCCTTTGCATGAAGCAAAGCAGACTTAACAGAACGGACCATGTTCTCAGCCAAGCCATTTGAAGATGGGTGGTAGGGAGCAGTACGAACATGACGAATACATTGGAAGACAAAAACGTAGAAAAATCAGAACTAGTAAAACTTAGGCATTATCAGAAACCAAAACAACTGGAAGGCCAAATCTGGCAAAAATAGAATGCAACAGACGAGTAGTAGAGGATGAAGACATAGATGTAGTAGGAAGAACCTCTACCCATTTAGAATGAGCATTGACAATGAGTAGAAGATAGTGGTGATTGATGGGACCCGCATAATCAATATGAATTCTGTGCCATGATGGGAAGGCCATTCCCAGGGATGTAGAAAACCCTTTTTAGGAGTATCACGTAACCCCAAACACCGAGAGCATGAATTCACAAGCGAAAGGATGTCACTATCCAGTCCGGGCCACCAAAAATAACTTTGGGCCAGTTCCTTCATACGAGTAGCAGTGACGTAGCACCCATATGATCGGAATGAAGTTCTTTAAGCAAAAGAGACTTGCCCAGTTCTGGGATAAGAACCCAAGACCCCCAAAGGACACATCCATCCTGAATAGACAACTCTGTGCGTCTTTGGTGGAAAGGTTGGTAAGAACTATCCACCTTTCATAGGCCAACCACTAGAGACCATCTGATAAACATGAGACAAAATAGGATTAGATTTAGTCCACTGAGCAATAATCATAGCTGTTACTGGTGTTGTCCCTAGAAATTCAACTAAGTGAACCCATTCAGCTGGAATTGGGACACATTCAATGGAAGCATCTAAAGGTAACCGGCTTAAAGCATCAGCGTTACCCAAATGCTTACCTGACTGGTGCACTAGATTGAAAGAATAGGCTTGTAGCATGAGAGCCCAACGTTGTATTCGTCCTGCAGCTAAGATAGGAATTTGTTTATTAGGAGCAAACAACCCTAACAATGGTTTATGATCAGTCACTAGGGTAAACTGCTGACCCCACAAGTAAAAATGAAACTTTTTTGCTACGAAGATTAGGGCTAATGCTTCACGTTCTACCTGTGAAAAATTCCTCTCTGCTGTATTTAGAGTGTGGGAAACAAAAGAAATAGGTCTTTCTTCCCCGTTAATATTATGAGCAAGTACTGCTCCAATGACATATGAGCTGCTATCAACAGTTACAACTATAGGTAGTTTAGGATCAAAATGCACTAAAACATGAAAATTGAGTAAGAGCTCCTTTGACTGTTGAAAACTAGACTGTTCCTCTTTACCCCAACTACATTTAGTGTCTTTCCTGAGTAATTTATTTAGTGGTTCCAATGTAGTAGCAGTTTGATAGAAATTTCCTGTAGAAATTAAGCAAGCCTAGATATGCTTGAAGCTGAGTGACATTAGTAGGTGTAGGAGCCTTACAAATAGCATCAACTTTATCCTTAGTAGGATGCAAACCTAATGAATCAATTTAAATCCCAAATACTGAATTTCATTAGTTATCCAGATGCATTTTTCCTTATTTAGAGTTAAACCAGCAGCTGCTAACTTCTGCAAAACTGTTCTTAGACTAGACGTATGTTCTGCTTCTGTTTTTCCAGCTATAAGGATGTCATCCAGGTAACATACCACATCTGAAATTCCATCTAATATGCTACTAATAGTTCTTTCGAAAATGCCAGGAGCTGATGAAATACCATAACATAATCTATTATAAAGAAATGGACCCTTGTGAGTATTTATAGTTGTGATATCCTTAGATTTTTCATCAAGCTCCAGCTGTGCATAGGCTTGTGACATATCCAGCTTAGAGAAGTATTTATTACCAGCTAACTTACTAAAAATATCAGCAGGATTAGGAATAGGATATTTATCTATTAGAATAGCCTTATTAGCAGTTACTTTGTAGTCCCCACAAATACGAACACTCTTATTAGGTTTTAACACAGGGACAATAGGTGCTGCCCATAATGAGTGCGATATAGGTTCAATAACCTTTTCCTTAGTGAGCCTGTCTAGCTCCAATTCTACCTTTTCTCTTAGATATAAGGCAATGGCTTAGCTTTACAAAATTTAGGGCTGACTTCATTATCCAATTCAATAAGACACTTTATGATCTTTGAGCATGCCAAGAGTAGGCCCAAATAATTTTGGAAATCCCTTTAAAAGAATTGAGATATTATTAGGTATTACAGAACAATTTATTGATTGGTGATCAACTATAATGTTATGAATAGGCAAGTTTAGAGCATGAATCCAATCTCTACCTAGAAGAGTAGGACCTGGTTCATCAATCACTAAAAGTGTTAACTGTTTGTGATACTTTGTATCATTTATTGTAACTTGAACTTTAGCCTCTCCTACTATTGGCATCTCAACATTTCCATATTTTCTCAGAGTAGCCTTAGAATGATATAGTGGTAGGGAGTTTTGGAATGTTTCTACAAAATAATCCTTAGAAATTATAGTTCTAGCTGCACCTGTGTCCAGTTCTATTGGAAGTTTGACTTTATTTATAATAGCATCTAACACTGGGTAACAAAATTTGAAAAATTTTGTTTATTGTGATTTTTCTGTCGTTTCTTAATGATTTCGGGGCGCTGATTCCAAAAATGATATTGGTTTTGGTCTATCATCAACCCTTTCAAAAATATAGGTTATCACACTTTTCATATGGTAAAGTATATAAAGAAGGCTAACATAAATATTTTCTGAAAATAAAAACACTATTGGAAATTAATGTTTATTGAGCCAAAATTGTTTGACAAACCCAAAATGGTGCAAAGGATATAATATATATCATGAGGAGAACCGATAAGAGAATAACAAGCCTCGTTATGCAGTGTGCGTTCCTTAAAAATGCACTGAAGAACGCGACTTCCACGTATGAACATTCTTATCCTTTCTGATCAGCGACCATACGTAGTCTCCCATCATGGAAGCATCCCAGTGGCCCTGGTACCTTTTCTCCATCGTTTGAATATCTTGATGGAGTCTTTCGCCATGTTCTTCACTCACATCGCCCAGGTTATCACGAAAAGAGTCTAGATGTGAATGCAGATAGTATAATTTTAAAGACATACGGCATCCCATTTTGCCATAGCACTTAATCAAGTTTGACACTAACTCCTTATAGTTTGGTGCTTTATGGTTGCCTAAAAACCCACGAACCACATCACGGAAAGCACACCAAGCCTCTTTTTCGATCGGAGTCATCTTGGCTTCAAGGTTCTTTGAATTCAACAGCGCCTTGACTTGTGGTCCTACAAAGATGCCAGCCTTGACTTTGTCCTCAGAGAGTTTAGGGAACATGACCAGTGGTGTAGTGCTGTGGGAACGCGTGGGAACGGCGTTCCCTTACTTTTTTTGGTAGACGGAACGGCGTTCCCTCACTATTTCAAATAAATCCGAACTTACAAATCTCTAACGTCATGAAATTTTAATTCCCACCCCTAGAAGAAATATGAGAAAGAATCATTAACTGCTTCATTTCTTTTAGCTTCGACTGAGGCAATGCTAGCCTATAAAGATCTGGTGAAACAGTCACCACGGCGTACCAGTTGTTAACTTTTTTTTAGTTAATCATTCCAGTTGTTAGCTATTTTTATTGATCGTACTGGATGTCGTATATCTAATGACACTGGAAATACTGCATCTTCAACCTTGGAATATATCCTAATATCCAGTGCATATGACCTCAAAATATCCCTGAAATTGGTCAGATTTCAAAAGATTTCCCGGGGGGTTACAGTGCCCCCGGACCCCCAGCTGCATGGGCTCGCCGCGCTCGCCATTGTCCCCCCGCATCTGAGTAACACTTTCAAAATGCGTTCCCTCACTTCTTTATTTAGCTCTACACCACTGAACATGACCCGAATCTGTTGGAAAACTTCCCCTCCAAAATCTAACGCAGTTACAAACTGCTTAATTAGACCCAACTTAATATGGAGAGGTGGTAGCAGAACTATGTCAGGCTTCACAAGAGGTTCCCTGAGTACATTGTACTTTCCTGGTTGCAGTCCTTCACGTGGAGGCCAATGAACTGTTTTATAGTGCTCAGTTGAAGCCCTGCTATCCCACAGGATAAGAAAACATGAATATTTAGTAAACCCTCCTTGTAAACCTAACAGGAAACCAATCTTGGTCACCCATAGGCATACTAAAATAGAACCGATGCGATCCAGAACTTGGTGCCTTTCACAATCTTGTGCGATACTTGCTTGGGGCCTATGTAATACCCACAAACGTAGCAGAATATATCCGGCGAGTGTTTACAAGCTCTAGTTGCCATTCTCTTTACCAAACTGTACTACATTAATCATAACCTGCAGATATAGAGAGAAGAGTTATTAAATCTGCAACAGATTACAGATTCCAGAAAAAAGATGTATTCACAACACTGAAATAATGTTCGCAATAAAAAAGGATCGATAACACTCAAATCGTCAGCACAGAGAAGCACAGAAACGCAGTACCTCAGTGCTGGTAACCATCAGACAAACAACCTGCTTTCTTTGTGTGCTCACACTTACTGACTTCTCAGACTCTGCGCTCTTCTTTATATAGCACAGTGGAAGTTTCGGACAATTTCTAGAGCAAGAAACTGTCAACGAACATCCGGATTGTTCTCAACAATTCCTGATTATTCTGATATTGCTGCGCCCATAATAACATTATACTGGTAAAACATGAAAAATGGATTATCTCTGAAACCATTGATGATACACACAAACCAAGGCCAGATTTGGACTCAGTGCCCACAAATGCATATAAAAACATAAAAAATTCTATATAAACAGAATCAGTGTTACACAGTGTAATATAAGGACCAGCATTTGTAGTGCCATCCTGACTGAAAATATATTCAGAGCTTATCTGTGACTACTTTAGACTGTTGGCTGATAAAGGAGGTTTATTCATTTTAGAAAACAAACCTTTGCTATATGTCCAACTTTGTTACATTTATAACATAATGCCTCCTTGAAAGGGCAGTCTACCTTCCAATGCTGTTTGCCACAACCAGTACAAGGTTTTTTAGGTTTAGCACTTTGCTTAGGCCAATTTTTTGAACTATCTGCTTTTAGAAAGTTTCCTTGGCTAACCTTTGGATTATACTTAGCCTTAGTTCCTGTAGACCTACTATTTAGGTTAATAGTAGATTTAGGCCTGATCAAATTCACATCACCAAATGCCTTTGCATCCTTAGCAGCAGCTTCCCTAGTTGTGGCTAGTACTACTGTAGCATCAAAAGTTAGGTTTTTGATTGTCAATAGTTCTCGCTGAGTGGCCTCCTCTCTCAAATCCATGACAAATCTATCCCATAGTCTATTAGTTAGTCAATAGCTATATCAGTATATCTAGATAGGCTAGTAGCTCACAATAGTACAACGACAATCAACACTACATCCATAATCGCAATGCTAATGATCATCCCAAAACACCATCGCTGCATATCCACCCTGATCCGTCAAAACCAGTGCTGCCAGATCAATATTAGTTTTTATTATTAAGGTGTTTTTTTTGGTGTGTCGATCTGCAGACTTTTAGTCACACTAATCCACCACAGTACTGTATCTGTATATAGTGTGTGAACTATAGCCATATCTACCGGTCACTACACAGACAATACAAAACAACGCACTTCGTATCATTACAGGATGCACTCAAACAACACCAATAGAACAACTGCCCACAGAAACAAAAATACTGAAAGTTAGGGAACATTTAGACATGAGGGGAACACAATTGATGACAGCAGCGACAACTAACCCACAACACCCTTGCCACTACATGTACAATCATGCACCGACACCTCGCACCATTAAGGTAACACCAGAGAGACATTATAACCAAATACTCCATTCCATACCACGCCCCACAGACATCACACAGTACAGAAAACACATACACACACACCTAACCCACAAATCACTGACACGACTCGGTCCGAATGCGGTCCTAGGTGCGAAGCCGCCACCCATTAACAGGTCAGAGATCAGCCTGAGCAGATCGGATCGAGTTAGACACAGACTAGACAACTCCACAGACGACACCTGCCACCTGTGCCAGGACACACCACAAACAATTGAACACATTATGACAGACTGTACCGCTCTAGCACAACAACGAACACAACACAACATCACTAGTGCGCTGAACCTCTGGTCCACTCCGGAGAGGGCGATCGGTTACCTGCGTGCCGCCGGCTTGCTCGATCAGGGTGGGATGATCGGCTAAACAACAACAACAACGTTTCTACACATAAATGTGGAATTTTTTAGGTTGACGTTACTCCTACGTGGCGCTCTCTCGATAAACTAATTGTAAATGTTTTGATGAATATGGAGCATTGCCTGCTTTCAGTTCTTTCTCCATCGAAAATAAAGTTGAAATAATAAATATATAGATAAATAATATTACCCAAGTAATCCTATATACTATTGAGCTAAAATGTGTCTGTCTTTGTGTGACTGTGTGTCTGTCCGCTTTCTTCGGAACCGTGCGCAGACTAAACGGCACATCGGAAAATTCTGCAACCACCACCAACTGATAGCCCAAGAGCTTCCGATATGCTCTGTCAAGTTTCCCGGTCCTAGGTCACAATTACTGGGTCCGAAGGCCCCAGCACCGCGATAAAACTACAGAAAAGAACGCAGCCGTGAAAATCTTGAGCTTCACATTGTGTGACATATACTGCAGTATATGCTACAGTGCTACCCGCCCGGGGGTAGTGGAGGAGGGGGTGGGGTAATGGGGAGAGGGGGGTAATGGGGGTAATGGCGTTTTTTACTTTTGTGTGGGGGTAATGGGGGAGTGGGGGTGGGGGTAATGGGGAGAGGGGTGGGGGTAATGCGACTCTCGAGGTTGTTAACTGCGGCTCGCGAGACAATTTTGGTTTTTATTGTATTTATCATAAAAGACAAAATTCATAATACAAATATAATTTTTTTTTTACATAAAAAAAAAATGAAAAAAAACAAGGAAAAATTGAATTGACAATAAAATGCGTCATGCGTACGACAATCGCCACTCACCAGTATCCAGTACCCCTCGAGCTACCCTGCGGGCAGCGTGTAGTAACGAGTGAGTGTGTTTTAAAATTGGCTTCTTAGATCAAATAGTGGCTATTTTTCTCAGCTATACAAGTGAAAGTTATACAACGCCTTAGTTGATTAAAATGACTGAGCAGACAAAGTGTAAGAAACGGAAATATGAAGAAGAAAATAGAGTTTTTAAACAGGAGTGGGAGAAGAGCTTTGCCTTTACTGTTAAGGATGGGAAACCTGTCTTATCTGCCACGTGACACTCAATCACTTTAAAGCCAGTAACTTAAAGCGTCATCATGAAACTAACCATAAAAATTTTATTACGGAATTTCCTCCCAAATCAGAATTGTGGAACACTAAGTTAACAATGTTGAAATCTAGCCTAGTTGCCCAACAAACTGTACTTTCATCATTGTGTAAGACAGCTGACTTAACTACTGAAGCTAGTTTTGTTATGGCATGGAATATTGCTCGTGCTCAACTTCCCTACAGTAGTGGAGAATTTGTAAAGAAGAATATTGCCGATGTTACTGCAATTCTCGCTCCAGATAACACAAAGCTTCGAGAACAAATAGCAAGTGTTTCTATTTCCCGCCACACTACAGAGAGACGTATTTACCAGATCAGTGCTGAAATTACATGCTCGTTGCAGAGTGATTTGAAGAATTCTGTTGCATTCAGTTTGACCCTCGATGAATCCATAGATAATTAAAGATAACCCTCAACTGGCGATATTTGTTCGTTATGTTACTGCCGATGGAAATGTGAAACGAAGAACTCTTGGACTTAATGACCCTAAGAGAAACCACCAGAGGGGTTGACATAAAGAACGCACTTGACGAGGCATTATCAAATACTCAAGTACCATTGAATAAACTTATGGAAAACTATGAAAATAAAAACCCACTCTAATAGACAGAGTTTATTTCCACGACAGTTTCGACGCCCACTGGCATCCTCTTCGGGTGGATACAGAAACACTAATGAACCAAAACAAGAGGGAAAAACAGTCCAGGGACCGACCGTTAAGAAATTCGCACCTAGGTTAGATCCCATTCTCCCGACACCGGAAGGGCATTTTCATTAAGTACATTCGCGCAAATTTAAAACTATCTTCCTGTTCTAAACATACAGATTCTAATATATTTTTTACATAATTATTACATTTATTATTAAATTTATTACATTTAATATTGCATAATTATTTATTACAGAAATTATAAATTTATTATTACATTGGTTATTACATTATTGTTTACTATACAGAACTTATAAACCGAAAAACGAATGAAAAAAGCCGATTAGGAAACAATCCAGCGACCATTGAGAAATTCGCACCTAGGTTAGATACCGTTCTCCCGACACTGGAAGGGCATTTTATTACAGGGTCCGCTTATAAGTACATTCCCACAAATTAAAACTATCTTCTTGTTCTATACATACAGATTCTAATATTTTGACATAATTACTGCATTTATTATTACATTTACATTTTTTTTTTTTTACCTTTATTATTACATCTGTTGCATTTATATTTATTTCCACAATTTATTACTTCCATTATTACATTTACTAAAGGCGAGTAAGGAAACATTCCAATCCAGAGACATTTAAGAAATTCACACTTAGGTTCGAACACGTTCCCACGACTCCGTAAGGGATTTTTTGACCAAGAATCTCATTAAAGGGTCTAACTTATAAGTACCTTCGCACAAATTAAAATTATCTACTTTTTCTATACACACAGATTCTATTATTTTTCTTTTGACATAATTATTACATTTATAAAGTACCTTACTTGATTCCCAATCTATAGCATGATTATTTTGGCTGGCGTGATAAAAAATGGCATTATTAGTATTACAACTTCTGAAGGCATATTTGTGTTCTTTAATACGGGTTTCAATATTTCTTCCAGTTTCTCTCACGTATACTAAATCACAACTTTTACAGGGAATGCTGTAGACACAGGCTTGTTCCTCTTTTGCCACGTTATTCCTAACCAATTTACTTTTCACAGTAGACGAATATTTGAACGCCAAAGCAAACTTAAAATCTTTCGTCAACGGTTTTACTCTTTCTAAGCCGGCAATGTAAGGCAAACTCACATATTGTTTTTGGTTAACTGAAGGTTCCCGAGGGGCATAAAAAGATTTTCTGGCTTTAAAATACGCCTTTCTGATAAACCACTCGGGATATTTTAAATCCTTAAAAATGTTCCAAATCTTTGAATTTTGCGGGTCCAGCAAATGTGGGCTACAAATCCTGAGTGCTCTTAGAAACATGGAAGAAATAATTGAGCTTTTAACCCCTTCATCATGATATGAAAAATAATGAATGTACGAATTACAATGAGTAGGTTTTCTATAGACCGTGAAATTGGGCTTTCCGCTTTCGTTAATGACCAAAACATCTAGAAAAGGTAATTGTTTGTCGTTCTCCCATTCATATTTAAATTTAATAGAGGGAACAAGATTATTTAATGACTGAAAGAAAGTGTCAAAGTTGTTCCAGTGGTCAGGCCAAAATGAGAAAATATCATCTACATAACGAAACCAAATTAGATTCCTGGGACATATTGTTTGCAACAATTCCGACTCATAGTATTCCATGTATAATGTACTCAGTATTGGAGATAAAGGAGACCCCATTCCCATACCAAAACGTTGCAAATAAAATTCTTCACCGAAGGAGAAGGCATTATTGGTGACACAGAGTTTTATCAGTTCTAAAAATACAGATGTGGGCATGCCTAGTTCTACGTTACATGTTGGCAATTTTCTATCTAAAAAACTAAGTACATCATCAATGGGAACTTTCGTAAACAAGGACTCAATGTCAAAACTGATCATTCTTCCCCGTTTTAAAACTAAGGACATAACTTTGTTAATAAAGTCACAGGAATTAGTGATGTGCGAGCCTGAAAATTTACCAACTAATGGGGATAATTTATCTGCAATTTAGATAACCTGTAACTAAAGGAACCCCTGTGTGAAATAATAGGACGGAGTGGTATATTAATCTTATGGGTTTTGGGTAGGCCGTAAATGTGGGGGAGTTTGGAGTTAATCTGTAGAAATCTTTTAGGATCAATCGCCGGGACATCTTTTAATAAGTTCCTGATGGTTTTGTTGAATTCGGCAGAAAGACGCTTTAGGGGGGACGATCTCACTTTGGCGTAGGTGAATTCATCACTAAGTAACGCTTCCATTTTTTGTTTATAATCACACTTGTCAAAAAAAAAAAAAAAAAAAAAAAAATGTAAATGTAATAATAAATGCAGTAATTATGTCAAAATATTAGAATCTGTATGTATAGAACAAGAAGATAGTTTTAATTTGTGGGAATGTACTTATAAGCGGACCCTGTAATAAAATGCCCTTCCAGTGTCGGGAGAACGGTATCTAACCTAGGTGCGAATTTCTCAATGGTCGCTGGATTGTTTCCTAATCGGCTTTTTTCATTCGTTTTTCGGTTTATAAGTTCTGTATAGTAAACAATAATGTAATAACCAATGTAATAATAAATTTATAATTTCTGTAATAAATAATTATGCAATATTAAATGTAATAAATTTAATAATAAATGTAATAATTATGTAAAAAATATATTAGAATCTGTATGTTTAGAACAGGAAGATAGTTTTAAATTTGCGCGAATGTACTTAATGAAAATGCCCTTCCGGTGTCGGGAGAATGGGATCTAACCTAGGTGCGAATTTCTTAACGGTCGGTCCCTGGACTGTTTTTCCCTCTTGTTTTGGTTCATTAGTGTTTCTGTATCCACCCGAGGAGGATGCCAGTGGGCGTCGAAACTATCGTGGAAATAAACTCTGTCTATTAGAGTGGGTTTTTATTTTCATATTTTGACCTTCACGTAGAAAAAAGTGAAGTTTTTTGCATATATTATGGAAAACTGATGAGTGGGTAGTTGGGAGGTAACGAAAATGGTTCACTGAGTAGGTAGGTAGTTAATCTAACAATTATTAAATTCCTTTTATGTCAATAACTGGGTGGATGAAACCAATTGGTTGCTCACCAGAGTTATTCTCCACACTAGTATTTATATACTGTGTGACAAGAGCGTGCTCGGTAATA
This sequence comes from Bathynomus jamesi, assembly GCA_023014485.1. Classification (NCBI taxonomy): domain Eukaryota; kingdom Metazoa; phylum Arthropoda; class Malacostraca; order Isopoda; family Cirolanidae; genus Bathynomus; species Bathynomus jamesi. The sequence goes on along the minus strand of JAJOZX010000554.1, from coordinate 901,323 downwards.
GATATACATTACCGATCAACCAACCGAAGAAAAAAACTAAGGACGCTGGTGGAAAAAGCCCCGCGAAAAGGAGAACAAGGAAGGAACGAAAACGAGGAACGGGGCGAGAAGACGGAACGGGAGAAGGGAGAAGAACAGACAACGAAAAAAGATCCCCATCAGCAAGTACGCTCTTAACAATTAAACAAGACGGGAAAAGGGACTCTCTAATAACTAGCAGTAAGTGACTAATTGTGTTTTTAACCCAGTTAGACGTAAACTCATTAAATTAAGCTGGGTCAGACAACTTAGGCCTACATTGTGGCCTAAGACCCAGCATCAACTCATAGCTTAACAAAGGTGAAGGTAGATTGCCCTAACCTAATTTGGTGAGGAATCCTACTGTGGACCTCAATTTATCTGCCCGCTCTGGACCATTTCCGGAATCTCTAGGCTGACCCTTACAAGGCTAGACTTGATCTACTCTATAGTTAGACTGGAGATATAAGGGGTGGGTTAATTGTGGACCAATTCATACAGAGCATTTTTCACATTGGTGGTCCGTGTGTGGGGAATTTACAAACCTTAACCTTACTTAACAAAAATTGCAGAATTAGGCTAAATGGTCTAGCCTAAGCCTAACCTAATCAAGCCTAAAGTAACAAATTTGCCTAATTAGGTCTACAACCTAGGGCCTAACTAGGAAACATTTACATTTAAGGAGTCTCATTCTCTTATAAGCTTAGACCTGAGTGACACATAAGTACTTGGGGGGGGGTGGGGGGGGGGGATTAAACCAAATTTAAAAACTTGACTGTTTTGTCTGTGCTCTCTCTTCTCTGGTAATTTCTTCTTGTCCCCTATATTTCATTACGATCCCCAGTTAAACAACATTAGTGAACAAGCATTTAAAATGCATACAACTCCAAGCATCTAATTCTTCTTTTAAGGAAGAATCACTCAACAGATTTTTTCAACAGGCACATGCATTCCTTGCAATCTGTGTGTATATATATGCAGGGCTGGTTTTAAGCCGATTAGACCGATTTGTTCAAATTGGGCCCCGCGCCCCGAGGGGACCCCGCGCACGCGCTCGAGTGGGTGACGCTATGATGAATTAATGAGTGTCCAGTGTGCACGACGTTTCTTGTTACTGTGAAGGCAGTGAAACTATTCAGTCCGTCCTCGTATATCTATGTTTCAATGTTTTATTGTTACTCGTTTGTTTATTTGTTTTGTAATTTCAGTTTATCGTCGCCGTTTAGCTTTTTAAAAAAAAAGGTAATTTGTGGACGATATTCAAACCCTCAACACAGAAAGAGCGCTGTTAATGAGATTATATAACATAAAGCTTGGAATGTAAAGTTGTGTTGTTTGTTAAATATGTCCAAATTGTTTATATGTCCAAACTGCAAACTTGAAGTGTCTTAAGCCTGCATGTAACAGAGAAACGTGGGGTAAGTAGATCCTACATATTAAATTAACTAGTTTTTGCCTCATTATCATAGAGAGCATTTACATTTCTATTTACTAGAGCTTGTTCTTTTGCCCCCTGCGCTTTTCTTCTTACTCCCAGGCTTTTAAAAATCATGAAATCTTTTGCTTTAATCATTAGATGCATACATGCACATCTTTATTATTTTTCAGTGCCAGGGAGTCTTTATTGTGAATGATTTTGTTTTTTGTTTTGTAATTTCAGTTTATCGTCGCCGTTTAGCTTTTTTAAAAGAAAAGTAATTGAAAAAGCCCTTACATCATCGTCATCATGGCAAGCACAAGCAGAGATAGAGACAAAGGGCGAAAGTATTTGAGCGGCAATCAGAAACGAGCACTGGCCAAGGCTAAGGCAGCTGAAAATGAAAAACAAAGAGGTGCTCTAGCGAAATTTCTTGTCACTCCAACTTTGAAACGACAACGGGTAGAGGGCCCCGCTAGGCGCTAACAATTTTCTAATTGGGCCCCGCACTTCCTAGCGCCGGCCCTGTATATATGTATATATACACTGTACTCTTTACATGTGCCACAAATACACTCAACCTATCTGAACATAAGCAAGGATTGCATGGGTTACTCAAAAGGGTCTTATGGCATACTTTGGCCATAGCCCAAACACTGAACCTTGGTCTTATGGCCTACTGTGGCCATAGCCCAAACACTGAACCTTGGTCTTATGGCCTACTGTGGCCATGAGCCAAACAATAAAGGTCTTATGGCCTACCTTGGCCATGGGCCAAACAACTGAACCTTGGTCTTATGGCTTACTGTGGCCATGAGCCAAACAATAAAGGTCTTATGGCCTACCTTGGCCATGGGCCAAACAATAAAGGTCTTATGGCTTACTGTGGCCATGAGCCAAACAATAAAGGTCTTATGGCCTACCTTGGCCATGGGCCAAACATTAAATGTCTTATGGCCTACCTTGGCCATGAGCCAAACAATAAATGTCTTATGGCCTACCTTGGCCATGGGCCAAATAACAATTGAACCTTGGTCTTATGGCCTACTGTGGCCATGAGCCAAACAATAAAGGTCTTATGGCCTACCTTGGCCATGGGCCAAACAATAAAGGTCTTATGGCCTACCTTGGCCATGGGCCAAACAATAAGGGTCTTATGGCCTACCTTGGCCATGGGTCAAACAACAATTGAACCTTGGTCTTATGGCCTACCTTGGCCATAGGGAAAACTATTACAAGGGTCTTATGGCCTCCCTTGGCCAGAGACCAAACAATACAAAATAAGACCCAGGACTATGGATAAACCAAGACTTCCCAGAGACCAACTAGCTACAGCCAAACAGACAAAACTTGATACTGTAGAATCAAATGTGACCAACTGTAATACATGAACACCTATATTACAGAACTTTAATATAACTGTAGCCTCGAAGACAGTGATAAACACAGTTTGAATGATTGCCTGATTGAGAGTCCTAATCTCATTTCTGACCTTGTGAAGATCTTACTGAGGTTCAGGTTAGATAAATATGCCGTACAAAGTGACATTTCAAAGGCATTTTGAGAATAAATCTTAAAACTTAAAAAAATAAGAACCAACTTAGGTTCTTATGGTTCAAGGATCCATTTGATTTGAATAAAGGGTTCATAACCTATAGATTTAATGTTGTGTTGTTTGGAGCCAATTGCTCACCTAGCCTATTAGCATTGACAATTAGACATCATTTGAACCAGTTTAATAACTCTTTAACATTGAACTTCCTTAAGGAACATTTTTACGTAGACAATCTAATAGGCTCAACAACAACAAAATCTGAATTATCTGAAGTCTATGAACACTCTCAAAACATTATGCAACAAGGTAACTTTGAACTTAGAGAGTGGATTTCAAATGATGAGGATTTAAACAAAAAGATTTTAAAGGACAATAATGGTCTTACTGAGCCATAAGACAGAGTTAAAACTTTAGGTATGAACTGGTATTTGGATGCAACTTCTAACAGTCATGATTCAATCTGTACTAAAGGTTTTAAATTTGATGAGGAAGCAAATACTAAAAGACAAATATTATCAGAGGCTTCCAAAATTTTTGATCCCATGGGTCTATTCCTGCCTTCAACAATAAAATCAAAGATTCTCCTCCAAGAAGTTTGGAGGACAAATGTTAGGTGGGATGATCCAATAACAAATGAAGATCAAAAATCTTGGAAGAAGTTAGCTGCTGATTTAACAAAAGTGCAGAACATTAAAATTCAAAGGTGCTGTGGGTTTTAGGGATAAGCCCCAGAGACCTCTGTGTTTGCTGATGCAAGCACACAAGCTTATGGGTGCTGTGCGTATCTTGTAAGTCCTACAGAAAGTCATCTAATTTATGCAAAAGGGAAAGTTGCACCTCTCAAACCTACCCGAACCATACCTAAATTGGAACTTGGCTGCTGCATTAGCCATTAAAACCATTTCATTGCTTAAGGATGCTTACCATGATGTGAACATAACTGATATCCACATCTGGCTTGACAGTCAGATTTGTCTTGCCTGGATACGGAATGATAGCATTAATAGTAAGAATATCTTTGTAAGAAATAGGCTAAAAGAAATAGCTGAAGCTAATGAAAGCCTACAAGTAAACTTTCACTATGTTCCAACTAAACAAAATCCAGCAGACTTTCTGACCAGAGGTTTATCCTACAAGTTGTTGAAGTCAAACAAAACTTGGTTCATGGGACCTAAGTGGCTCTGTAATACAGACCAATGGCCTGTGGAACAAGTTAACTTGACATTAAATTTAATCTTTTCAAATGAAAAGGTTGAACCAATCACTAATTATGAACAGTATTCTGATTTCAGCAAACTTGTCAGGGTCACAGCCTACTGTTTGAGGTTTGCTCACAACTGTTTAACTACAATTAACAAACAGCTAAATAAAAACAATCATAATTAACAGAAGTTGCAACCAAGTACTGGATAGGCCATGCACAACAAAAAGAGTACAATAAAGAGTTAGAATTCTTGACTAATGGGAAACAAACAAAAGAACCTGTACCATCAGTAGTTGTGGATCTAAATTTGTTCAGAGATGAGGAAGGCCTTCTAAGGTGTAAAGGGAGATTAGACAAATCAAAACTGTCATACAAAAGCAAACATCCAATCCTTTTACCTAGATTTAGCTATTTGACAACATTAATCATCAGAAAAACACACAATGATGTATATCATATGGGGGTACCACAGACACTAACTACATTAAGAAAAACTTATTGGATACCCAAGGGAAGGATCACTGTTAAAACAGTCCTGAGTGTGTCACATGTAGGCGTATTCATGCTAGGCCCTATAGGAAACCAAATCCTCCTGCTTTGCCAGAGGAGAGAGTTACTCTCAACAGACCCTTGAGACTGCAGGCATTGACTATACAGGAGCATTGACTGTAGGGGTGGTTGACACTGAACAAAAAATGTACATTGTACTGTTTACATGTGCTGCCCCACGAGTGTTTATCTGGATGTTGTGGAGGACCTTACAGCAGAATCTTTTGTTGCTGTCTTTAAGAGATTCTGTGCACGACATTCAGTACCCAAGACAGTTTGGACTGACAATGCTACATTTCAAGGCTGGTGAACAAGTCATCCACGACTTGTTAAGCAATGAACTCACACAATTATATATACAAAATTCAAACATAAAGTGGAAGTATATTCCGGTTGCCTCTCCTTGGTATGGTTCTATCTGGGAGAGGAATATACAAACAGTAAAGAATTGCTTGAAGAAAGCAATTGGCAAAAACAGATACACTTATTTGAGATTGAGAACATCATCAACAATAGACCACTCACTTATGTGAGTGACAACATTAATGACCCGGAACCATTAACTCCAAATCATTTGATTCGGGGAGAACAAGTTGGTCTCCTGCCGGACTACTACTTGATGGGTCTAAGGGAGAGACATAAACAAATGACTAAGAAGGATTGGTCTGACACAATTAAGGTAGGGGACCTTGTTCTCATACATGACAGTACTCCAAGACAATACTGGCCTCTGGCTAGAGTTTTAGAACTCAGACCAGGGGCAGACGGGGTAACTAGAGTGGTCAAATTTAAGGACTTCAACGGGTGACACAACAAGAGACATTTCTCTTTGTACCCTTTAGAGTCTGGACCCAAAACAATGGACTTTGGAGAACCTTCTCCACTGACAGTAACAACTGGAGACACTGAACTTCCAGTAACTATTCCTTTGACAGTAGGAGTGGTAACGCATCCTACTACAACATTGACAGACACAAGACCTCAGCGACAAACAGCATTAAAGGCGCGACTAGTTTTACAACAAAAAATAGATGCTGGGGAATTGTAATTTTATCTTCTAACTTTCACTTTTTCTTTTCTTATGGTAAAGACCATAGACAGTTTCATCCTATGGATGTATATTTTCTCTTCTAATTAAATGCTACACCTTCTCCATGAGAAGGTGAGGATAGTCACTGTTAATCAGATTAACAGGCATTTACAGTCAAATAGTTAACTAGTCTACTCTCAGACATAAAAATTGGTGACAATGACACCAAAATTTTTATCTCCCGGGGCCCCCAGTATATGGAAAACTGATGAGTGGGTAGTTGGGAGGTAACGAAAATGGTTCACTGAGTAGGTAGGTAGTTAATCTAACAATTATTAAATTCCTTTTATGTCAATAACTGGGTGGATGAAACCAATTGGTTGCTCACCAGAGTTATTCTCCACACTAGTATTTATATACTGTATGGAAAACTGATGAGTGGGTAGTTGGGAGGTAACGAAAATGGTTCACTGAGTAGGTAGGTAGTTAATCTAACAATTATTAAATTCCTTTTATGTCAATAACTGGGTGGATGAAACCAATTGGTTGCTCACCAGAGTTATTCTCCACACTAGTATTTATATACTGTGTGAGAAGAGCGTGCTCGGTAATAGATACATTACCGCTCAACCAACCGAGGAAAAAACCAAGACAACGCTGGTGGAAAAAGCCCCGCGAAGAGGAGAACAGAGGAGAACAAGGGAGTACGAAAACGAACAACGGGGCGAGTGGACGGAACAGGGGAAGGGACGAGAACAGACAACGAAAAAGATCCCACCAGCAAGTACGCTCTCGACAATTACAAAACCGGAGAAACAGAGACTCCAATAACTAAAAGTAAGTGACTAATTGAGTTTTTAACCCAGTAATTTAATCACATTGAATTAAGCTGGGTCAGACAAGTTAGGCCTACATTGTGGCCTAAGACCCAGCATCAACTCATAGCTTAACAAAGGTGAAGGTAGATTGCCCTAACCTAAATTGGTGAGGAATCCTACTGTGGACCTCAATTTATCTGCCCGCTCTGGACCATTTCCGGAATCTCTAGGCTGACCCCTCTAGGCTAGACTTGATCTACTCTATAGTTAGACTGGAGATATAAGGGGTGGGTTAATTGTGGACCAATTCATACAGAGCATTTTTCGCATTGGTGGTCCGTGTGTGGGGAATTTACAAACCTTAACCTTACTTAACAAAAATTGCAAAATTAGGCTAAATGGTCTAGCCTAAGCCTAACCTAATCAAGCCTAATTAGGTCTACAACCTAGGGCCTAACTAGGAAACATTTACATTTAAGGAGTCTCATTCTCATAAGCTTAGACCTGAGTGACACATAAGTACTTGGTGGGGATTAAACCAAATTTAAACTTGACTGTTTTGTCTGTGCTCTTTCTTCTCTGGTAATTTCTTCTTGTCCTCTATTTCATTACGATCCCCAGTTAAACAATTTTGACTTAGACATGGACAGTGCGGAATTGAAAAAGTTAAAAAAGAAAAGGGGGGCAAAGTTGGGAGCTGTTACAAAGGCTGTGAACACTTTTAACAATATTACACAACCAGGTAAGGAAGATTTAGAGAGTGTAATTCTTAAATTGGAAACTAAAAAGGAGGAAATAATAGCCATTAATGAGAGTATTTCAGAGTTAGTTGAATCCGAAATGGCTGAAGAACAATTGATAGACCTTTACGCTGATGATGATGATCAGGTAATCTCAATTGAACAGCAAATAAGGAGACTACGGTCTCGTTTGACTGACTTAACACCAAAAAAACCTAATTCTGATTTTAATCAAAGTAGAGCTAACCTTCAACAAAATTTAAGTGGCATGCTAAATCCTGAGTCACAAGAATTGAGGGCTCAGTTACCCATTTTGCTAGTACCAACATTTGAAGGGGACACGGTACAATTCCCATCTTTCATTGACAAATTTGAGAATTTAATAGGTAATAAACCTTATATTTGAACTGTTGAAAAGTTTAGTTACTTAACTAGTTCCCTTAAAGGCCCAGCCTATAACCTGATAGCCTATTTACCAGCCGTAGGGAATTCATATGAAGTAGCTATTGATCTCTTAAAACGTAATTACATTAATAAAGATGAGATTGTATATGAATTATCTCAACAAATTTTTGAATTTGCACCCATAAAAGATAACCATAGTGATATGAAAATTTTTTATACAAAATTAGAAGCTATTATAGGACAACTGGTTAGCAATGAGATAGATATTAAAGCTTCATCTTGGATTATACAAGGCATAGTACTTAGGTGCCTTCCTTTAAGGGTTAAAGATATTTTAATTCTAAAGACGGGAGAAAATTATCCTAATCTGGAAGATATAAGAAAACACTTCCCCAATATCCTAACTAATTACAAATTGAGAGATTTTCCAACACATAAGACCCAGACTATGGATAAACCAAAGACTGTTCCCAGAGACCAACTAGCTACAGCCAAACAGACAAAACTTGATACTGTAGAATCATATGTGACCAACTGTAATACACGAACACCTACATTACAGAACTTTAATGTAACTGCTGCCTCAACTTACACACCACATTGCAAATTTTGTGCAAGTAATGAACACAGTAGTACTGGGTGTGACAAATATTCAGACTTTAACCAAAGAGCTAAAAGATGTGAACAGTTGAACCTGTGTAAAAAGTGTACTGGCCAGGGACATTATAAGAAAGACTGTAAATCTAGGTTAAGATTCAAGTGTAAGTTTTGTAAAAGTTTACGACATGTCTCATCAATGTGTGATTCACCAAAGTGTTCAAACAATGTAACAAGAAACACTGAGATTCTTTTACCAACTATTACTTTGGACTTAGTGAATAGTGAGGGTAGCACCACTCCAGTGAGATGTCTTATAGACTGTTGTTCTCAACAAACATTTGTTTCACAAAATGTAGTTAATAAATTGGGTTTGACACCAAACCCGAATGAACAAAACCTCAATATTGCATCCTTTGTTAAGGATAACTCGGACAAAAATAGCTATAAGACGATTGACCTGGAACTACATTTAGAAAGTAAATTAGAGAAAATTGAAGCAGTTATTATTTCTAAAGTAGGACAAAACAAACTGGTTATACCCAAACTAGAACAAACCATAAATCATTTGGGAAAACACTACAAAATAGCTGATAGACATATCACTAACAACACAGTAGCTAACATTGAAATGTTAATAGGGGCAGATTATATTAATCTTATTCATAAGGGCATAGTAGAGAAGTAGGTAATGGTATAGCTATTCAGACTCCATCAGGGATAGCCCCTTTGGGTGATCTATCCAAATACAACCTAACCTAAACCAAAACAGTTCATGACCAACAAATACTATGTGCCTCAACTCAGTCCTACATAACACCTGTAAGAATAGCAACACTTTGAATAATATTATCTCAACTGAGAACATTAATTCATCATTATCAAATGAAACTTTGGATGAGGCAATTCAAACTTTATGGTTGCTAGAATCTGTGGGTATACATGACACAAATCAAACTTCAGAAGATCAGTTAATGGTAGAAAGATTTGAAGACACCATTCAGTGCAAAGACAATAGTTATTTTATTGAGTTACCTTGGAAAATAAATTGTCCAACTTTAAGAGATAATCTCAAAGTAGCTAAAGGACATTTATATAAAGTAATGAAAAAACTCAAACAAGATAATAATATTAAAACATATAATGATGTCTTCAAAGAACAGCTACAGAAAGGCTTCATTGAAGAAGTAACAAATAACCCTTTTAAAAAAGATGGTTGTCATTATTTAACCCACAGGGGGGTTTATCGACAAGATGCCCCAACAACAAAACTCAGAGTAGTATATAACTGTAGCCTCAAAGACAGTGATAAACACAGTTTGAATGATTGCCTGATTGAGGGTCCTAATCTCATTTCTGACCTTGTGAAGATCTTACTCAGGTTCAGGTTAGATAAATATGCCGTACAAAGTGACATTTCAAAGGCATTTTTGAGAATAAGTCTTAAAAATGAATATGATAAGAACCAACTTAGGTTCTTATGGTTCAAGGATCCATTTGATTTGAATAAAGGGTTCATAACCTATAGATTTAATGTTGTGTTGTTTGGAGCCAATTGCTCACCTAGCCTATTAGCATTGACAATTAGACATCATTTAAACCAGTTTAATAACTCTTTAACATTGAACTTCCTTAAGGAACATTTTTACGTAGACAATCTAATAGGCTCAACAACAACAAAATCTGAATTATCTGAAGTCTATGAACACTCTCAAAACATTATGCAACAAGGTAACTTTGAACTTAGAGAGTGGATTTCAAATGATGAGGATTTAAACAAAAAGATTTTAAAGGATAATAATGGTCTTACTGAGCCATCAGACAGAGTTAAAACTTTAGGTATGAACTGGTATTTGGATGCAACTTCTAACAGTCATGATTCAATCTGTACTAAAGGTTTTAAACTTGATGAGGAAGCAAATACTAAAAGACAAATATTATCAGAGGCTTCCAAAATTTTTGATCCTATGGGTCTATTCCTGCCTTCAACAATAAAATCAAAGATTCTCCTCCAAGAAATTTGGAGGACAAATGTTGGGTGGGATGATCCAATAACAAATGAAAATCAAAAATCTTGGAAGAAGTTAGCTGCTGATTTAACAAAAGTGCAGAACATTAAAATTCAAAGGTGCTGTGGGTTTAGGGATAAGCCCCAGAGACTTCATGTGTTTGCTGATGCAAGCACACAAGCTTATGGGTGCTGTGCGTATCTTGTAAGTCCTACAGAAAGTCATCTAATTTATGCAAAAGGGAAAGTTGCACCTCTCAAACCTACCCGAACCATACCTCAATTGGAACTATTGGCTGCTGCATTAGCCATTAAAACCATTTCATTGCTTAAGGATGCTTACCATGATGTGAACATAACTCATATCCACATCTGGCTTGACAGTCAGATTTGTCTTGCCTGGATACGGAATGATAGCATTAATAGTAAGAATATCTTTGTAAGAAATAGGCTAAAAGAAATAGCTGAAGCTAATGAAAGCCTACAAGTAAACTTTCACTATGTTCCAACTAAACAAAATCCAGCAGACTTTTTGACCAGAGGTTTATCCTACAAGTTGTTGAAGTCAAACAAAACTTCGTTTATGGGACCTAAGTGGCTCTGTAATACAGACCAATGGCCTGTGGAACAAGTTAACTTGACATTAAATTTAATCTTTTCAAATGAAAAGGTTGAACCAATCACTAATTATAAAATTTATTCTGATTTCAACAAACTTGTCAGGGTTACAGCCTACTGTTTGAGGTTTGCTCACAACTGTTTAACTACAATTAACAAACAGCTAAATAAAAACAATCATAATTATACAGAAGTTGCAACCAAATACTGGATAGGCCATGCACAACAAAAAGAGTACAATAAAGAGTTAGAATTCTTAACTAATGGGAAACAAACAAAAGAACCTGTACCATCAGTAGTTGTGGATCTAAACTTGTTCAGAGATGAGGAAGGCCTTCTAAGGTGTAAAGGGAGATTAGACAAATTAAAACTGTCATACAAAAGCAAACATCCAATCCTTTTACCTAGATTTAGCTATTTGACAACATTAATCATCAGAAAAACACACAATGATGTATATCATATGGGGGTACCACAGACACTAACTACATTAAGAAAAACTTATTGGATACCCACAGTGGCGGTCCTAGCTTACATGACGCCCTGGGCGAACCTCACCTTCAGCGCCCCCACCCCTGTTCGCCAACACACACACATTCGAATCCCCCAAAATAAAGGACAGACATAACTCTTTCACAAAATAACTTTTTATTGGACTAATTGTTGGAACTTCAGAACCAAAACAAAGACTCAAATTTCTGAATTTTACAAATCCTTCATCACGTAAATAGAATAACTCACTTAAGAGAATGTAATTATGATACTATGAACAGGAAAAATACAAATTAAATTGCACAACTGCCATAAATAAACTAGAGAATCAAATTTCTAAATTGTACAAATGCTCTATCACATAAATAGAATAAGACACTTAAGAGAGGGTAATTATTATGCTACACTTTGAACAAGAAACAAAATAAATTGCACCACAGCACAACTGCCATCTAAAGCCTGACTCTTCTTACCTTCCTTGATGCAAAGTCATGAATTAAATCATCATATGAAATCTGCTCAGCAATTGTATGATTTATACTGATGATGGCCAGACCGGTAAGGCGTTCCTGTGACATAGTTGACCTCAGGTAGGATTTGATGAGCTTCAGCTTTGAAAAGCTCCTCTCTGCTTCAGCAACAGTGACTGGAAGAGTAAGACCAATTCTGAGAGCAGTCCACAAATTTGGATATATTTCAGAGAGCTCCCTTTCATGGATAAATGTCAGCAGTTCAAGCAAGGATATGGTCTTTGATGGCAAGTCAGGCAAGTTCTTCAGCTCCTGTGCAAGCTCTCTGCCATCCAAGTCAGATTGTCCCTTAAAGTGTAGTGTAGTACTAAGGTTCACACATTGTTCTGTCAGCTCCTCAAATGTGAGATTTTGGAAATGTGTCAGCACTCCAAACTTCTCTCCCACAATTTCCAACGTGGAAAATCTTTCCTGAATGGCTGATGTTGCAGCATCAACCACTGCATTGAAAAATGTCACCTCCAGCTTCTTCAAAGCATCAATCAAGGGCTCATCAGATGCTTCATAGGAGAAGTGCCGCTTTGTGGACCTCAGCCGTTTTTGTTTTAACACAGCCTCCACATTCATTTGTTCACAGATATCTGTGGCTGCCATTTGTGCAGCCACAAAACCTGTTGCCCTGTAATTGCGGAGACCTCTCTCTGTTTTTTTTAGGAGATTTACTGCAACATCAACGTGCATGCTAGGAGACTGCATCTGCTTGCTCACATGCTGAATTTGGCACAACAGGTCATGCCACACCACTGAACAAATGGCGAAGCGGTATGACCCAACCTCCTCTGACAGAGATTGAGCCTCGACCTTTATTACAGAGTCTTTGGTGTGGTCCCTCACCTCGATCAGTGCATCTCTCACTGCAGCTGCCTGATATCTCAGGGGCTCCACACTCTTGATCTTGCTTTCCCACCTTGTATCAGACCACATCTTCAATGTGATGTTCACATGTTTTTTCAAAATGGCCCATCGTTGTGTGGAGGCTGAAAACAAGTTGTAAAGCTTCTGCAAGATGCCAAAGTAACTTGTGGCATCAATAGATCCCTTAGCAGCATCGGCCACAAGCAAATTCAGAGAATGAGCCCCACATGGAACAAACAGAGCTCTGGGATTAATTTCTAGGAGCCTGGATTGAACACCCTTGTTTTTTCCCCTCATGTTGGCCCCGTTGTCGTATGATTGTCCTCTACAGTCCATGAAAGGAACTTTTAGCTCCTCCAGTCTCTTCAGAATCAGAGATGCCAAATGTTGACCAGTGGACTCCTCTGCCTCCAAAAACCCCATGAAATGTTCCTTTATATGGGGCTTCCCCTCCAGTGACACAACCCGAATCACAACTGACAACTGTTCAGTGTGGCTGATATCTGGAGTGCAATCTAGAATTATTGAAAAAAACTTTGATTGTTTGATGTCGCTCACCATTGCTGAAATGGTCTTGCTGCTCGACAAATCAATGAGTTCGTTTTGTATGTGGTGGCCGAGGTAGCTGGTGTGACTGGAGGTCCCTTTTTGGACACGGTTAATGTGCTCTTGCATTATAGGATCAAATTGTGCCATCAGTTCAACTTCTTTCAGAAAATTGCCATTTGATGGTGAGAACAATTTTTCTGTATGTCCCCTTAGTGCCAAATTCCTAACTGCCAGAGAATGCACAATAGCAGTGAGACGTGTCAGCACCGCTCTCCATCTCAACTTCTCAGCCTCCAGAAGTGCCATCTCCTGCTTGTCAATGGTCTCCCCCTTTCTCATCCTCACTGCCAGTTCTTTCCAGATTTTCATAGAATTTAGGTGTTCTGAACTGTTGTCATGTGATGTGAGCAATGAGCTTGCATGCTTCCAGTCCGAGAGTCCCAAACTTGTTAAATTTATTTTCCTCTTGGAAAATAATGTACAACAGAAACAGAAAAGGCTGTTGTTTTTTAAGGAATAGACCAACCAACTTCTGGTTATATTTTCCCCACTAACCAATGACTTCCTGAAGTATTGATGGTGGAAACTTCTTCCGTCACTGTCGTTTCTAGGAATACAAAGTCAGATGGTACTTGACTTGGTCCCCTGGAAACCAGTTGTGTCCGAATTCTCTCAGTCAGAACTGAAGGCCAGTTAGCAGGGTCGGTGGACAGAGACTCATCCTCAGGAGGCGATTCTGCTCCAGGCATTTCTAATAGAAAGAACAAGAGCATTACTCATTAGTATACACACCTAAGTTAGATAACACATTATTCACAGCACTTTGTTATGGTGGTGGTGTTATGGAATTATGGTGGTGAAACACCACACATACCCAGTAACCCAGACCCAGTGATAATAACATTATAATTTATAACTGTTTGCAAAATGCTTTGCAGGGATGCACACACATACACATACACACACACGCACACACTCACAGACATATGTGCACACAAACTCACCTGAAGAGTCCTGCCGGGGAGAAGTAGAAGCAAATGGGTCTTCATCCTCAGGATCAGACTGCTTTGTGTGGAGACATATGTGAGGCTGAGGAGGTAGATGGCTCCTCAGCCTCAATAATGGCAGAAGTAGACGGCTTCTCATCCTGGCTAGTGGCAGAGGGTGTTCCAAAATATTTCAAAAGTGCCCCTGCAAATAGTAAAATAGAACATAACAGACCAATGCATGAATAGGCTAGTACAATTAATTTAACATGTTATTAAGCACAATTTATTAAACTTTTAGAATAGGAAACAAATGAATAATACCCTCCTTGGTTAATGGCTAATTATATACATAATAGTACACTTCAAATGACTCAGAAAGCTATATCACAAAATAGCAGTGCAATATAGCAGTGAAGAGTAGATGACATAGCTCTATACCTTTATCTTTTGCTCGTTTCTCTCTTCTCTTTCCTCTTTTTCTAAACTGAGCACCTGATAGCTTTGACCTCTTCTTATCCATTTGCGGTTATTTGACAGACCTTAGTGGCTTAGTGTGAAGATTCGTTCTGTAATAAATAATATACATTTTCACTATTTAACCAAACCCAGAAAAATAACATTACATATGTTAAAGTATGGGCCTTTATTCCCAATAATATTAATCTGGAAGCATTTTGCATTGTTTAGGTCTTTTATGGGAAGGTTTATGGAAAATGCAATAGATGGTTTTTTATTAATAAAAATATATTTATTGATCTTTTATTATTTATTTTATTTTATTTTTTTATTTTTATTTATTTCTTATTTATTTATTCTTATTTTTATTTTTATTTTTTGCAGGCGCTCATGCCGCCCCTCCACAAATGCGCCCTGTGCGGCTGCCCATATTGCCCATATGAGGAACCGCCACTGGGAAGGATCACTGTTAAAACAGTCCTGAGTGAGTGTGTCACATGTAGGCGTATTCATGCTAGGCCCTATAGGAAACCAAATCATCCTGCTTTGCAAGAGGAGAGAGTTACTCTCAACAGACACTTTGAGACTGTAGGCATTGACTATACAGGAGCATTGGCTGTAGGGGTGGGTGGGACACTGAACAAAAAATGTACATTGTACTGTTTACATGTGCTGCCTCACGAGCTGTTTATTGGATGTTGTGGAGGACCTTACAGCAGAATCTTTTGTTGCTGTCTTTAAGAGATTCTGTGCACGACATTCAGTACCAAAGACAGTTTGGACTGACAATGCTACATATTTCAAAGCTGGTGAACAAGTCATCCACGACTTGTTAAGCAATGAAATCACACAATTATATATACAAATTCAAACATAAAGTGGAAGTATATTCCGGTTGCCTCTCCTTGGTATGGTTCTATCTGGGAGAGGAATATACAAACAGTAAAGAATTGCTTGAAGAAAGCAATTGGCAAAAACAGATACACTTATTTGGGTTACTCACTCTCCTGGCTGAGATTGAAAAACATCATTAACAATAGACCACTCACTTATGTGAGTGACACACATTAATGACCCGGAACCATTAACTCCAAATCATTTGATTCGGGGAGAACAAGTTAGTCTCCTGCCGGACTACAATATAGACTCTTCAGAAGACCCAAACTGGACTCAACGACATAATGAACTCCAGACTAAGTTACAACATTTAACTAGAGTTAAAGCTCATTTCATTAAAACAGTGGAAAACTGAGTACTTGATGGGTCTAAGGGAGAGACATAAAAAAATGACTAAGAAGGATTGGTCTGACACAATTAAGGTAGGGGACCTTGTTCTCATACATGACAGTACTCCAAGACAATACTGGCCTCTGGCTAGAGTTTCAGAACTCAGACCAGGGGCAGACGGGGTAACAAGAGTGGTCAAATTAAGGACTTCAACGGGGGTGACACAACAAGAGACATTTCTCTTTTGTACCCTTTAGAGTCTGGACCCAAAACAATGGACTTTGAGAACCTTCTCCACTGACAGTAACAACTGGAGACACTGAACTTCCAGTAACTATTCCTTTGACAGTAGGAGTGGTAACGCATCCTACTACACATTGACAGACACAAGACCTCAGCGACAAACAGCATTAAAGGCGCGACTATTTTTACAACAAAAAATAGATGCTGGGGAATTGTAATTTTATCTTCTAACTTTCATTTTTTATTTTCTTATGGTAAAGACCATAGACAGTTTCATCCTATGGATGTATATTATCTCTTCTAATTAAATGCTACACCTTCTCCATGAGAAGGTGAGGATAGGCACTGTTAATCAGATTAACAGGCATTTACAGTTAAATAGTTAGCTAGTCTACACTCAGACATAAAAATTGGTGACAATGACACCAAACTTTTTATCTCCCGGGGCCCCCAGTATATGGAAAACTGATGAGTGGGTAGTTGGGAGGTAACGAAAATGGTTCACTGAGTAGGTAGGTAGTTAATCTAACAATTATTAAATTCCTTTTATGTCAATAACTGGGTGGATGAAACCAATTGGTTGCTTGTAAGAGTCCGGTTTTTATTATGGACCTTTACAAGTTTACGTAGATAATTAACTATATGCCAGGGTCACCAGCGCCCAAGTACTAGATTGGCATCCGGCACTGCGGCGCAAAGTTAATTTTAATAAAAGAAGGGAAGGACTGATTATTAAATCAATATGAATTTTTATATTTTATTGACAACAATTAATGAGTATATGCAAAGGGGATTTTTTACCCGTAACAACTTTGATGGACTTATAATGGCGAGATTAAATAATGGCCCGTTTGGCTAATATATAACAGTCTGCAATAATACTGATTATAATAATGAATAATAATACAGTAATAATAATAGTATAGTAATAATAATAATAATAACAAGATAATAGCCACAATGACAACCTTGTCTGCAAAGAGACAGACAAGAATACTGTAAGTAATATTTTGGAGAAAAGAGTAATAAAAAATGGCAATAATTAATAATTAAAATACATATAGGTTATATAGGCCCCAGTAACCTGTGGATGATAAATTACAGTTAATTCTGGTTATGGGATTGTGTTAAGTTGAATGGGAAAACTAAAGGAATATGTAGGCTACAATGATTAGTAGGCCATCTGCTAAGAAAATAACATGAAACATAATAGGCTTATAAAGTAAAATATACTAAGAAAATTTAATAGCAGGCCTTTGCCTCTTCAACATATTGAGCTGAGGTTAATCTAAAACAAAGACTATGGTAGGCCTCAGTTAGGCTAGTTACAATTTGGCTTTAGCCTAGACCTAACTTAGCCTAAGTAATTTATTATATGAATCTTACATTACTATTTGTAGTATGAATCTTAGTACTAATTGCAAACGGTATAAGGCGTTAGTATCTGCAGTATGCGGTATTGCATACAGATATGAAATAGTAAAGAATAAATACTATAAACACAAAACATACCACAAAGGAACTTTGCTTGCTGGCGGGGTGATTTCGAATATAATGTGTAAAGTGGCGTCCTTTGTGTTGTCGTTGCACACAAGTTTGTTTTTACTTAATAATTTTACCAACCAGCCAAAATAATCCTTAAAAGCCCATTCATGTCTAGTCAACCACACTGAATTCTTAAGAATTAAATTTGATCACTGGACATATTTAACTTATTTATTTATTTATTTATTTATTTTAGATTTAAATATTTCACTCATGCCAATTTGTGGCAGTTTTCACTAATAAAGAATACTCTTGTGGTGCAAGGCACTACAAGTACTGCCCCCCCAAAAACATGGTTGTCAGGGGTAAAAAAAAACACTTAAATGTCAAAACGCACTGGCTTACGAATGACTCTTCCAGAACGAGTCGTTGTTTGCTTTTGGATGGCAATATCCTGCAGCACTGGTTCTGAAGGCATGGATGGTGCTACAGGTGCAGTAGGGACATTGGGGGAAGGGGATTCTTGGTGCCTGTGCGATGGAGCCACTGGCTGGTTCAAAGACAGTTGGTTGCGATAATGAAGGAGAATTGGAAGAGGGATGATAGATTGTTGTACCCTCGGATGAGGTGGTGGTACATAGGATTTAGGAAGGGTAGATTGCTGTACCTGTATATGAGATGAAGGTACAGAAGATTGAGGAGGGATAGGTTGCTGTACCTGTATTTGAGGTGGAGGTACAGAAGATTGAGGAGGATAGGATCTTTTGTTGGAGAAAAATCAAGGTATGCTGGTTTCAAGCGGTCCACAGAAACAGTTTCACGCTTGCCCACCTTGTCAATGATGAAAGTTTTGGGTTTACGGTCTAGCACAAGGAAGGACCATCATAGGGGCAGTGAAGAGGGTAGCGGTGAGCATCATGTCTCAAGAAAACATGTGCAAGTTTGTAAATCAGGGGAAACGAAGGTAGTTTGTGAAGTGGAAGTTCTAGGTGCTGTGGGACGAATTTGCTTCATAACAGAGCGTAATGTCTTAACATACGAAGCAGGATCACATGCGGGGTTAATGGGTGTAGGTGTGAAAAATTCTCCGGGTAACCGGAGTGTGGTACCGTAAACTAATTCTGCTGCAGAGCATGCAAGATCAGTCTTCAGAGCAGTACGAATTCCGAGTAGGATTAGGGGTAGCCTGTCCACCCATGTAGTAGATGGATCAGTGGCTCGCAAGGAACTTTTAAGTTGACGATGGAAGCGTTCTATCACCCCATTGGATTGCGGGTGATAGCTTGTTGTTCTGATGCGCTCAGTCCCAAGAAGGAGCATGAGTTCCTTCCATAAGGACGATTCAAACTGGGCACCTCTGTCTGTGCAAATGGTTGCAGGTATTCCAAAACGGGAAACCCAACATGAAACAAAGGCGTGAGCTACTGCAGAAGCAGTACAAGAAGTCAAAGGAACAGCTTCTGGCCATCTTGTGAACCTATCAATGACAGTGAGAAGATAGGTATAACCTCGAGAAGAATAGAGGGGGCCGACTATGTCTAGGTGTATGGCCTCAAAACGAGCCTTTGGCAAAGGAAAGGTACCAATTTCTGACTTTGTGTGTCGGTGAACTTTGGCACGCTGACATTGAAGGCAAGATCGAGTCCAATTGCGGATATCTTTGTGCATACTTGGCCATACAAACCTAGCTGCAATTAATTTTTGGGTGGCCTTAATTCCCGGGTGAGAAAGGGAATGGAGTTTAGCAAAACAGCTCTTCGCAGCCCTTGTGGGACCAATGGTCGAATATGCTCAGTCGAGACGTCACATAAAATTAGTAAGTCGACTTGGGTTCAACTGGTAAAGAGCGGACTTGCAATGAAGTGGGTGAATTAATAAGAGTTTGGAGGTCTGTATCCGTGGACTGAGCCTTAGCCATCTCTGAAAGGTTGATGTGAGAGTGTCCAGGGTCAGAAATTGCTGAGATGCGAGACAGCGCATCCGGCACAACATTCAAAGAACCTGAAATGTGTCGAATGTCTGAAGTAAATTGAAGAATAAAATCAAGGTATCTTCGCTCATTAGGAGCATGAGAGTCTGATTGAGAATGGAGAGCAAATATTAACGGACGATGATCCGTAAAAATGCTAAAGTCACGTCCTTCCAGGAATGACCTGAAATGACGGATGGAGAGGTATATCGCCAGCAACTCTCGACCGAAAGTGCTGTACCTCATTTGTGAAGGTGAGAGCTTGCGTGAAAAGAATGCGAGAGGTTCCCAAACGCCTGAAACAAGCTGCTGGAGCACTCCTGACACGGCAACGTCAGAGGCATCAGTGGCTAAGTTCAGAGGAGCGTCTGGTTGAGGGTGAACAAGGCATGTAGCTCGTGCTATAGCCTCTTTTGCTTGTGAAAAAGCGTTGGTAGCTTCGGGGTTCCACAGAACTGCAGTGGACTGTACCTCCACCTCAAATACAGGTACAGCAACCTATCCCTCCTCAATCTTCTGTACCTTCATCTCAGATACAGGTACAGCAATCTACCCTTCCTAAATCCTATGTACCACCACCTCATCCGAGGGTACAACAATCTATCATCCCTCTTCCAATTCTCCTTCATTATCGCAACCAACTGTCTTTGAACCAGCCAGTGGCTCCATCGCACAGGCACCAAGAATCCCCTTCCCCCAAAGTCCCTACTGCACCTGTAGCACCATCCATGCCTTCAGAACCAGTGCTGCAGGATATTGCCATCCAAAAGCAAACAACGACTCGTTCTGGAAGAGTCATTCGTAAGCCAGTGCGTTTTGACATTTAAGTGTTTTTTTTTGTTACCCCTGACAACCATGTTTTTGGGGGGCAGTACTTGTAGTGCCTTGCACCACAAGATTATTCTTTATTAGTGAAAACTGCCACAAATTGGCATGAGTGAAATATTTAAATATAAATAAATAAATAAATAAATACAAGTTAAATATGTCCAGTGATCAAATTTAATTCTTAAGAATTCAGTGTGGTGTGACTAGACATGAATGGGCTTTTAAGGATTATTTTGGCTGGTTGGTAAAATTATTAAGTAAAACAAACTTGTGTGCAACGACAACACAAAGGACGCCACTTTACACATTATATTCGAAATCACCCCGCCAGCAAGCAAAGTTCCTTTGTGGTATGTTTGTGTTTATAATATTTATTCTTTACTATTTCATATCTGTATGCAATACCGCATACTGCAGATACTAACGCCTTATACCGTTTGCAATTAGTACTAAGATTCATACTACAAATAGTAATGTAAGATTCATATAATAAATTACTTAGGCTAAGTTAGGTCTAGGCTAAAGCCAAATTGTAACTAGCCTAACTGAGGCCTACCATAGTCTTTGTTTTAGATTAACCTCAGCTCAATATGTTGAAGAGGCAAAGGCCTGCCTATTAAATTTCATAGTATATTTTATTTTATAAGCCTATTATGTTTCACGTTATTTTCTTAGCAGATGGCCTACTAATCATTTGTAGCCTACATATTTCCTTTAGTCTTCCCATTCAACTTAACACAATCCATAACCAGAATTAACTGTAATTTATCATCCACAGGTTACTGGGGCCTATATAACCTATATGTATTTTAATTATTAATTATTGCCATTTTTATTATTCTTTTTCTCTGAAATATCACTTACAGTATTCTTGTCTATCTCTTTGCAGACAAGGTTGTCATTGTGGCTATTATCTTTGTTATATTATTATTATTACTATACTATTATTATTACTGTATTATTATTCATTATTATAATCAGTATTATTTGCAGACTGTTATATATTAGCCAAACGGGCCATTATTTAATCTCGCCATTATAGGTCCATCAAAGTTGTTACGGGTAAAAATCCCCTTTGCATATACTCATTAATTGTTGTCAATAAAATATAAAAATTCATATTGATTTAATAATCAGTCCTTCCCTTCTTTTATTAAAATTAACTTTGCGCCGCAGTGCCGGATGCCAATCTAGTACTTGGGCGCTGGTGACCCTGGCATATAGTTAATTATCTACGTAAACTTGTAAAGGTCCATAATAAAAACCGGACTCTTACAAATGGTGACCAGTGACCATTTGTAAGAGTCCGGTTTTTATTATGGACCTTTACAAGTTTACGTAGATAATTAACTATATGCCAGGGTCACCAGCGCCCAAGTACTAGATTGGCATCCGGCACTGCGGCGCAAAGTTAATTTTAATAAAAGAAGGGAAGGACTGATTATTAAATCAATATGAATTTTTATATTTTATTGACAACAATTAATGAGTATATGCAAAGGGGATTTTTACCCGTAACAACTTTGATGGACTTATAATGGCGAGATTAAATAATGGCCCGTTGGCTAATATACAGGGTGGGGCACGGGAACCAAGTGTTTTGGAATAATCAGGAAAATGATATTATTTTTGTAAAGAAAATATATTGGTAGAACAACATTCGTAAGAACATAGCATTTCATGTCATAATAATCATGTACCGAAAATTATATCTGCCATATGATGTCCTTGGCCGTCGACGCATTGTTGAAGGCGTTTACGAAAATTGGCCTCCACTCTTCCCAGCAGGTCTCTGTTGATTTGGATGATTTGTTGACGGATCGCTTCCTTCAATGCATCTAATGTACGGGGCTTGTCCTCGTAGACACGTGACTTGAGGTACCCCCATAGAAAGAAGTCACATGTGGACAAGTCAGGGGACCGAGGGGGCCATGCAATGTCACCAAATCTCGAAATGAGATGGTTGGGAAACAGGGGGCGAAGAACAGCCATTGACGCTCTGGCGGTGTGTGGCGTGGCCCCATCTTGCTGAAACCACAAATGTCGACGAGCAATACGCCTTCTTCGTAACTCAGGGATGAAAAAGGTTCACCATCTCAATGTAACGCCCAGATGTTATGGTAACGGTAACCCCATTTTGTTCAAAGAAATAGGGACCGATGACGCCAAACTTTCCCACCGCGCACCAAACTGTAACCTTAGGGCTATGCAGCGGTTTTTCATGGAGTTGTCGCGGATTTTCAGCAGCCCAATACCGACAGTTTTGATTGTTGACGGACCCATTAAGGTGGAAATGGGCTTCATCACTCATTACCACCATCATGTTTTCATTCTGCTCATAAAGTGCAAGCATTTCCTGTGCAAAATTCAGTCGTTGGGGGCAATCGTTTACATTCAATTCCTGCACCATCGCTAACTTGTATGGGTGAAAATGTAATTCTTCATGCAAAATCCGTCTAACAGTACGATTGCTGATTCCGAGTGCAGCTGAATGTCTCCGAGCAGAGCGGCCTGGGCTTTGCAACATCGCTTGTCTGACCCTTTCAACGTTCTCTGGAGTACGCACAGTGCGTTGCGGCCCCTTCGGTTTTGTTTTCATTATTGAGCCTCCTGTTCGAAGATTGTTAACCCAACGTAAGATTGTGTCACGAGCGGGAACAGAGTCATTTCGATGAATGTTGAATCTGCGGCGAAACGCCCGCTGAACTGCTGTCACTGACTCGCCACTCCTAACAAAATGATCATACGCGAACATGCGGTGTTCTAACGTCCACTGCTCCATGATGGCACCTGAAAGATAAAGGTGAGTGTTAGTTAAAGTTAAATGCTATGAACCCAGGAATGGAATGCTACCTACCGCACGCCCCTCCCATTCCTAATGGCCGATTACTAGCTATTCAAAAAACACTTGATTCCCGTGCCCCACCCTATATAACAGTCTGCAAATAATACTGATTATAATAATGAATAATAATACAGTAATAATAATAGTATAGTAATAATAATAATAATAACAAAGATAATAGCCACAATGACAACCTTGTCTGCAAAGAGACAGACAAGAATACTGTAAGTAATATTTTGGAGAAAAAGAGTAATAAAAAATGGCAATAATTAATAATTAAAATACATATAGGTTATATAGGCCCCAGTAACCTGTGGATGATAAATTACAGTTAATTCTGGTTATGGGATTGTGTTAAGTTGAATGGGAAAACTAAAGGAAATATGTAGGCTACAAATGATTAGTAGGCCATCTGCTAAAAAAATAACATGAAACATAATAGGCTTATAAAGTAAAATATACTAAGAAAATTTAATAGGCAGGCCTTTGCCTCTTCAACATATTGAGCTGAGGTTAATCTAAAACAAAGACTATGGTAGGCCTCAGTTAGGCTAGTTACAATTTGGCTTTAGCCTAGACCTAACTTAGCCTAAGTAATTTATTATATGAATCTTACATTACTATTTGTAGTATGAATCTTAGTACTAATTGCAAACGGTATAAGGCGTTAGTATCTGCAGTATGCGGTATTGCATACAGATATGAAATAGTAAAGAATAAATACTATAAACACAAAACATACCACAAAGGAACTTTGCTTGCTGGCGGGGTGATTTCGAATATAATGTGTAAAGTGGCGTCCTTTGTGTTGTCGTTGCACACAAGTTTGTTTTTACTTAATAATTTTACCAACCAGCCAAAATAATCCTTAAAAGCCCATTCATGTCTAGTCACACCACACTGAATTCTTAAGAATTAAATTTGATCACTGGACATATTTAACTTATTTATTTATTTATTTATTTATTTTAGATTTAAATATTTCACTCATGCCAATTTGTGGCAGTTTTCACTAATAAAGAATACTCTTGTGGTGCAAGGCACTACATGCTCACCAGAGTTATTCTCCACACTAGTATTTATATACTGTGTGAGAAGAGCGTGCTCGGTAATAGATACATTACCGCTCAACCAACCGAGGAAAAACCCAAGACAACGCTGGTGGAAAAAGCCCCGCGAAGAGGAGAACAGAGGAGAACAAGGGAGTACGAAAACGAACAACGGGGCGAGTGGACGGAACAGGGGAAGGGACGAGAACAGACAACGAAAAAGATCCCACCAGCAAGTACGCTCTCGACAATTACAAAACCGGAGAAACAGAGACTCCAATAACTAAAAGTAAGTGACTAATTGAGTTTTTAACCCAGTAATTTAATCACATTGAATTAAGCTGGGTCAGACAAATTAGGCCTACATTGTGGCCTAAGACCCAGCATCAACTCATAGCTTAACAAAGGTGAAGGTAGATTGCCCTAACCTAAATTGGTGAGGAATCCTACTGTCGACCTCAATTTATCTGCCCGCTCTGGACCATTTCCGGAATCTCTA
The DNA here is from genome assembly GCA_023014485.1 of Bathynomus jamesi. Taxonomy (NCBI): domain Eukaryota; kingdom Metazoa; phylum Arthropoda; class Malacostraca; order Isopoda; family Cirolanidae; genus Bathynomus; species Bathynomus jamesi. The sequence goes on along the minus strand of JAJOZX010000554.1, from coordinate 876,348 downwards.
GGCTGACCCCTCTAGGCTAGACTTGATCTACTCTATAGTTAGACTGGAGATATAAGGGGTGGGTTAATTGTGGACCAATTCATACAGAGCATTTTTCGCAACTGTGTGACAAGAGCGTGCTCGGTAATAGATAGACATTACCGATCAACCAACCGAAGAAAAAAAACTAAGGACGCTGGTGGAAAAAGCCCCGCGAAAAGGAGAACAAGGAAGGAACGAAAACGAGGAACGGGGCGAGAAGACGGAACGGGAGAAGGGAGAAGAACAGACAACGAAAAAAGATCCCCCACCAGCAAGTACGCTCTTAACAATTAAACAAGACGGGAAAAGGGACTCTCTAATAACTAGCAGTAAGTGACTAATTGTTTTTAACCCAGTTAGACGTAAACTCATTAAATTAAGCTGGGTCAGACAACTTAGGCCTACATTGTGGCCTAAGACCCAGCATCAACTCATAGCTTAACAAAGGTGAAGGTAGATTGCCCTAACCTAATTTGGTGAGGAATCCTACTGTGGACCTCAATTTATCTGCCCGCTCTGGACCATTTCCGGAATCTCTAGGCTGACCCTTACAAGGCTAGACTTGATCTACTCTATAGTTAGACTGGAGATATAAGGGGTGGGTTAATTGTGGACCAATTCATACAGAGCATTTTTCACAAACTTGTCAGTGTTGCAACAAATGGAGCACCAGCTATGGTAGGACAAAATGTAGGCCTAGTTGGGCTCTTGACATGCGATCCCAAGTATCCTGTGTGTCTCTTTATTCACTGTATTATTCACCGTGGTCATTTGGTAAGCAAGTACTTTGGGTATGACAGTGTTATGAAATGTGTTCTAGAAATTGTGAATTTCATTCGTTCAAATGCAAAAAACGCACCGAGCGTTTAGAAATTTTATCGAGGAGCTTGATCTTCAAGATAAGTCAGATGACCTTTCATTCTACTATATTGTAAGGTGGTTATCTACTAGTAATCTCCTGAATAGGTTTGTTGCACTGTTGGAGCCTATCATTAATTTCTTGAAAGAAAAGGGAAAGTCATACCCACAACTAGAAGATCACGAATGGGTGCAGGATCTGATGTTTTTTACTGATGTAATACACCTTCAAAATCTAAATTTGGCACTTCAGGGAAAGGATAAGGTCATTTCTGACCTTACACAGACAGTTTTCAGTTTCCAGAATAAAATAAAGCTCTTCCAAAAAGATCTAGTAACAAAAAAATTTGACCACTTTCCCCACCTGAAAAACCGAGCAAACACTTTTCCTGATATTGAAATAAAAGATAGTAAATTGGAGGAATACAAAGGTAAATTAGAAGGACTAATTGATGATTTTCATTTCAAGTTTGATGAACTAAAGAAGCTAAAACCACGCTTCGAATTTCTTGTAAATCCTTTCCTGATTGATGTCAACGATGGCTGTCCTGTTATCACACCTTTTGTTACGGAAGCTGCTTCAATACAAACAGAACTTTTGGAGTTACAGGAGGACGTGGGCTTAAAGTTGATACATAAAAGCTTATCTGCAGTTGAGTTTTGGAAGCAAGTACCAGAGACAAAGCATCCTCACCTCAGGAAAACCAGTTTCCGACTTATCTCAGTTTTTGGGACAACTTATTCCTGTGAAGCACTCTTCTCGGTAATGAAGTTTGTAAGGTCAAAACATCGTGCTGCCCTCACTAACGAACACCTGACTTAACGACACCGCCTTAACATCACATCAGTCAGACTTTAAAGCATTAACAGCCAAAATGAAGACCCAAACTAAGCCTTCTACAAGCAGTAATTAAACAATTTAACAATGTGAGTATAACTATAGGGTGTCCAAAAAAAACTATATACTCTTTATAGCATCATATATTTTATAATTTAAAAAAAAAAACCAATATATTGTTATAGCAATTGCCAATGAAAGGTAAATTAGTAATCTAAGTGATCAAAATGTTATAGCGAATTGTTTGCATATAAAATTTAATTAACTACGCCAAGTGCTCAAAATGTTCTCCGGCGGCATGAATGCACTTTTGAATGCGCCGACTAACTGATTCGCAGACATGGACTAATGTGGATGCTGTGATGGTCCCGCACTTTTCCCTAATTGCATCCTTAAGGTGTTCGAGTGTTGCAGGTCTTGTACCATAAACTGCATCCTTCAGGTAACCCCACAAGTAAAAATCAAGTGGAGTCAAGTCCGGTGAAAGTGGAGGATACTCAACGCTTCCTCTTCGTCCTATCCAACGGTTAAGCAACGTTTCATCGAGGTACCTTCTGACATCACAATGATAATGAGGGGGGCTCCATCTTGTTGAAAGTAAAAGTCGTCGTTTCCAAACAACTTCCGAACTGCAGGTATAATTTCTGTCCGCAGCATGTCGAGATATGCGGCACCGGTAACTGTCCCATTAAAGAAAAATGGTCCAACCAAACCACTGGATGATAAACCACACCATGCTGTTAATCCTGGTAAATTAACATGTTTATCCACATAAACGTGTGGATTATCAAGTGACCAGTACCTGCAGTTGTGTCGATTTACTGTGCCATTCAGCTTGAAGGTAGCTTCATCAGACCACACGATTTTGTTGTATTGAAAGTGCATTCATGCCGCCGGAGAACATTTTGAGCACTTGGCGTAGTTAATTAAATTTTATATGCAAACAACTCGCTATAACATTTTGATCACTTAGATTACTAATTTACCTTTCATTGGCAATTGCTATAACAATATATTGTTTGCTTTTTTTTAAATTATAAAATATATGATGCTATAAAGAGCATATAGTTTTTTTTGGGACACCCTTATATGTATATGCATATGTTTTTAATAATTAAATTCTTTTTAAAATATTTTGCGGCTCTCGTACATTTGAAAAACGTCGTATGTGGCTCTTGGGTCCAGGAAACTTGGCCACCCCTGGATAAGATTCTTTCCTAAAGGGGTCTTTCAGCTATAAAATAGATTTCATGGCAGGCTATTAAACATAATGAACTATTTCCAATATCCAGGAATTCGGAATCCATTTTTATGGAAGTCGTTTAAAGTGTCACAGGCTAAAGAAACCTATAAAAATAAAACATAAATGAAAAAATCTATTTCGCTCCTCTTTGCATGCGTCTCATACCAAGATTAAATGAATGCCTGCCTTCAAGACATAAAATGTATAAAACACTTGAATTGAATTGACTAACAATTATTAATAATAAAATAAATATTGGTTTTACAATTTACAATGACAAATAATTGTGAAGCTGGACTATTTATTTTATTTCATTTGGACCTTAAGCTTTAGGCTTTACTGGCTCTGGACTTCTATGATGAGGATTTGTTTTATATGAAAATAAAACAGAAAGTGGTTAGTGCGATTCAAATTGATCAACCAACATCAATATTTGGTCTACAGTTTGTATTTACAGAGAGAAGATCACATACAACACATCATTATCTTCCGCAAACCACATTCAGGACATTAAAAACAAATGTACGTCAAGACTTAACACGCTTAGGGTACTAACAGGCACAAACTTCGGACACCAGCAGGAAACAACATCACTCATATACAAACAATATATTCGCTCAGTTATGGACTATGCTAGCCCATGCTGGGCACCCATTATCTCAAACATACACATAAACACCTTACAGACAATACAAAACAACGCACTTCGTATCATTACAGGATGCACTCAAACAACACCAATAGAACACCTGCACACAGAAACAAAAATACTGAAAGTTAGGAAACATTTAGACATAAGGGGAACACAATTGATGACAGCAGCGACAACTAACCCACAACACCCTTGCCACTGCATGTACAATCATGCACCGACACCTCGCACCATTAAGGTAACACCAGAGAGACATTATAACCAAATACTCCATTCCATACCACGCCCCACAGACATCACACAGTACAGAAAACACATACACACACACACCTAACCCACAAATCACTGACACGACTCAGTCCGAATGCGGTCCTAGGTGCGAAGCCGCCACCCATTAACAGGTCAGAGATCAGCCTGAGCAGATCGGATCGAGTTAACTTAGCACGATTCCGATGTGGACATCACCCCAACTTACGGACATATAAACACAGACTAGACAACTCCACAGACGACACCTGCCACCTGTGCCAGGACACACCACAAACAATTGAACACATTATGACAGACTGTACCGCTCTAGCACAACAACGAACACAACACAACATCACTAGTGCGCTGAACCTCTGGTCCACTCCGGAGAGGGCGATCGGTTACCTGCGTGCCGCCGGCTTGCTCGATCAGGGTGGGATGATCGGCTAAACAACAACAACAGAGAGAAGAGGTTCAATTTATGTTACTTAACTGGAGTTTCTTTTGGTGAAGTGCATTACAGAATGTGCTGTTGAGTAAGAGACGGATTTCTGCATGTACTTACGGTAAATAAATGAATGAGAACATGCAGTATTTTTATCTGGAAACATTATATATATATATATATATATATATATATATATATACATTCAACTGCAAAGAACACGCTGGATCGGACGCGGAAGCAACTTAAGACCTTGGCCAGCGAGATCACCAGATTTAACCCCTTTAGATTTCTTTGCATGGGGCTTTATCAAATCGCACGTCTATCAGGCGAAGAAGATTACGAGTCTTGAAAACTTACGTACACGTATACGAACTGCTGCAGATAACATAACCCCGCAAATGCTCCAGAATGTGTTTAGAAATGCTGCGGAACGATTTGAGCTGTGCAGAGATACTGATGGGCGTCACGTCGAATCCTACTCTTAATTATTTAATAAATGTTACCACTTTATCATTTTATGATTGAATTCCATGTAATTTCCAATTGCTTCACAAAAATAGATCCTGACTTTATGTACACCCTGTATATATATATATATAATGGTGGTGTAATGGTTAGCGTCGCTGACTACAAATCCATCGGCCCCGGGTTCGAGACCCGACGGCAGCCGGCGCGCAGCAAAACCCAGCTGTTCATCCTTCCACACAATAAAAAGAAAGTGGTTGGTAGATAAATGGGTACCCTAGGTGGCCTAGTGGTTAAGACGCTGGGCTGCTGATGGGGCGTGGTTCGGATTCCACGTTAAACTGTAGCTCTAAGGTGGAGTGAAAAGCTTGACCTTCGTCAGAATGAACAATTCGGGCGGAAGTTAACCAAAGATATATATATATATATATATAATATATGCAAAGAACCACAGGGAAAAGGAAAAGGAAACACGAAATCCGAGCGCTTTCGTGATATATTCACATCTTCAGGACAAGATTTCTTTCTTGTCCCTGAAGATGTGAATACAGTATATCACGAAAGCGCTCGGATTTCGTGTTTCCTTTTCCTTTTCCCTGTGGTTCTTTGCTTATTAAAAAGATCACGTGTTGTTCTGTGATTTTATTGCATATATATTAGTGGTGGACCGGATGTCAGTTTTTCAACATCTGCGGATGCGGATGCGGATCTTTAATTTCAATATCCGCGGGTGCGGATGCGGATATTTAGTTAATCTATCAATATAATATAGAATTATGAATAGATGACATAATTTTTCAAATTTCGTGATATTACTATTATGGCAGGCAATGCAAAAGAATTAAAATTAATATTAATGTTTTCATTATGATAAAAATAACTTTCTCAAGAGTTTCAGCCACAGAAAATTCAATGAAACAAGTTTCATTCAATTTTCTGTGTTACCAGCTATTTATATTTTGAGGTTTATATATTTGTTTGTTCATTAATAAATAATACTTTACATGAAATGTGCATGACTGGGCCTTATAAGCTACTTTATAAGCTAATTTAATTGTAAATTGCATAATTTATTGGAGGTAATATCCGCATAACATCCGCAGTCAGAAGTGCGGATGCGGATGTTAAAAATTATGCGGATGTGGATGCGGATATCCGCTTCACCACTAATATATATATAATACACACAGACCGTCCATGGAACGACGTGGGCAACGGGTCACTTGCAAAGAGGCCCCAAAAATATAGCTTCCCTCCAGAGGCGTACCGAAGGGAGGGCAACAGGGGCGATCCCCCCCCCCTTGAGCTAATAAGTTATTATTATTTTCCCAGTAAAATTGCTAGGTTACAACAGGATGAGAATGAAAGTGAAAAAATTTCGGCGCCTTCGGTGCTAGCTCTTGCCTCCCGTACTACTAAAAATCTAAAATGGCTTAGGATCCCGAAAACTCTTAATCTGGCCCTGAGAATAATTTTCTTTTATAAAAGTAACAGTCCAAGGCACTTTTTTATTCTTATGTTAATACAAATCTGAGCATCCTAATTGCGGTTTGCATTGAATATTATGTTACTAATCAGATTTTTATCATAATTTTTATATTTTTTATAATATAATTTTTATATTTTTATTCATAATGTGTCTTAGCAGTAGCTAGTTAATCATCTCTAACTGAACGATAAGCTCATCATGAACGTACATAAAAATTATTTATCTCTTCAGTTATACTTCTACGATTAGTTCCAAGTTCGACCCCTCGACCCCCCCCTCGACCCCCTTGGCAAATTTCTGGGTACGCCCCTGCTTCCCTCACCAGCTATCTGCAAAGCAGATAGGATCCAGCTTTGGGACAGGATCTAGGGGTTACAGCTACACCAGGCCTACTATATCCAGAACCTCAATATAAGCAAACGACTCGTTGCATTCGCGTCGCATTGAATATATCAAAGAAAAAGGGGTAACTATTGTATTTTTAGCCAAAAACCAAAACTTAAACCTCACCTGGCAAAATTGAGCGTCCACTTTTCAAGGCACATAACATGTCCGTTTCATGATGGGATTGAACTCAGAATGGTCCCCTGAGGATTTTTCTGGATATAGTAGGCTAGGTGTAGCTGTAACCTCTAGATCCTGTCCCAAAGCTGGATCCTATCTGCTTTGCAAATAGCTGGTGAGGGAAGCTATATGTTTGGGGGCTCTTTATGAGTGACCCGTTGCCCACGTCGGGCTAACATCATGAAAAAGAAAAACTATAGTGTTTGTCATTTACCATTACTTATTCAAACTATAGTGGATTTAATTTTCCCAGAAGAGTTCCTTGTTCCATGCACGGTCCGTGTGTATCATGAAAAACTTCAGGGGACCATTCCGACCATATATATATATATACTGTATATATATATATATATTATATATATATATATATATATATATCGCGCGGACTCTCCGCACGAATGTAGAACTTGACAATGGACTGAATCCGGTGAAATGGTCCCCTCGTTTGGTAGACGGAATTGTATCCGTAGGGCTTTCGACCATTTTAATCTGAGAGTGATGGGGATCCAGGAGGATTCTAGTTTCGAATACGTTTAACGTCAAACGTTCGTGAGCTTACACAACTCTTCACAATAATTGTTAATTCTTATTTCTTACTCTTATCTCGGTTAGTTACGTCGTCTCGGAAGATCATCATCGAATAACCTTGACTAACTCCTTCTTGAAGTGAGGCGTATAATTTGCTACCAAGTGCACAAAGTAAATTTCAGGTGAATGGAAAACAATAATGTTCACTTTGCTTTTATTATTTCATTAATCCGCTTAATTAAGAGTATAAGTAAATTCTATTTAATTCCTTAAATTTACAGACTACAGCAGAAGCAATATGGATAAGGTAGGGGAGTGTCACTTCACAAATCTATCACAGAGTATGTAGCCAAAGGCTCAGTTACGGAGGGGCAGGAACCAGGCGAAGATGCCACGGGCAAAGAGAGCCACGCCGTCGACTCTCTCAGGGTTTTTATAGCGGGGCCGAGTTGAGGTGAGTGCCACTCCTTTACGGGGTTTTCGGGGGGAGGGGGGTTCCCAGCAAGCGCCTATGAGAGCGCTTAACATCAAAATTTGGGCGGAATTATATTTGAGGGGTTAACCCACTAAAATATGAAATATTTCCTGCCAACCTGGATGTTTTCTTTCGGGGTATAAATCATCATTGTTTCTGTCTAGGGGAGCCAGAATGATGGCGTATGGTAGGTCTAACCTCTTACAAAAAGAAATCGATTGGAAAGGAAATTATCGAACGCAAGTAAATTCCATAGTTGAAAAAATCAATTTAAGTGATTTTCCAGAACAGGACAAATACTGATTAGAGGCAGCCGAAATTTGGTGGGTAAGTGGGCCAGGATAAGAGAAGACGGGCGGTATATAGGTTGACACAATTATGCTTTATCTCTGGGCATGGCAAAGGAATTTTAGTAAAATTTAACTAATCGAAGGAATAAAAATGAAGTGTTTACGGACGTTCGCCTTGGTGAAGCAGACGGAGAGGAGGAGGTGGGGGATCGAAGAATACATGCGATAAACATGTTTCATACACGTATCGTATGTAATGATTTATTTTGAGATTCAGGGAGGATCATTTGAGATTACATGGGAATACGAAGGGGTTACTTCGGATACATGGGGTTACTCTGGATTACAAGGGGTTACATGGGGTTACTTCGTATATGAAAGATTACACACTCTGTGATGTCAGGACTAAGGAATTTTGGTTTTAACATTAGAACGGTTTTAACATTAGAATGATTTTAACATTAGAACGTAATTCGTCAAAGACGAACCCGTTTGGACCGTAGAGTTTACTGCTACGGGACATATACTGTGTATATATATATATATAAATTGGTTGGTAGATAAATGGGTACCCTGGGTAGCCGAGTGGTCAAGACGCTGGACTGCCGATCGGAAGGTCGTGAGATCGAGTCCGGGCGAGAACTTTGTAATTTCTGACCGCCTGTGGTATGGCGCGGTTCGGATTCCACGTTAAACTGTATGTCGAAGGTGGAGTGACAAGCTTGACTTTCGTCAGAATGAACAATTCGGGTGGAATCAAAACCAAGGTTAACGAAGGTTAATTCCAGTTGCTAGTTACTGCCTAGAAATAGATAACTAGTTAGCGTTACTAGTTATTCTCTCAAAAAAAGTAACTAGTTACTAGTTAACAGTTGCTCTTTAAAAAAAATAGTTACTTCAAAAGTTGCTTTCGACATTTTTCCTGGTTTCAGCGAGCATCTGATCCTGATAAAAGTGACAACTGATACTTGCCAAGATTGTTCATTTCTTTCAAACTGATTGTGATTTAACGAATAAACAAGATTTTATCACATTAGCGTTAGATATATGTTGTCAATAAACTTTCACTGTGCACAATATGTACATCGAGCAAGGCTCGTGAAAAAAGTAGCTACTAACTTTTTGCTCTCAGAAAAAAGTAACTGGTAGAAGTTACAAATATTCATGATTTTTTTTAACTAGTTACAGTTACAATTATTCGCCTGGAAAATGTACTAGTTACCGCTACAGTTACCCCAAAACGTAACGATTACTGAATAACTAGTAGTCACAGCACTGTTTAATTTCACGAATTGGTCTTAGTTAGACGGATACTTAAACAACACAAACAAATTACAGTAGAACTTCAATTATTCGCGGGGCCCGGGACCAAGGCTGTTGCGAATGTAGGAGTTTTGCAAATACAGCCGGTTTCGTTCGAAACTTGACTCGAGTTGAAGTCACAGTTAGATCAAAGCCTACTACAGAGTCTTATCATGTCATTCATGAGATGGGAACTTGGGAAGCAATGTAAGTTATATCGGCCGGAGTTTCTTCTATCTGGACGTTATTTAGATTTCATTTGGAAAACATGGGGCTGTAATTAGGAACCATTTCAGACCGACATCTGTCTCACCGAACTACATGACGCAGACTGACCAGAAAAATCGTCAGTGGGATTTGTATTTCGTATACATCACTTCAGAGGGCGCTGCGAGTCAATTTTTGTATGAACATTTATCAATGAAATGAAACTTTATGATAAAACTCCCTAGTAAGCTTTGGTCAAATTTATAGATGAAAAGGATGCTGCAACTTGAGTTTGTGATGTCAAATGTAAACAAAACTCAGTTCGGCCCACTCTCGGTTAGAAGTACTTAGTAGTTTGGGTTGAAAGCACCTTAAACTAATCTAGACAAACCAAACCAACTTACTACAGTAGTTCAACGACTAAGGCTTTAGTTCGTCTGGACACTGAACAAGGGATGTCCATCCGGTCAAAATTCCTTTCATCCTATTCAGTGGTACTGAAGAACTACCGTTACCAAATTTGACTATTTTCTCCTATCACTTCACTATTATATAGTTTTGCCTTTCACTGAAATAAGCCTATACAGTACACATTATGGTAGGCTATATACTTAAATTAAATACAAATTATTTAGAGGCACAACGACACTCTCAAATCGTCCATAAATAAAGTAAAAAAAAATAGCCTCGTACATCTCTGGCAAAGAAGGTCACTAGACCGACTAGTCAGCTAATAATCCCATTTACCTTGAATTTACCTCGAAGCGCTTCTGCCTCAACGCTGCGCTGCTCCCACGAAGTCCGCTCAGCGCCTCCTGAGGCGGGGCCACGACGGAGTCCCCACCCTTCTTTTCTCTTGCTCCTGCCATACGGTTTGGTCCACTATTGAATTTGTCGGGGCTGGTCTGGCAGAGGAATACCCTGGCACTGTAGGTTGGTCGGGTATGTTGGCTAAAAACATGTCCAAGTGTTTTTTAAAAGTATCTACTGGGACTGCACTTGTATCTCTAAGGTACTGAGGCAAGGAGTTGAACTGTTTGGTGGGAAGTGATGTTTTTGACACATTCTGCCAGTTCTTGTCGAGGTGGGCACAATTGGTTTGGTATTGCGGGCAACTAAAAGCCCTTCTAGAATTTTCCAGGTGTAGATTAGAATGTATCTCTAAAACCTTTCTATGGAATAAAGGTCAAGGTCTCTGAGCCTATCCCAGTAGTTTAATTTGTTTTTACTCACCTGTTGCCCATCAGGTTGTTTAATATATGAGGTAAAGGTTCTTTGTAGGCCCTCAATTTTTTGCAATTCATTCTGTTTGTGGGGAAACCATAATTGAGAACAGTAGTCAATGTGTGGAAGAACAAGTGATTTCCACAGGGTAAGCATGGTCATACTGTCCCTAGTTCTGAATGTCCTCAGTATATACCGTATATCCTATTAGTTGTTTGCAAGATGAGGTTACTTTGTCAATGTGCCTGTTGAATGTTGCATCTTCAGATAATATAACCTCTAAATCCCTTACATGATCAGTTTGTACAATATCTTTTCCTGTGGGTCCAGTGTAGTTGAATTGTTCTTTCAGGCATTTATTTGGTCCATACTTAATTAGTTCAAATTTGTCTTCATTGAAAGCCATATTGTTTGCATCTGCCCATGCATATATAGTTTGTAGATCTTTTTGTAGCCCTACACAGTCTTCTTTTTCTGTGATTGGGCTTAGTATTCTGGTATCATCCGCGAATGACAGGAGAGAGCTTCCTTGGTTACAGTTTATATTGTTTAGCATTATAATGAATAGAATTGGTCCCAGTACTGTACCTTGCAGCACTCCACTAATCACTTCTTTTTCTATAGATCTTGCTCCATTTACAATTGTTATTTGTTTTCTGTCAGAGAGAAAGGCATGGATCCATTTTTCCTATTTTTCCATAAATACCGAGTTCTTTTAGTTTATGGAATAATATACCATGGTTAACCTTGTCAAAAGCTTTTGCAAAGTCTAAATAGATGACATCAACATTGTGGTTTTCTCCCAAATATTGTAGGATTGTATTGCAATGGTCTCTAAGTTCAGTAAGACAGGATCTCTTTTGTCTGAAGCCATGTTGAAAGTCTTCTAAGAAATGTTCATTTTCTATAAAGTTGACAATGTGGCTTTTCAGGACTTTTTCAAATATTTTGATAATATGGGAAGTCAAGGATATGAGTCTATAATTCTTGGCTTCCTTTCTTTTGCCTCCTTTGTAGATTGGGGTAATATTTGCTTGTTTCATGATTGGTGGTATTCTACTGGTGTCTAGTGAGGATCTCCACACGATTTTCAAAGGCAGAGACAAAGTATGTTTGCATTCCTTAAGAATCTTGGCTCCAATTCCATCTGGACCAGGGGCTGAACTCCCTGGTAGCTCTGTTATTACCTGTTGTGTATCTCTAGTGGTTATTTGTTTATCTTCCAATAATGGTCTGTCTTGGTCATTTTCTTCTCTATCAAAAAATGCTGTAGTTCTTATTTTCTTAGCTACTACAGGGGTACTTCAGCTTAAAGCATATTGAGATTGTAGAATGTTTGCCATTTCCTGTGGATTAGATGTAAGAGTTAGTCCATCTTTAGCAAGCAATGGGCCAATGCTCGTTTTGATAACTGCTTTGCGTTTAGCATAGCTAAAGAAGAATTTGCTATTTTCTTTTATAGTGCCAATAGCTTTGTATTCATTATCAATATTCTCTCTTATGGTTGACTCTTTATTTTAAGTTCTAACATCAGTATCTGTTTCCGGATGTTACTAGGTCTTGTATCACTTAATTGCTTTGTCAGTTGTTTAGATAGCTTTGTTTTCTTTCTCATAAGTGTCCTTCTGTATCTGTGTTTTGTCAGGTGCTTCTTTGCAATATCGGTTTTTTTGGTGTGTGCTTGTATAATGCTGATGATAACAGGTATTGTATTTTACTCCAGCATTCTTCTGGTTCTAGGTTTTCCAATTCATTTTCCCAATTTATTTTTCCCAGACAGTTATTAATGTCCAGTCTGACTTGTGCAGGTTTAGGTCAGAGTATGGCAAGTCCATTTGGCATGGGTCTTGCTTACATTTGTGGGGAGACAAGTTTGTGAATACATGCATGACATTATGGTTGGAGTGTATAGTTGGTGTTATAACAATGTGGTCAATTGTAGTTGCATTATTTGTCAGCACTAAATCTAGGATATTATTTTTTCTAGTTGGGCAGTGAACATGCTGTACTAGAAGTTTTTCCATAAACTCATCCAGGTGTTTTGATTTGGACCTTTTTGTCCCTGATTTCATACCACCATATTGGTTCCAGGTGCCATTTGAGATTAAAGTCTCCTATAATGATTAATTCTCTTGTTGAGTCTACGATAGCTGGGTATTGCCTGATTTTTTCCAGAACTTCAGTGAGCTCTAGATGGGAGCTATCTGAGGGGGCTATAGATATTCACTAGTATTATCTGCAGAAGCTAAGGCTAACAAAGACCCTAAGATCCATTACAAGGTTAGCCCAAGAGAAAGAAAAACGTAAGGGGTTAAAAGAAGAGAATAAGGGGTTAAGTAAGTAGCAAAACCTATCACTCGTGAGTTAAAATTCATTCAGAAAGAGAGAAAGAAAGACACCATCACCATCCGCCGGCCACTGCCGACAAGTCAGAAAAATAGTCGAAGAGAATACTTCCAGCTGCTGCAGACCAGTCCTCCACTCCATAGGGAGGTAGAGGATGCAGCCCACTCTGCCGGAAAAGGGTGAAAGATGAAAAGAAGTAAAATAAGAACGCATTACAAACCGTGCAACACATACCTCCAGCAGTTGCAGACCGGTCCTCTACTCCATAGGGAGGTAGAGGACGGAGCCCACTCTGCCAGAAAGGGGTGAAAGATGAAAAGAAGTAAAATAAGAACGCATTACAAACCATGCAACACATTCTTAACTCAAACACTATCGTACCATGCAAACTACAGACATGCAATGAAGAGAGTTACGGACATGCATATAAGGAGAGAGAGAGAGAAAAAAAAAGTATAAAGAATAACAAAAAGTGAGTTAGTTTATGCTACGAGCTACATCTAAGTTCATGTAGTCTAATTTTTTTTTTTTCATCCCACGCTGGCATGTCACAAGCTGGCATTATCGTCAACAGACTCATCCTCGATCACCACCTCCAGAGCTCCTGTTGCTAATTGTTTTATTATATTAAACAATGTTAATAAATTTAACGAGGGAGAGGGAAAAGGGTGAGGCTCAGAGGGAAAAGGGTGAGGCTCAGAGGGAAAAGGGTCTTCTTTATTCATACTGAGCATGATGATTAGGAGTTCACAGGCTCCATTTAAGTATGCCGTTAGCAGTTCACTTTGAATGTTTTCAGGGATGTACGTCAGGACACCACCATTTAGACGGTCTTCTCTGTCACATCTATGGGTGGTATACTACCCTTTGATTGCAATTTCACAACTTATGATCATGGGGTTCAGGTGTGTTTCTGTGAGGGCTATGACTGTGTAGTAGTGTTTTCCACTAGGCTCTTTAGGTAAGGTACTTTGGTATGGTTTGAGTTTGGGTAAGGGCCCTGGATGTTTAAGTAAATTAATGATACATTTGTGGAGCTATTTGTTTCATCTCCCACATGTAGGGCATTTGTAGGGTTCCTGCCGGGGTTTTCACTTGCTTTTGTATGCTTTTGTATGAGGAGCCCAAGTGAGCTTTGAATGTCTTGTACGTATTTGTTTCATGAGATGATAAAACACCAATGGGGTTTCATGGTTGCTTGCTGTACTATTGTCACCAGTGGGCTTACCTGGACCTGCTACATCAGCATAAGATCTGGGTGCAGGAATGGTATTTGATCTTGGGTTTTCTTGCATCACTTGGGCCAAAGAGTGCTGATAGATAGCAGGCTCGCTATCCTGGTATTCTCTCCATTGATTTTGGCGTGGTTGTGTTTAGATTGTTCCCTTCAGGTGGGCCAAATTGCAGTTCTCTTTGAAACAACTTCTCTCCCACCATGAGCTCTGGCAAATTTGAGGATGAAGATAGGGGCATCTTGCATTGGATCTATATCCAGAAATGCCATTACCGTCATTTATAAATTTTTTGCAGAGTGGCGGGTGAGCAAATGGGCATTCTCTTCCCTTAAGTCCATATTTGCACAAGCCTCTCCTGTAATACTTGTGTAAAAATTAACCATAAATAATTCCCATATTCCTATACTATCTTATTCTTCATGTAATTCTTGGATTCATTTATATAGTTCTTGTATCCATTTTAAAATTCATGTGTTATATGGTTCATGTATTTATATAATGCTGTATATTCCTGCATATTTAACTTTATATAATGCCCAACGCGAGTTTGGATAAAATTTTTGATTTGTTTTCTACTTTGCCAAATAATTGGTGACCTGTTCTTTTTAAAATCTCATAATCATTTTTTTAGATTTCGCTTAATAAGGAATCCTGCTTAAGCTTTGCAATGTTCATATTTTGTATACATTCTCTTTTCGTTATAAAAGATAAAATCATGTCTTGCCTAAGCATTTAATTGTACATCTTAAACCTTTAAATTTTACTCATATGCATATTTTAGTGTAAAGATGCATAGTCCAATTTCCACTTTTAGTTAACTTGGCAGATCATGATAACATCAGATCTGAAAATCCGCGGTTTAAGATAAAAATATGGCTTCATCTTCAAATATCTTGTTTATTCGTTTAAACCTCACCACAGCTAAAAGATTTACTTTATTTTCAAATATTGTGCAAAAATAATGCAGCCTTTCCAACATTTAATAACAATGATGTTAGCAGTTTTGGGGTATATAAACCCCAGTAAAATTCTTCCCTAGGCATTAAGAAATAGATTTAAAGGCTGAGCACTACCTGTACCTTTTTTGCAGTAAAATCCAGTAAGAAATAGTCTTTATCTTCTCCTTCGAGCCTTGTTCTCTTCAGGAACTTAGTCAGTCAAATTCCACGATACGCTATAAGAAGAATCCGGGAATCTTCAGAGAATTTTAGTAAGTCTACCAGAATAGAGAATTTTAGTAAGTCTACCAGAATCCTCCGAGCCACTGTAGAAGAACTCGGAGAATAATATAGAAGAAACTACCACAAATAACACATCCGTTGCTGCCACCTAACTAGGACCCCCGTCGACTTCGAACCAACCCAGGCCATAGACGGAGGGGTTAACAACTGGCGACCTCTGCATCCAGGATTCTTCCAGTCTTCCAGACTCTGGAACTAGAACCAACACCCAGTTGACCGGCGTGTCAGGACTTCCAGTTCGTCACATTCACCCTTGAAACGGTGTGTCACGACTCCAAGTTCTCCACGCCTAGTTTTCATCCAAGAACAAGTGGCCAACAAGACACGTCTTCAGGACACGTCTCCAAGGATTTCGCCGTACGAATCTTGTTAAGTGCAAAACTCTTTTTTTTAAATAATCTCTAAACATTTGAAAAGTCAGTATTATTACAGTTAATAATTAGTATCGAGCCAGAATTAACAAAAAACACAGTGGACATTCCATATACCAGTGATACATTTCTTTTTAGTAAAACCGAGTTATTTCCACTATTATAGTTAGTATAGTATAATTTTATTTAATGTACCAAGCATAGTATTACCATACCTTCACGTACATTCGAATGAAATCTTGTTTACATTTTTTTAATTATTTTGTTTACAATCTTTTCAAATTTTCCCCTAGTTAGGCAAATTATTGTGCATTTATTTAATGTGTATTTTTTAGATAAAGTAGTTAGGAAAACCACTCAAGTGATCATTCCATAGATTAAGATCGGTCAAGCAGACCAAATTAGAACACATTAATAGTACCTTCACAAATGAGCGATTCAGACAGTGCGCTTTCTGACATCGAAAATTTCCCTACACCCATTCTTCCACCTACCCCGCGCCCTTCAAACATATTCCCAAACACACAAACTTCAGATCAAGTACAAGCCAATATGTCTCAAACCCCCGCCCCAGCGTACATTAACTTAGGTAGACTAGTAAACCTTCCCCATACTGTTTTAATTTTTAAGGGGACCATAAATAACCACTTTGTTGAACCACGCGTAAGACCTTGGATTGAGTCTTTAGAACAACATTTCTTACGCGAAAACATCACCGATGATGATATAAAGATTAGGGAAGCAAAAAGGTTCATCGACCCTAAAGAAGGGAATGCTCACCTACGTCCCATCGATTAGCGAAGCTACAACATGGGACAATTTTAAACAAAACTTATTAGAATTTTTTAAAGAAATAACACTTGCACAACCTTTAGCCACGTTAGAAGCAGTCTTCCAAACTAAATGGAAGAAAGAGGAACACGAAGATTTAAACGATTTTATTACACGAAAACATAAACTTGTAGGAGAAACCCTCCGAGCCGCAGAAAATGCGTGTGGCATTACTTTCACTTCAAAACAAAGAAATCTAATAGTAGCAACGACCATTTACCAGAACTTACCCGAAGCACCTAAAAAAGTTTCAGGAGTTTTTAAATGTTGACAAACCTGTAAGTGTAGCCATAAATAAAACACGGGAACATTACCCAGATTTAGCAAACCAGAACTGCCGAAAGGGTAGAGAAACCCGTACATTACATTCAGCAGCAGCAACCACAACACCAACAGCAACAACAACAACCCTATAAATCGAGGCCAATGCAGGGAACACCATCCCAGAAACAAGCCCCCCAAACCCAGAATACACGCCCTCCTCCACAGTATTTTAACTGCGATAGCTTTGGGCACATGATAAGTCAGTGCAATTATCCCTCTTATTGCTCCCCCTGTCACGAACATGGTCATCGCCGTGGCGATCGCCAAAAATGTGCCGATAAAGCCCCTGCAGGGTATAGGCCCAACTTCCAGAAATCGAACTACCAACGTTCCCAAAAGTCCTCCAATCCCCAGAAACCAGTCCATTCCCAGCCTCAGTCAAACCACCAACCAAATAGATTACGACCACAGGGTCAATCACCATATTACCCCATGTACAAACCCCAGTACAATCAGCAAGGTCAGATAGTTCGGTACGTAGAAGTACCCGCGGAGGAGTAATTTTCCCCAGATTACAGTTTTCAAGAACACCCTCCAGCGTATGGTGATCCCGTAGAATATGACCCAGGTCCCCCCATAGAAGACAATTCGAGCCCTTTTTTAGACCCTACATTGGAGGCAGCAGTTCAACCTCCTCCCTCCTAAATTACAGTAATGAACCCAGATACACACACAAACTCCCCATCAGGATAATAGGTGCGGACCTCCTAGATTTAATAATAAATTGTAGCACTGATAACCAAGATTTAACTGCTCTCCTAGATACAGGAGCACACGCGACGTTAATTAAGAAACAATGTGTAGAGAATTACTAGAGAGTACAGATTACAAATATGAAATTAAGGCACCCTCCTGTCAACTTAGAGGAGTTACGGGCACACCCATACCTACATACGGAGAAATTGAATTATATTTAGAAGTTGGAAACGCGGTATACCCTGCGAAATGTTGTATAGTGGACACAGTCGCCACCTTTCAGACAGATATCCTACTAGGTATGGATTTTTTTAACCGGAATCAATGGGAAATTTACCCAGCCAGAAAGTTAGTAAAGTGTCGAAATAGAACACACCATCTCCGTGAGAATAACAGACAGCTGAATGCTAATAGAATTAGTTCAGTTCAGATTTCCGAAAGAAATAGGAAACCCCCTCCACTTGATAGCAGTTCAAGTCAGCCGGTTGCATCCAGAGGGACAACCCAGAGGCGTAACTAGGGTTGATCGCGCCAAGGGCAAATCAATAAATGGCGCCCTTAAAACCAGTGTTCTTTAAAATTCTGGCTGAATTCTTATAATGATACTCAAACTGGTTACTCGTAATAATACCGCCAACAAAATATACTTTTAAGAAGTTTATTTTATGACAAATGAAAATGAAAAACAGTTATATACATATAAAACTGTACAAAAATATGTAAAAATAAATTGAAATGAAATGAAAATACAATTCATAAAATTATTTTTACAGTTTATACTTTAATGTTTTTCTATCCATATACATAACCGCGTATATTTACTATTAAGGTTGATATTAAATTTCTATTAATACAATTTAATTTTATAGAACCAAAGTATGGTTAATTATTTGCCGAATTACAACAGAAACAATTAATATATGTACAAGGCAGGCCCGGATTAACCATTAAGCAAAATAAGCACGTGCTTAGGGCACCACGGGAAGGGGGCACCACAGAGTTTTTTCCAGTGCCGGATTTACCATGGTGCAAATGATGCAGCTGAACCAGGGCCCCACAAAAAGGGGGCTTACTGCTATTTAGTGTTAAATAAATAAAATTAAAAAACAGGTTATATTTAATATAGTTGTGGGGTCTGGCCTGGGGGATGGCCTGGAAGAAAACTGAATTTTTAATCTATTATTTCACATTCAGCACTTATTGAGTCTTAATGTCTTGTCAGTTAGACAATGGAAGGGTCGAGTGGGAACCATTGTTGGGCTGTGCTTAGGGCATCAGTTGGCCTTAATCCGGCCCTGGTACAAGGAGAGGCATAACTTTTCATGAGAATACACTTTGACGTTTTCTTGAATTTTACTGAATTACCGATAGCAGAATTAGCAATTAGAATATTAGATACTGACAAAAATCATTCCAATTATATGGTACTTTAAAAGAAATGCCTTGTTTGCACCTATTATTTTTGGCTCTTTTAATGAATAATTTGGAACTTCACACTAAACATGTATTTTTCTTACTTTTGCTGATGCAAACTTATCAATAATGTCATCAAAATTTGTTATTTCAGTTTCCTCATGTTCAATGCTGAGCAAGGCTAAAGCAGAAAGTCTTTCTTGGCCCATTGAAGCTCTCAAATATGATAAGATCAATGTTAACTTGCTGAAAGATCGCTCACAGCTGGCAATTGAAATTGCAATAGTGAGCATTATCTGAATAGCTACTCTCAAATTTGGAAAAACATTTTCATCTCCATACTGAACAATAAATTTGAGGAGTTCCTCAGCTTTAGAAATCTGAACATTTGGGCGACTTTTCAGAAGCATCTTACAATCCAGGATTTCTTCATAAAGCTCAAAGCCGTCAATATCATTGCTATAAAAGTAAAACTGTCCAAGGTTGAGACAACTTTTCTTTAAGATATTTACGTCATGACTACTGTTGCTTTCATTTGAGTCAAACAATAATCCTCTAGCATCTAAAAGAAATCCAAATTTTTAATGCAAGTCATGGAGACGGACAAATCTTTCTTCCATTTCATTATGGAGACGATCAATAGTTTCTTTCATTATTCTCATCATTTCTTCTTTCGCAGTTAACCCTACATCCTTGGCTTTTTCGCCAGGCATTTGTTTCTTCTTTCTGGGGCGTCTTTCTACTTGAATATCCCATTCATCACACAGTTTCAGCCCTGCTTCAAGTGATTCACTGGCCAATGATTCTCGACTGCTTAAAAAATAGTCTTGAAGGGCTTTTAAATCATAAGCAGCATCATGAAAGTTCATGGTATGATCTTGGAGTCGTTTTTGAACACGATCAATCCAAACAAGAATTTTGTTCCAAAATCCAAGCAAAGCCAAGAAGTGAAAAGTCAAAATTTGATTCAGCACCTGCCTTGCATCACCTCTTATATCAGCAGTTTCATTTTGATCATCAACCATGCTTTGCAAGAGTTCCACTATAATATCAAAGTATTCATGAACAGGCTTCACAGCCTCTGTTCTGGAACTCCATCGAGTTTCAGATTCAGATTTGACAACTATTGGTATGGCATCTTTCAGCTTTTGCCAACGGAGAGTTGAACGTGAAAAGAATGAATAAAGCGACTGAATTGCACCAAAAAAAGTCACCATCACTGCATCATGGTTAACAGCACGCACTCCAACCAAATTGAAAGAATGATTATCGCAGTTTACAAAAATAGCTTTGCTATTTTTTTCAATAATCCTCTGTTGAACACCACTTTTATAACCAGCCATAACTGCAGCATTGTCATAGCATTGAGATCGACAGTCTTCTAACGGCATTTTGTCTTTTTCCAGTTGTTCCAAAATCACTTCCACAATATTTTCAGCATCCTTTCGTTTTAATTGGATAAATCCAAGAAAAGACTCTTTTATAAAAATTGTTTTCTCCTGAAAATCAATATCAACATAACGAACTGTTTCTGTCATTTGCTCTCGATGTGCTTGATCTGGAGTAGAATCAAACATGAGGCCAAAATATTTGGCCTTATGAATGCTCTGTAACAATTTCTGGCGAACAGTAGAAGCCATCAGCTGAATAAATTCATTCTGCACTAACGGAGTTAAATATGATGTTCTTCCAGGATGCTTTTCCACAATACTGAGATGTTCTTTCATGACAGGATCAAATCTTGCCGACAATTTTAATAACCAAGAAAATTTCCAATATTGCTTTCCTCTTCCTGTCTTAGGGATTTCTTGTGACCACGCAATGCAAGGTTCTGAGTTGCTAAAAATTTTATGCAATGGAGATGTGGGGCCGCGCAGTTAATTTTCCGCATTTATATTATTTTTATATTAGTTACCGACAAACCAATTTTGCGCGTACCAAATTGTATATATTTTATCACTGTGTAATTTTAAGAATTATATATAATCTTTATAAATAAGTATTGTACATAAATTCAAAATTCATCTCCGAATTAGCCAAGAAAATGACGCAAATCGATTTCGCCCAACTCTCTCAAGGAAACATTCACTCAGCCCCCAAATCATTCATTCCATCGGAACTCCACAAATCAAGCCACGTATGGGTACGCATCGACCGCGTTCGAAAACCATTCGAGGCACCATATCAAGGACCTTTCCGTGTTCTCGAACGCCACGATAAGTACTTCGTAATAGAAAAAACTAACGGATCATCAGAAGCCATTTCAATTAATCGTTTAAAACCGGCGTATATAGTTTCAGGTCCCTCACAGGTACCGGGCGCACAATCGGACGACATCGGATCGGAGAAAAAGCACGCAAGGAAAAAGGACGATGGAGGACGCACCTCGGAGGTAGCAAATACAGACCTCAGGACGGGCGCGCAGGACAACGCAACAACCGGAAACGAGGCCGACCGAGGATCAACGCGAGCTGGACGAAGGATCCGATTTAAATCAAGACCCGAATATTTCTACTTTTGATATACGTGCTCCGCTTCTCGGGGTGGGCAGTAGTGTGGGGCCGCGCAATTAATTTTCCGCATTTATATTATTTTTATATTAGTTACCGACAAACCAATTTTGCGCGTACCAAATTGTATATATTTTATCACTGTGTAATTTTAAGAATCATATATAATCTTTATAAATAAGTATTGTACATAAATTTATATATATATATTTAATTAATTCAGCTGTATATAAAATAACAAAATCTTCTGTAAAATAACCTCAGCCAACCAAGAACTCAATAAACTCTGAAAACGACCGGCTTTTCCTTCAAGACGCCAACCCCCAAAACGACAGGGAGAGAAGAGGACACGAGAGGCCCCTAAAAGAGATACCCAACAAAGCGATAGCTTGCCTCTCGTATCCTTCATTCTTCCCGGCAACTACAAGTAACACCAAGAAGGAACCAGCTACAATTGGTGACCCCGGAGTGACCCGAAGCAGCCAGCGGAAGCAGCATCCTTCAGTCGCCGGGCGGAACAAACCGAAGCCACGCCTCTTCGCCGCCCACCCGTAGTAGCCGGTCGGAACCAAAGCAGCAGCAGACCCGAATTACATTCCCGCAAGATGGAATCTGTTGAATCAGGAGTGCACCATCAAGCCACCCACGTTCTCTGAAGCGTCGGCCGCAGGATGGTTCTCCATCATGGAGGCACAATTCCACATTTCCAGAATAACATCCGAAGAGACCAAATTTTTCCATGTTCTAGCCTCGTTACCCCCCGAAGTCGTCTCACGAATTTCAGCAGCAACTCTCTCCAACAAGTCGTACACCGATTTAAAAGAAGAAATCGTGAGTCATTACGAAAAGACGAAGCCAGAACTCTTCGAACGACTCATCTCCAACACTCCTCTCACTGGAAAGCCCTCCCAATTCCTTCAAGATATCCACCAAACGGCACTGAAGGTGGGCGTCAGCGATGAGTTGGTGAAGCATAAATTCATCCAGGCGCTCCCATCCTCAATAGCGCCCGTCGTAGCAGCACAAAAGGAGCTGACGCTAACTCAACTCGGCAAACTAGCCGATGAGTTAATACCGTTCGCTCAACAAAGCTGCTACGCGGCGCCAACGTCAACTCGAGCCAATACAAGCCCAAGAACGAATATCCCCATCGGCCTAAAACCCTTCAGCGAGAATCAGCGGCCGGTGGTGTGCCGCGCGCACCTTTATTATGGCCCCCAAGCAAGGACCTGCAGGCCATGGTGCAAGTGGCCAAATAAAGATGACGCCAAGCTGCTCCCCTCGTCACGCCCAAATTCAAGATCTTCCTCACCATCAAGAGAAACGTCGGAAAACTAGATAAGCAGGCTGTGATTAACGCGACGTCCGGCCTGCCGCTGATCTCAGTCGCAGCTCGCATCGCCAGTCTGAAGGTCAATTTTATCATTGACACAGGAGCGAGCATCTCAATTTTACCACCAACTTGTGTCAATGATTGTCAACTCCACCCAACCGCAGTAAAGATTTCCACCGCAAACGGTCAGCCGCTCGAAATATTCGGAGAAGTAACACTGGACATATCAATTCCTAAATTACGAAGAATATTCAGGTGGCCATTCGTCGTCGCCCAAGTCTCCAGTCCACTTCTCGGCGCCGATTTTCTATCCCATTATGACATCCTTGTGGACTGCAAGCATGGCATTTTGAAGGATAGAGCAACAACTCTTCAAGCCACTACTAAACCTGTGCAATCCAAAGACCTTCACCTCATCAATATTAACCCTACCGACAAATTACCTCAAGAAATCAGGAACCTGCTTGACAAGTACTCCTCACTACTGAAACCAGCTCAACCGCAGAAAGTTTCCACCAACACTGTCAAACATACCATCGACACTGGCAGCGCACCACCAGTGTTTGCAAGCCCTCGACGTCTTCCACCCGATAAATTATCCTCAGCTAAGGCTACTTTCAACAACTTACTTCAAGATGGAATTATAGAACCCTCAAAATCACCATGGGCCTCACCGTTACACCTCGTTCCGAAGAAGATATCAGGCGAATGGCGGGCGTGTGGTGATTATAGAAGCCTAAACGCTGTCACGAAACCGGACAGATATCCACTTCCTCATATAAGAAGTCTGTCAACATCTCTGCACGGAAAATCATGCTTTAGCAAAATTGATCTAGTCAGAGCATATCACCAAATTCCAGTCCACCCAGAAGATATCGAGAAAACGGCTATAACAACTCCATTTGGTTTATTTCAGTATTTATACATGCCATTTGGTTTAAGAAACGCCCCTGCAACATTTCAACGCTTCATGGATACAATTTTCAAAGGAGTTGACTGCGTATTTGTGTATCTCGACGATATTTTAGTCCATTCAAATAACGCAGTTGACCATTTGAAAGACTTAGAACGCGTATTCAAGATCCTTCAAGAACACAATTTAAGAATTTCCTTAGAAAAATGCATATTTCAGCAATCCAAAATTGAATTTCTGGGTCATGAAGTTTCCCCAGCAGGCATTCGTCCTCCTGTAAACAAAGTCTCAGAAATTCAAGATATTCCCCAACCGCAAGATTACCAAAGCCTCAGAAACTTCCTAGGAATGACGGGATTCTATCGCCATATGATACCCCGTTACGCCGATTTAGTCTCACCTTTAAGTGAAATCGTCAGAACTCAGGTCAAAAGCAAAAGTCTACAGTGGAACGACGAAGCAATTCAAGCCTTTCAAGATGTCAAGGATGCACTACGGAACGCCGTTACGCTTTGTCATCCTCTTCCATCAAGCTCAATCCTTCATTTAGTTACGGACTGCTCACAAATAGCAGCTGGAGCAGTTCTTCATCAAATAATCGACAGCACACCAGTTCCCATCGCCTTCTTTTCCAAGAAATTAACTACAACTCAGCAAGCGTACGCCGCATACGACAGAGAATTACTCGCAGCATACCTAGCCGTCCTGCATTTCCGTCAATTTTTAGAAGGTCGTCAAGTAATACTCTTCACGGATCACAAACCGATGGTTTCTGCCTACAAGAGTCCCTTACGAGCCAAGACAGACCGATAACAACGTCATTGGTCTGCCATCACGGAATACGTATGCGATGTAATACATATCTGTGGATCCGAAAACGTCGTAGCGGACTGCCTTTCACGCAACGTAAACGCAGTACATATCGACGCTTTCGATTTATCAGCAATCGCGGAATCTCAACAAAAAGATCAAGAAACGCAAGAATTTCTCCCGCGTCTCAAGCCGTTCCCGTTTCCAGAAAATACAACTTTATATTGCGATACATCCACGCCATATCCCGTCCTTTTGTTCCCAAGCAGCATCGATCTTCCATCTTCAATCAATTTCATAATATTTCTCATCCAGGCATCAAGCAATCACTTCGTATCATTAAATCAAGATACTTTTGGCCCTCAATGAATAAGGATATTCGAACTTGGTCCCGAAATTGTGAATCATGTCAATCCTCAAAAATTTCTCGCCATACAAAATCAGAAATAACCCCCTTCGATTTACCAAGTTCAAGATTTGAAACGGTACATATCGACATCGTCGGTCCCTTACCGCCAACCACTTTGCCCGGTCAAACATATCCTTCCCCATATAGATATCTCCTAACCTGCATCGATCGTGCCACAAGATGGATAGAAGCATATCCTCTGATTGATACTACAGCCACATCAATAGCACACGCATTTCTCGATGTATGGATTTCAAAATTTGGTGTACCACTGCAAGTCATAACGGACCGCGGATTCCAATTCGAATCCGAACTCTTTAGGGAACTCTCAGCTCTCATCGGATTTCACCGACTAAGAACTTTGTCGTATCGCCCTCAGACCAACGGAATAATTGAAAGATCTCATCGCACCATCAAGACAGCAATCATCGCTCGAAAACAAGATTGGCTCCCCGCTTTACCCATAGTTCTCCTTGGTTTACGCAGTCTCCCCAACGAATCGGGTTATTCACCGTTCACCACCGTCACCGGAACCACCCTATTATGCCCGAGGCCAATGATCGCCAATTCGTCGTCAAAATCCAATTCAAAATTCATCTCCGAATTAGCCAAGAAAATGACGCAAATCGATTTCGCCCAACTCTCTCAAGGAAACATTCACTCAGCCCCCAAATCATTCATTCCATCGGAACTCCACAAATCAAGCCACGTATGGGTACGCATCGACCGCGTTCGAAAACCATTCGAGGCACCATATCAAGGACCTTTCCGTGTTCTCGAACGCCACGATAAGTACTTCGTAATAGAAAAAACTAACGGATCATCAGAAGCCATTTCAATTAAT
This sequence comes from Bathynomus jamesi, assembly GCA_023014485.1. Taxonomy (NCBI): domain Eukaryota; kingdom Metazoa; phylum Arthropoda; class Malacostraca; order Isopoda; family Cirolanidae; genus Bathynomus; species Bathynomus jamesi. The sequence continues at coordinate 850,219 of JAJOZX010000554.1, read as the reverse complement.
CGTTTAAAACCGGCGTATATAGTTTCAGGTCCCTCACAGGTACCGGGCGCACAATCGGACGACATCGGATCGGAGAAAAAGCACGCAAGGAAAAAGGACGATGGAGGACGCACCTCGGAGGTAGCAAATACAGACCTCAGGACGGGCGCGCAGGACAACGCAACAACCGGAAACGAGGCCGACCGAGGATCAACGCGAGCTGGACGAAGGATCCGATTTAAATCAAGACCCGAATATTTCTACTTTTGATATACGTGCTCCGCTTCTCGGGGTGGGCAGTAGTGTGGGGCCGCGCAGTTAATTTTCCGCATTTATATTATTTTTATATTAGTTACCGACAAACCAATTTTGCGCGTACCAAATTGTATATATTTTATCATTGTGTAATTTTAAGAATCATATATAATCTTTATAAATAAGTATTGTACATAAATTTATATATATATATTTAATTAATTCAGCTGTATATAAAATAACAAAATCTTCTGTAAAATAACCTCAGCCAACCAAGAACTCAATAAACTCTGAAAACGACCGGCTTTTCCTTCAAGACGCCAACCCCCAAACGACAGGGAGAGAAGAGGACACGAGAGGCCCCTAAAAGAGATACCCAACAAAGCGATAGCTTGCCTCTCGTATCCTTCATTCTTCCCGGCAACTACAAGTAGCACCAAGAAGGAACCAGCTACAATTGGTGACCCCGGAGTGACCCGAAGCAGCCAGCGGAAGCAGCATCCTTCAGTCGCCGGGCGGAACAAACCGAAGCCACGCCTCTTCGCCGCCCACCCGTAGTAGCCGGTCGGAACCAAAGCAGCAGCAGACCCGAATTACATTCCCGCAAGATGGAATCTGTTGAATCAGGAGTGCATCAAGCCACCCACGTTCTCTGAAGCGTCGGCCGCAGGATGGTTCTCCATCATGGAGGCACAATTCCACATTTCCAGAATAACATCCGAAGAGACCAAATTTTTCCATGTTCTAGCCTCGTTACCCCCCGAAGTCGTCTCACGAATTTCAGCAGCAACTCTCTCCAACAAGTCGTACACCGATTTAAAAGAAGAAATCGTGAGTCATTACGAAAAGACGAAGCCAGAACTCTTCGAACGACTCATCTCCAACACTCCTCTCACTGGAAAGCCCTCCCAATTCCTTCAAGATATCCACCAAACGGCACTGAAGGTGGGCGTCAGCGATGATTTGGTGAAGCATAAATTCATCCAGGCGCTCCCATCCTCAATAGCGCCCGTCGTAGCAGCACAAAAGGAGCTGACGCTAACTCAACTCGGCAAACTAGCCGATGAGTTAATACCGTTCGCTCAACAAAGCTGCTACGCGGCGCCAACGTCAACTCGAGCCAATACAAGCCCAAGAACGAATATCCCCATCGGCCTAAAACCCTTCAGCGAGAATCAGCGGCCGGTGGTGTGCCGCGCGCACCTTTATTATGGCCCCCAAGCAAGGACCTGCAGGCCATGGTGCAAGTGGCCAAATAAAGATGACGCCAAGCTGCTCCCCTCGTCACGCCCAAATTCAAGATCTTCCTCACCATCAAGAGAAACGTCGGAAAACTAGATAAGCAGGCTGTGATTAACGCGACGTCCGGCCTGCCGCTGATCTCAGTCGCAGCTCGCATCGCCAGTCTGAAGGTCAATTTTATCATTGACACAGGAGCGAGCATCTCAATTTTACCACCAACTTGTGTCAATGATTGTCAACTCCACCCAACCGCAGTAAAGATTTCCACCGCAAACGGTCAGCCGCTCGAAATATTCGGAGAAGTAACACTGGACATATCAATTCCTAAATTACGAAGAATATTCAGGTGGCCATTCGTCGTCGCCCAAGTCTCCAGTCCACTTCTCGGCGCCGATTTCTATCCCATTATGACATCCTTGTGGACTGCAAGCATGGCATTTTGAAGGATAGAGCAACAACTCTTCAAGCCACTACTAAACCTGTGCAATCCAAAGACCTTCACTCATCAATATTAACCCTACCGACAAATTACCTCAAGAAATCAGGAACCTGCTTGACAAGTACTCCTCACTACTGAAACCAGCTCAACCGCAGAAAGTTTCCACCAACACTGTCAAACATACCATCGACACTGGCAGCGCACCACCAGTGTTTGCAAGCCCTCGACGTCTTCCACCCGATAAATTATCCTCAGCTAAGGCTACTTTCAGCAACTTACTTCAAGATGGAATTATAGAACCCTCAAAATCACCATGGGCCTCACCGTTACACCTCGTTCCGAAGAAGATATCAGGCGAATGGCGGGCGTGTGGTGATTATAGAAGCCTAAACGCTGTCACGAAACCGGACAGATATCCACTTCCTCATATAAGAAGTCTGTCAACATCTCTGCACGGAAAATCATGCTTTAGCAAAATTGATCTAGTCAGAGCATATCACCAAATTCCAGTCCACCCAGAAGATATCGAGAAAACGGCTATAACAACTCCATTTGGTTTATTTCAGTATTTATACATGCCATTTGGTTTAAGAAACGCCCCTGCAACATTTCAACGCTTCATGGATACAATTTTCAAAGGAGTTGACTGCGTATTTGTGTATCTCGACGATATTTTAGTCCATTCAAATAACGCAGTTGACCATTTGAAAGACTTAGAACGCGTATTCAAGATCCTTCAAGAACACAATTTAAGAATTTCCTTAGAAAAATGCATATTTCAGCAATCCAAAATTGAATTTCTGGGTCATGAAGTTTCCCCAGCAGGCATTCGTCCTCCTGTAAACAAAGTCTCAGAAATTCAAGATATTCCCCAACCGCAAGATTACCAAAGCCTCAGAAACTTCCTAGGAATGACGGGATTCTATCGCCATATGATACCCCGTTACGCCGATTTAGTCTCACCTTTAAGTGAAATCGTCAGAACTCAGGTCAAAAGCAAAAGTCTACAGTGGAACGACGAAGCAATTCAAGCCTTTCAGATGTCAAGGATGCACTACGGAACGCCGTTACGCTTTGTCATCCTCTTCCATCAAGCTCAATCCTTCATTTAGTTACGGACTGCTCACAAATAGCAGCTGGAGCAGTTCTTCATCAAATAATCGACAGCACACCAGTTCCCATCGCCTTCTTTTCCAAGAAATTAACTACAACTCAGCAAGCGTACGCCGCATACGACAGAGAATTACTCGCAGCATACCTAGCCGTCCTGCATTTCCGTCAATTTTTAGAAGGTCGTCAAGTAATACTCTTCACGGATCACAAACCGATGGTTTCTGCCTACAAGAGTCCCTTACGAGCCAAGACAGACCGATAACAACGTCATTGGTCTGCCATCACGGAATACGTATGCGATGTAATACATATCTGTGGATCCGAAAACGTCGTAGCGGACTGCCTTTCACGCAACGTAAACGCAGTACATATCGACGCTTTCGATTTATCAGCAATCGCGGAATCTCAACAAAAAGATCAGAAACGCAAGAATTTCTCCCGCGTCTCAAGCCGTTCCCGTTTCCAGAAAATACAACTTTATATTGCGATACATCCACGCCATATCCCCGTCCTTTTGTTCCCAAGCAGCATCGATCTTCCATCTTCAATCAATTTCATAATATTCTCATCCAGGCATCAAGCAATCACTTCGTATCATTAAATCAAGATACTTTTGGCCCTCAATGAATAAGGATATTCGAACTTGGTCCCGAAATTGTGAATCATGTCAATCCTCAAAAATTTCTCGCCATACAAAATCAGAAATAACCCCCTTCGATTTACCAAGTTCAAGATTTGAAACGGTACATATCGACATCGTCGGTCCCTTACCGCCAACCACTTTGCCCGGTCAAACATATCCTTCCCCATATAGATATCTCCTAACCTGCATCGATCGTGCCACAAGATGGATAGAAGCATATCCTCTGATTGATACTACAGCCACATCAATAGCACACGCATTTCTCGATGTATGGATTTCAAAATTTGGTGTACCACTGCAAGTCATAACGGACCGCGGATCCCAATTCGAATCCGAACTCTTTAGGGAACTCTCAGCTCTCATCGGATTTCACCGACTAAGAACTTTGTCGTATCGCCCTCAGACCAACGGAATAATTGAAAGATCTCATCGCACCATCAAGACAGCAATCATCGCTCGAAAACAAGATTGGCTCCCCGCTTTACCCATAGTTCTCCTTGGTTTACGCAGTCTCCCCAACGAATCGGGTTATTCACCGTTCACCACCGTCACCGAACCACCCTATTATGCCCGAGGCCAATGATCGCCAATTCGTCGTCAAAATCCAATTCAAAATTCATCTCCGAATTAGCCAAGAAAATGACGCAAATCGATTTCGCCCAACTCTCTCAAGGAAAACATTCACTCAGCCCCCAAATCATTCATTCCATCGGAACTCCACAAATCAAGCCACGTATGGGTACGCATCGACCCGCGTTCGAAAACCATTCGAGGCACCATATCAAGGACCTTTCCGTGTTCTCGAACGCCACGATAAGTACTTCGTAATAGAAAAAACTAGCGGATCATCAGAAGCCATTTCAATTAATCGTTTAAAACCGGCGTATATAGTTTCAGGTCCCTCACAGGTACCGGGCGCACAATCGGACGACATCGGATCGGAGAAAAAGCACGCAAGGAAAAAGGACGATGGAGGACGCACCTCGGAGGTAGCAAATACAGACCTCAGGACGGGCGCGCAGGACAACGCAACAACCGGAAACGAGGCCGACCGAGGATCAACGCGAGCTGGACGAAGGATCCGATTTAAATCAAGACCCGAATATTTCTACTTTTGATATACGTGCTCCGCTTCTCGGGGTGGGCAGTAGTGTGGGGCCGCGCAATTAATTTTCCGCATTTATATTATTTTTATATTAGTTACCGACAAACCAATTTTGCGCGTACCAAATTGTATATATTTATCACTGTGTAATTTTAAGAATCATATATAATCTTTATAAATAAGTATTGTACATAAATTTTATATATATATATTTAATTAATTCAGCTGTATATAAAATAACAAAATCTTCTGTAAAATAACCTCAGCCAACCAAGAACTCAATAAACTCTGAAAACGACCGGCTTTTCCTTCAAGACGCCAACCCCCCAAACGACAGGGAGAGAAGAGGACACGAGAGGCCCCTAAAAGAGATACCCAACAAAGCGATAGCTTGCCTCTCGTATCCTTCATTCTTCCCGGCAACTACAAGTAGCACCAAGAAGGAACCAGCTACAGAGAATTCTGTGGAGAACATCTCGCCATTTTTGTTTTTCTGTTGCAATTTGAGCTTGAAGCTCTACGTCAATGATTCCTCTGTTTTCTAAAAGATTTCTTTCCATTTCCTTCCATTGGGTGAAACAGTATCGATGATTTTTTGCATTTTCATGGGTGCTAAGCCTTCCTGCCTTCTGCTCCACCCAGCTTCTTTTTCGGACTTTTCGGTATCGGCAATGTTCGCTTCATGGTAAAATTTTCTAGAGAAAGAAACAAAAAAATAGAATAAATTAATAATTCATAATAAAATTCTAATAAAAATAGAATGAATTAATAAAGTTAAATGAAGTTAAAAATCTGAAATTCATGGAAATTCGATGGCTAGAGATATGGTACCGGTACATTTCCAAAAGCGCATGTTTTTACTTTTAAATTTTTTTTTTAAATCATAAAAATGGCGCCCCCCCCAAATTTGGCGCCCAGGGCACGCGCCCCACCTGCCCCACTCTAGTTACGCCACTGGGACAACCGCTCCAGAAATCAGACCCCAGGGTAATCAGTTCCAATTGTTGAATCCAGTTGGATCAACACAGTCAGTTTCCAGTCAGCCAGTTTCAGTTCAGCCAGCTTCAGTTCAGCCAATAAGGCAAATTTTAGTCGCCGAACCAGAGTCAGATTCACAATTTTTCATATGCCCGACCGAGCATATACCAGTAGCACCTTATGAGAAGATTTGTTTCCTAGCAAAAGTAGTCGACAGTCAAGGAAAATTATTAGAGTCAGAGCGTACTCTGATTACAGAGAAAAGTAATTTCAAGAGATGTTCTCATTGCCCAAGTCCTTAGTCAGAGTCAGAATTCAGCTATCTCTGTTGTTTGTTTAAACAAAGGAAAAAGCCCTATAGAATTAACTTCAAATCAGAAAATAGGAACTGTTTCCACAGTAGAAATAGATTCAGATTTCCCCACCAGTACGATAAATCGTGTTTCCAGTTCCTTAGAGTTAAATCCTTCAGTATTAAAAGAAGAATATAAGAAATGTCTGAAACACTCCCTTCAGGAGTCATCAGCCTTACAGGATCCCAAACTAATGGAATCACTTCTCGATTTCCTGATAAGAAATAGAGATGTGATTGCCCTAAAAGGAGATCCTCTGGGCCGAACTAATTTGGTCCTTTTTGAAATCAAGCTGGAACCCAACTCCAAACCCATTTTCATTCCTCCCTATCGGGTTCCACATTTCCAATTAGTCACTATTGAGGAACACATCACGGACATGTTGGAGCAGGATGTCATTCAGCCTTCAGCTAGTCCCTGGTCCGCTCCTATGATTCTTGTCTCCAGAAAGGACGGAACATCTCGCCCTTGTATAGATTTTAGACGCTTAAACCACATTACCATCCCAGACCGTTTCTCTATCCCAAACATGCAGGAAACAATTCTGAACGTAGGAAAAGCTAACTTCTTTTCATCCCTCGATTTAGCATCTGGTTATTGGCAAATAGAGGTCAGTCCCGAATCTCGGGCGTTGACTGCTTTCTCCACTAACCGGGGCCATTACGAATTCCAGGTTTTACCTTTCGGAGTCCGAAATGGGCCTACTAATTTCTTTAAGTTGATGAATATAGTCCTTTCCGACCTATTAGGTGTCGAAGCTCTCGTTTATCTTGACGATATTATCGTTTACAGTTCGGACATAAAAACACACTTTCAACGTCTTCAGAATGTGCTATCACGCTTGAGGAAAGCACACCTTAAACTGAAACTTGCAAAGTGCAACTTTTTACAAGAGTCCCTGGTATAACTAGGATTCCTATTATCATCCACAGGAATTAAACCTGATCCAGCCAAACTCGAAGCACTGGAAAGGTACCCTGTACCCAAAACCATCGACGACGCCCGTGCATTTATTGGTTTTGTCGGATTCTATCGGAATTTCATCCCCCAATTTTCAAATACTGCTAAACCCATTACTAATTTGTTCCAGAAAAATTCTAAATTTAACTGGGAATCCGATCACCAACATGCCTTTGAAACTTTAATTGGTAAACTAACCTGTCAGCCCATCCTACAATATCCTGATTACACAAGACCCTTCGTCATAGCCACCGATGCTTCCTCCTATGGACTAGGAGCCGTCCTAGTCAGTGGCGGTTCCTCATATGGGCAATATGGGCAGCCGCACAGGGCGGCATTTGTGGAGGGGCGGCATGAGCGCCTGCAAAAAAATAAAAATAAAAATAAGAATAAATAAATAAAGAAATAAATAAAAATAAAAAATAAAATAAAATAAATAATAAAAGATCAATAAATATATTTTTATTAATAAAAAACCATCTATTGCATTTTCCATAAACCTTCCCATAAAAGACCTAAACAATGCAAAATGCTTCCAGATTAATATTATTGGGAATAAAGGCCCATACTTTAACATATGTAATGTTATTTTTCTGGGTTTGGTTAAATAGTGAAATGTATATTATTTATTACAGAACGAATCTTCACACTAAGCCACTAAGATCTGTCAAATAACCGCAAATGGATAAGAAGAGGTCAAAGCTATCAGGTGCTCAGTTTAGAAAAAAGAGGAAAGAAGAAGAGGAGAAACGAGCAAAAGATAAAGGTATAGAGCTATGTCATCTACTCTTCACTGCTATATTGCACTGCTATTTTGTGATATAGCTTTCTGAGTCATTTGAAGTGTACTATTATGTATATAATTAGCCATTAACCAAGGAGGTTGTATTATTCATTTGTTTCCTATTCTAAAAGTTTAATAAATTGTGCTTAATAACATGTTAAATTAATTGTACTAGCCTATTCATGCATTGGTCTGTTATGTTCTATTTTACTATTTGCAGGGGCACTTTTGAAATATTTTGGAACACCCTCTGCCACTAGCCAGGATGAGAAGCCGTCTACTTCTGCCATTATTGAGGCTGAGGAGCCATCTACCTCCTCAGCCTCACATATGTCTCCACAAATGCAGTCTGATCCTGAGGATGAAGACCCATTTGCTTCTACTTCTCCCGGCAGGACTCTTCAGGTGAGTTTGTGTGCACATATGTCTGTGAGTGTGTGCGTGTGTGTGTGTATGTGTGTGCATCCCTGCAAAGCATTTTGCAAACAGTTATAAATTATAATGTTATTATCACTGGGTCTGGGTTACTGGGTATGTGTGGTGTTTCACCACTATAATTCCATAACACCACCACCATAACAAAGTGCTGTGAATAATGTGTTATCTAACTTAGGTGTGTATACTAATGAGTAATGCTCTTGTTCTTTCTATTAGAAATGTCTGGAGCAGAATCGCCTCCTGAGGATGAGTCTCTGTCCACCGACCCTGCTAACTGGCCTTCAGTTCTGACTGAGAGAATTCGGACACAACTGGTTTCCAGGGGACCAAGTCAAGTACCATCTGACTTTGTATTCCCTAGAAACGACAGTGACGGAAGAAGTTTCCACCATCAATACTTCAGGAAGTCATTGGTTAGTGGGGAAAATATAACCAGAAGTTGGTTGGTCTATTCCTTAAAAAACAACAGCCTTTCTGTTTCTGTTGTACATTATTTTCCAAGAGGAAAATAAATTTAACAAGTTTGGGACTCTCGGACTGGAAGCATGCAAGCTCATTGCTCACATCACATGACAACAGTTCAGAACACCTAAATTCTATGAAAATCTGGAAAGAACTGGCAGTGAGGATGAGAAAGGGGGAGACCATTGACAAGCAGGAGATGGCACTTCTGGAGACTGAGAAGTTGAGATGGAGAGCGGTGCTGACACGTCTCACTGCTATTGTGCATTCTCTGGCAGTTAGGAATTTGGCACTAAGGGGACATACAGAAAAATTGTTCTCACCATCAAATGGCAATTTTCTGAAAGAAGTTGAACTGATGGCACAATTTGATCCTATAATGCAAGAGCACATTAACCGTGTCCAAAAAGGGACCTCCAGTCACACCAGCTACCTCGGCCACCACATACAAAACGAACTCATTGATTTGTCGAGCAGCAAGACCATTTCAGCAATGGTGAGCGACATCAAACAATCAAAGTTTTTTTCAATAATTCTAGATTGCACTCCAGATATCAGCCACACTGAACAGTTGTCAGTTGTGATTCGGGTTGTGTCACTGGAGGGGAAGCCCCATATAAAGGAACATTTCATGGGGTTTTTGGAGGCAGAGGAGTCCACTGGTCAACATTTGGCATCTCTGATTCTGAAGAGACTGGAGGAGCTAAAAGTTCCTTTCATGGACTGTAGAGGACAATCATACGACAACGGGGCCAACATGAGGGGAAAAAACAAGGGTGTTCAATCCAGGCTCCTAGAAATTAATCCCAGAGCTCTGTTTGTTCCATGTGGGGCTCATTCTCTGAATTTGCTTGTGGCCGATGCTGCTAAGGGATCTATTGATGCCACAAGTTACTTTGGCATCTTGCAGAAGCTTTACAACTTGTTTTCAGCCTCCACACAACGATGGGCCATTTTGAAAAAACATGTGAACATCACATTGAAGATGTGGTCTGATACAAGGTGGGAAAGCAAGATCAAGAGTGTGGAACCCCTGAGATATCAGGCAGCTGCAGTGAGAGATGCACTGATCGACGTGAGGGACCACACCAAAGACTCTGTAATAAAGGTCGAGGCTCAATCTCTGTCAGAGGAGGTTGGGTCATACCGCTTCGCCATTTGTTCAGTGGTGTGGCATGACCTGTTGTGCCAAATTCAGCATGTGAGCAAGCAGATGCAGTCTCCTAGCATGCACGTTGATGTTGCAGTAAATCTCCTAAAAAAAACAGAGAGAGGTCTCCGCAATTACAGGGCAACAGGTTTTGTGGCTGCACAAATGGCAGCCACAGATATCTGTGAACAAATGAATGTGGAGGCTGTGTTAAAACAAAAACGGCTGAGGTCCACAAAGCGGCACTTCTCCTATGAAGCATCTGATGAGCCCTTGATTGATGCTTTGAAGAAGCTGGAGGTGACATTTTTCAATGCAGTGGTTGATGCTGAAACATCAGCCATTCAGGAAAGATTTTCCACGTTGGAAATTGTGGGAGAGAAGTTTGGAGTGCTGACACATTTCCAAAATCTCACATTTGAGGAGCTGACAGAACAATGTGTGAACCTTAGTACTACACTACACTTTAAGGGACAATCTGACTTGGATGGCAGAGAGCTTGCACAGGAGCTGAAGAACTTGCCTGACTTGCCATCAAAGACCATATCCTTGCTTGAACTGCTGACATTTATCCATGAAAGGGAGCTCTCTGAAATATATCCAAATTTGTGGACTGCTCTCAGAATTGGTCTTACTCTTCCAGTCACTGTTGCTGAAGCAGAGAGGAGCTTTTCAAAGCTGAAGCTCATCAAATCCTACCTGAGGTCAACTATGTCACAGGAACGCCTTACCGGTCTGGCCATCATCAGTATAAATCATACAATTGCTGAGCAGATTTCATATGATGATTTAATTCATGACTTTGCATCAAGGAAGGTAAGAAGAGTCAGGCTTTAGATGGCAGTTGTGCTGTGGTGCAATTTATTTTGTTTCTTGTTCAAAGTGTAGCATAATAATTACCCTCTCTTAAGTGTCTTATTCTATTTATGTGATAGAGCATTTGTACAATTTAGAAATTTGATTCTCTAGTTTATTTATGGCAGTTGTGCAATTTAATTTGTATTTTTCCTGTTCATAGTATCATAATTACATTCTCTTAAGTGAGTTATTCTATTTACGTGATGAAGGATTTGTAAAATTCAGAAATTTGAGTCTTTGTTTTGGTTCTGAAGTTCCAACAATTAGTCCAATAAAAAGTTATTTTGTGAAAGAGTTATGTCTGTCCTTTATTTTGGGGGATTCGAATGTGTGTGTTGGCGAACAGGGGGGGGGGCGCTGAAGGTGAGGTTCGCCCAGGGCGTCATGTAAGCTAGGACCGCCACTGGTCCTAGTACATGACGTAGATGGTGTGGAATTACCCATTGCTTATGCCAGTCAACTTCTCTCTGCACCTCAACGGAATTATTCCACTACGGACCGAGAGGCCCTAGCGGTATACTGGGCTTTGAAAAAATTCCGAAATATCGTCTATGGCTACGATGTAACCATCAAGACTGACCATAAGCCACTCACGTACCTCTTCAAGGACAAGTTACTTGAAGGACGGTTGAGTAGATGGGCTCTGTTGATTCAGGACTTTGCGGCAAAAATCGTATACAAACCGGGAAAACTTCAAGTTATTCCAGACGGATTGTCGAGACTCAAGCCCGACGCCCAAGTGAATAAAATAGGAGTTCTTCCTGTATTCGACTACGAGTGCCTGCGATACTCCCAACAACAGAACCAACACACCCAAAACCTTCGGCCGCGCCTGGAACAAAAGGAACCATCGTAGGTAAAAGAACAGTACAACCTCAAAGATGGGCTCGTACATTTTCGGAACGAAGATGGAAACGACCTCGTGGAGATACCAAAGGATCTCGTCGATATAGCCATTGGACTTTGTCACGACTCACCTTTGTATAGCCACATGGGGCCGGATCGCACCATCAAGAGTCTTTTGGAGCGGTGCCATTTTCCCGAAATGAACAGAAAGGTACATGAATACATCGCCGAATGTCCGTCGTGTTTAAAACATAAGGGCAACGTACCATCCACAGCTCCTATGCATAAATATCCAGTATGTCAAAGGCCCTGGCAAAGAACTGGAATGGATATACTGGGACCATTGCCCAAAACATCAAGGGGAAACCAGTACATCATTGTGTTTACGGACCACTTCTCGCGTTACAGCGAAGTAGCTGCCATTCCAGACCAGACCTCGGAAACTGTGGCCAGAGCCCTAGTGGAACGCGTCATCCAGAATCATACTACTCCTTCCATCCTAATTTCGGATAACGCTCTTAGTTTCACGTCCAAACTGTTCGAATCACTCTGTAACATGTGTAAAATTAAAAACACACACATTGTGGCATACCATCCGCAGGCAAATGGCTTAGTGGAAAGGCACAATCGAAAGATCTTAGAGGCCCTTCACCACGTTGTCGATGCATCCTTCCGTACATGGGATGATTCCCTTCCCATGGACACCCCTCATTTCGTCCTATATCACTACGACAAGCGTCTACCTTTTGATTTGCCCGACCAAATCGATCCGGCAGTTCTAACATCTTCCGAGATGGCAGAAGCAAATCAGCAACTAGCTGAACGATCTTTCAAGATTTTTTACATAATTCGCTATGCCCTAGACCAACGAAACCAACAGATGGAGCAAGAGCAACATAGGCGTCATCCCCGTCAACGGACTATAATCGTCGGTATGCGATGTTATCTGAAGAGCGTGAAACCGCCAAGTGCTCATCGCAAATTATACCCAAAATGGGATGGCCCATATAGGATTATGAAAAACCTCGGAAAAAATCGTTATGAAATCCTCGACCTCCGGGATCATTCCAAACTAAAGATCATTCACGCTGACAATTTGAGGATAGCTGCCGAACAACACCTTCCCAAAAAACAGCTGCCAAGCGTTCGAGCCGCCGATCCTTCAAAAGGTCAAAGTATTAACAAATCAAGCAGGGATAAAAAAACTGAAGTGGTCACCGCGGGAACCACTACCCATGACGAAGATTGGTACCTCGCAATACCACCAGTACTCGAGCCAATCTCTGAACAAGAGCAGGCCTCAGAACCAAGAGTCCCATCGGACCCAGACCCTGGAGAAACTCCTTCGAGAGGATCACTCAGTGGAACCTCACCATCTCCTCTGTCACCACCTTCACCAATTGATGATCGACGCACGGACCCTACATACCGCCCGCAAATGCATCAACCACGTGAACTAGAACCCTCACATAAGAAACGAACCCGCTCAGAATCCGAGCTTAACGGTCGAGCCCCATTGCCACCAAAACGAGGCCGACCCCTTCGCCCACAAACACAAGTATCCACACGGCCATCCCCAGCTCCGTATAATCTAAGGCGTAGAAATGAATAAAATTGTCCCCCTTATAATTTTCCAAATTATTTACTCTTGTAGCCCTAACATTAAAATTTCTACCGGAGTTGTTATAGAAAAGCTCGCAGAAGGTAAATTTTTGAAAGGACACGCGGACCTTCTTATCGATTTGCAACCCCCTGCTAGAATCAAGATCAATCTCCTTCAGATACAAACCCAATTAAAAACGTTTGAAAGTAAAGTCCAGGATTCTTTCTAGGGAAAAGATCAGATTAGTCGCGTTCTGTTAGAAAATACCTTCGAAAATATTCGAACTACAGCACGCGCCCTATCAGAAATATTAGCCTTACCATAGATACAAACTGGAACTCAAAACTCGGAAAACTTTACTCAAAGAAATAAAAGGGGACTGATAGATATAGGAGGGAAACTGTGCAAAGGTTTATTCGGATTAGCAACCGAAGAAGATATTAAAAGAATTGAACTCAAATTGAATCTCTTCGCGCGAAATCGACAATATAATGGACCGTTGCAGGAAAAGATCCCCCGGAGGAAAATACCTCCCCGAGGAAAAAATCCCTCTAGGAAAAAATCCCCCTGGAAAATATCCCCCGAGGAATAAATCCCCCATTAGTCATGAAACATATAAAAAATTATCTAGAAATGACATAGGTTAGGTTAGGTTAGGTTAAGTTAGGTTAGGTTTGGGCTTTTATAAGGTGCATTCAAAAGGAGCAAGCTATACAACAAGTTTATGCTACTCAAGCTATGGCTGGTCATCCTTCTCATACGCAAAGAAAAAAATACAAGAGTGCAGTAGCTTGTATTAAAAGTATCGTAGATGATGTTGATAACCGATCCATTATAGATTATCTGAAAGGAATCGCCTTCAATCTAAAATTTTAAACACGGCATTTTTTCACATACATAATTATCTATTCGTTTTTAATTGTGTTTCTTAATAAAGAATAAATTTTATTTAGCATTATCTATATCCTTATTTCTCATGACTAATGGGGGATTTATTCCTCGGGGGATATTTTTCTAGGGGGATTTTTTCCTAGGGGGATTTTTTCCTTGGGGGTGGGGGGGATCTTTTCCTGCAGGCATAATGGACACATGTTAGAACAAACTATTAGGTCACTACAAGAAAACAATCGCTTCCTCCACCCCCTTTCGGACAGATTCACATGCCTTGAATCCATGTTAGCTCAATACAAAGACCACAAAAGATATCTAGAATTAATAGAGATAATTAACCTACAAGTAACCCAATCGATAAGTATTTACAACAAATAATTACGATTCATTCCAAGGTTTTGCGTGCAACCCAGCTAGCCCATGGAAAAATCACTCTTTCCACCCTAGTACCATGGGAAACACTTCAGTCCTTGATTCACACCGCCCAGACACAATTAAAATTATCACCCATATTCCACTCAACCACACTAATTACCCCCAATTTCTAGAATACACCTGGACTGTACATGGACCACGCCCCTACACATACCTCATAATTACACTATTTTTCGATGTACTTACTTATGACGTATATAAATTTCATCCTTTCCCAACACCCTACCAAAACAACTCTAATGTCTATCGGTTGTATTTACCCACCGTACCACCTTACCTTTTCCTCACCAAAGATCTATCAGCTTATTCTATGATGTCAGATAGCGACGTCCGGCATTGCCGATTCCCGCAACCAAATAAACAACTCGTCTGCCCTCCACTCAAACCAGTTATTCTTCCAACTACTAGGTCTTGCTTTATCGATTTAATTCGTGACCGGCATGCCCCCGTATGTTCATTTAAAAAATTTCATTCCCCTAAAACCATCCAACTACGAACTGGACCAGACATCTGGGTTTCTTTCGCGAACAGCACTGCCGCTACTCTCGAGTGTCCGTCGAATTATGCCCTCATCACAATCCCTATGGTTATTCGGCTACCAATTGGTTGCTCCTTGCGTTCAAAAACCCTCCAAATATACAACCCGTACAAGGTTACCCTTAATAACTCATACCCCTTCCCGTCGCAAATTAAATTTAAACCCGTCATAGAGATCTTAAATCTCTCCCTAAAACCTGTAACCATCCCACCCGAGCTACATGCCCCTGAATGGAATTATCAATTGAGCCGGTTTAAAATTTCGGATGATAACCAAAATAACCTCTTACAAATACTACAACCTGTAACAATTTTCTCAACATCTGCCGTTAGTATCATTATTGTATGTGCTATTATCCTCGGTATATTTGTGGTGAAAAGATCATTCTGGGAACAAAGAAAAACAAGAGACACCGAACAACATGAAACTATTTATGCACGACCAAGAGTGCACTCAGACCACGTAAACTAGACTTAACCACCCGACTTATGTTGTGTATATAAATCTGTATTATAAAACCCATAGTTATGTTATAATGTTATAATGTTTCAGACCAACAAAGACCCTAAGATCCACTCATGGCTGGTCTACCTAACTGTGTTCGTAATCGTGTATTGTGTATGTCCTCAGTGGTGGTGGAGGGGACCTACAATTTTACGTGGGTTCCGAACCACAAGAACATAAGAAATTTATGTACCAACTGCTTGTACATTCGCAACGTACAACTAAATAATTATCAATTAAAAACTAATTAATTATCGATTTAAAACTAAAGATAGAATCTCTGGATCCAGAGGATCAAGTCATAATAGACTACTATCAACAAATATGTTACACTCTATATCTATTTATAACGGACATGCAAACATATTAGATCCAAAGAATCCAGTTAATTTCATTACGGTATCCATCAATACTAGTACCTTGCCAACGAAAAATAAGTCACGGTCCATATCGATTGCGGACCAAGTCAAAATTTACATCCATATACATTACAATATATACTTAGGAGGGAAGGTGTAGGTGTGGCTGTAAAGACTGTACAGTAATGTAGAAATGTGTGTGCACCCATTTTGGGTCTCCCATTTAAAGGTGTTTGTGGGGCAAGTGAAGATCATGAGTTTTTCAATACCTCACAGTACTATGGGGGGCACCGCTCGGCAGAGGAATCTCTTTAAATGGGGTGTGTAAGGACAGAGAGTATCCCCTAACCCAAGATGCTGCCTCCCTATATCCCACAACACTTGTTTTGAGCTGTGGGATCTATCACCACAAAGTCTTAATTTTACTACCTTAAACTATACCCAATCTATCAACATATGCGTCTAATCGATTTTTAAACATGTTTATAGACGTGCTACTAATTACTTCTACCGGCAAACTATTCCACCTATTTACTATTCTATGCGTAAAAAAGTTTTTCGCAACTGTTGTCTCGAACCTTCTACTTGTCAACTTACACCCGTTATTTCTAGTCCTATTATATTGAGATATTCGAAAAAGCTATCTCTATCTACGTTATCGAACCCATTCATAATTTTGAAAACCTGGATTAGATCACCCCTTAGCCTCCTAGTCTCGAGTGTTGTCAATTTTAACTCTTTAAGCCTATCCTCGTACGACTTTGACCTAAGCGACGGAATCATCTTAGTTGCTCGTCTTTGAACTCTTTCGATTTTGTCTATATCTTTGCGCATATGCGGATTCCAAAATTGGACCGCGTACTCCAAATGGGGTCTAACTAATGATTTATAAAGTGGAACTATAATATCGCGCGATTTGTACTCAAAATTTCGAGCTATAAAACCTAACACTGTTCGCCTTATTGACCGCTGCTGTACTTTGTTTCGCTACTTTTAAATCACCAGTGACTATAACTCCTAAATCTTTTTCCTGCTCTACGCTTGTTAAATCTTTCCCTGACATACTATACGCAAAATTACCGTTACGCGAACCTATATGCAAAATTTTGCACTTATCAACGTTAAATCTCATTTGCCATGTGACTGACCAATCAACGATTTTATTCAGATCTTCCTGGATTTTACTTCTATCTTCGTCATTAATTGCCCTACCACCCAGTTTCGTGTCATCCGCAAACTTTGAAACTGTACTGACTAGGCCGACATCTAAATCGTTAATATATATAAGAAAAAGCAAGGGGCCCAATACAGAACCCTGAGGAACGCCACTCGCTACATTAGCCCAACACGACTCCGCTCCATCAACGACCACCTTCTGTTTCCTACCTCGCAACCACTCTTCTAGCCAATTTATTACTACACCCCTGATTCCATGACCCTTAGTTTTTTTCAATGAGTCTTTTGTGCGGCACAGTGTCAAACGCTTTTTGAAAATCTAAATAGACTACATCAACCGCCCGATGTCTATCGTAAACGTCAACCACGCTTTGGAAAAATTCTAAAAGATTAGTTAAGCAAGATTTGTTTCGCCTAAATCCGTGCTGCGTATTTCTAACTAGCTTATGGAATTCTAAGTGTTCGACTATACGATCCCTAATTATTGATTCAAGTAGCTTACCTACAACAGACGTTAAACTGATTGGCCTATAATTTCCCGCCGCACCTTTATCGCCTTTCTTAAAGATAGGTGTTACGTTTGCTAACTTGAAATTATCTGGTACGCACCCCTCAGAAATAGACGCATTAAAAATCTTTGTTAGCGGCACAACAATGCTATCTTTTAATTCTTTTAGTTGTATGGGATATATGGAATCCGGCCCCGGTGATTTACGCGTTTTCATTTTATCAATATAGCGCATTACTTCCCCTTCATTAACCACGATATTATCCAAAATATTACCATTATCAAAAGGTATTATGATGTCTATGACCGTAGGGATATTCGTTACATCTTCTATTGTAAAAATTGACGTAAAAAATTCGTTTAGCAAGGTAGCCATTTCCTTTTTTTCAGAAACTAGATCTCCGTTTACATTTTTCAAAGGCCCCAAGACGCTTTTTACTGGATTTCTATTATTGACGTATTGAAAGAATCGCTTGGGGTTTTCTTTACCGTCACGAGCTATGGAGATTTCAAATTCGCGCTTGGACTTTTTTATTACACTTTTCGCTTCACGCCTTAGAGATATGTAGTTGTTTCGTAACCACAAATTGTCTTTATCGCACTTATGTACCCTATAAGCCCTATCTCTACTCTTTATAATGTCTCCTACTCTAGAAGTAAACCACAAGGGCTTATTGTTTACTTTCGCACGCTTAATTTTGTACGGTACACATTCCTCATTTTAGTCCTAAATACTGTTTCGAACGATTCCCACATTATTTTTGCGTTGGAATTCCCCATTATGTTTTCCCAATTGACGTGTGACAATTTATTTCGAAATTTACTAAAGTCTGCGTGCTGGAAGTTAGGAATTTTAGTCGAGTTAGCTGGTTTCGAGTGACTTACTGAGAGGACAAACTCTACCATATTGTGATCGCTATTGCTTAACGGTTCTATTACTTGAAGATCAGTAATTAGCCTATCATCCGTAGTTATTACTAAATCTAAAATACTGTCCAACCTCGCAGGTTCCCCAACCTTTTGAATAAGAAAGCTATCCTCGAGAAAATTAACTAAACGATTACCTTCCCCGTCTCCCTGCATTGTATCGTAATTTACGTTGGCGCAATTAAAGTCACCCATAACTAAAGCCTGCTCACTACCTATTATTCTCTTTAGTTCACGATATAACGCTTCGTCCGTATCAGCTGTTTGATTAGGGGGCCTATATATAACCGCAACAACAAGTTTGAAATCGTTCAATTTAAGTTCTGCTATAGTCGAATCGATTGGTTCTGGAATTGTATGCTTTACTTCTATAACGTTCGCAATATTATCTTTGATATACAACATAACACCGCCTCCTCGCCTACCTATTCTGTTTTTAACAAAAAGTCCATAACCTTTAATTTGATACTCCCCTACAAAGTCACGTGTTTCAGTGCTAAGCCACGACTCACTTATCGCAATTACATCATAGTCTTTACAAGCAATTAAAGAAAAAAATTCGTTTATTTCATTTCGTAGGCTACGATCATTTAGGGATAGAACCTTCAAATTGTTTGTAACTGCGACACCTTCGCGAGCGCAGGAGAAATTTGTAGAATTTACGCTGGGACCGTTCGAGTTACGGCAGCCTGAAAAGAAGAGACAGTATTATGAAATAGTCTTCCTAAACGCGCAGCTCCAACGTCATTAAGATGAAGTCCATCTTCGAGGAACAAGTCCCTCCTGCCGTAGAAACTGTTCCAAAAATTTGCAAAATGCACTCCTTCCTGTTGGCAAAGAGACTTTAGGTTATTGTTAATATAGGTCGCCTTGCTGTAGAAATCGCTTCGGTGGATAATTCGAGGAAGTATACCTGTTAAAACAATCTTATTAGTTTTCTCCTTTAGTCGCTCTAGTATGTCTCTGTACCTAGCCAGCAGTTCTTCCGATCTAGAATTTAAAACGTTATTAGTACCGACATGAATAACATACGTTGTGTCCTCGGCGGTACCGTCTGTAAAATGGTCAACACTATTAGTTATATCCAGTGGTGGGCACCGTTAACCAAAAAGTTATCTTCGATAACGATAATCCGTTAACCCCAATTTTTAACTCCGATAACGATAATCCGATAATTTTACTGCAAAGTTAACGGAAGTTAACGATAATTATTTCTTTACTAACATTTAAAAAAATCAAGGAAAAAAGCTTTAAAACCCATAGAAAATGTTTATTTATGCAAAATCCAACAATAAATAGGTATTTAACTGTATTTTTATCAAGTTTTGCAACTTTTTTGCTTAACTTTTTTTTTATTTTTAATAAAAAATGTACTGATTACATGTTTTGAAACCCTTGTAACCACTAACCATTAACTAAATTTTAATTTACCAGAGAATTATTATGGTGGGAACTGAAAGGTAAAATTAAATTTTAGGCACATTTATTAAAGACTATGACACAATGTGCTGGTTGCCCTTCAGAAAGACCAACTTCTCAAAGTTAGGCCCAACTGCCAGTCTTGACCTCTTGGGCCTCCCCAACCTCCCCTTGCGAAATCTGGAAGCAGACTGAAGTTATGGCGGTTTGAATTCATTCGCGGAACGGTGATCTTCCGTGAATGACTCCTCTCAGTTAACGTGTTAACGGACTTTAACAGACTAAATATCGAGTTATCGGAAGTTAACTGGTCCGATAACGATAAATGGAAATTAACTTCCGTTAATAGTCCGTTAAAAAAGTTAACTTCGTTAATTAACTGTTATCGGATTAACGCTTTAGTGCCCAACACTGGTTATATCCTCCACCCTTGCACCAGGGTAGCAGTAACGGCGCCTACGACGAGGGTTTCTCCCACAGAATTCCTCGAGCTGCCCTCGAACAATGGAATCGCCAACGAGTCGTATTTCCGGTTCATCAGCATCTTCGAAACCTAAAACAGAAAACTTATTGCTTGTTATTACTGGTAGACAAGTCTTAGGTTTTCTAAATGGGGCTCCATTACACACTCGAACGAAGGGTTGGGAACTAGGGGAAGAGAGAGGGCTATTAATACTATTTATATTATTAGTAGAAACTGAGGCAGGAGGGGTCGTAACTGGAGTCTCAAGGGAATCCAATTTTGCCGTCAGAAGCATCACGCTTTCTTGAAGCCTCATCCTGGCCTCCCTCTCACGTTCTAATTCGTTCCTCAGGACTTCCATGCTTGAGCACCACCTGCAAACTAACTGTTCATTATTATTAGCCATTGTAAACGCGTAAGCGGCAAATTTCCCTTCACAGCGACTGCAAGTACTTGACGGGGGTGCCATGCTTTTAATTAGTTAAAAAACAAAAAAACACAAAACAAGCCTTTGGAAATTAATAAATTACAACGTAGGTCTACCGCGTGCTTATTGTGCCGTCACCTGCGAAAACCCGCAAAATTGTTCTTAAAACGCAGAAACAGGTTCTTGTAACACAATTTTATGCTAAATGAATATATAATTAAGCTACCGACGAAAGATATATTAAAGAAAAAGTATTAAATGAAACTTATCTGTCCGCTGTTTACCGACTTAATCCCTTTTTTCCCACGGTAGGTGACCTTTTTGGAGGTCAGGTAGTGTGTGAAGGAAAAATGAACCTTAAGAAACCACGTTTCTGATAGATTTGAAAAACAACAAAGGCAAACCAAGGGAATTTCAACCTTGTGAAACCTCGTGTAGTAATAGATTCGGGAACAAACAAGGCAATAGCCTTGGTTTAGTCAAGTAATATAGTAATGAATAAATTCAATAAAAGAAATATATTCGTTAATGAATGATTAGTAACACGAAGTAATTTAGTTAAGTTGTTACATTATTATATTAATATCATTCTAGAGGGAAGAGCCCTGTAAAAATGAACCATAAATAATTCCCATATTCCTATACTATCTTATTCTTCATGTAATTCTTGTATTCATTTATATAGTTCTTGTATCCATTTTAAAATTCATGTGTTATATGGTTCATGTATTTATATAATCCTGTATATTCGTATATATTTAACTTTATATAATACCTATAATCATATGTATGTACGTGTGTGTATTCATTTTTACATAAGGACCAAAATCGCCCAACTCGAGTTTGGCTAAAATTTTTGATTTGTTTTCTACTTTGCCAAATAATTGGTGACCTGTTCTTTTTAAAATCTCATAATCATTTTTTTAGATTTCGCTTAATAAGGAATCCTGCTTAAGCTTTGCAATGTTCATATTTTGTATACATTCTCTTTTCGTTATAAAAGATAAAATCATGTCTTGCCTAAGCATTTAATTGTACATCTTAAACTTTTAAATTTTACTCATATGCATATTTTAGTGTAAAGGTGCATAGTTCAATTTCCACTTTTAGTTAACTTGTCAGATCATGATAACATCAGATCAGAAAATCCGCGGTTTAAGATAAAAATATGGCTTCATCTTCAAATATCTTGTTTATTCGTTTAAACCTCACCACAGCTAAAAGATTTACTTTATTTTCAAATATTGTGCAAAAATAATGCAGCCTTTCCAACATTTAATAACAATGATGTTAGCAGTTTTGGGGTATATAAACCCCAGTAAAATTCTTCCCTAGGCATTAAGAAATAGATTCAAAGGCTGAGCACTACCTGTACCTTTTTGCAGTAAAATCCAGTAAGAAATTGTCTTTATCTTCTCCTTCGTGCCTTGTTCTCTTCAGGAACTTAGTCAAATTCCACGATACGCTATAAGAAGAATCCGGGAATCTTCAGAGAATTTTAGTAAGTCTACCAGAATAGAGAATTTTAGTAAGTCTACCAGAATTCTCCGAGCCACTATAGAATAAGGTAGGTTGATTTTTCGCATTTTTTTAGATATCGACTTTTGACTAGTCGAGATAGTCAGGGCTTAATATGATAATAACTGACAAAAAATTTCAGATCCCTAGCTTTAACCGTTTTTTGAGGAAACCGTTTCAAAAATCTTCAAAAAATCGTACCGAAAAATACGCATTTTCGCAATTTTCGGCCAAAAAAAACATGCTATTTTCATAAAAAAATCCTGAAAAAAGTTACAATTTTATTGAAAAAAAGTAAAAAAACATGTACAGAGTCAAATAGACGCATTTAGATCCCAAGATGATCATAATTTTCACTGTAAGAGCCCTTAGAAGCAAAGGAAGGCCTCATCTGGCGGCTTAGGGCTTTGGCCAGAATGTGTTTGTGCCTTGATTCGAGTCCATAAACAGTATGGGAAGCTTCAGATGTCAGCGTCACGGCCCTTTCAACACTGAGAATGTGGAGGCAGATCAGGCAGCTCCAGCTTGGTGCCATTCAGCAATGCTTCTTGAAGCTCCTGGTCAGAAAAGTCTTCTGTGAGAGCAGTTTCACAGATGCCACTTTGAGAAAGGTTGATTAGTTCTGACCAGTGGGTAGCTTCAATGTTGATGGCTGTGATCTTCTTCAGCCTCTTCTTGGCTGGCTTCCCACCTCTGAAAGAATAATAATTAATTTATTTTTTATTCCAGTTTAAGATTTAATCCCTATTAGTCTCAGAATTGCTGATTTAAATTAAACTTAAATTAAAAAAAAACAAAAAAAACCCGAGTTCTATAAATCCCCATAATCGAATTTTTTTTCAGAAAGAAGGTAAGATTATTTCCATTATCAGAGGGGAAGGGGGGAATTGGGATAAGAAAATGTGAAAAAAATTCGATTATGGGGATTTATAGAACTCGGGCCTTTTTTTTTATTAAATAAATCCCCATAATCAAATTTTTTTTCACATTTTTTTAAATTAATAAATGCTTACCTGATGGACAGAATTTTCTTGAGAGCAGCTTCTCTCACTTCCAAGTCATCAGATATTTTTCAATTACAAGCATTGACAGGTAGCTTACAGGTGCAAGCAGAAATGTCAAAAAGTTTATCCGGCTTTTCCTCCAGATTCTGCTCCTGGACTGGAGAAAGAGATTTCCTGTTTATCTCTTTTTGCTTTCTTGAAGCACACTTTATCCACCAATTTCACTACATAATATTCCTCATACAGGGGCAGCCGCGGCTTCACTGCCTGCCAGATTTCAATCACATCCTTTGCTATCATTTTAGTAATATCATAGTCTTTCAAGTCCGGGTGGCTGTTTTGGAGGAAATAACTGTACTGAATAACTTGGCGAAGGGTAGGAGGCTCTGTTTTATCCAAAGGGGAAGGCTGGCCACTGAAATTTTTGGCACTATCACTTCGAATTAACACTGCAGACTTCTGTTTTTTACTCATTTTTATGAAATATCTGAAAATAAACACAATTAAATGAATGCATCATAAAATAACTTAATTTAATACACATTTTATAGGTAAATATCATTAAAAAATACAAAATAATACACTAATAAACATCTATAATACATTTACAATAAGTTTCAAGCATCGTTTTGTTAAAAAAGCCGAATTTTAATTGATTATTTTGATGAAATAAGGTCCGATATTTTGTTTGTTTACATTGCGCGAATGCCGCGCGCGCGATTTTACGCGTAAAATTCGGCAATTTTACAACTTAAAAATAATTAACAATCCTCAAAAAATACAATCATTTTCACAAATATAAGTTGGTGCAACATTTTTTATACATTAATACCTTTCTATCTAGACTAGTCTAAGATCACAGTTCCAAAATCAACCTACCCTACATAGAAGATTCAGGGCCGGCGCTAGGAAGTGCGGGGCCTAATTAGAAAATTGTTAGCGCCTAGCGGGGCCCTCTACCCGTTGTCGTTTCAAAATTGGAGTGACAAGAAATTTCGCTAGAGCACCTCTTTGTTTTTCATTTTCAGCTGCCTTAGCCTTGGCCAGTGCTCGTTTCTGATTGCCGCACAAATACTTTCGCCCTTTGTCTCTATCTCTGCTTGTCATGATGACGATGATGTAAGGGCTTTTTCAATTACTTTTCTTTTTAAAAAGCTAAATGGCGACGATAAACTGAAATTACAAAACAAAAAACAAAATCATTCACAATAAAGACTCCCTGGCACTGAAAAATAATAAAGATGTGCATGTATGCATCTAATGATTAAAGCAAAAGATTACATGATTTTTAAAAGCCTGGGAGTAAGAAGAAAAGCGCAGGGGGCAAAAGAACAAGCTCTAGTAAATAGAAATGTAAATGCTCTCTATGATAATGAGGCAAAAACTAGTTAATTTAATATGTAGGATCTACTTACCACCACGTTTCTCTGTTACATGCAGGCTTAAGACACTTCAAGTTTGCAGTTTGGACATATAAACAATTTGGACATATTTAACAAACAACACAACTTTACATTCCAAGCTTTATGTTATATAATCTCATTAACAGCGCTCTTTCTGTGTTGAGGGTTTGATTATCGTCCACAAATTACCTTTTTTTTTTTAAAAAAGCTAAACGGCGACGATAAACTGAAATTACAAAAATAAACAAACGATTAGCAATAAAACATTGAAACATAGATATACGAGGACGGACTGAATAGTTTCACTGCTCATGCCTTCACAGTAACAAGAAACTTCGTGCACACTGGACACTCATTAATTCATCATAGCGTCCCCCACTCGAGCGCGTGCGCGGGGTCCCCTCGGGGCGCGGGGCCCAATTTGAACAAATCGGTCTAATCGGCCCTGTAGAAGAACTCGGAGAATAATATAGAAGAAACTACCACAAATAACACATCCGTTGCTGCCACCTAAGTAGAACCCCTGTCGACTTCGAACCAACCCAGGCCATAGGGCAGTGGTTCCCAACCTGGGGTCCCCGGACCCCTGGGGGTCCGTGAGCTTTCAATATTTCGAGAGGTTCCAATAGAAATCGTACATTTACCCATGATAAGGGCGCTTAGGCTAAAATTTCGTTTCCTTGCTCTTGGCTGGAATTATTACTACTTTATTTAATAGGCTGTATTTTAATTGCATACTCTCTTATATGTCCTTTATTTGATAGTGAAAAATGAGAAAACGAGTTAATTATTAGTTAATAAAAACAGTTTGTTTGGTAGATGGAATCTTTCAAAAACATGGGGTCTGGGAAAAAAATAAAAATAAAAGGGGTCCTTTGTGGTGAAAAGGTTGGGAACCACTGCCATAGGGCATAGATGGAGGGGTTAACACTTGCATACTGGCTTCTTGTTTTCACTTTTGGCATTTTGGTGACTGTGTACAGTGGGGTTGTTCACTTTGTTGAAGGTCTTAATGTCTATTTCCTGTTTTTGTTTTGTCTCTTTTGGTGCCCATTTTGCTTGCAGTTTCTCTCTCTCTAGGGTCTCATCCTGAGGGTTTCTCACTTTGTCAGTAAGCTCTGCATCGACAACGATAATTTCCTCCTCCTCTAACTCTCCTGCCAGTTGTACTTCAAGCTCTTCAAATTGCCTATCATAGTCATCGCAAATTTGACAAGCACATGTAAAGCATGAGAATTTTCTTTTTGAATTTTGAAGGATGAGGAAGAAGTAAATAGGTAGTTCACTACAACTGTACTGTATCCATAGTCTGCATTCATCACATCTTAATGCATGTAGGTTGCTATGAAAAAACTATATAGGGCTATGGGTTGATTGCCTGTGCCCTCATCCGCTGAAAATTTCCAGCAGATTTCAGTGGAGGGTTACCGACAAAAGCCCTATGCTTTTTCGTTAGAGAGTTATGAATATGTAGGTGTTTAAAGGACCTTTTTATATTTAAGTGATTACGGTAATTCTAGCGTCGGGATTTGCGCGACGTACAGTATACTAGAATGAAAATAATTTGCCTCACCTTATTTTTGTTGGGTCTTTGTTTGCTTCGATGTAGGGCGTTACGATCATCTTCGGTGTAGGGCCGCCACGATCGAGTTTCGCGACGAATTTACTTAAGGTAATTAATATAGGCAGTCACTATATAAACCCCTGAAGGAATAGGCCTATCCTTTTAGTCATTAGGTTTTATTATAAGGAATTCACTCAGAACTAGAGGGGGGACAAAGACATCCTCCCAGTTTAAAGCTTCGCTGTAACATAAACAGCCCTGAGAGCCGTTCCTTGGTTCTGGTGTATTATTTGCCGAACTAGCAATTTTTGTTTGTCTACTCCTTTGGTAGACTAAACAATAAATTGGGTTTTCTTGTTGCTATGTGGGCTGATTCATACATACAGGTTCTTTGTACGTATGGCAATTCAATTATTTCATTCCCAATAGGCTATGTCGCCAATCCCGAGGCAATTTTGTATAGATATTTAATTCAATTAATTAATAATTTATATTTAATTATGAAATAAATGTACCACATATGATACCATGTTGTGAGTGCGTATAGTTTTTCCATATACTGGGGGGGGCCGGAGAAAAATTTGTATGTTATAGATCAAAATTTTTTGACAAACTGTGTAAACATGTAAAATGGATCAAAAGAATGAAGTAGAAATTTAGGAAGAGAGAGGTTACTCAAGACCTATTCAAATATGAAAGTTCAAGAGGCCAACTTCTCAAGTTTAGTTAAAGTTATGTCAATCAGTTTGACTCCCTTTAGGTATAGGAAATTTATGGGATTAAAGTAAAGTTATTAAGCATTTTAACTTTGCTCAGTTTGTGTAAGTTTTATAAGTCACCAGTCTTAATTTTTTCTTGTAAAAGTTTTCTGGCTTTCAAAGCAGTCTTTCTTTGAGGCCTGTCTGGTTTAGTCTGAGTTACATCAGGCACATTGAGAGATTCCTCCCCAATAGTATCCTGATCCATCCTTTGGGGTAATGGTTCTAATTTAGCCCCACACTCCAAAGGATATAGTAATGTGATATCTCTGGTGGTCACCAGTTGCTGTTTTCAGTTTTACAACCCTGGTAACTTCGTCTTCACCAGTTTTGAGTTCCAAGACTTTTCCCATTGACCAATGTTGTCTTGGTGTCTTGTCATGTATCAACACAATGTCCCCAATTTTGACTGAATCATTCCAACTTTGTTTTGTTAATTGTTTATGTCTTTCTCTAAGACTTGTTAAGTATTCTTCTCTCCATTTTGTTATAAATTGAGTCTTGATTTGTGTCAAATGTTGGTATTTTGTGTTGAGTTCTTTGTGTCCTATTTCCCAATCTGGATCCTCTGTACTGTTATGTTCAGATTCTGGTAACATGTTTACTGTTTCTCCCTTAATTAGGTGGTTTGGTGTGAGAGGTTCTGGCTCATTAATACCATCTCCCACATAAGTTAATGGTCTGTTGTTGACAACATTTTCAATTTCTGACAGAATAGTCATGAGTTCAAAAAGTTGTAGATGTTTTGTCCCAATAGTCTTTTTAAGGCAGTTCTTTACAGTTTGTATGTTTCTTTCCCAAATTGAACCATACCATGGTGTATTAACAGGAATGTACTTCCAGGTTATGTTGTGTTTGGTTAAATGAGTTTGTACTGTTTCACTGTCACAAATCTGATGAATAATTCTTTCACCAGATTTGAAGTATGTGGCATTGTCTGACCATATAGTTTTGGGTACAGAATTGTGTGCACAAAATCGTCTGAAAGCAGCAATAAAAGCTTCTGCTGTCAGATCTTCTACTATGTCTAGACATATGGCACGTGTGGCAGCACAGGTGAAGAGTACAATGTACACTTTGTATTCCTTTGAATCCATTTTGTCTCCAAAACTCACATTTACCGCTCCAGTGTAGTCAATACCCGTGGTTTCAAATGGCCGAGTAAATGTTACTCGTTCCACAGGTAGGTCTGGAGGGCTTGGGGTCTTAAAGGGTCGTGAATGGATACGTTTACAAGGAATGCATGTGTTTAAAATTTTCTTTGTTTCAGTTCTACCCTTTGGTAGCCAGTAAGTTTTTCTCAGCTCTGTCAGGGTTTGTGGGACTCCCATGTGGTGTATTTTGTTGTGGGTATCCCTGATGATGAGTTTTGTGAAGTGATTTCTCCTTGGAAGAAGAATTGGGTGCTTAGAGTTGTAAGTCAAAGTTGACTTGTTAAGCCTTCCTTTACACCTTATCAGACCCTCTGTATCCAGGTACAGATTTAGATCCATGACAAGTGAAGGAATACCTTTGTTTAATGTGCTACTGGACCTAAGATACTTCAACTCCTTGTCAAATTCTGAAGCTTGTATCTGTTTGAGCCAGTATTTTGTTGCAGTTTCTGTTAAGTTAGAAAAGGCTTTCTGAGGACAGTGTTTGAGAAGGTAGCTATTGACAAACTTGCAGCAATAGACTGTAATTCTCAAGAGTTTGTTTAGGTCTGAATAAAGGTGATAGTCAAATATAGGTTTGTCCTCAGTGATCTTTTCAGTTGTTGTAGAGTTGAGTGTGAGGTTAACTACTTTGGCTGGCCAAAGATCCTCACATGTTAGCCATTCGGGCCCTTCATACCAGATTTTATTTGTTTTCAACAGCTTGTAAGAGAGCCCTCTTGTCAAAAAGTCTGCAGGATTCTCTTTGTTTTTATGTACCTAAATTTGATACCAAGGTTTGTGTTTGCAGTTTTGATTTCTGTTAGTCTGTTTTTCACAAATATGTTTTTGCAAGAAGTTGTATCTGTGTTGGTCACCCATGTTAGACAAATTTGACTGTCTGTCCTTAAGTAAATGTTTGTTATGTCAACTTCTTTATACACTTGTGAAAGAAAGTTTGCTGTTTTAACTCCCAATGAGACAGCTAATAATTCAAGTTGTGGTACAGTTTTCTTTTGGTTTAAGGGTGCCACTTTTGCCTTTGAATAAACCAAGTTACTTTCATTTTCACTTGTTAAATAGGCACAACACCCATAAGCTTGTGTGCTGGCATCTGTAAAAATGTGTAGTGTTTGCGATTTCAATCTGTAGCCAGCACATCTTGGTACGTAGATGTCTTGAACTTTGTTCAAGTCTGTGGCTAATTTTTTCCAATGAAGTTGGTCTTCCACTGAAAGTGGTTCATCCCAATCAATTTTCTTTTTCCATAAGTCTTGCAAAAGGGTTTTGGATCTTATGGTTGCTGGTAAATATAATCCAATGGGGTCGAAAATTTTGGATGATTCTGAAAGCACTTGTCTTTTTGTATCGGCATTTGGATTTAAGTTATAACTCTTTGTGCAAAGAGTGTCATCGTGTTCGGAATTCTGTTTTAAAAACCAAAGCATTCCAAGTGTTTTCGTGTAATTGTTTGGTTCAATGTTCCCATTGTTGTCTTTTGTTATTTGTTCATTTAATTTAGGAGAATTAGAAAGAGTTTGTACTGTATTCAAACCTCCTACCACTTCAGACTAGTCAATACCCGTAGTTTTAGTGGAGTAAATTTACTCCTCCACAGGTAGATCTGGAGGGCTTGGGGCTTTGAATCCTGTACTGTTTTTGTGTTGTTTGGCCTATGGCCAAGGGAGGCCACAAGACCCTTTTTGTTTGGTCTCTGGCCAAAGGAGGCCACAAGACCCTTGTTGTTTGGTCTCTGGCCAAGGGAGGCCACAAGACCAATGTTGTTTGGTCTCTGGCCAAGGGAGGCCACAAGACCCTTGTTGTTTGGTCTCTGGCCAAGGGAGGCCTCAAGACCCTTGATGAATATGTTGGGCTATGGCCAAGGAGACCATCAGCCCTTGATGAATATGTTGGGCTATGGCCAAGAGACCATCAGCCCTTGATGAATATGTTGGGCTATGGCCAAGGTAGGCCATCAGCCCTTTGATGAATTTGTTGGGCTATGGCCAAGGTAGGCCAAGGCCCTTTGATGATTTGTTGGGCTATGGCCAAGGGTAGGCCATCAGCCCTTTGATGAATTTGTTGGGCTATGGCCAAGGTAGGCCAAGCCCTTTGATGATTTGTTGGGCTATGGCCAAGGGTAGGCCATCAGCCCTTTGATGAATTTGTTGGGCTATGGCCAAGGGTAGGCCATCAGCCCTTTGATGAATTTGTTGGGCTATGGCCAAGGTAGGCCATCAGCCCTTTGATGAATTTGTTGGGCTATGGCCAAGGTAGGCCATCAGCCCTTTGATGAATTTGTTGGGCTATGGCCAAGGTAGGCCAAGCCCTTTGATGATTTGTTGGGCTATGGCCAAGGGTAGGCCATCAGCCCTTTGATGAATTTGTTGGGCTATGGCCAAGGGTAGGCCATCAGCCCTTTGATGAATTTGTTGGGCTATGGCCAAGGTAGGCCATCAGCCCTTTGATGAATTTGTTGGGCTATGGCCAAGGGTAGGCCATCAGCCCTTTGATGAATTTGTTGGGCTATGGCCAAGGTAGGCCAAGCCCTTTGATGAATTTGTTGGGCTATGGCCAAGGGTAGGCCATCAGCCCTTTGATGAATTTGTTGGGCTATGGCCAAGGTAGGCCATCAGCCCTTTGATGAATTTGTTGGGCTATGGCCAAGGTAGGCCATCAGCCCTTTGATGAATTTGTTGGGCTATGGCCAAGGTAGGCCAAGCCCTTTGATGAATTTGTTGGGCTATGGCCAAGGGTAGGCCATCAGCCCTTTGATGAATTTGTTGGGCTATGGCCAAGGTAGGCCATCAGCCCTTTGATGAATTTGTTGGGCTATGGCCAAGGGTAGGCCATCAGCCCTTTGATGAATTTGTTGGGCTATGGCCAAGGTAGGCCAAGCCCTTTGATGAATTTGTTGGGCTATGGCCAAGGTAGGCCATCAGCCCTTTGATGAATTTGTTGGGCTATGGCCAAGGGTAGGCCATCAGCCCTTTGATGAATTTGTTGGGCTATGGCCAAGGGTAGGCCATCAGCCCTTTGATGAATTTGTTGGGCTATGGCCAAGGTAGGCCATCCCTTTGATGAATTTGTTGGGCTATGGCCAAGGGTAGGCCAAGGCCCTTTGATGAATTTGTTGGGCTATGGCCAAGGGTAGGCCATCAGCCCTTTGATGAATTTGTTGGGCTATGGCCAAGGGTAGGCCATCAACCCTTTGATGAATTTGTTGGGCTATGGCCAAGGTAGGCCATCAGCCCTTTGGAGTAGAGTAGTTTGTTTGTACGTGTCACTGTCTAACCATATAATTTTTGGCACAAAATTATGTGCACAGAATCAGAGCGCAGCAATAAAAGCTTTTACTCTCCGATCCTTGGTTATGTTTAGACAAGTTGTTGTGTTTGAGACACATGAAAGAGTAATGTGTGTGGTGTGTGTATCATTCCTCCGAATCCAGTTGGTCTTCAAAACTTGGATTCACCACTCCAATGAAGTTAATACCCGTAGTTATGAATGAGTAAATGTTGTGTATACTACAGGTAGGTCTGGAAGGTTTTGGGGTTTTGAAGGAATCCAATCTGTTTGCAAGGAATGTATGTGTCTGTTGATGAAATCTGTTGTGATTCTTCCTTTAAAAGAAGAATTGGATGTTTGGAGTCGTATGTATATATTTATATACTGTACCGTACATATGTGTGTAAATGTGTATTTTGTTATAGGGTTTTATTTTTGGGTTTTGGGTTTGGTTAATCAATTTGGCTGAGTAAAGATCCTCAAACGTTGCATTTGAGACCCTTATATCAAGCCTTGTCTGTTTTATGCCTATATGTCAAATTGGAATAGGTTGGGCCTATATTGGTCAAATAGGAATTGGAATAGGTTGGGCCTATATGTCAAATAGGACTTGGAATAGGTTGGGCCTATATGTCAAATAGGACTTAGAATAGGTTGGGCCTATATGTCAAATAGGACTTCGAATAGGTAATAGGTTGGGCCTATATGTCAAATAGGACTTGGTATGCCTATATGTCAAATAGGACTTGGTATAGGGTTACGAATAGGTGTTAGGTGGGTGTAGGTTTGAATTTGTGCAATTGCTTTAGGTCTTTGTGATGTTACAGTTCGAGTCGAATTTTGTGATGTTACAGTTCGAGTCGAATTTTGTGATGTTACAGTTCGAGTCGAATTTTGTGATGTTAATGAGTAAGTTAAATTGCTGAAATAAATTTTATAACCTACACCACAGGTTCAATTATAAATTTAGTGTTTTTAGTTAGGATAGGCCTTGAGTGTAAAGAGTAAGGCCTACTTTAAGAGGTAGGCCTATTATGTAAGGTAAAGTTAGGTGGGCCTACTAAATAGGCCTATTTGTTGGGCCTACCAAGTAGGCTTATGTTTGGGCCTATTATTTTATAGGACCTCAAATGAGTTAAGCCTGTTAAATTAACAAGGCTTAGTTTTGAGTTTGAAGAGTAGGACCTATTAAATAGGTTTAATGTTGTGGGCCTATTATTTTTAGGACCTAAAATAAGTTATGCCTGTTAAATGAACAAGCCTTTGTTTTCGGTTAGTGTAAAGGTAAAGGGATCGGTTCCCAGTTAAATAGGCCACTATATGAAAAAACTATAGTGGGGTTATGGTTGAAATTAGGGTTAGGCCTACTGAGTTAAGCCTAGCCACTACGTGTGTCAGTGTAAATTTTAGAGGGGTTAGTTCCCCTTCACAGGGCCACCATTTGAAAAAACTATATAGGGCTATGGGTTGATTGCCTGTGCCCTCATCCGCTGAAAATTTCCAGCAGATTTCAGTGGAGGGTTACTGACAAAAGCCCTATGCTTTTTCGTTAGAGAGTTATGAATATGTAGGTGTTTAAAGGACCTTTTTATATTTAAGTGATTACGGTAATTCTAGCGTCGGGATTTGCGCGACGTACAGTATACTAGAATGAAAATAATTTGCCTCACCTTATTTTTGTTGGGTCTTTGTTTGCTTCGATGTAGGGCGTTACGATCATCTTCGGTGTAGGGCCGCCACGATCGAGTTTCGCGACGAATTTACTTAAGGTAATTAATATAGGCAGTCACTATATAAACCCCTGAAGGAATAGGCCTATCCTTTTATCGTCATTAGGTTTTATTATTATAAGGAATTCACTCAGAACTAGAGGGGGGACAAAGACATCCTCCCAGTTTAAAGCTTCGCTGTAACATAAACAGCCCTGAGAGCCATTCCTTGGTTCTGGTGTATTATTTGCCGAACTAGCATTATTTTTGTTTGGTCTACTCCTTTGGTAGACTAAACAATAAATTGGGTTTTCTTGTTGCTATGTGAGGCTGATTCATACATACAGGTTCTTTGTATGTATGGCAATTCAATTATTTCATTCCCAATAGGCTATGTCGCCAATCCCGAGGCAATTTTGTATAGATATTTAATTCAATTAATTAATAATTTATATTTAATTATGAAATAAATGTACCACATATACCATGTTGTGAGTGCGTATAGTTTTTCCATAGTTGCAGTCCAATGCACATTTTATAATGGATTTCTGTTTTCTTCCTGTGCCATGTTAACTTGCATACTGGTTTTAAAGTGTGGAGAATAGTCACCATTGAGTCCATTTTTTGTAGATATTGAAATATTGCTTGCAAAAATTTGTTTATTATTTATTTATTAAGTTTACAGTATTATTATTTGCAAATTTTTTGTTAGTAAATGTTATTAAATGTGGTAAATAGTTAATTTAAAAACTTTGGACACTTTCATGAATGAGGTAGTTTGTAGATTGTAAATAGTATATATTCTTAGGTTAATTTATGTAGGCTACTTTAGTAGCTTTTGTTATAAACTTTGTAAATACAGTATATCTAAGTTAAAAAAATATTTACTATCCCATCTCGTAATTTTTAATTCTGAATACGGAAAAAGCAAATTAGGAGCTAATTTCAAATGAATTTAGATAGGTTATGCAATGATGAAATTAAATTCCTCTGTACCATTCTGCAAGGTAATTTCTCAAGAATGATTTTTTGTAAGTTATGTGAAAATTTTCACAAATAAAGGTTTCTATTATTATTTTTTGTTTATTATAAATTATAGCTGCTAAATTCAATTAGCTATAGAATATTCACATTGATTGTTAAATACATTTCCTTACTTTTGAAAGTAATATTTTCATAATTTTAAAAAGTCTATATTTTCTATTTTCTTCTAGAATTTAAGAGATGCACCACAGTGTAATCATTCTATTAATTTTATATTGTAGCTAATGAGAGAAGTCATTTATATTTTGATTCATCTAACAGGGCATGATACCACACCATCCTCAGTTTTCCTATAATTTGGTATATGGCATTCTTTAAGCCAACAAACTCAAAATATAGTTATAGCTTCAGTTGGAGTTATGGTTCAAAATTTAGGACAAGTAGAGGTCAGAGATCACATGGAAGTCCATGCCATAACTTTTGAACCATGCAACATACCTTTGGTTTGCTTCCACCCAAATTGGTCATTCTGATGAAGGTCAAGCTTTTCAAACTCACTCACTCATTCATGAGAGCCTAAATTTTTCTTAAAATTAACTAATGAGCTACTTTTGGCTAATGTTTACTTGAGCTAAGAATAATTCTGCACTGTTTTGTGTGAAGTAGATGGAGAAGAAAAAAACCAAAATCAAGGACCAAAGTTTTCAAGATACCTGGACCCTCAGCATTTGAAAGATTGGAGGTCATAGATGGGGGAAAAGATGGATTGAGTACTCAAGAGATCACTTATAAAATAAACTTAGGTTTATTTAAGAATATATTTGTGTTGAATTAGGCAAAATTGTGATTATATTATCTGTATCTTTGTAACTTTAAGATTGTATCATGATTTGTATTCACCATTTTTCTTTTCTGTTATTTCTATTATTATTTCTATTATCATTTTATATTATTTCAAAGATTATTTAAATTTTCATTTGTAATGACAAAGTTAACCAAATGCAACATTATTTTATTTTTCACAAATTCTATTTATATTTGGCATTTTCCTCTGTAAAAATAGAAGTGAATCTCAGACTTTTGCCTGAAAAACTGTCGTGCTTCCCAATGGCATATTCAGATAAGAATACTGTACTGTAATTAAACTACAAAAATTAAATGTTACTCCCAACATTGTGTAAACCAGTATGGATGTAATGTATATGTTATGTAATGTGTTCTTTCTGAATTATTATTATTATTATTATTCCTCATGTCTATATATATCTTTAGCATATATTTTTAATGAAGTATTAAATTTCTTAAGGCTCATTTTAAATTTGAGTCTAAAACTTGCATAGTTGAGACAGCAGTGATGTTGCTTATTGTATATCATTTTAACAGTGAAAATTATTAGATCTCACCCTAGACCACATTTCCCAAACTTATAGGGCATGAGGGTGGTTGTGGTGTCTCTAAATGAAAGAGTCACAAGCAGATCACTATCCACCTGTACACAAGAATTAGGGTGGTAGGGATGCCAAATTGGAGTGAGCAATTGAATTTATAGTTGTTTTGTTAATATTGCATCGCATAATACAAATTTTGAATATCCCATGGCTTCATCAGTTAGGGGTTTGAACCCCAGTGCTTCCTAGAGCTGGGTGTTATCTTTTCTGTATCTTACATCATAACAAAGTGGTGGGCTGGCCACCCCCACTTAATTCACTGAGGTTAAGGTAGCCCTGGTTTGGACCCCTAACCCCAACTTTACATAAGAACATAAGAAATTTTTATAGTGGGCACACTAGGGGCCACTTTGGCCCATCGAGGTGGCTCCACTACCGTATGTAAAAACTGCTTGTACTTTGGCAACAACCAATTTTTACAAAACTAATTAATTATCAATTTAAAACTAAAGATAGAATCTCTGGATCCAGAGGATCAAAGTCATAATAGGCTACTATCCACAAATATCTTACACACATATCTATTTATAACTGACATGCAAATATATCAGATTCAAAGAATCCAGTCAATTTCATTACAGTACCCATCAATACCAGTACCTTGCCAACCAAAAATAAGTCACGGTCTATATCAATTGCGGACCAAGTCACAATTTACAACCATATACTGTACATTACAATATATATACTTAGGAGGAAAAGTGTAGGTGTGGCTGTACAGTAATGTAGAAATGTGTGTGCACCCATTTTGGGTCTCCCATTTAAAGGTGTTTGTAGGGTAAGTGAAGATCATGAGTTTTTCAATACCTCACAGTACTGTGGGGGGCACCACTCGGCAGAGGAATCTCTTTAAATGGGGTGTGTAAGGACAGAGAGTATCCCCTAACCCAAGATGCTGCCTCCCTATATTCCACAACACTTGTGTTGAGCTGTGGGATCTATCACCTAAATTATGAAATAAACTAGTACCAGTCATGCAATAAAAATGAGCTTAAACACTATCACCAAATGTCCCTTGCAGACATCAAACTATCCAACCTTCTTTTGAAAGAATCAAGTGTATCTGAAGTCACCACTTCTTCTGTCAGACTGTTCCAAAACTTAATTACTCTGTTTGTAAAACTATGTTTTCTTAAATTTGTTCTACATCTTGGCTTAAATAATTTCATACTATGACCTCTAGTCTGGTTATTGTGATCTTTAATGAAAAGAGACTCAAAATCTATCTTATCCAACCCTTTTATCATTTTATATACCTCTATCATATCACCCCTCAACCTCCTCCTTTTTAATGAGAACATGTTTAAATATGCCAGTCTTTCCCTATATGTCAGTTGTCTTAGAGATGGGATCATTCTTGTTACTCGTTTCTGTACTTTTTCCAGTTTTTCAATATCTTGTATCAAATAGGGACTATTAAATTGAATACAGTATTTGAGGAGGGGTCTCTCATGAAATGTATAGTTGCTTTATAATATTGGGTGATTTGTATTCAATGTGTGTGTGTGCATGAGATTGAGTCTAGCATTTGCTTTATTTATAGGGATATGGGACATTGGATGTTACCTTACTTTACATAATAGGAATTTTTAATATATATTTTGTAGTAGGGCCTACCAAAGCTGGGCACTTGCGGTTTTTTTTGCGGTACTGCGGTACTACTGCACTACCAAACCGGTACCGCATAACGCAGTACCGCAAAGGATCGCTGAAAGTACAGCAGTACCGCTACTGCATTTTTTGCGGTACTGCGTTATGCGGTAGTACCGCAGTACCGCAGTACCGCAAAAAAACCCGCAAGTGCCCAGCTTTGGGGCCTACTACTATGAAAAGCACAAGGTATGGTTAGGGGGTCATAGTATGATTGCTTCTTTCAGAGAGAGTATTATGAAAAACTTTGGGAAACACTGCCATAGGCTCTGAGCCCTGAAACATTAAAACAGTTTTAAAATAAATTTGTGAAAAATATAAATATGTATATTTTACATGCATATTTTATATTTCTTGGCTTGAATATATTGAATTCCCTTTTAAACTTGGCTTGTTTCATTTCTGTAGTTTCAGTGGTTAGCTATTAGGTAATTAGAAAAACAAGTTTTCAAGACAGCTTCCTAAATTATGGTACCCTTAGTTTCTAAGTTGCCTATCTACTTTATAAGGAAACCTTACTAAAGTAAGATCTAATTAATCACATTTATTGTTTTTTCTCTCTAGCATTGCTTGTTCAAAATGCCAGGTTACTTAATGTGATATATATATATATATATATATATATATATAGCATGTTAGTCTTTTAAAATCTCTAGTCTAATTAAGATGTTTGACATACTATTAGAAAGATTAAAAACTTCTCCCATTACTTGGCTGGTGATTTTAGCCTTGACACTTTGTTTTATCTATTTCCATAATGCTTATTCTTACTGGAGTACAAGGGGTGTTCCTGGCCCAGTTCCTATTTGGCCCATTGGGAACCTATTACCAAGAATAAGAGCTACAACGTCACTAGCAGAATATGATCAGAAAATGTATAAAGATTATGGTGGTCATAGATACTGTGGATACTATGAGTTTACTAAACCAGTGCTCATGATAGGAGACCCACAATTATTGAAACATGTCATGATTAAGGATTTTGATCATTTTACTGACAGGAGGTAAGTTAATTGTACAGTATTTAGTTTTCATGTAAGCCCTATTATAATGAAAGTATAAGATAACTGCCAGACCTTTTTCAATTTGAAATAGACAAACAACTTAGCCTAAAGTTGAAATGTACCATAGCTTAACTTAATTCTATTAGTATTATGCAGGGTTTCGGAGCCAGAGTCGGTGGAGCCAGTGAATTTTGCTTACCTGGAGCCGGAGCCAGAGCCGGAGCCAGAAACCTTGAAAATACGGCTCCATGGTCTGGCTCCGGGCGATATATTGCTACCTAAATTGTTATTTGTTAAATATAGGTTTAGTTGCAAATTATAATTCTTGTAATATATTACGAAAAATGGTACCATAGGATTCTTGGATTTTATGGAGGTGTGGGAGTTGCAGGAATAATCTGCAAATTTCCATTTTTTTAACCATTAAATATTTGGGAAGATTTGTCTTAACAACACTTAATTATATAGGTAAAAATTTTTTTATGCGGTGGAGACCTTAGGTAGGTAGGTACTAACTATTTATCTAAGTAGGTAACTACCTAGATACATACCTAGTAAGGTTGGTCCTTCTGACTTGGATTGAACTATTTTTATTTTTAGGTCAATTATCTTGTATTGCTAAATTTCTTTTTTTTCAGATTCTTTGTAATTTGTACTTGATTCTTTAATTATAATTATCAGTCTATGACCCTTCATAATGGATAGAGATTCAATAAAGAAGTCTGATATATTCAAGTATTTTACTGAAAGTTCAGATAAGAAACACTATGTTTGTATTTGTGAAGTTTCTGATGCTTCGGGAAATATTTCAACATGTGGAACTAAAATTACCAAGCCTCAAAGCAAAAAGCCTGATGTCTCCTCAAGAGCATATAATTTGAAAAGACACTTGAGTCGATTACATCCTGAAATATCAAAAATGATGAAAAAGAAGCAAATGCTTGAGCTTTCAAGACCCAGTACTTCTGCCAGTTCAAAAACTAAAGCAAACCAGCAAAACATTACTAAATTTTTGATGTCTCAAAAAGTCACTATCTCAATGACTACAGATAATTTTAAAAATAGCATAATTGAGTTAGTTGTTAAAGATTCTATGCCTCTATCTATGTTTGAAAAGCCAGCTATGCGCAGTCTACTAGAAGAAATGGCTCAGAAATTCAAGATTAGTTTAGATACAATATCTGTCATTTAGTGATAGAAAATCAAAAGAAGAAAAATTTGCTCTCAAAGAGCAATTAAAAGGGCGCTTCATATATTTAAAAGTTGATGGTTGCACACGAATATGGACACATTATTTTGCCATCAATGTCCGATTTATTGATGATGATAATAAAATCCTCACCCGCACTATAGCAGTAAAAGATACACATGCTCAGCAAACTAGTGACTACCTGCATGATCTAATTATGAGAACTCTGGAAGAGTACGGCATACCGAAAGAATTTGTGCTCTGCATTGTCAGTGATAATGCATCAAATATGATTAAAACTGTTGAGAAGTTGAATGATAATCAAGAGGCAACTTCAGAAGATGATATACAAACATTTGGTGAACATGATGATGATTCAACAGACACTCAGGAAGTGGCATCTTGTGTAGAAGAAATTGACAGTATTGTATCTGAAATTTCACACTTCTCCAGAATCAACCACATGCGTTGTGGTGCACATACCTTGCAACTTGCTATTTGCGATGGATTGAGAGATAAACATGCTACCTCTCTCATAGGTAAGTTGAGACAGGTTGTAGTAGCAGCAAGAAACCCAAAAGTGGAAGAAATAATTAAAAGACGTGCAGGCAAGGTTGCTATTTTAGATCAACCTACTCGATGGGGCAGCACTTATTTAATGATAGAGCGCTTATTAGAATTAAAACCTGTACTCTTGGACATGGCAAATTCAAATGTGAATCTTTCAGAAATAATGTGGGAACAAGCAAGAAGATTGGAAAGAGTACTGTACCAGCCATATATAGTAACAAAAAAATTCAAAGTGAAGATTTGACTCCCGGTCAATTTTTGAAAGAGTGGAAATCTTTGATGTATTTTCTTTCCAAGATAGAAGGCACCATAGCTGATGACATTAAAAGTTCCATGGAAAGGAGAGAAAATATTTTACTTGATAATGAAGTATTGCTTGCTGCTGTTTATATAGATCCTAGATATAGATGCTTATTAACATCTGAACAGGTAGTTAAAGCCAAGGATGCCCTATGCAATATAGCAATCAGAATGAAAAGTAACCTAGACCTTTCAAATAAAGTCTCTCTATTAAGAGAGGAATGTGGAACCGAGATTATTGCATCATCATCAAATTCATCATCTCCTTCCACCACTTCTGATGTCAGCGAGTTTGATTTTGAAAAAATTATTGATATTCAACATGGTAAGAAATCAAAATCCTCGTTTAGAAAGTGAACTAATAACACCTCTCAGTCCAATGTGTACCCTCAAATTGCAAGTTGAGGAATCTTTTCCTGAGATTGAAAAATTTGACCGTTCGTCAAAACTGTCTTTTGAACAAGTAATAGAAAGGTATCCTAAAGTTATAAGAGATGTTGCAAATCTTCTAGTAGCTATGCCTTCAACACAAGTCAGTGTTGAACGGCTATTTTCAGCACTGAAAATTTTAAAATCTAATTTAAGGGCACGTATGAAAGAAGATATTGTTGAGGCTATGTTATTTTTAAGAACAAATGTTTATAAGTAAACTTAGATAAATAATTTTAATTCATAATTTTTTTTATGGAAACAGATTTACAAGGAGAATATCTTGATTTTATGTTTAAAAATTAGTTTCCTACCTTAGCTACATTAGTAAAAATTTTGCAAAAGTTATTATTTTGCTTTCATTTTTTAATACAAGGAGTATTATGATTTATGATACTGTAAATGTATCATTGAATTTGCAAACTTTTTAATTTTTTAATATGTAGTTTGAACTTTAAAGATAGTCTGATTTAAGGTTACACTTAAAAAAAATATAATTGAGGCCATCTTGTTTTAAAAAAAAAAATTATAAATAAACTTAGTAATTTTCATTTTCAATTATTTTAAGGAAACAGATTTACAAGAAGAATATCTTGATTTTATGTTTAAAATTAGTTTGATTATACCTTAGCTAGAAAAAAAAAATTTGCATTAGTTTTCATTTGTTAATCCAGGGAGTATTTGATTTTATAAGCGTAGGGTAAATGATTTTGTAAATTTTCTTTTATAATATGTATTAGTAGTTTGAACTTTTGACTTTTAGTTGAATTGCTTTTGTTAATTAAATTACAAAACTTTTTGACTAAAAGAAAATCTCTTTTTAAGTAAATAATATAACCTATTAAAAATTTAAAAACTGAATTTTTTGAAATATTCAGCTCTTTTTCAAGCCAAGTTGGCTTTCATGAAGCTTTCAAGTTTCAACACTTAAAAAAGATGCATATATTATCTCAGAAAGTTTGATTGTTACTATTTTCCATACGAGAATTCTTAAGTTTGAACTTTGAACTAATTAGGAGGCAAGTTTCTCTAATTTATATAAGCTACCCCCCTCCCCGCGGGCGTTCTTTCTGGGGTGGATCGCCCGCGGGCTCCTGCCTCCATGTGGCGAGGGGGGTCAGCCGCGGCTGGGGTCCCTGCCGGGTCCCTGCCCGGTTGCGAAGTGGACTTTTAGCATACCCTGCTATCCTACAGCCCCCTCTTTCCTGTCTTCCCCTCTTTACCCTCTTCCTTGCCCCCTCTGTTTTTTCTGCTTTCTCTGTTCACTTCGCGCGCCCCGTGGGCTGCTGGGGCTGGTCGCTGGGGGTCTCGCTCCCATGGCCGGGGCCGGACTAAGTTGGCTGGTAGGGTGCCCAGGCCTGGGACCCTGGGGGGCCTTGGTCTTTGCTGCCGGCGGGGGAGAACTTTCGACGCTGCAAGGGCCCCTTTTGAAATGGGGGTACCTACATGGGACGAGGCACCCATCCCCCGCCGGCGTGCGCTTGGTCCCCTTGGGCCCCGGGTAATCGGTTCCCTGCGGCCCTGGGCGCGAAACAACAATACAAATTTTCTATGGAAACACAAATCTAATGGACCTCGTTGACGACCTGGCTTGTGCATCTGACCTCCCTCTGACTACCTCTTTGGACCGTGGGTCTGGTAAGGGCAGTCGGCAGCCCTCGCCCACCCCGTCTGCTC
Source organism: Bathynomus jamesi (assembly GCA_023014485.1). Lineage (NCBI taxonomy): Eukaryota > Metazoa > Arthropoda > Malacostraca > Isopoda > Cirolanidae > Bathynomus > Bathynomus jamesi. The sequence goes on along the minus strand of JAJOZX010000554.1, from coordinate 807,736 downwards.
TTCTTGCCGACACCTCCTCTCCCTCTCTTCCCCAGGCTCGTGGCGCCGCTGCCCGACCCCCGCCAGTAGCGGATAGACCTGCAGTGGACCCCCCGACCCCTGGATCCCCCCATATTCCACGTCCCGATAGGGACCCACCTGCTTTTTCGCCCTCAGGTGGGAGGCCCGCGGCCCCGGTCGCCTCCCACTCCGGTCGGGCCTCATCGCCCTCGGCCCCCTCCCTTGGGGGACGTGGGACCCGACGTCGCCGTCCGCCTTTCTCGTCTTCTCGCCCCCTCGAAGTTCCGGTGGTGTTTGGCCAGACGGCTTCACTCGGCTTTAGGACAATGGACAAGTTCCTCGTCCTCCGCCCCTCCTCCTCCAAGCCCCTCCCCACTAACCACGAACGCCTCTTTCGAGCGATCCATGGGAAGACGGGGATGGCGCGTTTTGACCTTCGGCCTCAGAGGGATGGCTCCATTTTGATAAGGTCGCGTTCCTCTGCCGAAACCTCCTCTCTGCTCGCTATCCCCGATGTCCTGGGCTGCGGGATCACGGTGACTCCCCACCCGCCTCAATCAGTGCCAGGGCGATCTACGCTGCTCGTCTTCTACCCATCCCGGTGGAGGACCTCCAGACTGACCTCGCCTCCCAGGGTGTGGTGAGAATATACCATTTTCCCGACAGATCGCGGTCCCCAGCCGTCCCTTCTCCTCGCCTTCTCCTCGCCTTCTCCTTACTTTTGACTCACTGGTGCCCCCCGTTTCGGTATTCTGGGGCTTTGGTGAGAGAAGAGCATGCGAATTCTCGGTTCGGCCATACGTGCCAGATCCTATGCGCTGTTTTCAGTGCAATAGGTTTGGCCACGTGAGCAGTTCCTGCCGTCAGCCGGCCCCGTTGTGTGTCCGCTGCGGCGGCCCTCCCCACCCCTTGCCCTGTACTGCTCCGCCTTCCTGCACCAACTGTCATGGACCGCACCCTGCTTCATCCCGCTCTTGCCTGTCCTTCCTCTTTGAGAGGGAGGTTCAGGCCCTCTGTTCATCAGAATTTCTCAGCGCTCGGGAGGCGCGGGACCGGTTGCGTGGCCGCGAGGCCCGCGTGGTACCTCGTACGCCGAGGCTCTCCGTCCCCGGCCGCCGCCGGCCCAGACCCCGTCCCTCACCGGCGGTTCCCGACGCGCCTCCACTCACCGTGTCCGCTACTCCCTGTCTATCCTCTGCCGCCCAGCGGACTCCCGCCGCGGCTCCCTGTACTACCAGCGCGTCCCCACGTGCTCCCTCCGCGAACGCCGATTCGCCGTCGGCAACCCCTGCCCCCCCCTTCTACGCCCTCTCCACCGGCTTTCGGCCACCCCCATTCCGGACCGTGACCCGCCGTCGCCCATGCGGGCCGCACGATGGAGGGAACGGGCCGCAAGCGCCGCGCCAATAGTGACCCCCGAAAGGTTCGAGGCCATAGGCCTCGCATCACCTTCCTCTCCCAGACACAAACGCCTCCTTCGCCCTACCATCCCGGTGTCCTCACCGTCCCCGCTGCGCAACCGTTATGGACGCTCCCCCTGGGGTCCCCGACGACCCTCGTGGTGGGGGCGGAGATACATCCCTCACCGGTTTCGGTCGATGGACCCACTGGAGGGGAACTCGCCCGCCTGGTCGGCGTGGGTGGGATGAGCACGCCCCCCGCGTGACCTACCCCACCTCTCTCCTTGACCTGCCTATGCATCCGGGTGAGGTATCCTTTTCCACTCCCCCTTGTAGTCCAGCCTCCCCTGCACCTCCGGTGAAGGGAGGGGCCTTCTGGATACCCCTCACATCCCCCTTCTCTGAATCGCTCTCCCCCGGGCGTCCTGGTGACTCCTCTTCAGGAGGATTTGCCGGCATCAGTTTCCACATCGCCCCCCGTCGGGGTGACCCTCGCCTTCGCCCACGTTCGGCGTCCCCCGTTGGGCCCCGGGGCTTTCCAATCCCCTTGTTAATCTCGGGCCGCCCGATCGCCCACCCACCCCATAACCATCCGTTTCGCAGACTTTCCTACCCCTCCATATACTTCGCTCCTGCAGTGGAACATCCGCGGGCTCCTGGTAGGCCTCGAGAGTCTCTCTTCTCTCCTGGCCTCCAGGTGTCCGGCGTGTTTCTGCCTTCAGGAGACGATACTGGGCTCCCGTTCCTCCCTCGAGTGTCCGGCTACTGCGGGCTCCCTTCCCCGCCTCTCGATGGGCGGGTAGGGGGGGCTCCGCGTCTTCGTGCACCGCTCCGTCCCTTTCCGCCCCCTCCCGCTCCGTACTGTCTTGCAAGCTGTGGCCGTGCGCCTTCTTTGTGGCGTCAGCTCACGGTCTGCTCTCTTTACCTCCCCCCTAACGTACGCCCTCCACCCGATTCTCCCGTGACCTAATTCTGCAGCTTCCCCGCCCTTTCCTGCTTCTCGGGGACTTCAACAGTCGGGACCCGGCCTGGGGGGCGTTTGCTCCACCTTTCTCTCCGGGACCCTTCTCTCCCTTATGGACGAGCTAGAGTTCACCTTTCTGAACGATGGCTCCCCAACCTGCCTCCACTCGGCCATGACAGTTTCACCTGTATTGATCTTTCCCTGGTTTCCCTCGATATCATGACGGAGTTCACCTGGGAGGTCCTGCCGGATTCTTCCGGCAGTGACCATTTCCCTGTGTGTCTTACCCCAACCCGTCTCCTCCCCCCCACCTCTGTCCGCCTGCGCTGGCTGTTCGCCGAGCGAAATGGCCTCATACACGAGGTGCACGGCGATCTCGCCGTCCATTCCTGCCTTTCCCTCCGTTAGTGAGGCCCTCGCCTTTCTCGAAAGCAAGATCCTCTCGGCTGCCACCAGTTGCATCCCCCGTACCTCAGGCTCCCCCAGGCCGCGCAGCGTCCCATGGTGGACCCCAGAGTGCTCCCGTGCCGTTCAGGAGCGGCGCCGTGCTGGCCGTCGCTTCTACCGGACCCGCCAGCCGGAGCATAAGATGGCGTTTCAGCGCCTGAAGGCAGTGGCCCGTCGGGTCTTGAAACTAGCCCAGCGTACCTCCTGGCGGAGTTACGTGTCCGGGATCTCCTCCTCGACCGCCCCCTCGACTGTTTGGCGCAAGGTACGTAGCTTTGAGGGGACCCGTGTCCCCCCTCGACCCCCGGTGCTTCGGGTCGGGGACGACGAGTTCGTGTCCGATCCGGAGGCCGTCGCGAACGCACTCGCGGCGCACTTCGCAGCCATCTCCAGTTCCGATTCCCCCCACTCCCGCCGCGACCCACGGGAATTTCCACCTCATAGGGATGACCCCTATAATCACCTCTTCCACATGACAGAGCTTCGGGAGGCCCTCCGCCCCCGGCCCCGATAATATCTCCCTATGACTTGTTACGGCACCTCCACCCCTCTGCTCTCAGCTTTCTACTGGACCTCTAGAACCGGATTTGGTTGGAGGGTTCATTTCCGGACCGATGGCGTGAGTCCATCGTCGTCCCATCCCGAAGCCCGATAAAGACCCCTCACTCCCGTCGAACTATCGCCCCATTTCCCTAACATGCTGTGCCTGCAAGGTGATGGAGGCGATGGTCGCCTCGCGGCTGTCCTTTACCTTGGAGGCGAGTGACCAGTACCCTGCTACCCAGGCTGGTTTTCGGCGCTTCCGGTCTACCACCGACCCCTCCTTCTCCTTAGCCATGACGTGCAGGAGGCTTTCTCCCGTCAATTTGTACTCGCCGTCTTTTTCGACCTCCAGAAGGCCTACGATACTACCCGGCGGAGCGCGGTCTTCGACTGCTTACGCTCCCTGGGTTTCGTAGGCTTTCTCCCTTCCTTTATTTATAACTTCTTGTCCGCCCGTTCTTTCCGCGTCCGCATCGGTTCTGCCCTCTCTGACCGCTTTCCGTTGGAGGAGGGTGTCCCTCAGGGTAGTGTCCTTAGCGTCTTGTGTTTCTCACTCGTGATGAACACAGTCGCTACGGTCCTGCCTACATCCGTTCGTAGCTCCCTCTATGCCGATGACCTGGCTATCTATTGCTCTGGCCGCCTCCCGTCTTTGGCTGAACGTCGGCTCCAGCTAGCCATCAACGCAGTGTTCGCTGGGCGTCCTCGGTTGGCTATGCTTTCTCACCCTCTAAGTCTTCCAGTATGCTTTTCCGTCCTCGGCGCCTCCGTCTGTCGCATACCTTCGCCCTTACCCTTGCCGGCACTCCTCTTCCCCTCGTCCCATCCGTTAGATTCCTGGTATGACCCTCGACGGATTTTTCGGTTGGGTTCCACACCTTAGGCGGTTGCGGCAAACATCTCGCCGCACCCTCTCCCTTTGGTCATCTGTCCACACGACCTGGGGGGCGGACAGGCGTACTCTGCTGCGCCTGTACACCTCCCTGGGCAATCCCGTGTCGACTACCGCTGTGTGGTCTACAGCTCCGCCTCCTCTCCGGCACTCCGTATGCTGGATCCTCTTCTCCACCGTGGCCTTCGCCTGGCGTCGGGTGCCTTCCGCTCGTCCCCTGTCGCTAGTCTTCAGGTGGACTGTGGACACCCCCCCCTGCCCCTTCGCCGGGGCCTTCTCATGGCGAAGTGTTACCTTCGCATCTGCCGCCTTCCGATGTCCCTACTCTTCTCCGCGATCTCCCAGGCGCTACCCCGGCCTGACACGTGGCATTTCGCTGCCTCTCTGGCCGAGATTTTCTCGTCCCTGGGGATCCCCCCACCCTCTATTCTGCCGTTCTCCTTCGATCTGTCGCCCCCCTGGCGGACCACCCCTATCTGCCATTGCCAGGCTCCGTGGCCTGCGTAAGGAGTCTCTTCCTGCCGTCCTCCGGTCTTCTTTTCTGGCCCATCTTCCCGTCCATTCGGACGACGTTCCCGTCTACACCGACGGCTCGCGCTCCCCTGCAGGTGTCGCGGCCGCCGTCTTCTCTCCGTCATTGTCACCTACCTCCGGGGTATCCCCCTGCCGGTTCAGGCCTCCATCTTTTCCGCGGAGCTCTTTGCCCTTCTGGAAGCCCTCCGTCTGGTATTGGGTTGTTCGCGGTCCTCCTGTACCATTTTTTCGGACTCGCTGAGCGCCCTTCAGGCGCTCGAGCGCTATGATTCCCCGGACCCCCTCGTTCGCCTTATTCAACAGGAGTACCATGTCCTGCACACCGTTCACCGGATCCAGGTCACCTTCTGCTGGGTTCCCGCCCATGTTGGTGTTTCCGGTAATGAGGCGGCGGACCGCATAGCCCGGTCCCCGCCTCGCTACCTCCCCTCCCCTGCCGCTCCCCTTCTCAGACTATGTGCAGGTCTTTCGTTCCTTTTACGACCGCATGTGGCAACAGTCCTGGGACGATGCCACTGGAAATAAACTCTGGTCCATCCGCCCCCGTCTGTCATATTGGGTGTCCTCTTTCCACCGTTCCAGACACAAAGAGGTCGTCCTTGCGCGGCTTCGCATCGGCCATACGCGCCTCACGCACGGCTATCTTATGTTCCGGCAGGAGGCTCCTCGTTGCTCCTCCTGCCAGTCGCCCCTCACCGTCTCTCACATCCTTGTGGAATGCCCCACCCTGTCGTCAGTACGTCGTCGCGCCTTCCCGTTCCTTTCTGATTTCCCCCTCCCCGAATGTTTATGCCTTATGCTCGCTGAGAGCCCTCTCTTCTCACTTGACCATCTTTTCCTCTTCCTCTCCCAATCTCGCATCCTATCTGAGCTTTAGGTGACTTCTCACCTGTAGTCCACTGTTCTCCCTTTTCTAGTGCCTTTTCTCCATCTCCGTTTCTCTTTCTCGCATTCCGCCTCGCCATGATATCCGCTACCATATAGCGGGAAGTGGCGGTAAACGCCCCAATACAAAAAAAAAATATAAAAAATATAAGCTACCATTGTTAATAAATATTTAATATCATTTAGTTTTCATCATTTTCCTTTAGTTATTTAAATAACTTCATTCTATCATTATATTTGCCTAATTTAAAATCATAAGAAATTTAAATTTTTAGTATTAAAGTGATTTAATAATAAAATATTTTTGTGCAATATTTTAAATTGGACAATTAGTTATATAAATCTAGATATTTATTTTATAATTAACAGAATTTACTATAAAAGAGCCGGAGCCAGAGCCGGAGCCAGACTGTAAGAAATTTCTGCTCTGGAGCCGGAGTCGGAGCCAGAAGTTTTTTTACCGGCTCTGAAACCCTGGTATTATGACACTGAATTGAATAATGTTTATTAATAATAAAATAAATACATTGGTTTTTTCAATTTACAATGACATAAATAATTGTGAAACTTGACTATTTATTCTATTTAATTTGGCCCTTAAGCTTTAGGCTGTACTGGGCTCTTATTAAAAATTAACAGCTAGTTATTATTAATTACTAATAAATAAATAAATAAGTATTATTATTAGTTAAAGTATGTATTAATCTTAAATTATCATTATTGATATGACAAATGCAAGGTCACCATTGAAGGCATTATACCAATACCATACAAAGAAATCAATATTATACATGAGAGATAAGAACTGAACGATCCCAAGAAATGTGTTTTTAATACTAGATTACACATGAGAAATTAATAAACAATAGTAATGGACATTAATCCTAGATTTTTGCTAGTATGCCATTATTAATCAGGATTTCAACTTAGTTTTAAACAAATTTACATTTACAATATTTTTTATATCAGCATTTAAGTCATTCCATAGTTTTAATCCAATGAAAATGGGTAGTTTTTGAGATAAAGGCAATCTAAATTGAGGTATAACATGCTTTGATATATTTCTGGTCTGATATGAGTGGATTTCTTGATGAGTTACAAAATATCTATTTACCCATTGTAAATTAATGATTTTGTTCTTACACTTGTAGATAAAAATGAAATGTGCCAGTTTGATTACATCATTGAACTTTAGTAGGTTTAGCTCTTTAAATAATGCATGAGAGTGATCAAGGAAATCAGCATCAGATAATAATCTTATTGCTCTTTTTTGGATGACAAAGATACCGTTTAATGCATTGTTAGCGGAGTTTCTCCAAACAAGGGGGCAGTACGTTATATAAGGAAGAACAAGAGTATGATAAAGAGTCGGTAAAACCTGTTTAGGGACTACATAATTTCTAAGTTTAAACATTATAGCAACACTCCTTGAAATCTTTTTCACAATATAATTTACATGATCACTCCATTGCAAATTTTTATCTAGCATTACACCAAGAAATTTTGTTACAGTACTCTCCTTTATAGCAATTTCATTAACATTAAGTTCATCATAATATACATTTCCTTTATTAGTAAAAATCATGAAATTTGTTTTACTGGTATTTAGTAAGAGTTTATTGGTGGTCAACCATTTCATTACACTGATGAATTCTGAATTAAATATATTCTTAATCTACATTTTAATTCTTATTCTACATTTTTGTAGACAACATAAGTAATTGTCTATGAATATTATTTAAAACATTATAGATGAATAATGCAGAAAAAGAAGTTCATGAAACTTCATTCAAGAGATTGTTTTTCAAAAGTCAGCCTATGGTGCAGAATTTTATAGCCAAGTCTCGTGGTTTGAAAATTTTTTGCTCACCATGTGAAAATAGCATAGTTCCTTTAATTGTAGTTAAACCTGTGTTACTTGTTTAAGTGCATTATATATGGTAATTTTAAATTTCAATAGAATACCAGTAAAGTAGCCCTACTCTGATAAAATGTTTGGTTGTGAAAAGGGTTCATGTAGAAACAAAACTTCTAAAAAGCATAAGAAAATACTATTATAATTGGTAATATTATGTTTTTCTTTGTATATTTCATTTTTTTAGGGGGTCAATAATAAATTTTCTAAAATAAAACTCAGTCATTACTGATTACTAATATTTTATGCTCTTTAGGGAATTTGTTTTCTAAGCAATATTTTTCTAAAACTATATGTTGTATTGTTGTTAACTTGTATGGGTATTGATAAAGATTAATTTTAAGTTTTCTACTTTCTAATGTTTAAGATTTTACTTGCCTTTCAGTTTTGTGACTTTCAATGAGCCTGTAATGGATCACATGCTTTTAGGTCTCAAAGGATCTGTGTGGAAGAGAGTTCGTTCAGTGATGACACCAACTTTCAGTTCAGGAAAAATAAAGCAAACTCTCTCCTTAGTAAAAGACTGTTCTGAAAACTTGGCAAAATACTTCCATAAAAAAATGAATGAAGGGTAAAGCTAGAATTCAGTTATGAACTCTTCAGTTCTGTTTGCTAAAAGACTGACTAATTTAAGCCTATGCCCATATGTCAGTTAGACTGATATTATTACAATAAATGAAGGGCTTTTAATATCGTAACTGTATGAATATATACGAGGTGCGATCCAAAAGGTCCCGGACTGTACTGACAAAAAAATGTAGGCTTACCTTAGGTTCTAATTACTGCTGTCCCCTTTGAAGTAGTCCCCTTGGGAGTTGATACAGCGGGCCCAGCGATTTTCCCACTGCTGAAAGCACTTCTGGAACTCCATTTTGGGGATGTTGTTCAGCACCTCGTGCGATTCCACCTGAATCTCCTCAATGTCGTCAAATTGTTGCCCCTTCAGATGGATCTTCATTTTGGGGAACAGGAAGAAATCACAGGGGGCTAGGTCGGGGGAGTAGGGGTAGGGTGGGGGACCACTGCCATGTTTTTTGCCAAAAACTGCTGCACAGACAGAGTGGTGTGGGCTGGCGCATTGTCGTGATGCAGCAGCCAGTTCTGTGCATGCTACTTGTCTGGACATTTCCTCCTCAACCCTCCCTCAAATGCCTCAGGGCCTCAATGTAAAAGTGCTGATTCACCATCGAACCTACAGGAATGAACTCCTCATGAACAGTTCCCTCCATGTCGAAGAAACAGATCAGCATGCTCTTGACATTGCTCTTGACCTGCCTCGCTTTCTTTGGTTGGTGAAGTTGGACTCTTCCACTGGGATGACTGCTGCTTGGTTTCTGGGTCATAGCCATAAACCCAGCTTTCATCACCAGTGATGACCTTGGAAAGGAAGTTTTGATTGTTTCTGATCTGTCCCTGGAGGTCCCTGCACACAGTGAGCCGGCATTGCCTCTGGTCCTGGGTCAGTAAGTGGGGCACGAATTTGGCAGCGATCCGCCTCATGTTGAGTTCCTCCATGAGAATGCATTGGCATGAACCAAACGATAGGCCAACGATGCTGCAGATGTCGTTAATCGTTCGCCGATGGTCCTCGTGGATGGCTTGACACACTTTTTCAACATTTTCGTCGGTTCTGCTAGTTGAGGGCTGACCAGAATGTTCGGAATCCTCAACTGATGTTTGAACCACAAGAACCACTCAAAGGTCTGGCTTCTGTCCATGGCGTCATCACCAAATGCTTGTTTAAGCATTTTGTGGGTCTCTGACACGCTTTTGCCGAGTTCGAAGCAAAACTTGATGCACATGTGCTGCTCCTTCAAGTCTGCCATTTCTCTTCTTGCAAAAATCACAAAACCACTAACACTAATGCACAAAAATGCTTGTGAAAAAAGACATGTGCATGTATCACTGTGTCACCCGGCACACTGCTTCACGATAAAGCTGTTTAGCACTATCTAGCAGCCCAAGTCCATACTATGGCCTGTTAGTGCTTCACGCTGCCAGTCCAGGAACTTTTGGATCGCACATTGTAAACCTAAATGAGCCTTTGCAAATTAATTTCAGGCATAATAACAGGCTTGGTTTATGATTGTTGTCTTGATTTCTGTTACTACAGGGTGTGTATAAAGTAGTGCAAGCGAAGCGACAAATCTATTTGAACTGGTTTAACCCTTTAACACTGGGTATGGATGTGATTGATAACCCAGTCTGTGTGGAAAAAAACAGAAAAAAAAGAATTCAAGAATAATTTTGTAGTGATTTTATGAGTAATTTTAAACCTCAAACAAAGGCCAAAAAGGTAAAGCATCCATGGATGTTGACCATTATTTGTGGAAAAACCTAAAACATCAATTGATGTTAACCAGCATTTAAGGGTTAAACTAGTTTCAACTTGTTTTTTAACTTTTAAAAACCTTACTATCAAATATACAGTTGCTATAAAGTACATGTAATAAATATTACTTGTCCATCTTCACTTGCATTAATATACATAATATATAGTACACTTGAACCCCATTAATTCACACTATTATTTTGCACTTCAGGTTAATTCGTACATTTCTTTCATTTCTTTGACCCTTCAAAATATCAGGAATTTCTAATTTATTGGTACCAATGTATGAATAATCTGATAGTTGTACAAATTGTACAGTACCCACACAGCCCATGGTGGTCTTCATGTTGTTACATGCAGTCTTTGTGTGTGTGTGGTGGGCTTACTGAGGTTGCCAATTATTATTTTTCTCCTACTAGGTAAGAATTTCTAAATGGAATATATTTTAGCAATCATGAGTGTGCTGGGAAAGTATCACATATTCTAAGATCATGCTAGAAAAGGGGTAAATTTTCTATAAAAAAAGATTTTATGCAAAACCACTGAAGATCTCAAAGAATGTGGTAAATAAGGCATGGAATTGTAGATCTGATCTCCTAGTCAAGGGGTAACATTGTACCACTTTCTTATGACAGTATAGTTACCACCACTACAATGTATTGTAAGACCAATATAGTTTAAAAACTTTGCAATTAATTTATACAGTACAGTTTAGTCAGAGGTGTACCAATACTTTTTTGCTGCTCGGGTGAAAATGCCGCCCCCCCCCCCTGGCAACAATTTTCAATTAAAAAATTCTTTACAAAAATACACTTCTAAACAAAACTTTTATTGGAAGAAAAACTTAATAAAGCAACTTCAATTTTAACAATACTACATAATGTACGTACATAATAATTACATAATTTTAACAATAACTATATAATGTATAATGCCTAGTTAAATTTTTTGGACTTTCATAACAGAAAATTCATGAATGATTTTTTCTATGTCCATTGTCTCTGCAACTTCGCGTTTCAATTGAAATAATCGCCAAATTGCTCAGTCTAGATTGACTTATAGTTGACCTGAGTAAGTTTTTATAAGTTTCAGTTTCGAGAAACTTCGTTCGCAACTTGCCATGATATGCATGTAGTTAGACAGATCGGAGGGCAATGTTATATGAGGCAAGATTCACTAATCCCATTTAACGATCCACTGAAGTAGTTTTAACATATCCAGTTCTTTGTATCATCGTCGACGCTTAATGCTTTCGAAACTGAGCAAATGTCTGCACAAACGCTTTATTTCTTCCAGTAGACTTCCTGGATTAATGTCATTGAGATGGAAGAAAAATTATTGACCTTGGTATTAATTTCTTCATCTTTGGACTGATTCAAAAGGTACGAAGGAGACAGAAATTCAAAGCGATCATTCATGTTTTTTAAGACAAAACTGTGCGTTTTTCAATTTCTGCTAATAACAATCCATGATTTCAAAGAATTCTCTGCCATACATCCTCTGCACTGGTCAATCCAGCATCACGAGCTTGCTCTCCAGGCATTCTTCTCCATCTCCTGACTCTGCGGTCTATACGATATCCATTTCATTACAGAACTCTTCGGGGCATCTGCAGCGTTTGATACTACTGCCTCTCGTTCATTAGTTAAAAACATGATAAAGAGTTCAATTTTAATGCACACTGGTCCAAAGCAAGTCCCTTTCTTTGAAAATATAGCTGAGCATCATTGATTTCTTTCAGTACTGGATCCCAGAAAAATAAGTACACAATGATGTGTATGACATGATGGAGGTCAACAGAGCTTCAGCATCGCCCTTTGGTCCAGATTTTCAGAGACCCCTTCACTCAGTTCTTCCAAAGCACTAAACAACGTGAGTCAAGTTCTTCTTAAGACTAGAAACAGCATCATACTTAGCACTCCACCGCGTATCAGAGACTCGCTTGACAGTGATTTTGGAATGTTTTTTAAGACTCCCAACGATGAGTAGAGGAAGAAAAGTAGATGAAAATTTGTTCAATGTTCCAAAGAATTTACAGCATTAGGACTCAGTCCCACGGCATGAACTCCAGCCAGTTTCAGCATGGTTATTGCAAGGAATGAAACAGCGTGTTTGCTAACATCAAGAATTCTGCGTTGAACTCAAAGATGAATACCTGCCATCGTAGCAGCATTGTCATACCCTTGACCATAACAATTCTGGATATCCAGCCCATCCTCACGGAGCTTAGTGACAATGAAATCAGTAACTGCCTCAGCAGTCTTCCCTCTAATTTAATAAATCAACGAAGGATTCCTTCACCTCTACATTACCATCTTTAATCGACACATAGCGAATTACCTGAGACATCGATCAATATGCGATATATCTATTGTACTATCGAAAATTATTGCAAAGTACTTTGCACTAGCACATATCAATTATACATTTTCGAACATTACAGCCGATTAGTGTGATGAACTCCTTTTGAATGTTAGGTGACAAATACGTAGTGGATATCTTGTCAGTCATTCATATTTTGTAAGATGTTCCCTAATTACTGGGTCATATTTGCCCATTAGTTTTATTAACTCCAAAAAGTTTCCAGAATTGCCAGCTAGCCCAGCTTCTTCATTTAAGTTCTCTTGGTGCCCTCAGAATGCAAGATCTTGTTTTGCCAAGAACATGATGCAGTCATAAATTCGTCTCAGTATTTCTTTCCACTTAGCAGTAGCATGTTTTATTTGCAACTGATGTGCATTATCTATTGTAGCATTCAACTGAAGGCGCATAGACAACTCTTTAATTTAATGCAACTATTTGTGGAAATAGTGGCATTGAGGTGGCATATATAGCATTTAATGATGATTTTTCATCAAAACCATGGATATTTTGTACACAAATAACGTGCGACAATGATGAGATATAATTTTTTGGAGGGTTACATTTTAAAATATAAAAACCCAAAATTTTGCATACTGCGCCCACCTGACAGTAATTTGCCGCCCCTCGGGAAGTGCTGCTTGGGGCGGTTGCCCCTCTTGCCCCTCCCTTGATACGCCACTGAGTTTAGTTAATGGACACTAGATTTAAGAAATACACCACGCATTCGTGTAAAATGTTAAAATAACCAACAAATTTTGTATACAAATTCTTTGATACTTCACACAAAAATTTGAAATATCCAACTAACTTCGTACTGTCCATTTAATTTGTACCTTCTGGATTATTTGACTAGGGTAGAACCTGGAAAGTGTTGAATTAATGGGGTTTGAGTGTAATTCAAATTGGATTTCTCTCTTCACTTATACACACCCACTATATTAGTCCATATATTTAATATAGGGTGTTTTAAGTGGAACACCCGGTAGAAGGATAAATATAATGATGGATATGTTTGTTATTTGTGTTTGAGATTTAGAATATCAAATCATGTCCATTTAAAAGACATTTACTAAAGTTTTATCTTTTGAATCTTTCAGATGTTCAGTGTTTGAGATGAAGGAAGTGTATGGCATGTTTACCATGGACACAATAGCAAGCATTGCATTTGGTGTGAATAGTGATTCATTAAATAATACCCAGGTACAATAAACCATTTAGCTACTCTTTTGAGTTTTATGTTGGATTGTTAGTTTTTACAGCTTCACACTTTTGTGGAGGAAAGCTATAAGCAGCTTAAATTAATATGGGCTATAGTTCCATGTAAGATAGTTTTGGACTCCAGATGATTGTTTTCATTTGACAGCATGAAAATTTGTAGAAACTAGGAAGCCATACTGAAGCAAAGTGTAGTAGGCCATGTGAACTAAAAAGATGAGGAAGTACTTGGGCCCTATTTCCAGTCTTCATTACAGTTCTAATATTTGGCTAAAAGTTATAAAAGATGTGAGATTCACTGTACTGGAGAGAATATTTTTAAAAACAAGTCATCTTTTTATATGCTGTTGTGATGTAGTGTATGTGATGCTTCAGCAAATTTGAGAAAAATGGCTTATATTCTTCTTGTTATAACAATAAAACAAAATTGTCAGACTATTAATATGCAAAAATGTTTAGCGGATTTGTAGTACAGTCAGTTCCTGATATCCATTGTTAATTGGTTCCTTGAAAATGCGATGGATAACGAAAAGACAGATAATGAATAATTATTTTCCCATAGACCCAATGTTATAAATGATTGTTACATTCCCAGGTTTCCAGGTCTTAAGTATTAAGTGCCTTTAATAGTTGAAAATGACTTTAACATGTTTTTAGCCTTGATATAACACAGTACAAGTCTCCAAAGACATATAAAATGAAATCAAACAATAAATAAAGCAGTAAAAATTAAACAATGAATTAAGAAGGGTAACTTACCATGATTTGGTTAAATTAAGTCCTACGTGAATGAAGGGTTAGAGATGGCTTGATGAAAATTTACTCTGATAGAATAACAGGAGTTGTGCCTTTGTGTATTGTTTATATTTATCTGCTTCTTTCACAATACCTCTAACCATCATTGGTGGAATTCCAAGATGTCTGGCGATAGCAACACCATGCTCACCTTGTTGCGCATGCTCAATAATGTCAATGTCAAGGTCTCCTGGGCCTTTAATTCACAGAACCGCTAGTCACTATTAGAATGCATAAGAGCCATTGTAAATAAATTTAATCAATTATTTCACCAAATAATAACCAGAACAATGTAAGCTAACCATCCAGTGTGGTGTTTAGAGAACAGACTTGAAGGCAGATTTGGAGTTCAAATGTTCTAGATACTGCCCTTGGACAATGAATGAATGAATAAACAATGAAATGCACGTTGCTTCATCTCAGGACTAATGGACAAAAAATGGATAGTATAAGGGGGATGGTATTAATTGATTAACAATGAATAAGCGAAAAAATGGATAACAGGATGATGGATAATGGGGATGGACTGTGATTCAAAAGAAAGAATAAAATCATTAAATAAACAATCATTCATACGTGTATTTAGGGAAAGAGGGCTTTACTAAATACTGAAGTGATACTGCGATGATGTAATTAGAATGAATCTGTAATTTTTTTATTTTTTATTTTTTTATAGCAAATAAAATAATTTCATGTATCATTCATTTTTTTTTTAACAGAATGAATTTTCAGCTGCTGCTGCCAGATTTTTTAAACCTGCAGCCAGGTGGAAGAGACCAATTTTGTTTTTTCAGTTTCTTCTTCCCCACATTGCCAAAGTAATTGGTTTGAATGGATTTGATAAAACCCCAGTCAAATTTTTCACCAAGGTATTGAAACTTTTTCTATAAATACAAATCTACATTTGACCATTATTATTACTTAGATAATTTTTTGGGTAAGAGTAAACATTCATTTAGTGGTGGTAATGGTACATTATTTTTAATCAATATAAATACCATGGTTTAGAACCAAGAGTCAATTCTTGTATGTACCAATACCTGAATATAGGTACAATTGGGATACCTTTAACAGATTTTCATTAAATTGAAAGTTCATAGGTATGTTTTTATAACCTAGTTCTTGCTGAATTCAGAAGGTGTCCAGTTATCATTATCAAAATTAACCAGAATGACATAAGTTGCATCTTTTATTTCCTTTATTGTATTATTCCACGTTTGCTTTCATAAAACTGTAAAAAATTAGTATAAATTTATTATATAATGGCATTTTTTGAAAGTACATATTTAATTCCCACTGACTGAAATCCTTGTTGGTTTTATTTGCACTTCACGCTAGAATCCAAATGATGAAAGAATTTAATTGTAATATAAAACTTAAAAGTTATGCACAAATTCTGTCACCATCCTGACAGTTTTTGTAAATGTTAATTTTTATATGCAAAATATTAAAAATAATGAATGCATATTCTAAATTTGTATTTTAATTTTAATGCTTTTATCTAAATATTGAATAATGCACAAAACACAAAAAAGAATGCTTGAAGAACATACAGGTTTTTGGTCTACAAGCCTATCCAATCTTGGTTCAGTGTTTGACAAGGCAACTTCCTATAAAGGTAGAATGCTCAGTCTGTTTCTGTATTTTATTTTGATAATTGCCATTGTTGGAAATCCAGACTCGCAAAGATATGTGGTTGGAAAAGAAAGCAAGTATTTTATTAAATTTAAAGATTTCATGAACTGGTGTTTTGGAACCATTGCCTTAAACGCTTAGACTTATGCCATCATTTCTTTCATTTTAGTTTTAAGTGAAGCATTACACTTGTAGGACTTTTTTTTTAATTTAGATACCTGCCTCAAGGGTTGTTGTTGTTGTTGTGTTTTGATTAACTGATCAGCCCACCCTGATCGAGCAAGCCGGTGGCACGCAGGTAACCAATCGCCCTTTCAGGAGTGGACCAGAGGTTCAGCGCACTAGTGGTGATGTGTTCTCTGTTGTGCTAGAGTGGTTACAGTCTGTCATAATGTGTTCAATTGTTTGTGGTGTGTCCTGGCACAAGTGGCAGGTGTCGTCTGTGGAGTTGTCTAGTCTGTGTTTATATGTCTGTAAGTTGGGGTGATGTCCACATCGGAATCATGCTAAGTTAACTCGATCCGATCTGCTCAGGCTGATCTCTGACCTGTCAATGGGTGGCGGCTTCGCACCTAGGACCGCATTCAGACCGAGTCGTGTCAGTGCTTTGTGGGTTAGTGTGTGTGTGTATATGTTTTCTGTACTATGTGATGTCTGTGGGGCATGGTATGGAATGGAGTATTTGGTTATAATGTGTCTCTGGTGTTACCTTAATGGTGCGATGTGTCAGTGCATGATTGTACAGTACATGTAGTGGCAAGGGTGTTGTGGGTTAGTTGTTGCTGCTGCTATCAATTGTGTTCCCCTCATGTCTAAATGTGTCCTAACTTTCAGTATTTTTTTTTCTGTGTGGAGGTGTTCTATTGGTGTTGTTTGAGTGCATCCTGTAATGATACAAAGTGCATTGTTTTGTATTGTCTGTAAGGTGTTTGTGTGTGTGTTTGAGATAATGGGTGCCCAGCATGGGCTAGCATAGTCCATAACTGAGTGAATATATTGTTTGTACAGTGGAACCTCAATATACGAACTTAATCCATTCCTGAGGGTTGTTCTGATATCGAATTGTTCGTATATTGAATCAATTTTTCCCATAAGAAATAATGTAAATTGGATTAATCCGTTCCAGACCCCCAAAAGTTACCCCTTACAAAACATTTTTAAGTCAAAATATTGGTTAATTAAACCTGTAAAATAAAACTTACATGCATAAAATCATACATGAAACCTGTAACAACAATAAATAATGCAATATTATACAAATAAATGAAAATTTAACCTGAACTTTACCTTTGCTGAGGAGTGATGATGGCCTAAGTGGAAGCTGGAGAGGAAGGTGGGGTGGAGGAGGGAGATTATTGTTTGGAAGGGGAGTCACCTTCCATAAAAACATCAGGTAACACCCCTTCTGGTGTTCTGTCTCTTTTCCGTCTCTTTGCAGTAGCTTTCCCACTTTGAAATAAGTTCTTTTTTTAATTCAATTGTGGTTCTCACAGCTTTCCTTTTAGGTTTTTTTTCTTCACTACACTTCTTTGGGGCCATGGTCACTTAATTTTAATAATAATATAAAAATAACACCAAAGAATAACAGTGGATTCACAAGATTCACAAACGTTTCACGGAGCTAAAAAAAAAAGCAATGCGCACCGAATGCTGGCTGGAGAGAAACTGACTGGCTTCTTTCGGTTCGGATATGAGCGAATGGTTCGTATACAAGGACAATTTTTTCTCGAAAAAGTTGTTCGTATACCGATTTGTTCGAATACCGATTTGTTCGAATACCGATTTGTTTGAATAGAGATGCGTTCGTATATTGAGGTTCCACTGTATATGAGTGTTGTTGTTTCCTGCTGGTGTCCAAAGTTTGTGCCTGTTAGTACCCTAAGCGTGTTAAGTCTTGACATACATTTGTTTTTAATGTCCTGAATGTGGTTTGCAAAAGATAATGATGTGTTGTATGTGACCCCAAGTATTTTGGTCCTGTGAGTGTGTGGAATGTTGGTGGTGTTTAGTGTAAGCTGTGGAGTTATCTGGTGTTCTTTTGTGTTGCTTGTTAGCAAGGTGATGGTTGATTTTGTGGGTGCTACTTTGAGTCTCTTGTGTGTGAACCAGCCTTGTATACTGTTTATTTATGTTTATAGGTTATTTGTAGCGGTGTCGATGTTGTTGTGGGTGGATGTTGGAGTGATGCCATCTGCATATGATGATAAGGTAAGCTTGTTATCTATGGGTGTTGGAATGTCATGCATGTATAAGTTGAACAGTGTTGGTGAGAGAACAGAGCCTTGAGGGACCCCGTTCGGAAAAAGCTTGTTTTTGGATGACTTGCCATTAAATGTGACATGTGAGTATCTTCTGAAAGATAGTTGCTCAGCCACTTTTGGTGTTATTGTGCATGTTTGTTAGGGGGGGGTTGAAACATCAAAAATCGAGTTTCTCCCTTTCCACAGTATGCACGTAGTTGGAAATGATGATCTCAACATCTTGTAAAAAAATGAGTATATGTGACCCCCCTTACCCCTTCCATAGCATCCCCCCCCATTTTACTCTCTCCACAGATATAAACCCCAACTGTGACAATCATGCATTATATTAAGTCTTATTAAGTAGATTAGATTAATTTGGATAGATTATTTAGATAGATTGAATAGATTACATAGATTAATTTAGATAGATTAGATGAATTATATAAATTATTGTCACATTTTTTGTTTAGTTTCAGATTGTTTATGATTGAATGAGTTATATTAAATTCTGAATGAGTTATATTAAATTCAGATTGAATGATTCAATTGCTAGAATTTAACAATTAGTTTCTTGTTATTAATGCTACTAGGCCTAAATAAGTGAAATCATGGCGACAAGAAGCAAAATGCACAATTCAACATTTAGTCACCCTGCAGAATTTCCACCTTCAATGACTCCTTCAAAGGCTGACGTATTTAGGCATTATTTATTGGTAAGAAAACAAGAAGAACTGATTTCGAAAGGTTCTAGAACAGCAAAAGAATGTTACAGAATTGTCACTAAAGATGTGGAAGCCATTTGGGAGAAGTTTTCCTTTCCATGTATAGGATTTGAAGGAATAGCTATAAAAGTTGAATGATTTGATAGAATCTGCAGCAAAGCTAAATAAAGTACCATTAAAACAAAGAAACAACAGTTTTCAGCAGAAGGTGGAGACATTCGATGAAATGTTTGATATTTGCACTTGTACGTGTTACGATAAAAAAATCAGTCAAACGGATTGCAGGTGTGATATTAGAGTTCCAATGATTGAGTGGGAGTCTTTTGTGCAGCAGAAACAAAGAAAAAACCAACTAGGACCAATCGACAGAGTAACAACTTCCGTAAGAAAAAGGACTCACAATAGAGTTAAAGGATTAGAAAGAAGAGCCAAGATAAGCCTAGATATGAATGTCGCCTCAACCAGCAAACTGGACCCTTTACATATTATAGAAGATGAGAGCATGGAAATTGATGATAACAGCGATGATATTGACTTTGTTCCAGTTTGAGCTGAGAGAAAACCATCAGAACAGAATTATTTATGATAACTTAACAATAACAGCAGATAGATACTGAGTAAATAGCAGAGCTACTGCAGCTATAGTAAATGTAGCTTTGAAGGATATGGGAATATTAGATGAAACCTATATGTTGGATAGGAAAAAAGTAGAAAGAGAAAGAATACGTGTGGGTAAAAAGAACATAATCAAAGTGAAATCGGAGAACACACAGATTGAAGGCATCGGATTTGATGGTAGAAAAGATCAAACTAAGACAAAGAAGGGAATGGAGTACGAAGAACATTATGTAATAGTCAAAGAACCTGGTGATGTTTACATGGATCATATAGCTCCAGATAATGGAACTGCTTGTTGTATTGCAGATGAAATAATAACTTTTATAGTTGATTCTAATAGCAAAGAATTCCTCAAAGCTTTGCTATGCGATGACACCCCAGTGAACACTGGCAGGATTGGTGGAGTGCTAAAATTGATTGAATTATATCTGGACAGGCTGGTACAATGGCTGATTTGCCTTTTGCATGCAAATGAACTGCCCTTCAGGCACGTATTTGAAGCAATTGATGGAAAAACTTCGGGACCAAACACCTTCAAAGGTTCTCTTGGAAATAAACTCTGAGAGGATTTGACCAAACTCAATATATCAGGTCATCCCATAAGTAATGTCATTTTTTAGATTGGAATTTGAAGGACAAAAAAAAAATAACTGAAACTTTTTAATCTAGTATATATTTTCCATCGGTATCAATGACACTTTGCCAACATCCTACAAGCTTTTCAATGCCATGTTTATAAAATTCAGGCTGTTTTGAGGCAAAAAACATACAAAGACTGGTGTGCAGGTCATCTAAAGAAGTATAGTTTCTCGTCAAGATAGTTTTGCAGACTCCTGAAGAGATGATAATCTGAAGGCGCAAGGTCTGGAGAATATGGAGGATGTGGAAGTTTTTCCCACCCAAGCTCCTCAATATTTGCAGAAGTGATCCAAGCGGTATGAGGACGTGTGTTGTCGTGGTGGAACACTATTCCTTTCCGATTAACCAAAGAAGGTCTCTCTTCTTTTAGTGCAGTGTTCAATCAATCCAGTTGTTGACAGTAGACTTGAGCTGTGATTGTTTGGTTGTGTGGTAAGGTTTCAAAGTGTATTACACCACCTTTATCCCACCAAACACTAAGCAACACCTTCCGAGGGTGAAGATTTGGTTTTGGCTGTGGTGTCGCTGGTTCTCCGGCACAAACCCAGTGTCGATGGCACTTAACATTCTGGTACAGTATCCACTTTTCATCACCAGTCACTAAACGGTGCAAAAACGGATCTTGGAGTTCAGGGGAATGAAGAGCTGTGCTAATGTTTACCCGCGCCCTCAAATTGTCAACTGACAATTCATGTGGCACCCATTTTCCTAACTTAGGCACTTTCCTGAGTTGTTGCAAATGTCGATGGATGGTGGACAGGGATGAATTGAGTTTCTGGGCCAATTCTTCGACAGTTGTTGAACAGTCTTCTTCAAGTGCGGCTAACAGCAGGTCATCATCAAACTCAGCAGGGTGTCCAGAGCGTGCTACATCTGTCAAACAGCAGTCACCAATCCTAAACTTTTGAAACCATCTTTGACATTTCCTCACATGCAGAATATCATTGCCATAAATGTCCTGAATGTTTCACGTTGCTTCAGTAGCAGTATTTCCTTTTTCGAACTCGTAAAGCATTATATGCCTGATATGCTCTTCTGATACCGCCATGTTTATGAGGGGTTCACATAAAGCAAAACACACATCTTCACTGGTCAAGGTCTGTAAAATATGTAGCGAAACATGACAGATCTCTCAGATATAACCTTCAGAAAATTTATGCTTAAACGGAGTAGGACTAGTTTAAACTTAATCTATCATAAAAAAATGACATTACTTGTGGGATGACCTGATAGTCGATTATACCCCTGTAGAGGGCAACATTAAAGAAGTTTTGGCTGATATTGTTAAAAGTTTCAGCAGTGACCAAAAATATATGTAAGAAATGTGCATTAGCATACAATCTGGACGCATCTCACAAGCGTTAGCCACTAGAGCCCCAGGTGCCCTCCATCATGCAAGATGGCTAACACAAGCAAACAGGATCCTGCGCTTATATGTCTCTACACGGAATCCAGACAAAAACATCCAAGACCTAGTAAAAATTATAATGCTGGTTTATGCTCCAGGCTGGTTTTGAATAAAGTCTCATCCAAAGGCAAATGAGGGAGCATCTAATTTTTGGTATATCATGCACTTGCTTAAAGGCTTAGATAAAAAGCATCGGATGATTATGGAGCGTGTCCTCAGAAATAACGCCTATTTTGCCCACCCAGAGAATATCTTACTCTCAAATAATAACAGACACAAGAAGAGAGGTCAGAGAACTGGCTCTTCAGCACATCATTCAAGCAAGAACTAGGAGCACCAATGCGAGAAATTTTGAGATGCCAAAAACACTAAACTTTGAAGCAGATGATTATCCTAACATGATCGACTGGGACAATGAAACCATCACCCCTCCACCTATTTTACAGAATTTGACAAATGATGATCTTCTTAAAGTTCGAAATGAACCACTTCAGCTTATTCCTTTTCCCTGTCACAGCCAGGGAGTAGAACATGCTGTAAATGTGGTAACAGAAGCATCACAAGATAGAATTGGTTACGAAAACAGACATAAATTTATTTTGAATGTACTGGAGTTGAGAAAAAAGCTACCTGTGTTCCAATGGAAAGGCCAGTGGTGTCAGTAATTTCTTAAGGTGAATATTTTGATTTTAGTATGCTTCAATTGATTCTTTAACCCTTTAGGGATGAGTCCGCAGCATATGCGGCCACTCTTGTTACCAGAATGTATAGGTTTAATCGTTATTCAAAACTAAATATTTTATTAACTAGTCACTGAAATGATACACATTTTGGGTTCCTTTCCCGACAACTAAATGGCATCTACTGTATATATATATATAAACATGTTGAAACATTTATAGAAACGAGGCATTGTAGTATAATTTATATTATTATTTCTGGTGGACCTGAAGGTACCATCCATCGTTAAAGGGTTAAGTAATATACAGAGAAAGATTTCTTATATACTTTAACTTTACTTATATCATTATTTACTTTAATCTTTGTCATTTATCAGGGTTTTTTTATTCAAAGAATTGGTTTCAATTTCATTTCAATTTAAAAAAAGGGGGGCATATGCAATGGGTAGGGGGGCGCATAGCAGTGTAATTACAGTATGTTGTTTAGGGGGCCCGAAGGAAACTCCGAGTAGTGTGTAGAATAAGAATACAAAAGTTTGACCCCCCCTAATGTTTGTGTTGAGTATTTTGTTTATGAGAGGGAAGCATGGGATAGCATCAAATGCTTTACTAATGCCTATTGTTGTTAATAGTGTACGTTGAGCTGGTTGTTTGGAGTTGATGCCATCCATGATGTGCTGCATGAGGTTAGTGAGTAATGTCATGGTTGAGTGGTGAGGTCTGAATCCATGTTGAGTAGGCAATAGTGGTACTGGTATGTGTTGGTTGGTGATTTGTAAGATTAGTTTTTCTGTTATTTTGGAAGGTGTGCATAATAAAGTAATGGGTCTATAGGAAGCTGGTTCTGTTGGATTTTTGTTTGGTTTGAGTAGGTAGTGTAATAATTTTACCTTGGTTTCCATATGTCAGGAATAATACAGTGTTGGTATGAATATGTGCTAATGTTTGTAAGAGCTAGTATTCCATGTGGGCTCAAGTGTTTAATGTGTATGTTAGATATGTTGTCTGGTCCAGTAGTCTTCGAATTCTTAATGTTTTTGGTGATCTTGGTGGTCTGGTCTGTATTGAAGGGTGTAATGGTCTTGTCAAGTCTGTAGGTTTTCTTGTGTCTGGCTGTTTGTCCCTCTGCGTGCTTCTGGTTGCCTCAAGGGTATAAGAGGATTGTGGACAGTTCAACCATACAGATTTTAAACTTTGAATGGTTACTGAAATGATCATTTTTGGTTTTAGCAGTTCACAAGCATCTTAGGATGAAAATATTTTCATTCTACTACTGTGCATTTGTTGCATTGGAAATAATAACTCTTTTTGTAATTACATTATTCAGATCCAGCAGAGAAATATTGGTGGAAACTACAGTACTATCCAGAAATACAAACGACATTTGTATTATACAGTGGCATTCAAAATTCTGCATCCCCCTTATAATCAATCACCCAATTTATTGTAAATTGTACAAATATATATGATAATTACAACAAAATTTTATTTTTTATTATTACATTATTTGCTTCTAAATGTATAATTATTATAAATTAGTAAAGAAATTAACAATTTAATGACATAATCTTAATCGATATGACCTTTTGCTTTAATGACAGCTTCCACTCTGTGAGGCATAGATTCGACAAGTTTCTGGATAACATCTTGTGCTATGCCATTCCAGCAGTCTTCTACATTCTCCCAGAGAGATTCGAGAGAAGTTATATTCTTTTTAGCTTTGAAACTCTTCAAATGGTCCGAAAGATGCTCTATTGGATTGAGATCAGGACTTTGTGGAGGAAACTTCATAATTTGTAGAACACCTTCATCTTTTTTCTTGTTGAAATAGTTCTTGCAAAGGTTAGAAATGTGCTTTGGGTCATTATCCTGCTGGGAAATGAATCCTTGACCACAAAGCCTGAATCCTGATGGTATTGCACGTCTCACTAATATGGAGTGGTACTTCTCTTTTGCGAGTGTAAGTGATTCTGTGAAGATCTCCAACTCCAGAATAACTGAAACAACCCCAAACTTGAAAGTTGCCTCCACCATGTTTTACTAAATGTTTTATGCAGAGATCTATCAGTTTTTCGTTGGTTCTACATCTACCATAAACTCTTCTATGAGACCCAAAAAGTTCCACTTTTGATTCATCAGTAAAAGAACTTTTTTCCAGTCATCTACAGTAAAATTTCGATGTCTCTCGCCCACTCCAATCTTTTAGCCTTATTTTGTTTCCTCAGTAGTGGTTTGGACACAGCAACTCTGCCATGGAGACCAGCTTTTATGAATCTTCTTTTATAGTAGTACTTGTACTTATTGGAGAGTCCCGTTGTTCATTCAACTGTGCCTGAATCTGTGTAGCTGTGGCTTTTCTGTCATGCAGTGATGTAACTTTGATGTAATGATCCTCAGAATCAGTAGTCATTTTAGGTCTGCAGGTCTCGTCTTTGAAGAGATCGATCCAGATTCTTTATATCTGCTTATAGTTCTTTGGATGGCCCCTTTTCAAACATTAATTTTTACCAAGATCTGGCATTGGGACATTGCCTCTCTTAAAAGGGCAGTTATTTGTTATATAACGGCATAGAACCATGTGGAAAGTAGCTTTGCAATTTGTAAGACTGATTTGGATGAAATTTATGAACATTTTAAGTTATTCATAATGAAACCTTTAGAATTTAATTTGTTTGAAAGATTTAAATATTAAATGATATATCTTTGATTTTCTTCAAAGAAAAACTAAGTTTTTTTAGTAGTACTTTAATAGTACTCACAAATTGTTAGTTTTATGCCCTAAAACTTTAAAATTTTCACATCAAAATATCCTTAAATGCATGCCACTGATGGCTTTATTGTCTCTTCTTCTGCAGGTCGTTTCTGACACCATTAAATACAGGTTAGAGAATGGAGTGAGGAGGAATGACTTCCTTCAACTCCTCCTCGATGCTAGCATTCAGGAACAGACAAACAATAACAAAGGAATGACGAAGGGAATTGACAATAAAAATTGGTCCAAAGATGAAAAAGGTAAGAAAAATGTTAATGTAGCAGAAACTGTGGGGAGACGGGTGGGAATGATATATATATATATATATATATATTAGGCCGTTTCGAAAAATCGAAATTTATGATGGCTCAACGCACACATACTAAAAAAGTAATACGTCATGAATAAAGACTTCATGCAAAATATTAAGACAAGAGCTTATTGTTATCCCACCCCTCAATGCATATCTATTTTACCCCTCATGAGAAAATTTTCATTTTTCTGGCAAATATATTTATTTATTTTGTGATTTCCTCTTAAATTTGGTATATAAAATTCATAAATAAAATTGGAAGATAAGTAGGTCATTTTCAGGAATGGTCCAGTAACCCCCCTATATTCTTTAGAGAGAATTCTAGAAAATTCTTCCTTCAGGATAACTATTCTAGAATTTCCATTTTTTCCCTTTATGGATTATATGATGTTTTATTTGCTTTTTCATCTATAATTACTGATATTTTCACAAGTTTACTGTTCTAGAAAGGTTACTTCATGTTACTTTACAACTTTCTTACAGTAATCAAGTCATAATATAATTTAGGTGAGTGATTAATGTAATTATATTATTATTAAGACTAACAGGTGGTAAAACTTTTTCCCTCAGAATTATGGCAAAAACCAGAAACAAGTGTGAAGTCTGGTTGATCGGACAAGTGCTGGAAGAGGGTTTTTCTGAGAAGCAGCTTCCAACTAACAATGATGTCCTTAAACGTCTTTTTTATCACATTAAGGTGGGAAAGCAAAATGTCTCTGTAGCTTGCGCAACTGTAGCCAACGAAGTTATTGCTATGTGGGAAAAAGCCTCCTTAATTACATCCCACAAGCCTTATATTGTCTCAAAGCTTAAAAGGCTTTACAATAAGCATGAAGGGCTGGTCAAGAACCGAACTCGACGAACTCCTACCCAAGAGAAGAATGAAGCAGAATTTTTCACCAGCTTAAAGAAGCTTTTCGATGTAGCTCATTCAGAAGTGGAAACAGAAATAAAATTGCAGGAGGATAAAGATTTTCTTAAGGATCGAAGGAACGATCGGAAAATGATTATGGGTCCAGAAGACAAGGAGTTTCAAGAAAGGCAAAAGCATGACAGATAAGCATGGAAAGAATGGAAAAACTTCGCAGGAAATCAAAGGAAGAAATGAGGCAATTGACAAAGGTTGTGGATCTCAACCAATGTGAAAATTCCGGTTCAGGAGGAAGTGAAGAATCATCTGGTGATGAATTGTTCTACAGAGCACTCTCATCATCATCTTCAAAAAAGGAGAAGCTTGAACCAGGTGTAATTGTTAGGGATAAAAAGTTCTTGGCTGCTCTGGACCGCACTGGAACATCTGCAAGAGCTGCTATGCACATTGTGGCACCTGCCCTTTCAGCTGCTGGAGTGGAAATTGAAGAGATCACACTTTCATCATCCTCTATCTACGTACAGGTCTCGGCGATCAACACGGATGCAGATGGGAGAAGACATTAAAGCCAGTTTCCAACCAAATACCCCTTTAATAATTCATTTTGATGGAAAGCTTCTTCCATCCATGCATGGGGGTAAGATTGATGTAATGCCCATTGTTGTGACTGGTGCAGGCGAACTAGAAAAATTACTGTCTATTCCAAAGCTTATTTCTGGAACGGGAGAAGAAATGGGGAGAGCAGTTTTAGATGTCTTGAAGCAATGGCCACAAGTAAATGAGTGGGTAGCAGGCCTTTGTTTTGATACTACTGCAAGCAATACAGGTATCCATGCTGGGGCTTGTACCATCATCCAAAAGACCCTTCAGAGATCACTCCTTTTTCTGGCATGCCGCCACCATATCCACGAGCTTCTTATCACTGCAGTTTTTGACATGTTTTTCTCTTCTTCGGGTCCACAAATTCCCTTATTCAATCGATTCAGAGATTGTTGGGATAACATTGATCAGCAAAATTACAAGCCCTATGAACCCAATGATCTCACCTCAGAATCTTTAGATCATTGGATCTTGAAGCACAGAGACAAGCTTATTTCTTTCATCAACTCCAAACTTCAAGAGGGCCACACTCGAGGTGACTACAGGGAATACTTAGAACTTGCACTTATCTTCCTTGGTTGTCCACTGCCTAAAACAAATAAAGGCTCTGATAGCAGATTCCACTACCCAGGAGCTTACAGCAGAGCTAGATGGATGGGAAAGAGCATCTATTCCTTAAAAATTTACTTATTTAGGAACCAATTCCTTCTCACCCCTCATGAAAAACAAGCTCTGATACGAAATAAACGCCTTTTCAGTGACAGTTTATCTTCAAGCTTGGTATACATCTCCAGTTGGAATTGATGCTCCAGCAAATGATTTGGCCCTCCTCAAGATGCTACATATCTACAAGATCCAGGTTGATAAGGAAGTGGGTGCTACAGCCCTCAAAAAACTTCAGAACCATGGTTGGTACTTGAGTGAGGATCTTGTAGGATTTGGCTTTTTCTCAAACCTCGTGACTGAAGATGATAAGGTTCTAATGCTCCACAACCTTCACCACGCGCCTCCTCGAAAAGTGAGGGCAAGAAAGGTGGACCCCGAATGTTGCAAAACCCCAATGACTTAAAGATTACCAGTTTTGTCACAACTCAAACACAAGACTTCTTCAAGTGTTTGAAAATAGAAATTCCCAAGAAACTTGAAGACATTGAGGAGCACCGTAATCGGGTCATGGCAGTCAAAGTAATCAACGACTGTGCTGAACGAGGAGTCAAACTGGCTACAGAGTTTAATGAGAAGCTCACAAAGAGTGAGGAAGAGAGACAACTGGCCTTTCAAATCATTGAAAATCAGAGAAAGGAGGTCCCTCAGCCACTGAAATCCCTATATTCTTAATCAATATATGTCTTAAATAGAATTTAAGTCGCTTTGTTTTAAAACATTTTTTCGTTCAGTCTTATATTTGCTCTAATTATCCATTAATGTAAAAGAAGTGCCATCTGAGGGGTGCCTTTTTATCATTCAAATAAATGATATTTTGTCTATTTGTTTTTCTTCCTTTATATAAAAAAATAAAAGTGTGTGCGTTTATCAAAATTCAATTTGAAAAATTACCATATAATCGTGAAACGGTCTAATATATATATATATATATATATATATATATATATATATATATATAATCATTCCTTTAGTGGAGAAAAACCAATGATGTTAAGTAAAATTATGATGATACTGGGTTTTTCCTACTGAAATGATTGGAAATAAATTTGTGTGTGTGTGTGTGCGTGTGCGCGCGCGCATTTAAGCCTAAACTCATGAAATTTGTTAGTTACATGTTTGTTCAATTCCCCTTCGATTAGGTACTCCGGGCCGAAGGGGCTCGTACACCTCGTGGGTTGTTGGGGTTTCCTCAACTCCTCGCGGGGTGTGGGCGAAGAGTTACCTAGTTGTTTTTTTTTTTTCCTTGCTTTTCTTTTTGCTCCCCTTTTTTTCCGTATCTCCCGGAATTTTTTTGTCTTGACTCGGTCTTGGGCCTGTCAATTGTAGTATCTCCGCCCCCCCCCCCTGTTTTTATTTTGCAGTCTTGGAGTCATCGGGTGGCTGGGGGGCATCGCTCCGTGGCTGAGCCGTGCTCTGGGGATGGTACGCCAGTACGGGCGCCTCCGCTGGATTGATCTTAAAGCCGTATGGCCCCCTCTCGTCCTCTGCGGCGTTTGGCTCGTGGTGGCCGTAGGGCGGGGTCTTCGCGACCCTCGTTCTCTCGCCCACTCTCGGTTACCGTCACACATGGACTTGTTTCTGCTGTCAATTTCTGTCCGGTGGACAGGTTCCTTGTTCTTCGCCCTTCCGCTGGCGCCCTTCCGGGCAACTCGGAACGGGTGTTTCAGCGTCTTAAGACGGTGGGGGTTCCCTGCCGTTATGATATCCGCCCTCTGAAGGATGGGTCTCTTCTTTTGAAGTCCCGTTCTTCGGGAGTGACTGAGTCCCTTCCCCAGTTGCAGGATGTTCTGGGTTGCAGAGTTTCTGTGACTCCCCATCCGCAACTGAATAGCTGTCAGGGCACCATTTTCGCTTCCCGTCTGCTGTCAATCCCGGTTGGCGAGTTGCAGGAGGATCTTGCCCCTCAGGGGGTAACGAAGGTCTTCCGCTTTTCGTCGCGCCGGGATGGTGCTCTTACCCCGTCCGCTCGTCTGCTCCTGACCTTTGACTCCCTTGTGCCTCCGGCCCAGGTGTTCTGGGGCATGGGTGATCGCCGGTCGTGCGAGTTTTTGGTACGGCCGTATGCCTGACCCGGTTCGCTGCTTTGGCTGCAACCGGTTCGGCCACGTTAGTTCTGCGTGCCGCCGTGAGGGTAAGCTCTGTGTCCGCTGCGGTGGGCCTGCGCACCCTCCCCCATGCACGAAGCCCCCGCGGTGTTCGAACTGCTCGGGGGCCCACCCTTCCTCCTCTCGGGACTGCCCCGTTTTCGTTTGAATTCGAGGTGCGGTCCTTAAGGACTACCGAATTCCTTAGTGCGCGGGAGGCGCGCGATAGTCCGTGACCGGAAGCCGCGGCGGGGTTTGTCCTATGCTGCGGCTCTTGGCTCCGGCGGGTCCTCGGGCCCCTCCCGTGCTACCCCGGCGCCTACCGGAGTGGTGCCCCCCCTGGACGTTCCGGGGGTTGGTGGTCCTCCTGGCACCGCGGGACCTTCTTCTCCCCCTGCCTCACTTTCAATCACCACGTCTGATTCCCTGCCTACAAGTGCCCCTTCTCCCTCTCCGGCCTTGGGGTCTAGATCCTTGCCTACCCGTCTCTCGGGTGGGGAAGGTGATGCCCCGAAGGGGAGGACCACTGCTCGCCCTGCTTCCCCTTCTTCACCGGAGGGGAAGCGGCGCGCCGTTCCTAATCCGCTCGGGACCCCCCCCCCTATACGGAGGGCTGGTGGGGCGTCACCTCCCGTTGCCCCGACTAGTGTCCGGGTGTCGGTTGAGGTACACCGCCCCATGACACCCTCGATTACTGACTCGGTTCCCGCGGTGGACCCGGTCGAGAGGGGCCTGGCCCTTATTCATGGAGTCTCTCTCCATTCGGCTCCTGCTGAGAGTGGTCGGGTCTCTCTCCTGGATCTACCTGTCCCACCTGTGGTGGATCTTTCCTCCCCCCCCGTCAGCATTTGTCTGGTGTGATGAGCCCTCGAACATCGGGGGTTTCGGCTGGGCCCGTCTCGTCGTCTCCTCTCCCCCCCTCAGGGGAGCCCCGCTCTGAACTCCCTGTTCCACCTTCCCACTCTAGTTCTACTACGGGTGAAGCAGCTGCGGAGTCTGTGGCCCCTATCCTCCCCGTTCGGGGTGAGTCGGGGAAGCCGATTCCGTCCCTGGTTACGGACCGTTGAGTTTGCTGCTCAGCTTGGTCCGTGGCTATTTCTCTCTTATCCTGCCCCTTCCCCTTACAGTTCCATTTTGCATTGGAACTGTAGGGGGCTTTTAGCTAACTGGGAGAACCTTGCCTCCCTACTGGAGAGCGAGCGGCCTTCCTGCGTTTGTCTCCAGGAGACTATCCTGGCTACGGGGGCTCCCTCGCCTCTGGCTACGTTGGTTTCCCTTGCACCCCGGATGAGCACACACACCGGCAGGGTGCGGCGATTTATGTTCACCATTCGTTACCCTCGCGAGGTGTGCCTCTTCGTACTTCTTTGCAGGCTGTGCGGCTCTTCTTAGATCGCCAGTACACTGCCTGCTCGATCTACATTCCTCCTCATGACCCTCCTTCTCGCGACGCGGTTCGCGAGTTGGTGGTGCAACTGCCTCGCCGTTTCTCCTCCTCGGGGACTTTAATAGTCGCGACCCGGCTTGGGGAGATGTCCGGTCGACTAATGGCTGGTATGTTGCTCTCCTTAATGGAGGAACTTTCCTTTACTTGCCTCAATTCTGGCGGACCTACCTATTTTCACGAACCCACGGGTTCATTTACCTGTATTGATCTCTCCTTGGTGTCCCTCGATGCCTACTCGATTTTTCGTGGAGGTGTTGGGGGACTCTTATGGCAGTGATCATTACCCAGTCTGTCTTGAGCCGGTCGGACCGCACCGGGTGTCTCGTCTCGACCGAGGTGGTGCCTGCGCGGGCTGACTGGCCATCCTTCAGAGCTCGTTCCGTCATTGCCCGTTCGGTTTGGACTTTGGCTCTGTGGATGAGAGCTTGGAGTTCTTCGAGCGGGTGGTGATGGGCGTAGCGGAGGACTGTATTCCTCGATCTTCCGGTAACCCGCGGACGCGTAGCGTCCCGTGGTGGACTCCAGCATGTCACCAGGCGGTGTGTGAGAGGAAGAGGGCAACGCGCCGCTTCCACCGCACCCGGCGCACGGACCACTTGATTGAGATGCGGCGGGCGAAGGCTTTCGCCCGCCGGACTCTCAAGTTGGCCCGTCGGGCCTCTTGGCGTGCTTTTGTGTCTGGCATTTCCTCGTCTACCCCTTCTGCTGCTGTGTGGCGGAAGGTACGTAGTATCGAGGGGAAGCCGGTCCCTGCTCGTCGCCCTGTCCTTCGGGACGGGGACGGCTTCCTTTCGGATCCTACTGCTGTGGCCGATCGGCTGGCCGGGCTTTTGCTGCGGTTTCCCGTTCGCCTTCAGCTGCGGATCGTCCTTTGTCGGATGTTACGTTCCCGCCGCCTGGGAACGAGCCCTATAACCGTCTCTTTACGATGCGGGAACTTCGGGCTGCCTTGGCAACCCGTCGTTCTTCCGCCCCTGGCCCTGATGACATTCCGTATGACTTTATTCGGAATCTGCACCCGATGGCCCTACACTTCTTGCTGGATCTTTTCAACCGGATGTGGGTTGAGGGGTCGTTCCCTTCCCGTTGGAGGGAGGCGATTGTGGTCCCGATACCTAAACCGGGGAAGGATCCGGCGGAGGTGGCGGGCTATCGGCCTATTGCCTTGACGAGCTGCTTATGCAAGCTCCTGGAAAAAATGGTGGCCGTCCGACTTTCCTTTACACTGGAGTCGCTTGGGTTATACCCCCCGACCCAGTATGGCTTTCGTCGGTTTCGGGGTACTCTGGACCCCCTTCTCCTCCTTGGTCATGATGTACAGGAGGCCTTTTCCCGCCGGAATCTTGTTCTGGCCGTTTTTTTCGATGTCCAAAAGGCCTATGACACGACCCGTCGGGGAGTTGTCATGGACCGTTTGAAGTCTCTTGGTTTTGTGGGCTTTTTGCCCACATTTATCCGTAACTTCTTCTGCCATCGCACTTTCCGTGTCCGTAATGGGGCGGCCCTATCTGGCCTGTATGTTCAGGAGGAGGGGGTGCCTCAGGGGTGTCTTGAGCGTCTCCTGTTTCAATTTGGTCATGTCTGCGCTAACGGGGGCCCTCCTACGTTCGGTGCGTTGTTCCATCTACGCCAACGATCTGGCTGTCTATGCCGCGGGAAGAGTCCCCCCGCCTCGTGGAGAGGCAAGTCCAACTCGCGGTCAATCGGGTTGAACGTTGGGCGTCGTCGGTGGGCCTTACGCTGTCTTCCTCGAAGACTTCGTGTGTGGCCTTCCTTCCGTCGAGGAGACGGGGCTCCGGGCGCCATCCGGCCTTTACCTCTTACACTCGGGGGTCAGCCTCTGGCCCTCGTTCATCGTACGTTTCCTGGGTATGGTTTTCGACAGCCGTTTGACTGGGTTCCCCACCTTCGCAGGCTGCGCGAGACTACAAAGACGTACCCTGGATTTGCTGGGGCATTTGTCTCATACTACATGGGCGCGGATAGGTGGACACTCCTGGAGCTCCTCCGTTTGTACGTGTCCCTGGTACGTCAAAATTAGATATGGGTGTGGTGTATGGCTCCGCCTCCCCGTACGGCCCTTCGATACTGGACCGGTCCTCTCTAGAGGACTGCGCATGTCACTGGCGCCTTCCGCTCCTCTCCGGTTGATAGTCTGCAGGTTGAGTGCGACATCCCTCCCTTGGAGGATCGGAGGTCGTTTCTCATTGCTAAGCACTATCTCCGGATCCTCTTCCCCCAACTCTCCTCTGTTCCAGGTGGTGGAGAGGGCGTTCTGCCGGGATGGGGGTTGGTATTTCACCGACACGGTGACCTCCCTCCTCGATGGTATGGGCACTCCTCTCCATCCGTCATACCGGTCTCTTTCGAGGGTGTTGCACCTTGGGAGAGCACCCCTGTTACAAGTGTTACATGCTGTAGGGCGTTGCGCCCCGTTCGCAGGACCGATTCTGACTCTGCCTTGCTTCGGTCTCTGTTCCTTCAGCATACAGCGTGTCACTCTGCATGTGTTCGGTCTTCACAGATGGCTCGAGGTCGTCATGGGGGCGTTGGGGCTCGGCTGTTTCCCAGTCGTCCTCTGCCCTGCTCCCCGATGTACCCGCCTCCCTGATGAGGCTTCCGTTTTTCACGGCGGAGCTCTATGCCATTCTGAGCGCTCTAGAGGTGGTGCGGGAGCATCCGGATGGGTCGTTTGTTATCTTCGGATTCCCGCAGTGCCCTGGATGGCTTGGAGTGTTTTCGACCCCGTCCACCCACTGGTCCACGTATCCAGTTACTGTGCCATATCCTTGTCACTTCTGGTGGCAAGGAGATGGTATTTTGCTGGGTCCCTGCACATGTTAACGTTCTGTGGAAATGAGGCTGCCGATCGATCAAGCCGCCCGTTCCGCGTGCCGACTAGGTTTCACCGTGTCCCTCCCCTTTTCCGATTATATCCCTGGTCTTCGTGGTTTTTTGCGCTCCCGGTGGCAGAGTCGCTGGGATGGCGCTACAACTAACAAACTCTACAAGATTAAACTCAAATTGGGATGTTGGGCCTCTTCCTTCCATCGGTCGCACCATGAGGTGGCTCTGGCCCGCCTCCGTATTGGCCACACCCACGTGGTCCATGGCTATTTGACGGCCGGGGATCGGGTGCCCCGATGTCTCAATTGTAACGTTCCACTTACAGTTGCCCACCTCCTAGTGGAGTGTCCGCTTTACTCTGCGCTGCGCGGAGAGTATTTTCTCTTTTGATGAGCGTCGGACCTTGTGATAGGCTTGGCGCTATTCTATCTGAAGGTCCCTACTTTTCGGTAACCGGGTTGTTCTCCTTCCTCTTTCGTTCCCGACTTCTTTACCCGCTGTGACTCCGCTATGATTTTTCTGTTTTTTTTTCCGTATATTGTTCATTTCCGCTAGCTGTTCCATCATCTTCGTCCTGTGTTCGCTCTGCTATCCACCTTTCTTTTGGTGGCCATGAGCGGTCATACTTTGAAACAAAAAGAAAACAAAAAAAAATGCTCCTTCAATTAATTGATTATCATGAATGTGTTTAAGATCTCGTCTAGCTTATCTTTAAATATATCTGTAGAAGTACTGTTTATACATTTATTTACATTTCCTATTTTAATTATTTTAATTTAACAAAAAGATATACAGTTGACTCTCGACTATCCACATGTTAACTATCTGCACAACTATGAAATCACACGCCAACTATCTTCACAAAATTGGCCATATGCATCTGTCGTGTACTGGTAAATTTCTATAATTGTTTTCTATTTTCTATAATTATTTTGCTGTTTTTATTTATGTACTACTATATACTGTATATTTTTTCTGTTTATATTTTTTCTCAAAGTGAACGTCAAGTACAGTAGCCGCATTTTTCAACAACTATCCGCTTGCCTCTAGGAGTCGACATGTGTGGATAGTAGAGAATATACTGTAGAACAAATACTGTATTTCAGGTAACTTCTGTTATGCCAAACAGGAAAAATTTGAATAATTGTCACCTAAAGTAGTAAATAATATTTCTATAGCTATGCTATAGATATGCTTCAGTGTTATAGATATGATATAGATAGATACGCTTGACCTTCGTGAAATGAGGAATCACCTCGGGGAACATTTAAAAGGTTGAAAGGAAAGGTTGTTTAAAGGTAAGCTGCCAAGGTCTTAAACACATTTGTAATTAATTAATAATTAATTTGATTTATTTACTTATCAATACAAACTTGGTGAGTCTGGCCATTAGAGCATCTTTGCCAAAGTCAGTGTGTTTGAATTGTGAACTTTTGTTTTATTTCAGACCTTTCTGAGGCACCCTATGTGTATATGGAATACGAGTGATGTATAAAAAAAGTTAGATATCAGACCTTATTTTTTTTCATTTTAATTTAATGACTACTATTAACTATCTTAAAAGTTTCATTTTCAGAAAGATAAAAAAAATTTGATATTCCTTTAAAATCTCTGGACCCTCCAAGTCCTCCAAAAAATAAAAATAGTGGGCCATATTCTTTAACCATTATTTTGAATGCGATAAAATTTTATATTTTGACAATGCCATGTTAAGACATTGCCATATACCAAATTATATGAAAGTCGAAGATGGTGTGGTGGTAAATTTTAATTGTTTTTTGCAGTTTTAATTGTTTTTTAATTGTTTTGGAATGCTCCTTTTTCAAGTTTTCTCATTTTCCTGATGAAAGGGAGTAAATTAACCTTTGAATGCCCTTTGTCTCATTTACATCAATGTGTGTAATATTTCGGTAGTTTTAACGGATTTGGTGATAACTGCGCAGTGCGTTCTCTTTTACATTGCTGGATACGACACGACGGCGACCACGCTGAGCTTCGTCTCCTACTGCCTCGCCCTCCACCCTAAAATTCAACAGACTCTTCTCGAAGAGGTTGACAAAACTTTATTTGATGACAACAGCAACATCACCTTTGAGGCTATTCAGAGTATGACTTATCTGGATATGGTTTTTGCAGGTATATTTTCTCTGTATAGGCTGTATCTTTGTCAGTTTAATATTGGCTT
The DNA here is from genome assembly GCA_023014485.1 of Bathynomus jamesi. Taxonomy (NCBI): domain Eukaryota; kingdom Metazoa; phylum Arthropoda; class Malacostraca; order Isopoda; family Cirolanidae; genus Bathynomus; species Bathynomus jamesi. Next base: position 771,740 of record JAJOZX010000554.1, on the reverse strand, counting down.
TAGTCCATTAGTACAACGTTCTTCTAATTCGGAATTAAATCTTGTAGTCATGTAATTGATGTTGCAAATAGGTTCATCGTCGCACGTGCGAGTAAGAGAGTGTATGTAGAGTATTTCAGTATGAAATTAAAACGAGTCTTGTGAGTTGCCATTCATTTGTCTGTTTCTGTTGTGATGAGCTCTTGTAAGTGGGAATCCGTACCATTCTTATCAAAACATGGGAAATGACTTTATATGAGAGGTTGAATATGGCATATACTTATATGGAGTAGTAGTTCTACTAAACCAGGGATTTGAAACCCTTGGTTCTTAATAGGAATCAGTCAAGCATTTTATATGTATATATATACACTGGGTGTCCTACCTGTCCCGCATCCCCACGCCCGAACGTCTCCAGTCCATACTCGCCGAAGGTCCCCCACTTCTCAGCGGAAGCGATTTTCATACCTCACTCACTCTCAACTACTACACTGCATCTAAATTCATATCCCTCCCACATATTCAATAACTGAACCTTCTCATCCCCTCAGTCTATTACTACCATCCCAGCGACACTACCCACTCTCTGTCTCGCCGAGATATGTACCACTGTAGGTACGAATCAGCGGTTAAGCAACTAAAAAAAAAATATATATATATATATATATCGGCTATTGATTGGTGGCGCGGAAAACGCAGTTTAATAATAAACAGGAACACCAGAGAAAATACAAACATCCTTCAAGGTTTAATAGTACCAACGTTTCGGAATGCACTAATTCCATCTTCAGGGCTAAAACAATAAAATTCCAAATCACATACAAAATACAAATTGCTTAATAACAATTTAAAATAAACTTAAAAAATTATAAAAGTGGCTAAGAAAATGTAAAACATTAAAACTAAAAGGTAAATAAATGTAAAGTTAAAAAAGTTAAAATTATAAAAAAGTAAAAGCATTAAAACTGAAACGTAAATGAAATAAACTAGTACCTTAACCAAAACATAGCAGATCTATCGATGATTCGTCAGAATTTAGGTCTGGTTTTAGTTTATAAATAAACAAAGACTCCATAATTTTAAGCTCAAGGTCAGAGCTTCCGGCAGCAAGTACGGCGAAATTAGACTGTGAAATTGGGTGGTCATTGTTGTGCGAGTGATCACGTATGAGAGAATTAGGTGGTTTGCCAAGGGGTAAATTTGTACGGACCGATTTACCGAGATGTTCGTAAATACGAGATTTTAAATGTCTTTTAGTTTTTCCTATATATGACCCATACAGTGGTCACACTTGTATTGATAAACTATGGATGACTTAAGAAGTGTAGGAATAACATCCTTGTATTTAAATAAATGGTAAATCGATTTAGACGGGGTGAATATAATTTTTATACATAGTTGTGGGTAGAATTCCTTGAGCAATTTTAAAAGTTTGTTTCTAATGTTAAAACTTGAGGTTCCCATATAGGGTAAAGTAAAATACAGGATATCTTTGGGGACTGTAATTAAGTCTCTAGTTGTAGGGCTTATTAGTCTATTTAAGGTTCTGCCTATTGTAGTCTCCACCAGTCTAGAAGGGAAATTATTCTTGGCAAGGAGTTTTCGGATGAAATCTAGTTCATCGTGTAGTTTAAAGTAATCTGAACAGATATTGAAAGCTCTATTGGTCAGAGTCGAAATTAAGTTTCGTTTGAAACCTAAAGGGATAAAGGAAGAAAAGTTCGTAGTAAGATTGGTGAATGTCGGCTTTCGGTAAACGGAAGTTTCAAAAGAGGAATTAGTTTTTATTATCTTAATGTCCAGAAAAGACAGAGAGCTATTAGATTCAACTTCTGAAGTAAATTGAATATTAGGGTGCTTAGAATTAAGGTAATGACGAAACAAAGGGATATGGTCTGGTGATTTAAACAGGAGAAAAGTGTCATCAATATATCTTCTATAAAAAACTGGTTTAAAGTTGGAAGGACACTCATTCAACCATTGGACTTCATGATGACACAGAAACGCGTTAGCTAAGGTGGGACCAAGAGGCAGACCCATTTGAACACCTTCAGTCTGTTTAAAATATTCACCGTTGAATATAAATAAAGGTCTTCCACGGAAAATTTTAGTAGTTCTTTCATTTGACCTCTATTAAAACCCTGCACAGTATCAGTATTATTAAAAAGATTGTCAATACATATATCAATAGTTTCTGCCAGGGTTGTGGAGTCGGTCCAAAATTTTCCGACTCCGACTCCGACTCCACACATTGTAAAAATTCGACTCCGACTCCGACTCCGACTCCACACATTGTAAAAAATCTAAAAATCCGACTCCGACTCCTCACATTTTAAATATACGACTCCGACTCCTCTAGTGTTTCACTCTATAATTATCATAATAATAAGACATTTCATCACCACCACATGAATCGTCAGGTTACTTTCTAGGATAAGGGAACATTCAAATATTAAGAAGGATATTGACTTGTAGATATTATCATATTAAGGGATTTTTTTTTTTTTCCATATTATATATATATATTATTTTATATATATATATATATATATTATAAATTATATAATGAAAGATTATCTTAACATAATTAAGGTCTAACCAGTAGTAGTCCTACTTAAAATTGAATAACCCTTCTTAACCTAGTGGCTTAACCAGGGTTTGTGGAGTCGGTCCAAAATTTTCCGACTCCGACTCCGACTCCACACATTGTAAAATTCGACTCCGACTCCGACTCCGCCTGAACGTGCGACTCCACGACTCCGACTCCACGACTCCGACTCCGATCCACAACCTGGTTTCTGCAACAGGTAATTGGTAAATAAATTTTACATCGAAACTAGCCATTGTGTAAAATTATTATTTAATGAGGTATTTCTCTAACGAAAGAAAAGAATCCCGTGCTGTATCAAATTATAAGTTATAGGTGATAGTATGGGAACCAAGATTTTGAAGGTTATACTAAAATTCCTATAGCCGATAAAATTGGCCTAGTGACAATTAGGTTTGTGTATTTTGGGATCCATACATAATGCCTGGGCTGGATCCAGAAACAATAATTTAGAAAAAACTGTCTGAGATTATATTTTAGATTTAGTTTTCTAAGATACCTATTAATTTTATCTTCCTGTTTTTAAAATTAAAGCAAAATGTCACCAGTTACTTTAATACATCTGGTTGCATCATTTAAAATATCTAACATTTTATTGACATAACTTCCTGTCCAAAAGAACACGCCCATTGCCTTTGTCTGGTCTTGTAACCACCAATGACTTGTCCAAAGACAGATTTCTTAGACTGAAACTCTTCCACCTCCATATAGATCTATTGCCATAAGGGTTAAAACATAAAATGAAGTAAAAGCTAAATTACGTAAATTATTAATAAAAAGTTAAACCTTTACTATTTGGGTCAAAGAATGAATGTTTAAAAGGTCCTTAAAATAACTCAAAGTTGAGGAAATAATCGTAAAAATTAAGTTTCTTTGGAGTAAGAGAGAATTTCAGGCCTTTACAAAGGGCAGATTTTTTAATATCACTGAGAAATTTGGAAGAATAATTAAAGATGAGATCATTAGCTGCTAGATTATTATTCGTATTATATCCTAATTTTTGGAGTTTCCTGTTCTGAACAAAATTCACCCTTGCAATACATTTCAAATTGCCCGTCTGAATGACGTTCAAAAGATGTGTTGAATCTATACCAGACAACAGAGACTTAAAATCACAAGTAGACCGATTAAGATCCCGATTACATTCATTACTGAGTCTTTTCTTAAATTTAATTTCTGCATCTTTATAATTTTTTAAGTTTATTTTAAATTGTTATTAAGCAATTTGTATTTTGTATGTGATTTGGAATTTTATTGTTTTAGCTCTGAAGATGGAATTAGTGCATTCCGAAACGTTGGTACTATTAAACCTTGAAGGATGTTTGTATTTTCTCTGGTGTTCCTGTTTTTATATATTATATATATATATATATATATATATATATATATCCCCCTCGATTAGGTACTCCGGCTTGCCGGGCCGAGGGGGCTCGTACACCTCGTGGGTTGTTGAGGTTTCCTCAACTCCTCGCGGGGTGTGGGCGAAGAGTTACCTAGTTGCGTTTTTTTTTTTTTTTTTTTTTTTCTTTTTGCTCCCCCTTTTTTCCGTTCTCCCGGAATTTCTTTGGTCTTGACTCGGTCCTGTGCCTCTGTCAATCGTAGTATCCCCCCCCCCCTCTGTTTGTATTTGCAGTCTTGGGGTCATCAGGTGCACCCGCCGGGGGGCATCGCTCCGTGGCTGAGCCGTGCTCCGGGGACGGTTTGGGCGCCCGGACCGCTGCTGCGTCTGGATTGGGTCTTTGCTTGGCCCTGAACGGACAAATCTCCGTAGTGCCAATCGCTGTTTTTAAAACGACAGTTAGGTTGGGGGGCGGGCTACCCGGGACGTTGGGGCCTGCGCTTTGAAGGATGCAGCGGCGGCTGGTGCATCGCCTTGGGTCCGAGGCTGCCGTTTTTTGTAAAAATACTGTTTATGGGTTCTATTACTAAACTTCACTCCCCTCTTGTTGACGACTCTGGCCCGCCCTTGGATTTGGATCAGACTACTACTTCTGGTCGTTCAGCGGCCTCTGCCTCCGCTGGATTGACCCTCAAGCCGTATGGCCCCCTCTCGTCCTCTGCGGTGTCTGGCTCTCGTGGCCGGACTCGTGGTGGCCGTAGGGCGGGGTCTTCGCGGCCCTTGTTCTCTCGCCCACTCTCGGTTACCGTTACACATGGACCTGTCTCTGCTGTCAATTTCTGTCCAGTGGACAGGTTCCTTGTTCTCCGCCCTTCCGCTGGCTCCCTTCCGGGCAACTCGGAACGGGTGTTTCAGCGCCTTAAGACGATAGGGGTTCCCTGTCGTTATGATATCCGCCCTCTGAGGGATGGGTCTCTTCTTTTGAAGTCCCGTTCTTCGGGGGTGACTGGGTCCCTTCTACAGTTGCAGGATGTCTTGGGTTGCAGAGTTTCTGTGACTCCCCATCCGCAATTGAATAGCTGTCAAGGCACCATTTTCGCTTCCCGTCTGCTGTCAATCCCGGTTGGCGAGTTGCAGGAGGATCTTGCCCCCCAGGGGGTAACGAAGGTCTTCCGCTTTTCGTCGCGCCGGGATGGTGCTCTTACCCCGTCCGCTCGTCTGCTCCTGACCTTTGACTCCCTTGTGCCTCCGGCCCAGGTGTTCTGGGGCATGGGTGATCGCCGGTCGTGTGAGTTTTCGGTGCGACCATATGTGCCTGACCCGGTTCGCTGCTTTGGCTGCAACCGGTTCGGCCATGTTAGCTCTGCGTGCCGCCGTGAGGGTAAGCTATGTGTCCGCTGCGGTGGGCCTGCGCACCCTACCCCGTGCACGAAGCCCCCGCGTTGCTCAAACTGTTCGGGGGCCCACCCTTCCTCTTCCGGGACTGTCCCGTTTTCAAGTTTGAATTTGAGGTGCGGTCCTTAAGGACTACCGAATTCCTTAGTGCGCGGGAGGCGCGCGATAAGATCCGTGACCGGGAGCCGCGGCGGGGGTTGTCCTACGCTGCGGCTCTTGGCCCTGGCGGGCCCTCGGGCCCCTCCCGTGCTACCCCGGCGTCTACTGGAGTGGTGCCCCCCCTGGAAGTCCCGGGGGTTGGTGGTCCTCCTGGCGCCGCGGGTCCTTCTTGTTCCTCTGTCTCACTTTCTGACATCCCATCTGCTTCCCTGCCTACAAGTGCCCCTTCTCCCCCTCCGGCCTTGGGGTCTGGATCCTTGCCTACTCGTCTCTCGGGTGGGGAGGGGGATGCCCCGAAGGAGAGGAGGAAGCGTCGCCGTGGTCGGAGTCCTTCCGACCCGACCCTGATTGCTGCTCGCCTTGCTTCCCCTTCTTCCCCGTCTTCACCGGAGGGGAAGCGGCGCGCTGTTCCTGATCCGCTCGGGACTTCCCCCCCCCCTATACGGAGCGCTGGTGGGGCGTCACCTCCCGGTGCCCCGACCAGTGTCCGGGTGTCGGTCGAGGTGCATTGCCCCATGACACCCTCGATTACTGACTCTGTTCCCATGATAGACCCGGTCGAGAGGGGCCTGGCCCTCCTTCATGGAGTCTCTCTCTCTCCGGCTCCTGCTGAGAGTGGTCGGGTCTCTCCCCTGGATCTACCTCTCCCACTTGTGGTCGACCTTTCCTCTCCCCCCCGTCAGTGCTTGTCTGGTTTGACGAGCCCTCGAACAGCTGGTTCCCCCCGGTCCCCCTCTTGTGGGGAGTTGGGGGTTTCGGCTGGGCCCGACTCGTCGTCTCTCCCCCCCGGGAGAGCCCCCCTCTGACCTCCCTGTTCTACTCTCCACTTCTCGTCCTACTACGGGTGCAGCAGATGCGGAGTCGGTGGCCCCTACCCCCCCAGTTCTGGGTGAGTCGGGGAAACCGATTCCGTCCCTGGTTACGGACCGTTGAGTTTGCTGCTCAGCTTGGTCCGTGGCTATTTCGCTGTTTTCTCTGCCTCTTATAATGCCGCTTCCCCTTACAGTTCCATCTTGCATTGGAACTGTAGGGGGCTTTTAGCTAACTGGGAGAACCTTGCCTCCCTGCTGGAGAGCGAGCGGCCTTCCTGTGTTTGTCTCCAGGAGACTATCCTGGCTGCGCGGGGACTCCCTCGTCTCTCTGGATATGTTGGTTTCCCTTGCACCCCGGATGAGCGCACACGCCGGCGGGGTGCGGCGATTTACGTGCATCATTCGTTACCATCGCGTGGTGTGCCTCTTCGCACTTCCTTGCAGGCTGTGGCTGTGCGGCTCTTTTTAGATCGCCAGTACACTGCCTGCTCGGTTTATATTCCTCCTCATGACCCTCCTTCTCGCGACGCGGTTCGCGAATTGGTGCTGCAACTACCCCGACCGTTTCTCCTCCTCGGGGACTTTAACAGTCGCGACCCGGCTTGGGGAGATGTTCGGTCGACTAATGTTGCTGGTATTTTACTCTCCTTAATGGAGGAACTTTCCTTTGCGTGTCTCAATTCCGGTGAACCTACTTACTTCCACGAACCCACGGGTTCATTTACCTGTATTGATCTCTCCTTGGTGTCCCTCGATGCCTTACTCGATTTTTCGTGGAAGGTGTTGGGGGACTCTTATGGCAGTGATCATTACCCAGTCTGTCTTGAGCCGGTCGGTCCGCAGCCGGGCGTTTCGTCTCGACCGAGGTGGTGCCTTGCGCGGGCTGACTGGCCATCTTTCAGAGCTCGTTCCGTCATTGTCCGTTCGGTGTTGAGCTTTGGCTCGGTGGATGAGAGCTTGGAGTTCTTCGAGCGGGTGGTGATGGGCGTCGCGGAAGACTGTATTCCTCGTTCTTCCGGTAACCCGCGGACTCGTAGCGTCCCGTGGTGGACTCCAGCATGTCACCAGGCGGTGTGCGAGAGGAAGAGGGCAACGCGCCGCTTCCACCGCACCCGGCGCGCGGGCCACTTGATTGAGATGCGGCGGGCGAAGGCTTTCGCCCGCCGGACTCTCAAGTTGGCCCGTCGGGCCTCTTGGCGTGCTTTTGTGTCCGGCATCTCCTCATCTACCCCTTCTGCTGCTGTGTGGCGGAAGGTACGTAGTATCGAGGGGAGGCCGGTCCCTGCTAGTCGCCCTGTCCTTCGGGACGGGGACGGCTTCCTTTCGGATCCTGCTGCTGTGGCTGATCGGCTGGCCGGTGCTTTTGCTGCGGTTTCCCGTTCGCCTTCGCTGCGATCGCCCTTTATCGGAGGTCACGTTCCCGCCCCCTGGGAACGAGCCCTATAACCATCTCTTTCCGATGCGGGAACTTCGGGCTGCTTTGGCAACCCGTCGTTCTTCCGCTCCTGGCCCTGATGACATTCCGTATGACTTTCTTCGGAATCTGCACCCGATGGCCCTGCACTTCTTGCTGGATCTTTTCAACCGGATGTGGGTTGAGGGGTCGTTCCCTTCCCGTTGGAGGGAGGCGATTGTGGTCCCGATACCTAAGCCGGGGAAGGATCCGGCGGAGGTGGCGAGCTATCGGCCTATTGCTTTGACGAGCTGCTTATGCAAGCTCCTCGAAAAGATGGTGGCCGTCCGACTTTCCTTTACACTGGAGTCGCTTGGGTTATGCCCCCCGACCCAGTATGGTTTTCGTCGATTTCGGGGTACTCTGGACCCCCTTCTCCTCCTTGGCCATGATGTACGGGAGGCATTTTCCCGCCGGAATCTTGTTCTGGCCGTCTTTTTTGACGTCCAAAAGGCCTATGACACGACCCGTCGGGGAGTGTCATGGACCGTTTGAAGTCTCTTGGTTTTGTGGGCTTTTTGCCCACGTTTCTTCGCAACTTCCTCTGCCGTCGCACTTTCCGCGTCCGTAATGGGGCGGCCCTATCTGCCCTGTATGTTCAGGAGGAGGGGGTGCCCCAGGGGTGTGTTTGAGCGTCTCATGCTTCAACCTAGTTATGTCTGCGCTACCGGGAGCTCTTCCGCCCTCGGTGCGCTGTTCCATCTATGCAGATGATCTGGCTGTCTATGCCGCGGGGACGAGTCCCCCCCTCGTGGAGAGGCAAGTCCAACTCGCGGTCAATCGGGTTGAACGCTGGGCGTCGTCGGTGGGCCTTACGTTGTCTTCCCGAAGACTTCGTGTGTGGCCTTCCTTCCGTCGAGGAGACGGGGATCCGGCGCCATCCCGGCCTTTAACCTTACACTCGGGGGTCAGCCTCTGGCCCTCGTTTCATCAGTACTCTTCTTGGGTATGGTTTTCGACAGCCGTTTGAGCTGGGTTCCCCACCTTCGCCGGCTGCGCGAGTCCGCGAGACGTACCCTGGATTTGCTGGGGCATCTGTCGCATACTACATGGGGCGCGGATAGGCGGACGCTCCTCCGTTTGTACGTGTCCCTGGTACAGTCCAAATTAGACTATGGGAGTGTGGTGTATGGCTCCGCCTCCCGCACGGCCCTTCGGATACTGGATCCGGTCCTCTCTAGAGGACTGCGCATGTCATCTGGCGCCTTCCGCTCCTCTCCGGTTGATAGTCTGCAGGTGGAGTGCGACATCCCTCCCTTGGAGGATCGGAGGTCGTTCCTCGTTGCTAAACACTATCTCCGGATCCTCCGTCTTCCCACCTCTCCTCTGTTCCAGGTGGTTGAGAGGGCGTTCTGCCGGGATGGGGGTTGGTATTTCACCGACACGGTGACCTCCCTCCTCGATGGTATGGGCACTCCCCCTCCATCCGTTATACCGGTCTCTTTCAGTGGTGTTGCACCTTGGGAGAGCACCCCTGTTGCGTGCTGTAGGGCGTTGCGCCCCGTTCGCAAGACCGAGTCGGACTCTGCCTTGCTTCGGTCTCTTTTCCTTCAGCATGCGGCGTGTCACTCTGCATGTGTTGCGATCTTCACGGATGGTTCGAGGTCGTCGGGGGGCGTTGGATCCGCGGCTGTTCCCCAGTCGTCTGTCCTTGCTCCCCGATGTACCCGTCTCCCTGATGAGGCTTCCGTTTTTACGGCGGAGCTCTATGCCATTCTGAGCGCTCTGGAGGTGGTGCGGGAGCATCCGGATGGGTCGTTCGTCATCCATTCGGATTCCCGCAGTGCCCTGGATGGCCTGGAGTGTTTTGACTCTGTCCACCCGCTGGTCCGACGAATCCAGCTACTGTACCATACTCTTGTCGCTTTCGGTGGCAAGGAGGTGGTATTTTGCTGGGTCCCAGCACATGTTAACGTGGCTGGAAATGAGGCTGCCGATCGAGCTGCCCGTTCCGCGTGCCGACTGCAGGTTTCACCTGTGTCCCTCCCTTTTTCTGATTATATCCCTGGCTTCCGTAGGTTTTTGCGCTCCCGGTGGCAGAGTCGCTGGGATGGCGCTACGGACAACAAACTTTGCAAGATTAAACCCAAGTTGGGATGTTGGGCCTCTTCCTTCCATCGGTCGCGCCATAAGGAGGTGGCTCTGGCCCGCCTCCGTATTGGCCACACCCACCTGACCCATGGCTATTTGATGGCCGGGGATCGGGTGCCCCGATGTCCCAATTGTGACGTCCTCCTTACAGTTGCCCACCTTCTGGTGGAGTGTCCGCTTTACTCTGCGCTGCGCGCAGAGTATTTTCCCTTTTTGGAGAACGTTGGGCTTTGTGATAGGCTTGGCGCTCTTCTGTCTGAAGGTTCCTACTTTTCGATAACCGGGTTGTTCTCCTTCCTCTTTCGCTCCCGACTTCTTTACGGCTGTGACCCACATGATCTTTTTGCTTTTCCCCACCTCCTCCTCCTCCCCCCCCCCCGTCTATTGTTCATTTCCGTTAGTTGTTCCATACTTCTTCGTTCTGTGTCGCTCTGCTATCCACCTTTCTTTTGGTGGCCATGAGCGGTCATTCTTTGAAACAAAAAAAAAATATATATATATATATATATATACTGGTGTGTATAAAGTAATGCAAGTGAAGAGACAAATCCGATTTGAATTATATTAGCGCTAGTGAACATAGAGAAGTAATATTTATTGCATGTACTTTATAACGACTGTATATTCGATAGTTGAAACTAGTTTAAACCAGTTCAAATTGGATTTGTCTCTTCACTTGCGTTGTAAAACTAGTTTAAGCCAGTTGTTTCTTCATTTGCGTTACTTTATACACACCCTGTAATATATATGCACCTCGGTGGTGTAGTGGTTAGCGTCGCTGACTACGAATCCATCGGCCCCGGGATTGAGACCCAGTGACGGCAGGTGGCGCGCAGTAAAACTCAGCTGTTCACCCTTCCACACAAAAAAAAAATTGGTTGGTAGATAAATGGGTAGCATAGTGGTTAAGACGCTGGGCTGCTAGTGGGGCGTGGTTCGGATTCCACGTCAAACTGTAGGTCTGAGGTGGAGTGACAAGCTTGACCTTCATCAAAATGAACAATTCGGGCGGAAGCAAAACCAAGGTTACACACACACACACACACACACACACACACAACACACACACTGTATTATATAAAAGTGAAGCTAAAGGGCACTCTTTTTCGTACTTTCTGCAGTAATATATACGGACAGCAACTCTAGGTGAATTATAAAAAGGGTTCTGGCAGAACCCTAAATTTGCTTTACAACAGATATTTTAGACTCCTACATAAATTACCCCCGAGATGCTCAACTTCGCAAATGTTTGCTACCCACAATGTCCCGAGCTTCCTGGAGATAACAAGACGTGCTCAGTACGGTCTAATGCAAAGAATTAAAATTCAACCAATCCGATTATTATCGAAGTTATTCATCAGTCCTGCCGTATGTCTTCTAATCTAAGTTATGGAATTCATGGTATGAAAACGTTTGTCTGTAGCTCCACTTCGACATTACTGTATTATTTCTCATTAATTGTATATATTCCTATCCTTAGTGTTTGAATTGTCATTGTATTCTATTGTCAGTTCGTATTATTAATATTTGTCATATGGACTATGGTCTGCCAATAAACTTTTTCATTAATTTCATTCACTGCACAATTAAACCAAGCATTGTAACACTATTCACTAGCTAAACATTCAAGCTTACCCGACTGTTCATTCATTTCATAGTAATTGCAACTTTTATCATTTATATACAGGAATACCTCACAATTCGTCGTTTCGAATTTCGTCGTCAATCTTTTACAACCTATAGTTTCGTAATCCGTCGTCCATTTTCGCAGAGTCGTCGTTTTTTGAAAATATGTGGAAAAAAAACCGATCGAAATTGACGAAATTCAACTGTTTACCAACGTTTAACGTATTATATTTTGCCGAAAAACGAGTAGAATTTGATTAATTAATCTGTTTAATAACATAATACAGTAAAATGTTTTCTCATTGAAACATGTTATAATCTACCTCGAATTTCGTCGTTTCGTATTTCGGCGTGTTATTTCGGAACGAATTAACGACGAATTTCGAGGTATTCCTGCACTCATTTTGTTTAATTAAAGGAAAATCCAACAAGGCTTATCAATCACCTTCTTTTATTAATGATATTCATTATTTTGATTGAGAGAGCTGGTAACCCACCAAATAAACATTATTACTTTAATTAATTTAATCACATTTATTATAGGGCCTACCGTCAATTGGCCACTATAGATATAATATAGAATTTTTTTTCAGAAACTTTGAGGTTGTTCCCTCCTGCCCCAAGAGTTGACAGAAGATGTACAAAGGATTATATTTTATCGGAGACGGATTTAATTATACCAAAGAACATGAAAATAACAATTCCTATTTACAGGTACCTTATATATATATATATATATATTATATATATATAATATATATATATATATATATATATGAAAGAAGGATCAACACAACGGCAAACATTTTCATTTATTTGTACATCAGACGTTTCGACAAATCTTTTGTCATCATCAGTGAGTTAAGTCTTAAAACCTTAAAACAAAATTGAAAAGTGAAAGTTACATCAATACAATATTAAAACCATTAAAATTAAAACCTTAAAGCAAATGAAAATTGCATCAATACAAAATTAAAATCATTTAAATTTCATCACTATAAAACTAAATTAAATTAAATTTCATCACTATAAAAACTAAAATTAAATTACCTCAATAGGTAAATACACAATGTTTACATCCACCTCCATACTTGGCAAAGTCTAACGGAACCCTAGATGGTCAGAGGATTAGAAAGGGTATGTCTGTGAAAAACGGTTGGTTAGTCAAAAGAGTCGTAATTTGTAGGATGAGCTATTATTATTAAGGGAGGGTTTGTTTCTATAGATGTACAAAGATTCTAAAATTCCCTAATAATAATAGCTCATCCTACAAATTACGACTCTTTTGACTAACCAACCGTTTTTCACAGACATACCCTTTCTAATCCTCTGACCATCTAGGGTTCCGTTAGACTTTGCCAAGTATGGAGGTGGATGTAAACATTGTGTATTTACCTATTGAGGTAATTTAATTTTAGTTTTTATAGTGATGAAATTTAATTTAATTTTAGTTTTTATAGTGATGAAATTTAAATGATTTTAATTTTGTATTGATGCAATTTTCATTTTGCTTTAAGGTTTTAATTTTAATGGTTTTAATATTGTATTGATGTAACTTTCACTTTTCAATTTTGTTTTAAGGTTTTAAGACTTAACTCACTGATGATGACAAAAGATTTGTCGAAACGTCTGATGTACAAATAAATGAAAATGTTTGCCGTTGTGTTGATCCTTCTTTTCATCTGTAAGCTCCGGTTCCCTAAGGAGAAGTCAATAGCTTTGATATATATATATATATATATATATATATATATATATATATATATATATATATATATATATATATATATATATATATGATTTGTGCGTACGCTCGCTCATGCGCATGTCACTGTACTTCAAGTAAGGAATTTAAATTCTCTCAATATAAAGGATGCTTAAACGCTTTGAGTAGCAACTTTGAAACCTTATTCCTCCTTTTAGAAATACTTTTGACTTTCTTTTGCGTGTGTTTCAGCATCCACAGAGATCCCAACCATTACAAGGATCCTGATAAGTTCGACCCCGAGCGCTTCTCTTCGGCCAACAAGGCGGGAAGGTCTCCCATGGTTTATCTGCCTTTCGGAACAGGGCCAAGGAACTGCATTGGTGAGCCGCAATTGTTTATTTTGCTGTAGTAATGATTAGGATAGCAGAAAGTGGTAGTTCTTCAATAAATTCCATCAAACCTGTATCCTCTTAATTTAATTTCCGATAGTTTGGAACCGTTCTTACCTTAATTTCTGTAATTTAATCGATTGTAAACGTTGTTGGGAACCGTGTTTACTGTAAAGTTGTTTTTTCAGTTTTTAAGTTTTTCTCTCTTCATAGGCATGCGGTTCGCCCTTATGGAAGCGAAGGTGGCTTTAGTTCGTCTCCTCAAAGAGTTCGTTTTCATACCGAGTAAGAAGACGCAGGTGCCCATCCTTTTAGAGCGTTCCAGTGGGCTGTTGAAGGCCCAGGAGGGAGTGTGGGTAAGACTGGCATCTAAATTGATGCTTAGAACTACAACCCGTACCATTAGTTGAGTATAATTTTTACCCAAGAAATTAATAAAATATTTTATATTAAGAAAATAGGTCACAACTGAATCTATAAGAGGAGCTGAATTCAGTCACAAGAACTGTACATTTCGGAAACCTATTTAGGTGTTGTTGTTCTCTCATTCGTTATTTTGCCACAGTTGATCGCGTAAGGAACGTGAAATAATAGTCACTGATAAGTCGTATACATGAAAGTGATATTTTTATAGTTAATAAGGCGTCAGTGACCTCGATGTTGCTATGACAGAGGTATTACGCGTAACCAATTTATAGTTATTAATTCATAAGTAAAGAATTAGATTTATTATTTTTAAGATTGTTCAAATTTATTATCAATTTTTTTTTCCGCAACAGATAATCTCGAGTTGTATTATTACGAGAGTTAGTTCGTAATTTTAGTGATAAATAGTTTAGAAAATTATTTATGGCATGCTATGAGTAAGTGATCTGAAATGTAAATTATAACTTTACTTGCCAAACTACTACCGCGACACAAAATACCCTAAGTAGTAGTTTGTTAGTAAAACTATAAATTCAGATCCAATACTCATGAATAATTTTCTAAAATTTTTACTGTATATTTTTTGTTAGTGTAAAGAATTGTTTTAAAAGGTTTCAAACAAGCCTTCCTCTCAGGCCACTAAGAAGAGATTTATAGCAATAATTGAAATGGCTTTAATCAGTAGTATGTTAACTTGCCATAAGCGTAGAGCGTTAGGCTGTTAACCATAGATTAAAAGTAGTGAACAAAGCTCGAATTAAAATCGAATTAAATTTAGGAAAAGCTAGTTAAACTTTGCTATGAATCTCGTCGCTTATATCTTGAAAGGTCCTAGCTCAAAAATTTGAAAAGAACGTTTTTATCGAAAAACTGGTTCATTTTCGTGTTCTGCACCTTGTCTCAAAAGGGCCTAGCTCTCCTCCAATCAGAAAGCATTTTTAGCATTGAGACGAATTTGAAGAAATGTATAAATATATAGAGCAACGAAACAGTTTTTCTCGTTTCCAAAACGACTGACTTTTTGTGAGCTAAGGCCTTTCAAGATATAACTGACGATATGTAACTCATTATGCATAATATTCAGCCTTATAAAGCCTACTTTCATAAGGCTCCATTATCTAAAATTACATTATAGTATGATTAGAGCCAAGTCATCGCACTAGTGATACAATATTAATGATTAGGATTTCAATTCTCTATCTTTAGCATTTGTAAAATGAAAATTACATCTCTTCAAATGGTTCCAACTGAGTATGGAATAAATAAAGGTAGTAAATTCATGCCAAACCGAATAAAATAGCTGAATTATAATCGCTTAAATATGCTCTTTCATCCTGATTTGGATGTAGCCACTGTACAATTACCAAATATATTTTGGTACAGCTTTACATTGTGATCATTAACTTTACATTTTCATTAGTTTTCTGATAGTTATATATTTCAAAACTGCGTACAAAGCTTACTACGAATTATTAGGGGTGCGTGCACTCGTAGGAATATAATGTAATAATATACGACAGTCTACAAATACGTACCATTAAGTTTTACTGAGGAGATATTTTTTATCTTTTTTTATTTAAGTTGGAAGTTAAGTTCACTGTAACAATGAATAACCTTTAAATGACACTAAGCTTGTAATAGAATTACTTTGCACAACGAATACGTGTAGTGAGAAAATATGAAGTCTATTTGCGGTAGAAAAATGTTTATTGCAAATAAAAGTTGTGTGTGTGTTCTGAAAGTGAAGACAAAGCGTTACAGACATTTAAATGGTGTACCACACATTTATTTGATGTCTGAGTGGTGCGTGACAGTCTTTTGTTATTGTTAGTTAAATCGTTCTTGTTTTTATTATTCAATCATCGAAATTAGAATTTTACTTTAGTCCAGGGATGCCCACACCTTTTTGGTAAGAAATTTTATATTTTTATTTACCAAAGTGTTTACATTCTCGGGTTATGTGAAAAGCTTATTTAGTCTTAATCTTTATGCGGACACGTCTGAACAAGTTGCTGTTAGTTCGATGGCTTGCACCATAGATAAAAACAAATTTCACTTTCAACACACTAATCACTAATGCGTTATTTCTGAATACAGGCAAACATGGCAGTAAGCCTTTCCAACACGCTACTCCAAATTACCATCTGTCGCCTAGACCATGCATAATCGTCTTATTTTCCAAATATTAGTTCAGACTAAATCTTAATTCAGGAGTCGGTCCTATAAATTATGTTATCTTAATCTGTCCCTTGGGTGAGCCGAGCCTACAGCCACTACATTGAAGTTAGGTTTGGATTGAGTAGTAACAGCGAGGCTAAGCCTATGCAAGATAGGACCAGAACTGTTTCATCCAATTAAAAAATTCTGGTACTATTCTAGGCTCACAAAATATTTAATTTTTTATTCCACGACCTAGGCCAAGCAAAGACTTTAGGTCTAGGTCTTACACTATGATGAAGCTAGGTTTTAAGCCTATATAGGGCAGGGTTTTTAAACTGGCAATCCGCGGGTCACTTGTGGCCCACCACAGCAAGTCACAAACTTGAGTCTAGAAATGTAAGACGTGCTACGTTTCAATTAAGTGCGTGTCAGAAAAAATCATTAAAACGTTATATTTTGTTTAACGTTTTTGTCCTACTATTTTTTGTTTAATGGTGAATTTTTATATAATTTTAAATCATTAATTTTTTAATAAAATAGTGTATTGGAATTTGAAAATAATTCTGACCTGCCTGCCCCTAACATGTTTTTAACCCGACTCCCGTAAACTTAGTAGCAAGTAGCCATCATTCATTAATTTTCTCCAAATTAATATATTAATATCCGCACAAGACATTCAAAATGCTCAAATTTATACCCAAAGTATTTTCAATTTATGTGAAAATATTAAAAAAAAATTCTGCTTCTACGAATTTTCCTCATACACAACTTTTTTATCGTTGTGGCTTGTACCAGTGTGACGGGGAGAACAGTCTGTCGATTAACCTATGAAATAAGGTAGTTTTTAGTCTGTTCTTATTTTTGCGATCAGAAACTATAATGAGCCGTTTCGTCATGAATTTCTGTTATTCAAAATACACTACGTTTTATTGCTACTTTACGATCCTATTGTCGCTCTATGAACTCGTCTTAACAGGCCACATTCTCTTGGGTTTTTGTTGGTTTAACGGGGAATTGAAAGGCGGATGTACGAACCCCCCCCCCCCCCCCCCCACACCACCACCCACACACACCACACACACACACATTTGAGAACTCTAAAATCACTTTTTTCTAAAATAATTTTTAGTCAGAATACTTTTCAAAATAAAAATGAGTAGATTGCCATAATGTCTGTTTATTAGTCGTACGAGCAAACATTTCATTGGAACTGCATGCATACATTACGCATTTTATGTATACTACTGCTTGAAAATTATTCGAAATGACCAATATGACAAGCAATCTATGCAATCATGTAAACCAAATACATAACATGTTCTAAATTGATTACGCAACATAATTTTGTAAAAGTACAACCTATTGCATACATACCAGTCAGGATAAATTTTCTTTAAATTCCGTTATAACAAATCTGACTATTACGCATCTTATTTCGGCAAATCATTTCTTAGAGTTTGTTTTACATTTTACATTGTTTAAATTCAAGGATAGAATGCCTTTTGGAATGCAATCGTCAGTTTGTTTGTTTATTTAGTTGCGCGCATTGTAATGGCGCATCTTATGTTGGTTCAACTAAGCGAACCCCGCAATCTCGTTGCGATTAGCATGCCGGAAGGTCTTCCAGAACTAACCAGTTCCTTTGTAAACCAGACCCTTCTGTTATTAGAGACCATGTTGAGAAGTGTGGTTTGAAATTTTTAATAGATAATTTTAAAATTTTAGCTACGGTAAGTGGTGAACCGGACCAGCAGATAATAGAATCCATTTATATCTACAAACTCAAACCAAATCTTAACGAAAATAAATCCGCCCACACTCCATATATATACTAAATAAATATATTGTAATTCAAATAATTTTTATAGTTTTTAAGCATAGCTTTTTATAACTTTTTGTGTATTTTTAGTTTTCTAGTGTTTTAGTTTTACAAATTATTTAATTCTGTAATTAAATGTTTTTAATTTTAACTTTCAATTACGTAGTCATACTGATGATGGAATATTTTCCCAAAACATCAATCATTAAACCATGATTTTAAGCATTCCTATTGAGATTCTCAAGGAGTACCCCAATCTCAAATATATTCTTGTCAGCAATAAAATATTCCAATAACTTTTCTTTCTTTAAACTTGTCTTGCTTGATTTTAAAGAAAGTACATATTCTGCAGTATTTCAAAGAAAATAAAGTATAATATTACTTGAGCGAGAGATCGTTACGAAACCGTTACGAGATCGTCACTGTAAAACATTTAAAAATTTTGATACGATATCGCATATTATTATTAATTATTATTATTATTTTCTACTATAATTTGGGTACAAATTTTATATTTTGAAACGGTGGTGCTGCTTTTTACGCTGTAGACAGTCTTATATCAAACATCGATTCTTCGCATTCGGAATCATAATGATCCTTATTCTCCGCAGTACTTGCTAAACACGATTTCATACCCAACAACTCTCTTAACGAAACTTGCCACAAAAAATACAAGTAAGTTTCTGAACTTCATAAAAATTACTCATGTTTTGAAGTGGTATAAGTACTGTATAGAAATCATCTCACCAGCTCTTCTTTTCAAGCCCCCGAAAACGATGAAAATCCTCAATCGTGAACTCGATGGAGAATAGTTTCGTTGGATATACGCCATTGGTTTTCAAGGTACTACTGTATCAACACTAAAGAACCGTATAAAGAACGATATAATTTGTTACACTTATGTAATGAAGCAAAGGGAGAGAAATGTGTGCGATGAAGAATTTGGAGATGATAACCAGATCTTCAAATTCTCCATTGCGCGCCTCTCTCTCCTTTTTCTTCGTAACACGTTTCTCGTGCTCATTGTATAACGGATCGTAAGCGTAACAAATTATATCGTTTCATCGAAGAATCTTTAAAGAGTTAATCCAGTACGTTGAATTAACGAGTTTCGATAAAACTCGCGCAATTCGTGTCTGCGCTCCAAGACAGTTTTTGAAAACCTTCTCTATGATGGTGTCGTATTTCGAACGTGACATTTATAGTGATTTATTAATTATGAAGAATTATTTTAAAATGGAACTAAACATCGTAACCGTTACTATCGCACTCGAGGGTAGGTCTCTGCGAGATTATAAAAAGGACCTCGTTCACCAGTGTCATTACGGGCTCCTGAAGAGAAGGTCGCTGTTATGCTCTTAAAAATTAAACGCCAGACGCAGTTGCTAAAGCTACAAAGTGTTTGATATTAAAGGAAATTAGAATTCCAACCTATTTCTGTACAGATTTAGGGGAAGAGTTTATAGGTCGTTCTTTTCAAAACATGTTGGCGGAATTTAATTGGTTATTATAGAAGCAACTCGGTGCCTAAACAGTCTTTAGCCAAAAGTGTGCAGCGAACCATCAAGGAGAGCGTGCATCATTATTTTATGCATAAAAATACTTAGATACATAGACATTCTGAGTCAGCATCATCCTACAATTCCTCTTATCATCGCATGATTGGGACATCTA
This sequence comes from Bathynomus jamesi, assembly GCA_023014485.1. Lineage (NCBI taxonomy): Eukaryota > Metazoa > Arthropoda > Malacostraca > Isopoda > Cirolanidae > Bathynomus > Bathynomus jamesi. The sequence goes on along the minus strand of JAJOZX010000554.1, from coordinate 752,102 downwards.
ATGAAGTTTTTAAAAGAGGTGTGTATACAGAACCGAAAAATAGGAGTAGAGCATCATCCTTGATAGAACGTTTCAAATTCGATGATTTATGTTTACTGAAACGACGCAATACACTCCAACATCTTTTTGAATAAGTCCGAGCTGGTGTGGCGTTTACGCCATACAAATTCACAAAGGTACGAGTCAAGTTGGTCGCGATCTGTTCCGCATCGCAGTTTGTTGGATTGTTTCAATGAATTCCACAAGCTTTCCACCTGCTGAGTGTGAGCTCCGGTAGATGGATCGATAAAGTTCATGCTGTGGTTAACAGTGTAATGCGAATAGTTGTACCCAGCGAGTTGATCAATGCCTTCGTACGCCTTCCACGTGGCGCTCATGATCGTGGACCCTGGAAGAATGGATGCCTTTATACAGTCAACTAACGTTGTCCGATCGCGCTTGGGAACAGCGTAGAGAAACACGTCTCCTGATTCTCTACAAACTCCACCAAATACCCATCGCTGTGGCAACACGCGTCCTTTATTGTTTTTCCGGCGAGAATATAATGTCGAAATTGACGAGACATTATATTCTGGAGACGTGTTTCTCTACGCTGTTCCCAAGCGCGATGGGACAACGTTAGTTGACTGTATAAAGGCATCCATTCTTCCAGGGTCCACGATCATCAGCGACACGTGGAAGGCGTACGAGGGCATTGATCAACTCGCTGGGTACAACTATTCGCATTACACTGTTAACCACAGCATGAACTTTATCGACCCATCTACCGGAGCTCACACTCAGCAGGTGGAAAGCTTGTGGAATTCATTGAAACAATCGAACAAACTGCGATGCGGAACAGATCGCGACCAACTTGACTCGTACCTTTGTGAATTTGTATGGCGTAAGCGCCACACCAGCTCGGACTTATTCAAAAAGATGTTGGAGTGTATTGCGTCGTTTCAGTAAATAAATTTATTCAATATCCAATAACATTATTCTTTATCATTTCTCAAGAAAACCGATTGCAGAAACAAAATCAGGGTCATCGACTGCCCTTGTTTGCAATTTCGTAGGAAAATCGAGAGCAGTCCATGAAACATACTAGTCCCAAACTTTACTGCGGATTCATCGTCAGGCACATTTTGCCATAACCACTTCAAATTAATACAAACGTCACTCATTGTTCTGCAAAAAAAATGACAAGAATTAGTGCGATATTTTGCAAAAAACAATAGTATAAGAAACTCGATTAGGTCAGGTTAGGTTAGGTTTGGTTTCTCAAGAAAACCGATTGCAGAAACAAAATCAGGGTCATCGACTGCCGTTGTTTGCAATTTCGTAGAAAATCGAGAGCAGTCCATGAAACATACTAGGTCCGTTTGTTTACCCCTGTAGTAGTGAATTGTGCGCAAAAAAAAGAAACCCATTTCGTGAATTTGTTTACCCCTGTAGGATGATAAGGGGTCTCGCCGACCTAAGCCCTTGATACGGGGGTCGTGGGGAAAATCCGGCTGAGAAACACTGCTCTAATAGTATACGTCATGTCTTTTGACCAGTTCCACATCACACTGCCCTCCTCAGCCTCGCTGCGAACGTACCCCAACAATACTCTGGCCAACTTCACAACATAGGCCTATCGATTTGGAATGCGAGTCGTTACGAGGTAGGATTGTGTCAATTTCAACTGAATGCCAAGCTTTCAAGCACTGAGGAGAAGCAAGTCGTTTTTATGGTTCTTAGAAAAAGTGAAGTTGAGAAAGCTGGTGTGGTAAAAGATAAAACCATGCATTCAGCACGGAACGGCGGTGTACAGTACTACAGTACCAAAATCCCTGCCCATTATGACAGCACGGAGTGATAAAAGAGACCTAAATAAGAGCTTGGGTAAATCTAAACTTACAAATGACCTAGTTTTCGAAATCATACGCGTAGCATGGATTGCGGGATTAGAACATGCATCAGAACATGCTCTATTATTAAGATCAGAGGCAAAAAGAAATATCAGGGACGAAGAAGTGCTCAAGATTCTGCCCCAATGGGAGGTAGAATTTTGTTTCCCAAAGAGATACTTTTCACGAACTACCAGATGATAAGGCTAGCTTATTATACCACCAAAAATTGGGAAGTGCTAGACAGACCTCCAATATGTTACATTTATAGTAATATCGTGAAACATCAGTTTGTGGGGACAGTCAGGTGCGTTTGCTACACATTGTGCGTATACATAAGCATGGAGGAAAAAGTTTGAGCATAACGCATGATAATCCCCATTATGTCAAAGTTGCTTCTAATCTACTAAACAATATTGTGATATGAAAATAAAACCCACTCTAATAGACAGAGTTTATTTCCACGACAGTTTCGACGCCCACTGGCATCCTCCTCGTGTTTTCTGTATCCACCCGAGGAGGATGCCAGTGGGCGTCGAAACTGTCGTGGAAATAAACTCTGTCTATTAGAGTGGGTTTTTATTTTCATATTTTGACCTTCACGTAGAAAAAAGAAGTTTTTTGCATTTAATATTGTGATACCTTATTATTTCGTTGGGCCTCGCTTTTGGTTGTAGGGCGCGCGGCTCTCTTTCGATGTAGTAGATGGAGTTACGCAACGAGTTTATTCGGTTTAATTAATATATACATTCACTACACTTAAATACCTGAAGGAATAGGCCTATCTTTTTGAGTTATTAGTTTTATATTACTTGGTAGTCACTCAGAACTTATAGGAAGATTAATCACGTCTATCTTGCCTAAAGCATCGCTTGGAACTAGACAGCTCTGAGATGAGCTAATATAAGTTTCTTTTGTCTTTAATTTTCGCTGACTTTACGAAGTCCCCAGATGTCTAATTTTTGTGTTTTCATTATTTCTTCTCAAAGTAATTTTCATGCGTCAACGATGGAAAATTTTTATACCGAATAATACGTTTTTCTTGTTATGTGGACCAATGCCTACATATTGGGTTCTATTGTATGGCAATTATTTCCATTCCCAATAGGCTATATCGCCAATCCGAGGCAATTTGTAGTTATTTAATTAAATAAATTAATAATTTGTATTTAATTAAGAAATAAAGGTACCATATACCATACCATATTGTAGGCATGTATAGTTTTTCCATAACTGGGTTCGATTTTTTCTTCTACTTCCCTCACTAGAGAGTGGTGCTAAATATCTCGGTCGAAAGGTTCTACAATCAGGCATTAACACGGTTGAAGATGTGATGGCCGGTGTCAAGTCTAAAGAAGCTTTGAAAAGACAGTTACGTCGTACGAGAACTGAGATTATTGTTGACGCTAAAAAAGTTGTGAAAAGTGAGCGAGGCAACACATCTATAGAAACTATGAAACGTGCTGCTGCCTTGGTTCAACAAGGCCAATCTTGCCGGTCTATGGCTAAAGATTTTGGACAGATTTGTCAAGAAACTCAAAAAAGGTGGGTTATTAATTATTATATTATTATTATTATATAATAATATATAGATATTCTTGCTCTTTGAGGAAGATTGAAATTCGTTTCACCTATAAAATTCCCCCTAAAACCCATAGTCTTTTAGGTCTATGTGGCCTACATTATATGTGAATTAAAAGCCCTACGTGACAATACTTTTACTCTGATGACTCTTCAAAGGCAAGTAAGTCTAAGCCTGCTTCATTTTAAATTTTCTCTCAAGCTAACAGCTGGGTATTCTATATTTTCAGGGAACGATAATGCTATAGGAGAAGCGAATGCACAAGCCGATGAACCCAGAGTGGTTACACGAGACCACATAGGTTTTCCAAGATATTCAAGAAACAGAGTTTGAGGAATATCTCATTCATGCTAACGAAATATTTTTTTGGTTTGGCACCTCAGGAAGTTAGGAAGTTAGCTTTTCAGCTGGCTAAGCAATACCAAATCAAAATACCACCATCTCATGGAATAAAACCCGAATGGCTGGCAATGACTGGTTTTTACGATTTATCAAGAGGCATGCCAACCTGTCCTTACGGTCTCCAGAGGTAACAAGTTTGAACTGGACTACTAGCTTTACCCGCCATAATGTAAAAACGCTTTTTGACAAGCTAGGAGAAGTTGAACGCTGCTATAACATGACTCCTTCCGCTATTTGGAGTGTCGATGAAACAGGGGTGACCACTGTACACAAACCAGATCAAATTGTAGCCAAGAAAACTCAGAAACAAGTTGAAGCAACGACGTCCCGTGAGAGGGGACCCTTAGTCACTGTCACTTGCTATCAGTGCTTGTGGAAACAGCATACCGCCAATGTTTATCTTTCAGTGGGTAAACTATCAAGATCACTTTATACGAGATTGGCTACCAGGCTGCATCAGAACAGCCAACAGAACAGGATGGAGGACAGCCACACACTTCCTTGAGTTCATGAAACATTTCATTTATCATGTGAGGCCCATCATGGAAAACCCCGTGCTACTACTTTTGGACAACCATGAATCACATTTGGATCTAGAAGTTATCAGCTTGGCTAAGAAAAAGTTGTCATTCTGTTGTCATTTCCACCACATACTTCCCACAAACTTCAATCTCTTGATATATCTATCTATGGACCATTCAAGAAATATGTTTGGGTATGAATAGCTATACTGGACAAACTATGTCAATTTATGACATACCTGGCATTGTACGAGGAGCCTTTGCCTTTATCTGTCATTCCAAAGAACATCATTCAGGGTTTCAAAGCCAGAGGTATCTTCCCACTGAATCCCCTTGTATTCACTGATGAGGAATTTTCACCTTCAAATATCACAGATAGACCCGTGCCTGCCAATTAACCCTGAACCTACAGCTGCCCCTGCTACATCCTCAGACTCCTTGACAGACACTCAGTCTGGTCCTTTTACATTTCAACCCAACCTCTCTATCACTCCAGCAGCCATTAGTCCTAGCCTGATTCTTCAATTTGATTCAACCTCTTTAGCATTCCCAGGTCCCACAACAGATAACCAACCTATCCCGTATACCATTCCCAAATATTTAGTCCTAAACTTATTCGACCTCACCCTAAAGCAGGTGCTAGAAAACCTAATAAGGCAAGTGGAAGACGAAAGAGTCGCATCTTAACAGACACACCTGTAAAGAAAGCGTTAGAAGAGAAAGCTGGTAAAATGAAAAAGAAGGTGACCGCAGCAAAAAAGTTGGGAAAGTCAACAGCTTGAAAACAGAAGCATACAGGTATCAGGAAGAGTATTAACTTAATTGCAGCTGATGAATCTCCCAGTTCTGAAGAAGAGGACCTATGCTTGATGTGTCTGGAACCCTACTCACAAAGCCGTCAGGAGAAGGGTGGATTCTCAATGTCTTACCTACCAACATTAGACTCGTGTTGATTGCACACGAGAGGGAGACCCTTTCTTTGTTTACCAAAACTATACTTCTGATTAAGTCTATTATTTCTGTGTGTTTTTGCTGTCTAAATAGAATGTTGGTTAACATTGTTTACGATACACCATTTTGTTTTGCAGTAAATCGTTTGATTTCGAAATGCATTACTGAATGCTACTCGTTACTCCTTATGGTGTTACAGCTTACCCCGTTTTGGGGCAAGTTGTAGCTTTTCAAATACCCAACCAGAAGTATTTGCTATGGTAAAATGCAGTAATATTTGCCAAGTGACAAGCTCTTAATTGATAGAAGATAGAGGTATACGCCAGTACTGGAACATTTGAGCCGTGGACAACCACTTTTTACGAGTTATTTTTGTTTACAAAATGTTACTTTTAGCCCCGGTCCTCCCTAATTAGTCTTTAATTTTCACATTTGTATTTTGCTTTTATTTAAATATACAAGACTAGAAGATGTTCATTCAATTCTTGATCCTATTATAATAAATTATTTTCACAATGTTTTTGCTAAGAAAAAAATTAACTTTAAAGTTTAAACTGTTTTTGTTGAAACCTTTTTAGAATATACGTGATAATAAAACAACAGATATACGTAACATTTTTATTAGATAAAAATAATATGAAGCATTACATCTATACATTTAAAAAAAAAAAAAATTGTTGATGCAAAACTTTGTGGAAAACAAACAAACAAACGCATTTAAAATATTGTACCTTCCACCCATATTCTTAAAACAGTAGTCCACCGCTCTCCATTGATTTGCTAACTAAGTAGTTTACTTATTTTTTAAATGGTAAATGTTACATTTAAAACTTACATCGGAAACGGATTAACATTTTACATCTAAATTATAAGGCATGCATGCGTATCTTATTCTGAACGTGATAGTATCCCTCTCCATCGATTGGATAAGTGAATAGCTAACTCTGGATCGCGTGGATTAAAGAGTAACTAAGTCTGGTCTCTCCATTGTTTGGAAAACAAACAAACAAACGCATTTAAAATATTGTACCTTCCACCCATATTCTTAAAACAGTAGTCCACCGCTCTCCATTGATTTGCTAACTAAGTAGTTTACTTATTTTTTAAATGGTAAATGTTACATTTAAAACTTACATCGGAAACGGATTAACATTTTACATCTAAATTATAAGGCATGCATGCGTATCTTATTCTGAACGTGATAGTATCCCTCTCCATCGATTGGATAAGTGAATAGCTAACTCTGGATCGCGTGGATTAAAGAGTAACTAAGTCTGGTCTCTCCATTGTTTGTTTGGGCCCCATTATCCGCCGCAAATGTTCGGAGGATACCTCGATTTGAGATGCATTCAAACATTTAAGTTTCACAGATTTATTTTAACCACTGCCACGGTGCTCACCAAACTTATTTTTTACCAGGTTTTGGGTCAAATGAAGTAACTATATTGTAACAGTGTTTTGGGGAACATTTTACTTAGTTCGAATAAGTATTAAATGTACAACTTTTTGTATGAAAACACTATATTTATAGTGATAGTCTGAAATTTATTCATTTAAAAAAAATGCGTGTTCGTCCGTTTTTATACACCGACACCACGAATTTTGTAAAGTTTACAAAGTCGTCGAAAAATAAAACATTTTTCTTAACCGAGTGTTTCTTCAAAATTCAAACATAGTTTTGAGGTCTTTATAGGGACGACTGCTTGATACTTTACGCTGCTCCTTAGCTCATGCAGTTTCACGATTCAAAAATTTGTTTTTTCATCGCTCGTGTACGTTGATACATTAGCGCGATTGTAGGAATCGACCATCGTTTCTATTATGTTGGTCGGTGAGCGCGTTGGCATAGGACACAGGCGTGTTTTTGATCATATAATGACCCTATCTTTGACCTATGGATTGTCCCTCCCTGATAGCTTCAAGTTAGTTCGTGAAAGCTTCGAGAGTTGGTGGTTTTAACATTTTGAACTGTTAATAGTGTACCAGTCGTGACTCTCGTAAACGTTTGGAGATGCCATAATATTTATTTTCTCTTTAGATGCAGGGCCAACAGTGACTCTTTCTCGCTCTAGATTGCGAATGGTGTATAAACGTGATGGTCTATATACGTGAGAGATGATAGACTTTCCTCACACCCACTTTCTTACCCGTCGCCATTCTACTCTTCTAAACCCTTCTTTTCGCCGAGGAATATAACCTCAAGCGGTAGTTGTGAATTTGTCTTTATCTATTATCCGCTTTTTTCATGTGTACGGTACATTGTAAAAATTTAACACACACACACACACACACACACACACACACACACAATATTTTTCGTGCTTTAAAATGAAGTGCAACGACTTTTAATATATGATTATTATCCGTAACAAGTTTAATTTTTAAATCAAAATTCAAAGTAAACCCGTAACATTTTATATATTTCGGTCCGTCTTACCTTATTATTTTTAAGCTGTACGTTTTAGGACTTGATGCTACGAAGTCAGTTCCATAAGAATCTTCGGTGTATTCATCGTGAAACTCATCTATGAGATAGAGATATTTACCGATGGATGGTAAAACTTTGTTAGAATTGGTAAACGGGTACCAGTCAGTATCCACGTACAGTGGTCAGTCCCCGAGTAAACGCATCAACTTCCGAAGTTCAATTTTTGCATACGATATAGTGAATAATGCAATAGGAACGTTTGTCACAGAAGAGCTCTCCGTTGCATCGTTAGGCTGTGCGAGTATTTTCAGTACGTACGTTTCCCCAATTAATTCTAAATCGATCGCTTCTTCGGTTTATCAGACATCGTTAAGATAGAGATGAACGACAACTTCGTTTTAATTATGTTCTGCCCAAACTTGTCCGTATCATTCGTGAAACCTGATGCTCCCATTTTCATTCAGGAATATACATCCAGGAGTGTACGCAGGATTTGCTTAAGGGGTGGGGTGCGAATTATCAGTTCTCCAATAATGATGAAATGCGCAAAGCAAGAGCGATGCAGAATGTTTAAACGTTTTGAGTATATCTTTTGATCGATAAATTGATATCTTTGTGGTCACATTTTGATACTGATTGATTGCTAAATTTTCCATCTGATTTATTATTATTACTAGTACAGTACCCGTCGCTTCGCTGACGGTTAGCATAAGTTTGCAAATTAAAATTAATGTGGTATCAGACGAAATTTAACGAAGAGGTAAAGAATACAAACAATTCAATAATCAATATGTTAGAACCATCATTGCATTTAATCACTACATAATACCTATATTACAATATTTGCATTCATCCAAATGTACGATGATATATCTTATAAGTATATTTACACTATTTACATTTTACTTTAGACAATTTCTCTGTAAACAACGTTTCTTGTGAGTTTCTTGTCTTCGTCATTGCGTCTCCGTTTTCCTCTGGTCCTGGTGCGGGTAAATTCTTTTTGGTCAGCAAAGATCCTCAGGTTTGCAGGATCGCCCACTCTGCTAGTAACAACGTATAATTGGCCGTGTGTGAACACTGGATTAGGGAGATATATTCCGCATTTAGTTAAACTCTGTCCCTGACTCTTGTTAATTGACATCACAAAAGCTGGCCTGACTGGAAAATGGCGTCTTCTCAATGTGAATGGCAAATCTGTGTCAGACGGCTGCAGGTTGATGCGGGGAATTAACAACACTCGTCCTGCGTCGAGTCCGGTCAGTTTGCTGGTAGTTAGCAGAGTCTCGGTAGCGGCCAAGACAGTGTAGCGAGTGCCGTTGCAGTTGCCGTTCCTGTGATCCAGATTTCTCAACAGCATTATTGGTGCACCGATCTTGAGTTTGATGATGTGCGGAGGCAAACCACTTATGTCCAGTGAATTCAGAAATTCCGGAGGATACAGTGCGCCCTGGTCGTCATCAGCAACCGAATCTACACTTCTTAGTATGATCAATTTTCCAGGGAGCTTATTCATTATTTCATCGTTCAGTTTGTCAACTTCATCATTTTTTGTTGTTAAAATTGCTCTTGATGACATCCATAGCTCGTTGTTGAAGTTCAGCTCCAAATCTTCATATACATGTTGAATCAACTCTTCTTTAGAATTAACGGTTAGAAAGGAGGGAATTTCAATAGTATCGGTGTATGGAGCCTCAGGAATTGTCGGAATTCTGCCTTCACCGAGTTGTAGCAGCCAATCAGCATGGCGGTTCAGTCGTACATGTGAAGGAACATCATCATCATTATTCAGACAATTTACGACTCTCATATTGGTCTTCAAGTGAAAAATTTCACAGTGGTTCCAAATGGGAGACTTCTTCATGCACGCATTGATCAGTGTAGGTCGTTGAGCTCTGCGTAAAAAGGAAGAATCTGGCGAAAATCTCCTCCAAGGACTAACAATTTCCCACCAAGTAGTTGATCATTGCCCATTACATCCTTGAGCGTACGATCCAAAGTTTCAAGGAGGTGACGGTGACACATTGGAGATTCGTCCCACACCAGTAGTAGAGCGTCGTGCAGGAGGCGTCCTGTTGGATCAAGCGGAGATACATGGCTGGTTGAGGTTGCTGTTGCAGGAATTGGAAGCTTGAATCGCGAGTGGGCAGTGCGTCCCAGTTTCAATAATGTCGCAGCAACGCCAGATGATGCTGTAGCAAGCGCGATACGTCCATCCTTTCGGACATATGACAGCAGCACATTGATCAAGAATGTTTTGCCTGTCCCACCTGGTGCATCAATAAATATCATTCCGCCTTCATTATTGTCAATTTTTCTTTTGATAGATTCAAAAGTTAGTCTTTGGTCATTATTGAGCATATTGACGTGATCATTATAATATGCTTCAGCCGCAAGATCAATTTCATCTGCATTAACTGGTACGTTATTTCGTTGCTCGTGGTTAGCAGCTGGTAGTCCAAAGAACAGTGTAGTGCGCTCATACTGTGCCAGTTGACTATCCAGAGCACACAACAGATCATTAATGGCAGCCTCCAACGCGTCTTCATTATTCATTATTCCTCTTCGTTGATATAGGAAATCTTCGATGAGGTCATCACGAAACATGTACAAATTTAAAGGTTCAGATGGAGTGCAAAACTGAAGAATATGAACAAATAAATTTCTGAGTTCATCTCCAGAATAAGTTGTTCTCGCTTCATCCATGCATGACTGCCATTCTTGGTCATTTTCAAGTAGATTCATTGCTTGGAAAGCGTGTTTAAAATTTTCACAGATCACGTTGTAAACAGTAAGCAAATCATTGAAACTGGTTGCGCCGACTTTGTGGTGAAGCAATAATCTCAGATTGAAAAGTTCTCCCTGCGAATGATGCACCGAATATATTCTACCGATGGCTTCTGGTATCCCTTCTGTTTGTCTCGCTCTTCTGCGCCAGGTCTTATTTGTAGGTTGCCACGTATAATATTCAGGGAAATTGCAGTACAGAATATTCCTTGCTTCTGGATCCTCAGCATTCTTTTCAAAATATGCTATTAGCTTTGTTGATTGTGCCTGGGGGTGCAAGCCAGCACAACTCAGTGCCGGTCCCAAGCCCGGATAAATGGTGAGGGTTGGCGTCAGGAAGGGCATCCGGCCGTGAAAGATTTTGCCAAAACCAAGAATGATGAGCCAAATTCATATAGCCTCGGAAAATGCCAGGGCGTACCCCGTATGCGACGCGCAGGGGCCTCGCCTGACCCCCGCGAGAAATGGACGAGGGCTGCCGAGTCGAGGACGGGCTCGGGTAAAGAAGCTAGTCCGAGTGGTTAGAGTTGGGACGTTGAATGTAGGCTCTATGACTGGGAGAGGAAGGGAGGTGGCGGATTTGATGGAGAGACGGTGTGTGGGAGTATTGTGTGTGCAGGAGACGAGGTGGAGAGGAAATAAAGCAAGGGAGCTGGGAGGGGGATATAAGTTGCTTTATAGTGGAACGAATGAACAGGGTAGAAACGGTGTTGGTATAGTGCTGTCAGAAGTGCTGAAGGATAGCTTGGTGAGTGTGAGTAGAAGGAGCGATTGAGTTATGAGTGTTATGCTGGGCCTTGACGAGATGACGGTGAACATCGTGAGTGCGTATGCCCCCCAAGCTGGCTGTGAAGGTGTAGAAAAGGAAGTGTTTTGGAATCAGTTGGATCAAGAACTTGGTGCGATACCAGAGGGGGAAAAAGTGATCTTGGGTGGAGACCTGAATGGCCATGTGGGAAGAAGTAGAGAGGTGATTGAGAGGGTGCATGGTGGTTGGGGCGTGGGAGAGAGAAATGAAGAAGGGGAAAGGGTGGTGGATTTCGCGATGGCGTTTGATCTAGCGATAGTCAACACCTTCTTCCAGAAAAAAGATAACCAGTTTGTGACCTAGAGGAGCGGAGGAAGAGAAAGCCAGATAGACTTTCTAATGTGCAGGAGATCCCATTTGGAAGAAGTTAAGAACTGCAAAGTCATAAACGGGGAAAGCGTGGCGGCGCAACATAGAATCCTGGTGATGGATTGGTCGTTTAAGAGTGGTAGGAAAAGAAGGCAAGAACAGGTGACACCTAGGATAAGTGGTGGGGACTGAAGAAAGAAGACCAGAAAAGGAAATTTGAGGAGAAGGTTTTGGAAGAAGTAAGGTCGTTGGAGAGTGTACAAGAATGGTGGGAGGAGAACAGCCGGGTGATATTGAGAGTTGTTGAGGAAGTACTGGGCAAAACATCAGGTAGAAGACCCCCTGAAGATAAAGAGACGTGGTGGTGGAATGAAGAGGTTCAGGAGGTGATTAAAAGGAAGAAAGATGCTAAAAAAGTGGGACACATCTGGTAGACAAGAGGATAGAGAAAGCTATAGGCAGGCGAAAAAGGAGGCGAAGAAGGGAGTGGCAAGAGCCAAGGCGCAGGCGATGAATGAAGTATATAAAGAGTTGGAGACACCGGCGGGAGAGAGAAAGATCCTTAGAATAGCGAAGGCTAGTGATAAGGCGAGTAAAGATTTTACTCAAATTAAACAGGTAAAGGATGGGCAGGGAGTGGTCTTAAAGGATCAGGATAAAATCATGGATAGATGGAAGAGTTATTTTGAACATCTGTTAAATGAGGAAAACCCAAGGGTTATTTTTGAAGATGGTGTCCCAAATCAAGGGTTAACTTCAGGAGGGAGGAGGTGAAGGTGGCGTTGAAAGGAATGAAGAAGGGGAAGGCATTGGGACCGGATGGGATACCAGTGGAGGCGTGGATTTGTTTGGGAGATGAGGGCATAGATCTATTGTGGGATCTGATGCAGAAGATATATGAACAAGAGGAAATGCCGGAGGAATGGGGGATAGTACACTCGTACCTATCTACAAAGAGAAGGGGGACATCCAGGATTGTGGAAATTATAGGGGAATAAAGCTTATGTCACACACGATGAAGGTTTGGGAAAGGATTATAGAGAAAAGGTTAAGAGAAGAGACAACCGTGGGGGAAGAGCAGTTGGGTTTTATGCCAGGTAGGGGAACAACTGATGCGATTTTTGCACTGAGGCAGTTGATGGAGAAACACCGGGAGCGACAAAAGGGACTGCACATGTTTTCATCGACCTAGAGAAAGCATATGATAGAGTGCCACGCCAGGAGGTTTGGAGGTGTATGAGAGAGAAAGGTGTGCCGGAGAAGTACGTTAGGTTGGTGCAAAGTATGTATGAAGGAGCAAGGACCCAGGTTAGGAGTAGTGTAGGTGTAACGGAATGGTTCCCGTGAGGGTTGGTCTACATCAGGGATCTTCTTTGAGCCCGTACCCTTTTGTTTTGATTATGGATGTGTTGGCCCAGGGGATAAAAGATCAATCCCCTTGGTGTATGCTCTTTGCAGACGATATTTTCTGTGCAGCAACAGGAGAGAAGTAGTAGAAAGAAAATTGGAGGAATGGAGGAGGGCTTTTGAAGACAGAGGGTTGAAAATCAGCAGAAAGAAAACGGATACCTGAGGTTCTACGAAAATCAAGACTCAGAAATTAGTTTAGAGGGAGCGAGGTTAAAGAGAGTAAGTAAGTTTACGTACTTGGGATCGACAGTGGCTGAGGACGGTGAGCTGGACACAGAAATAACACACAGAGTGCAATCTGGTTGGAAAAATTGGAAGAAAGTTTCAGGGGTGTTGTGTGACCGAAGAATAGGCGCAAGGGTTAAGGGAAAGGTGTATAAGACTGTGGTAAGACCGGCTATGATGTATGGGGCTGAGTCTTGGGCTATAAAGAAAGATCATGAGAAAAGACTAGATGTAACGGAGATGAGAATGCTCAGATGGATGTGCGGAGTGACAAGGTTGGATAGAGTAAGGAATGAAAGGATAAGGGGCACAACAAAGGTTGGAGAAATCTCGAGGAAGATACAAGAAAGTAGACTGAAGTGGTATGGACATGTGATGAGAGGGGACGAAGATTATGTGGGTAAGAGAACGATGAATATGGAGGTGCATGGCAGGAGAAAGAGCAGACCGAAGCGAAGGTGGATGGAGAAGGTGAGGGACGATTTGAGGGAGAAGGGTTTGTCGGAGGAAGAAGCCCAGGACCGGGCTGTGTGGAGGAGGCTGGTCAGAAACGCCGACCCCGCATAGAGGCGGGAACGGGCGAAGAGAAAGAAGAAGAAGGTTGTGCCTGTTGAAGTGCATGTTCTGCGTTATTTGGATCAAAGACTATCCCTTGTTGATTGGGTAGATGAATTGGAAGACACTCTACGGAAGGGTTCCTCTGCTGAATTGGGAATTCAAAGAGTCTCCAGCAGGATTCGGATGCTCCAAGATATCTACAATTTTCATATTTTATGATCTCATCTGGCTGACTTGCATTACCAACGTCAAGACGGACGCACTCTTCTGATCTTTGTAGTGAGATTGTCGAATGGTCCACTCCTTTGAAGATGTATTTGTACAAATATTTAACAGCTTTGATAGAAGCACACCATTCGACATTAATATGAGATTCGTATTTTTGTAACAACCATGCGTTATAGGGAACAACGTGCCGATTGTCAACAGTGACATCCCTTTTTCCAACGCGCACAGTAGCAGTGTGGCCTCCCTTAGCAGGACTTCGACAGCGATACAGCGGATAACAGTCGTCACCATTCAATGTTTGCGACCGAAACTCTCGTGGATAGTTCTTGCTGCACCGTCCGTCTACCATGCATGGTGAATTATAGTTTTGTTCTCCGCATGGTCCGTGGACCATATGTTTTTTGACTAAGATGTGAAGGTCAGTCGTTCGTGGATTATTTGGGTCGGGGAGTTCAGAACTAACAAATTTGTCAATCTCTTGCCATGTGTTGTGATTGTTGTCCATTATGAAGAGAAAATGACAATGAGACAGTCCTCGTTTCTGAAATTCAATGGTGTTTACATGGGCATTAAGTTTTCCCAGCACACCAGATTTAATGTCTTGTAGTAGTTGCTGCTGCTTTATCTTAAAGACTCTTGCAGTGATATCGGGGCGATCAACAGCTGATTGTTCTGGATTCAGTTCATTTATTATTTCTTCCCATTTTGGATTACAGGTGAAGGTCACGAACAATGTCGGTTTTCCAAACTTTCTCACAACTGCCATTGCATCTTGGTAGTGTTTTGCCATGTATCTCGGGCTTCCTGTAAATGAACTTGGAAGAATATATCTTCTACCGGCTCGATCAGCATCTCCAGCAGTAACAGCATCCGCTAGACCACTATACAAATCTGCTCGCAGGGTCGATTGGTTATTGCGAATATATTTCAGGCGACATGATTGCAGTTTTGCTAATTGATCGACGCAATACTGTTGAAATAATCGATGACCCCAGTGCAATATGTTTGTTGATCCAGCTCTCTCCATTATACGGTAGGAATAAAATTGGAGACATGAAACTTGCCTGTTGCCCCCTTTGGTTTGGTATTTCAAGATGCCATCCATCCAATCCGCCAGGAAAGAAACATGGGTACATCATAGGATCATAGGCTCTATGAGAATCACTGAATGAGTGAAGACTTCGTCGATTGTTTTCTGTTCGAAACTTAGTCACCAACATTCTCCCTGATAGATGGTCATCTTCATTGTTATCGGGTATTAGTATAGCAATTTCATTGCATGTCGGTAAATTATATCTTCTAGTGTGCTCGCCATCTGGTTTTCTATCGGCATGCATTCCTATTTCAAAATTTTCTTGGATGTTGCCCGCATCAAGTTGTTCTTTCACAGATAAAAACGATTGCAAATACGTGTTGCCAGCCGAAATCATTGCAGAATAAATTTGCCTAAAAATATTGACATCATGGTTTTCATTTGCTTTGTTTCTAGCCACTCTTAGCATACGCTACCGTACTTGTTCTTCAGGATCGTAGAAATAAGTTTGTAAACAGGATGGCGCATCAGCAATTGTGTTTCTTGGGGCTCCAATCAACCTGTAGACGACTCCGTGTATTCTGTAGTTGGCATTTCCCCGCGCCACTGTCGCATCGTCAACCTTCATACTACACATCGCCATAGCACTGTTGAACCTTCTTATGTTTGTTTTAAAATACTTTGCCTCTGGTGAATTATTAAAAAACAAATCATATAGTTCATCGGGCAATTCAGGAATGTCTGGAATTTGAATTAAGCCAGATTTGCAGCAGATACCAAAGTTAGGACTGGCCAAGGTTCCTCCAGTGCGCTCTCCTATAAACATGAGAGCGCTGCAGTGACGACAATGCACCTCCATCATGCCGCAACTGTGACGGGACACATTAACGTTTGCTTCGAGGAGGCCGTCTATATCATATCGCCGTGCCATGTTTAGCGTCGGTCTTTGATGATTCTGTCGACCCCTTCTGTGTTGTGCTGCATTCATTTTGCTCTAAAATTTGCTCTCGTTCTTCTTGTGATAGTTGTTGCCGTGCCTCTCTGTGTTGTGCTGCATTTTTCTCTAAAATTTGCTCTCGTTGTTCTTGTGATAGTTGTTGCCGTAACTCTCTGTGTTGTGCTGCATTTTGCTCTAAAATTTGCTCTCGTTGTTTTTGTGATAGTTGTTGCCGTGCCTCTCTGTGTTGTGCTGCATTTTGCTCTAAAATTTGCTCTCGTTGTTCTTGTGATAGTTGTTGCCGTGCCTCTCTGTGTTGTGCTGCATTTTTCTCTAAACTTTGCTCTCGTTGTTCTTGTGATAGTTGTTGCCGTGCCTCTCTGTGTTGTGCTGCATTTTGCTCTAAAATTTGCTCTCGTTGTTCTTGTGATAGTTGTTGCCGTACCTCTCTGTGTTGTGCTGCATTTTGCTCTAAAATTTGCTCTCGTCTTGTGATAGTTGTTGCCGTACCTCTCTGTGTTGTGCTGCATTTTGCTCTAAAATTTGCTCTCGTTGTTCTTGTGATAGTTGTTGCCGTGCCTCTCTGTGTTGTGCTGCATTTTTCTCTAAAATTTGCTCTCCTTGTTCTTGTGATAGTTGTTGCAGTGCCTCTCTGTGTTGTGCTGCATTACCTTGTTGAGTAGCTCGTCTTTGAGCTTCGCTCATTCTTCGCCTCCGCGCTTGTTGGCGAAGTCTTGCAGCTTCTCTTCGGGCAGTTGCACGTTCATCATCCATTGTGGGTGAGTGCAAAAGTAGGAAAATAATGTGGTAAAGAAATTTATAGAAACTGTTGATCTTGAGGATAATCTTGTATCATGGATACGACAGTTGCTAATTAAAAAAAAAGTAGGAAATTTAACAATTTAATATTTATTTATTTTGGTAATTTATCCAAACAGACAAACAGACAGGCTAAACTACAGAAAAGAACGCAGCCGTGAAAATTTTGAGCTTCACATTGTGTCAAGATTTCTGAATCTGGTATCTCCCAAAACCTCCTCACACCCATTCATGCAACTTGGGGGCTAACCCCCTCCCCCATTACCCCCACCCCTCCCCATTACCCCACCCCTCCCCCATTACCCCCACCCCCACCCTTCCCCCATTACTGCCCGGGATAAATTTCACACACAGAAACAGACAGGCTAAACTACAGAAAAGAACGCAGCCGTGAAAATTTTGAGCTTCACATTGTGTCAAGATTTCTGAATCTGATCATTTATAGCGTAATTATAGTGTAATTTCTGAAAGTGTGACGGACGGACGGACAGACAGACGGACAGGTCTCTTATTATAGTATAGACTAGCAAAAGGTCTGCGCTACGCGCCGATTTTGCTAGATCTGCGGTGCTTCGGCTGAATTGTGGGCCTACGGCGTATTTTATTTTGAACATCAGTAGCCCTTTATCTGGATATCATTCCTATTCCTCTCACCTTGGGCCTCAGTAATTGGGTGCCTGCGGCCTTCAGTTACTGGCAAACCAATTTTCATTTCAATAAAACTACAGAAAAGAAACGCAGCCATGAAAATTTAAAGCTTCACAAATCTTAATACAATGAGCTCGGATTTGAAGCCTAAGATTTTCATGACTGCGTTCATTTCTATAGTTTTATTGACCAAAAACTGAACCGACAGTAATGGGGGCCCTGCGGCCCGCCAAATCATAGTTTTCATGTTTCGAGTGCATCAATAATATTATTATAGTGTTCCATTAGTTGTGATAAGCATGATCTTCCTGACCGGAATCGATGTTGGTTATCATTTTTTCTGAGTTCCCAATTAACCCCACCCCTCCCCCCAATACCCCCTCCCCCACCCCTCCCCCATTTACCCCCACCTTCCTCCATTACCCCCAAGGGGGAAGGGGCTGGCACCTTGCAAAGGATTTACTTTCATTTTTTTTGGATAAAACTACAGAAAAGAACGCAGCCATGAAAATCTAAAGCTTCACAATCTTAATACAATGAGCTCGGATTTGAAGCCTAAGATTTTCATGACTGCGTTCATTTCTATAGTTTTATTGACCAAATAACTGAACCGACAGTAATTGGGGGCCCTGCGGCCCGCCAAATCATAGTTTTCATTGTTTCGAGGCATCAATAATATTGATAGGGTTCCATTAGTTGTGATAAGCATGATCTTCCTGACCGGAATCGATGTTGGTTATCATTTTTTTTTCTGAGTTTCCCATTAACCCCACCCTCCCCCATTACCCCACCCCACCCCTCTCCCCAATCCCCCTCCCCACCCCTCTCCCAATACCCCCTCCCCCACCCCTCTCCCCAATACCCCACCCCACCCCTCTCCCCCATTTACCCCCACCCTTCCCCCATTACCCCCAAGGGAGAAAGGGGGCTGGCACCTTGCAAAGGATTTACTTTAATTTTTTTTTGGTTACAATATATCGCATCTATTTTTCTGAGTTTCCCCATTAACCCCCCCCCTCCCCATTACCCCACCCCTCCCCCATTTTGTGCCAAAATTATGATTAAAAATGAGAAATGGGAAGAACTGTACCCCTAAAAGGGGGAGGGGGCAGGATTTATGTTCGGGAATTTTTTTTAGCATGGGAACTGCACAATAAAAAGACGCATCGAATGGTGAAAACCGCATTGTTTCTACACCAATTGTAGCGACCTGTAGGTGTGCGCAAAAAAAACTGTTATATATTATATATATATATATATATATATATATATATATATATATATATATAGATATATATATATATATATATATATATAAGACTTCATTTCTGAATAGTATTTAGATTATTATTATACTGCATGCCGTATCGTGTTACACCCCTTCGCGATACTACAATTCTTTTCGCAGTACTTCTACACTACAGTACTCCCAATAATCACGTTTGCTTCAGCACAAAATACTTCGATATTATTTTTCTTACATCTGAATTGTCACTTAAATAGCTGGTGATAATTTCAGTTAAATATTTAAATTCTTGTACTTGCTCTAATGGTTCGCCTTTCATTTTGGAAAAAAAAAAAAATAATAAATAAAAAAAAAATATATATATATATATACAGGGTGGTGCAAAAGTCTGGACCCATAGCAATTTACTATATAAAAATATCTTTCGATTTTTATAATCAGTGGTTTACGTTAACAAACCAAGAACAATACAAGCGCTAAAGGATAACATCACAACAGAAATTGAAGCCATAAGAACGAATATTACTATGCTTACAAATGTGCAAAGGTCTTGTGTCAACCGAGTAGAAAAGTGTTTGGAAGAAGATGGACATCAATTCGAACACTTATTGTAAATTCTGAACTAGAACGTTAAATTTAACATAATTTAGTCACTGGTGTATGGTTAATTAGATTTCATTTCATAATAAACTTCCTGCAGGCCACACTTTTTTCCCATATAAACCGCCTATGGGTCCAGACTTTTGCACCACCCTGTGTATATATATATATATATATATACAGGGTGGGCCGTAAGTTTCCATACATAGGAAAAATAAACATTTTTTTATGGACAACCATTTTTATTTATATAATATGCTCTACATGGTTGCCATTGTTTTGAAAACACATTTCAATACGTGTTCCCCACTGTTGATGAACACGCATTAGCACAGTTGACGTTATGCTTGTAATGGCGTTGGTGATACGTTCCTTTAGATGATTTATGTCTCGTATCTTTTCCTGATACACCATGGCCTTCAAGTGCCCCAAAGATAGAAATCAAGGGGGGTGAGATCTGGGGATCTGGGAGGCCACTCCACAGGACCACGCCGACCAATCCAAGCATCCGGAAACTGCTGATCCAAATACCGACGCACGTGAAGACCATAATTTAAATTTTCCTATGTATGGAAACTTACGGCCCACCCTGTATATATATATATATATATATATATATAGTGTTGTGGCAGTTTTTTTTTTTTTTGCTACTAATTACAGTTACAAGTTACTTCAAAAAGGTACTTTCGACACTTTTCCTGGTTTAAGCGACCACAAAAAGTACTTTCCCTGATAAGTGATACTTGCCAAGATTTTTTATTTGTTTCAAACTTACTGTGATTTAACAAATAAACATTTATTTTATAAGCACTTATGGCGTGCGAATTATCGTACGACTGGCAACGATCAATTATCAGGAATTTGAACTGTGCGCAATTTGTTCATCAACAAGGCTTGTGAAGAAAAAGTAGCTACTAAGTTTTTACCCTCACAGAAAAAAAGTAACCGGTAGAAATTACAAATATTCACGTTTTTTGTAACCAGTTGCAGTTACAGAAACTGTAACTAGTTACCATTACAGTTTCTCAAAAAAGTAACGATTATTGAGCAACGAGTTACGTCACAACACTGCAGTGGGAGTATCTTATTTTTAAGTTTCGTTTGTTTAATATTAAATTTATTATTGATTAACAGTATATTCTTAGCGACAGATGTTAATTACATAATTGTATTGATGTTATCATAGGACTGTATGCCAGTCAAAACCAAGTGATGTTACTAATTTATATAGGCTTTTATTCTTTCTGTATAGGCTTTTTGAACATCTGTTACTGAAATTAACACCGCAACGATTAAATTTTGTTAGCGAACATAAATCACAGACGTCCAGGTCCAGTCAATTAGGCAGGCTTCCTACGGGTACTGGTACTGGAACATTACGGATAGGTTTGAAAAAATTAATTTTCCATTAATGAGCTTCAAATTAGTACTGGAGGTATTTGAATTTTAATACTGAATGAGTGAATCTCAAAAGAAAAACTGTTTACTTTTAGTATACATTTAGAAACAAGTTTTAAGTTATAAATGAATTTTCCCCTTTTACAAGTTGAGATGTTCAGATTTTTGTCAGTGTATCAGTTCTCTTTGAACTTTGTTTTCATGTTCTTCCATCTTGAAAAGTTGATGTTAACATATTTAGACTAAATTAGCTAAACATATGAACAAATTGTTGTTACATTTTTTATATTAAATCTACATTGTAATTAAATGGTCTGATATTCTATTTTAAGAGTCCTGTTGTAGATTAAAACAAGAATTTCTTACTGTTTAATCGAATTTTTAATTTAATCGTTGTTCCTTCATGCGCAACTCGTAAATATAAAATTTACCGCCCCTTTTTATGTAAATAAATAAATAGAACTTTTCTTTTTTCTGTTCAAGACTGCATGATAAATATCAGTATTTAATAGTGACCCCTAAACAAATTAAAAATGCATTGGGGCTGAATTATTATTATTATTATATTACGTACATATACTGCTTTAATTCTGTTCTCTCATTCCCACTCCCATGCGCTCATTTCGGAGCTTTATTTATAATCATTCGTATATTGTTGACACGAATCGTTGGATTTTGTGGAATTGTTAAAAATAAACTTTACAGTCGAAATTCTGCGTTTGTTTATCATTTATACAGGGTGGGCCATTTAAGTGGAACCATAGAAAATAATAAAAACTAAAAAGTCTACTTACATTTATTTATAATATAAATAGACACGTTCGACCACGAAAGAAAAATGGTCCAACAACTGTTGTTCCCAATATACCACACCACAACATCACCCTCGGAGATCCCCGTTCTTCGCTGGCATCCACCCAATGGAGGTTTTTCTGGAGGCCAATATCCGCACTTCTGTTTATTCACTTCTCTTCAAACATAAAAATTAGTTTCATTTGAGAACAGAATTTTGCTCGGAAAATCAGGATCACTCATATTGTTCAATACCCCATTCACAGAACTCGGAGCTTCTGTCCTGGTCATCCTCAATCAATTTCTGTAACACTCGTAATTTGTATGGATGCCATCGCTCTTTTTTAAGTGGAGTCATACGGAATAACCCTTTTTCTTTTTTTTTTATTTAGATTTGTGAGGGATAAGTGAAGATGATTTTATCCAAAGATGGAAGGGTATTCTCGAGAAATATGCACTCAGCCCACAAATCTACCCACCGAATGTCAGCGGAAACGGGTGTATCAAGGACTAGTATCAGAAGACTCTATAAAAAAGAGTGATGGCATCCATACAGAAATTGATTGAGTATGTCCCGGACAAAATATCTGAGTTCTGTGAATGAGGTGTTGAATAATACGAGTGTGATTCTAGTTTTCCGAGCAAAACTGTTCTCGGATGAAGTTAATTTTTGTGTGTCAGGAGAAGTGAATAAAAAACTGTCGATATTAGTCTCCAGAAAATCTCCATTGGATGGATGCCAGCGAAGAACAGGGATCTCGGAGGGTGATAGTGTGTAGTAGTATATAGAGTACAATTGTTGGACCATTTTTCTTTCGTGGTCGAACGTATACTACGTCGTAGCCAATGTCGTATCAACGCTTCCCGTTGATCAGCGAAGTTAAGCGACATTAGGTCAGATAGTAGTTGGATGGGAGACCGTCCTCCGCATCCAGAATATATAGCGACCGGTGGTTCGGATCCCACGTAAAGCTGTAGGCCGCCTCCGTCATATGATGTTAGATGATGCGAAGGAGGTTAAACAACCCATCATTACATTTCACTGTAAATAAGTGTAAATAGACTTTTTAGTTATTATTCCTTTTGGTTCTACTTAAATGGCCCCTCTCCGTACAACAACTTGAAAGCGACTCCATGATAAAGTACAGTTCAGAAAAAAAGGTGTTAAAATGGATTTACACGTTTTTCTTTTATTTGAAATAGTTTTAAATCGTGTTTTTTTGTTTTTTACTGAATAAATAATGTTCAGAATTATTCAAAATAATAATGTTTAATGTTGTTTAACTCCTCCGTAATAGCAAAGGTCATGTGACGGTGTGAACATACAGCTTTACGGTCACCCATCCAATTACTGAACTGACCCAACATCGCTTTAACTTCGTTGATTTGAAGCTAAATGATGTTGCAAAGTTTCAAGAGCTTTGTCCATAGAATTTCTGTTCCTATCAAAATGGGAATTCCATTTCCGCCGAGTGTTCACACTAGTTTTGCCGACTATAACTGAATCTATGGGTCAGTCACTCTTGTATTTTTCGAAAAATTTTCATATATATAGAAGACATATTTCGTTAATAAAATAAACTACATTTGAGTCATTTCATGTTGTAGAAGGACAAACACTTTGTACCTTTATGCTGGTGGCAGTACAGTACTTAGAATTATATTGATTGGGTGGACGCCTGACGTACAGATGGTGCTGTCTAAATATGTTTGAACCTCGTCGCTAAACAAAACTGACCCACTGCTCAGCAGATATATTAGTCATAAATGCCTATTTTTAATTTTCGTTGAGGAATTCAGAAATTA
Organism: Bathynomus jamesi; assembly: GCA_023014485.1. Taxonomy (NCBI): domain Eukaryota; kingdom Metazoa; phylum Arthropoda; class Malacostraca; order Isopoda; family Cirolanidae; genus Bathynomus; species Bathynomus jamesi. The sequence goes on along the minus strand of JAJOZX010000554.1, from coordinate 728,743 downwards.
GATTTAATTTTAAGTGATTAAGAAAAAAATTAATTTTGTCGCCTATACCAAAGCATATCTATATCTAATCAGATCACGTTTGTATAAAATTTTATAAACGTATGTTAAATAGAGAAAAGCCAGTTGGTCAATAAATTTACAAAATACTGTAATACAAACCTGCAAATTTCGAGCTTCACATTCGAAGCCAGCAGATTAATATTTAAGAAGTTTCATTTAAAATCTAAATGACTCGTGGGTTTAAGTATTTCTTATGCTTTCAGTAGCTTAAAATTTTCTGTTAAAAATCTTTTGTATGAAATTATTTGCATGTTATAATGCGATCACCAAGACAAAGGTAATGAAAATTGCAAGAAGGAAAGGAGCACAAATGAACCTAACGATAGGAAATCGGGCCTTAGAAGAAGCTGAGCAGTTCAAATTTCTGGGAAGTTTATTAACCAACAATGGAGATTGCAATAAGGAAGTAAGATCTAGAATTGGTATGGGTAAGGTAGCTTTTGAGAGACAGAAAAGACTACTTACAGGTAAACTCAACTTGAAGCTGAAGAAAAGGTTAGAAAAAGCTTGATATGGAATGTGGTACTGTATGGAGCAGAAACATGGACACTAAAAACAACTGAAAAGAAACTCCTGAAAAGTTTTGAAATGTGGATTTGGAGAAGAATGCTAAAGATAAGCTGGAGGGAACACCAAAGTAATGAGGAAGTACTGCAACAGATGAGGGAAGAAAGAAGACTCATTAAGGTGATAAGAGAAAGACAGAAGAAATGGATCCGACATGTGTTGAGAGGAGAAGGATTGTTGAAGGAGGTGATAGAGGGTAGATATGAAGGTAGAAGGCCGAGGAGAAGGAAAAGGAAAGTAATGCTGGATGATTTGAAGGCAGGCAGGAGCTACCATGAGATGAAAAGGGTAGCTCAGGATAGAACACTTTGGCGGGACACGAGTTGGACCTGCCTAATAGGCAGAACACGATGGATGGATGGATAATGCGATCTTGGACCGACTTGATAGTGGTAGGCTTTGCCTATACCTTCCCATATTGCAATGGACATAAATTTACGTTAAAATTAATCCGACATCATTATCATCGACCAATGAGTACGTGAAACCTGAACTGCTAATTCTTTTTAAATAGTGTATATAGTGGTCTTATATGGACCTACACCCTTTTGTCGATGGAACATTCTATCGACACGAAAAACCTAACTTAACCTGACTTTAATAAGCCTGACCTTACCTAACTTAATCTAACCAAATGTAACTTGTCGATTAGATGCCACGTCGAGATAATAACGTTAGCCCACTTTATAGTCGGCTGACCTGGAATAGAAAAGCGACAAGGCGGAAGTTTTTTATTATAGGATCAGTTGATCGTTGCAAGGGCTCCTGAAATCTGAAACGTGTATTGATTTTAATTAGAAAAAATGAAGAGGAGCCATGATTTGTGGAAATTCATCTGGAAATACAGTAGTTACAAGTTACACAACAAAAATTAGAAATTTTTTCTTTGATTTGACGACTATGGTAAGCAGTGTCGGGTTAACCCGAAGGCTTAAAGGCTGAAAGCCTTGGCCTACGAAGAAAAAAATTTTTTTTCAACACCACTAGCAGATTTTCTGGCAGTTGTCATCTGACCTTGAAGTAGAGGTGTTTGTTTAGTTGTTTTCCACTTTATTTGTGTAGACTGTAGAGTAGACCTAGGGAGTGATATAGAGCTAGATCTCGGTGATGAAGTCATTGCTTTCTCCAAATACAGTGTCCCTCAAATCGGCAGAGCAGGTGCTACAATTTCTTTTGCAGCACATGATGACCGCGACTTTCCCAAACCTCTACATAGCTCTACATATTTATTTATGATTGTTGGGTACTAATTCCGAAGGAGAGAGATCATTTTCGATTCTACAGAGAATCAAGATTTGTTATCGATCAATCCTGGGACAATCTCGCTTATCTGCACTCGCACTCATCTCGATTGAAAGTGATTTGGCTCGCAGTTTGGATTTTTCAGAGATTATTAAGATGTTCTCCCAAAAGAAAGCCAGAAAGATAAGGTCACTTAGGTTAAACCGTTAGATGTTTTCAATGTCCGGCTTTTTGCTCGGTTTACTGTGTGCAATTTACTTTACGTTTGTTTGCTTTACAATTTACTTTACTGTGTGCAATTTATATATATATATTACTTGGTGAAATATATTTTTTTATGTAGGCCTATCGTATTTAATCTCTTAAAATTATCTATATTATACTCAATTACAAATGAAAAATATGTAATCTCATTTAATAAAGCATCTATATTTGTCGAGAACTTTTTCTAATACCGATATATTGGAAAGATTTGTTGAAGTCCACGCAGTCCAGCCTTGGCCTACGAAACCCTTAATCCGGCCCTGATGGTAAGGCATACTATTATAAAGTTTTAACTTTTTGTAATGTATTTCACAAAAATTATCGTATTAAAATTTCTTTTAAAAGTGCTACAGTACTTGTTTACAACAATGCCTTGTAATTGTTTTGTCAGTTTATTTTTAACTAAATTTATTTTTAATTAGTTAATAGTCCATCCATCCATCGTGTTCTGCCTATCAGACAGGTCCAACTCATGCGTCCCGCCAGTGTTCTATCCTGAGCTATCCTTTTCATCTCATGGTAGCTCCTTCTTGCCTTCAAATCATCCAGCATTGCTTTCCTTTTCCTTCCCCTCTGCCTTCTTTCTACCTTCATATCTACCCTCTATCACCTCCTTCAACAATCCTTCTCCTCTCAACACATGTCGGATCCATTTCTTCTGTCTTTCTCTTATCACCTTAATGAGTCTTCTTTCCTCCCTCACCTGTTGCAGTACTTCCTCATTACTTTGGTGTTTTCTCCAGCTTATCTTTAGCATTCTTCTCCAAATCCACATTTCAAAACTTTCCAGGAGTTTATTTTCAGTTGTTATTAGTGTCCATGTTTCTGCTCCATACATTACTACACTCCATATCAAGCTTTTTTATTAACCTTTTCTTCAGCTTCAAGTTGAGTTTACCTGTAAGTAGTCTTTTCTTTCTCTCAAAAGCTACCTTACCCATACCAATTCTAGATCTTACTTCCTTATTGCAATCTCCATTGTTGGTTAATAAACTTCCCAGACATTTAAACTACTCAGCTTCTTCTCAGGTCCGATTTCCTCTCGTTAGGTTCATTTGTGCTCCTTTTCTTCTTGCAATTTTCATTACCTTTGTCTTGGTCTCATTAATTCTCCTTCTGACTACTTCCGCCGTTGTTGTCAAGCTATCGACCATTCTTTGCAGTCCTTCCTCAGTACTGCAAACAAATGCCTTGTCATCTGCATACCTTACAGATTTGACCAATTTACCTCCCGCTCTGATTCCCTCTTCCAGATCTGAGAGTGCTTCTATTATCATTGCTTCCGCATAGATGTTAAATAACACGGGGGACAGGGAGCATCCTTGCCTAACCCCTCTCCCAACCAATCCAGACTGATTCTCCTCCTGCAACTCTAACATTCACAGTCTGCCCAAGATATAGATTTTTTATCAGCCTACGGTCCCTCCAGTCAACACTAATATTGTTCAATATTTCCATCAGTTTCCTCCATTGGACTCTGTCAAAAACTTTTTCAAAGTCAATAAAACAAACAAACATTTCCTGATCATGTTCCATCCAGCACTCTCTCTCCCATCATTCTCATAATACCAATAGCTTCTCTTGTTCCGCATTTTGACCTAAATCCAAACTGATCCTCTCCAATGTACTGCTCAGCTCTGTTCGTCAGTCTTCTGGTTAGTATCCTTAGCATTATTTTTGATGCATGGCTGACCAAGCTTATGGTTCGAAATTCTGAACATTTGGTGGCTCTCGGTTTCTTGGGAATAGTAATCATAGAGACTCATAAAGTATTTGATAGTATTAATTGAAAACTATCAATGTTTCAGTTAATTTTGGGAGCCCTGTTCATTTTCTATTTGCGTTGTCACTTCTCTGTCTTATATTTGGTCTCTAGGCTGACCAGGAACCTACATTTGGAGAGTATGGTTTATTTAGATTTTGGACAGTTCTCAAGGAAATAAGTTGGATAACATTACTTGCTTCCAATGTAAAACAACTTGTTAACAACTTAACAAACTTATTTCCTGGAGAACTGTCTAAATGAAGTTAAGAAATCTTTCTATCATATAATACTAACAAAGAGAAGAAAAAATTAGAAACGTATCTCATCTCACTCACATGCTTAGAGGCGAAGGGGGTAGGAATTAATATTGTGTTTCAATAATTCGGTCAACTTTAGCAATTCGTAATACCCCTGTGAATGTCCCCGGATGTATCTATTCTATTAAATGCAAAGATTGTAATTTAGTATAGAGGGCCTAGCGGTCAAAAAGCAGGCAAAACTCTGGCCACTAGAATCAAATGGCATAAATATTGTATTTCCACAGCTAATGAATCTAGTGCCATATTTGTTCACCTGCGTAATAAAATCATACAATTGATTGGAATAATTGGGGTGTCTTGTTCATAATAATAACAATGTTGAAAGAAATATACTGTACAAACAAACTTTATTTCAAACTCAACAGTACAAACATTATGCAAATGGTTCATAGAAGGTTAAGAGATAGTTGTCTAGAGCGGAGCAGTGACTATGTAAGCCAATGGAACACTAATAATATGACTATCATTATCATGACTTTTAGTAGGATTATATTTTATGTCATTATCCTTCTTATACCTGTCACAAACTTTTCATGTAATTTAATGAAATGAACTTTTATGATAAGAATTTGTAATTATATAAAACTATGTTGTATTTATTCTCAGATTTTAGGCAAAATGTACTATATTTTAACAATTTAAAGAACAGACATATTTGCATGTTTTGTCATTTAGTGCCAAATTTCTGGCTAAATTCTCCCTGCATTAGGACATTCTACTATTCATGAAATCACACACAGCCTATATAAACATATGGAAACAAGGTAAAATTATTACACTACTCAAACCAAACAAAAATCCAACAGAACCAGCTTCCTATAGACCCATTAGTCCAATATCCAAAGGTGGGCAGTTGCGGCGCAACTTGCGGCGCAACATTTTTGGTTGCGCTTGCGCTTGCGGCGCAACTTTTTGAAAAGGGTTGCGCTTGCGCGTGCGGCGCAACTATTTCAGCAGAGTTGCGGTTGCGGTTGCGGCGCTACAAAAATCGTTGCGCGTGCCCACCACTGGGATATACTTTAAATGCAAAGGTGGGCAGTTGCGCCGCAAAAAGTTGCGGCGCAACATTTTTGGTTGCGCTTGCGCTTGCGGCGCAACTTTTTGAAAAGGGTTGCGCTTGCGCGTGCGGCGCAACTATTTCAGCAGAGTTGCGGTTGCGGTTGCGGCGCTACAAAAATCGTTGCGCGTGCCCACCACTGCCCATTACTTTACTATGCACACCTTCCAAAGTAACAGAAAGACTAATCTTACAAATCACCAACCCACACGAGGGCGGATCGAAAATGAGGTTTTTAAACTTTTTTTCGAAATTCAAATATGGCTAGTGCGGAAAATATGTGGGTGCTATAGATAATGACTGTGCATAAATATTAGTCCTGCGAAATTATATCTTCAGGTGCCACAAAGCCGTCGAAAAAAGTGAAATATAATGATTTTCTTATATTCTGCATTAGTACAATAACTGAAACTTACTTGTTATTATTATATATTAAGTGTTCCAATTACCAAAATAGTTACTGAATTACGCAGCTCTTAGTTTATTTAGATCAATGTTCTTTTGATTAATGATCTAAATAATCCAGAACTCACCACGAGGAGGTGGCTGCGTGTCGAGCTCCACCCATGCCCTCCCAACCACCCATCCTTGCGCATGTTTTTTTCTATTAACGTTTTATTTAAACTTTATATTCAGCTTTACTTTCGAATGATGGCATTTTTTTACGTGACTGAAGTGTTGATCTTATGAAGCCATCTCGCGCGTTCAATCCAAATACTTTTGATGATGCTTCAGTCACTAATTTTACCATTCTTTCTACTACTTGTGTATGACAAGGGAATTTCTCGAATGGAGGGGTACTCTTGTTTTCTATGAATTCTTCAATCTCATTTTCTGTCAGTGTCTTGTCACAGGTGGTTCAGTGACAATGCATTTTTGCCAATTAATTAAATCGGTATAATCAGTAGCTTCAAATTGAATAACAGGTACTGTGAAACGCCTCACAACTTTTTCCTTGTTTGTTTGCCTTGCTTTCTTTATTCGCCTCCACGCTAATTCTCTTATGGCGCTGCGGTCATCATGAATCATTGATGCTAGAATATTTTCTGGATTTGCAAAAAATGCATTTCTTTGTATGACAGGGTTTACAATATCCTTTACTTCGTCATTCAGTGTTCTTGTTAGTTCAATAGTTTTGAAAACATGTTTTGAGCCATTGACAAAAGACGTACTTTGCTTAATAGAAAACCACATTGGGATGTAGACCTTCATTATAAAAGAAGCAATGTTCATGAGGTTCTCAGATGGACTTACAGTTGAAACGTATAGACGAAGCAAACGATTTGCTGTAGTCAGCCATCGTGAATGTGCCATTTTGCCTGGACTACGATGAGCAAGATCTGGAGAGCAATATCCCTTTGTTATGGCCTGATGAATATCAATTAGATATTTTTGGTCGGTGCTAAGATCTTCACAGTCTACAGTTGGTTCCTCAGCATCAATCCTTTCAAACTCGACAATAGGAAGACTCTCACAGTTCTCTAATTCCCTGCCAATAGGACCGGTGAATCCGCGGGGGCCAGATGTTTTTCCATCCAGCTTTGCAACTAAATGGCGTAATGGCAATTCATTGGCATGGAGCTGGCACACTAAATGTTGAACTGGCTTCTTCAGCTTCAATTCTATAAGCCTTATAACGCCTCCCTTTTCTCCAGTGTTGACTGCTGCACCATCGCATCCAATGGCAACAAGGTTTTCCAGGTTCATGTCATTATTTCCAATATACTCAAACATTCCTTTACATATTTCTTCAGCTGATCCAGAATTCACAGAATAATGGCCCAAATAATCTGAACCAGGTTCTCTCACTAAAGTGATATGTTCTTCTGTTACCTTCTTCTGATATACTTTGGACTCTTTTTTTTCTTGGAAGAGTGTAGAATCTTTTCGACCATCAAAATAGATTCCTCTGATTGGGACCTGATTTTGAATAATTTCTGATCTCTTCTTTTGTCTTTCTCTTCTGATTTTACTCCTATCCACTACTTCAGATGTATTGTCAATAGAAACTTCTCCAATATCTTGCAATACTGCACTAACAATGAATGCTGCAGCTCGATCTGAAACTGCAGTCCTGTCACAAGCAGTAGCCACTGAAGGTAGATTTGTAGTTTTCCTTTTCTTGAATAATTGTTCTTCAGGTTGTTCGAGCTTTCTCTTCGAGCTAACTGGCTCTGGAAATGTATCGTCTGATATTTCGCCAGATTCACTTTCACTATTTGATGTCGATGATGATAATTCAACATTTGTATCCTGCAATTTCTCCTGTGAAGATTCTTTGGTGAGCCTCACAGCTTCTTTTTGCTTTCTTAGCAACGTAGATGCTTTTTTCTTTGAGAGTGTAATATCTACTCTATCAATAAACAGTTTTCTTTCACTCCTTTGATCTAAGAGGAACGTCACTTCTTCCTTTGGAACCGTTTTTTCTTTGGGACAAGAACATTGTGTTAGTACTTTGCACTTGCACGCTGCAATGTCAAAAAGTTTCGTGTGTGCTTCTTTTTTGAACATATCAAGCTTTGCTTTGTAAGCTTCAGAATTTTTTCTGCTTTGGTATGGCTTCATAATGACACGATACTTTTCGTGGTAGCTTCTGAACATTGTTTCAATTCGCCTGTCTGACAGAATTGGGACGGAAGCACTTTCCCAAATTGTTTTCAATTTATCAACAACTTGTTCTAATATTTGAGATATTGAAGGATCTTTATTAGTATTCTGTTTCAAATCGTTTCTTACAAACAAGTAATATTTAAAAACTCCTTCGTATGTAGGAAGATTCCTGTGCCACAAATCTTCCCCCATACCAAACATGGGGCACTCAGTTGAGGCCCTGGTTGATTTTGCACAAACTCGAGACATTTTGAAAGTATACAATTCTGAAAAAGAAAGCTAATATCAATTATACGTTAATTTCAGTTAATAGTACATGCATGCAAACTTAGGGCAACACAATACAGAAATGCAAAATATATAAGAAATATAGTTTAGACTATCTGAGTAACGCCAACAACAGAACACCCACCTGCTACGAGAGCGACAGTTACACTGAACCGAGGTACTCACGTGACAGCTGAGTGAGCTGACTATAGAAAACTGTTTATAGAGAATATAAACTTTTTTTAAAGGTTGACTGAGCTATTTTTATACAAATGTGAATAAATTCTTGTCTATTGTGCATCGTGGACTCTTCTGTAATTATTGGTTAAAATCTGCTTTTTTCAATTTTTTTCAATATTGAAGGTCATTGTGGCACCTGAAGATATTAATGTTATGATTTTAAATTTATACCAGCTTATTTCCTCACTACTCCACACATTTTCCACACTAGCCAATTTGAAAATTCGAAAAATGAGTTTTTCACTCCGCCCTAACCCACACATTCCACTATCGCCTACTCAACATGGATTCAGACCTCACCACTCAACCACGACATTACTCACTAACCTCACGCAGCACATCATGGATGGCATCAACTCCAGACGACCAGCTCAACGTACACTATTAGCAATAATAGACATTAGTAAAGCATTTGATGCTATCCCACGCTTCCCTCTCATAAACAAAATACTCAACACAAACCTGCACAATAACACCAAAAGGTGGCTGAGCAACTATCTTTCAGGAAGATACATGTCACATTTAATGGCAAGTCATCCAAAAACAAGCTTTTTCCGAACGGGGTCCCTCAAGGCTCTGTTCTCTCACCAACACTCTTCAACCTATACATGCAGGGCCGGATTAAGACCTTTAGAGGCCCTAAGCACTTAAAAGATTTTGGTGCCCCATATATATGTAATTCAAAATATAAACAAAAATAAACCATAAAATAAACATCACTTGATACAACAGCAATATAGAGAGTTTATAGTTTCTTTTATTTTAATATTATATATTACAATTCTATAAACCTAAATCTTTCTGTAAAACAATACCAAATGATTATGTAAAATATATATTTAATATTATATGCACAAATCACACGTTCAGAATAACTTCCTATAGCACACGAAAATATTTAATCTATATGTATTTTTAGTATGGCGCTCAAAGATTTGATATAAACAAAATAATAACGCAAAGGGTAAAGTGTGTGATTACAACGAAATATATTTATTCTCTCAAAAGGGTTGTTGTTCACTACAAATTCAAACAATGAAAAAAAATAAATACTATATATGAATATATATAATTCAGTTTTCAACAGCTTATAGGCTATAAGCCGCGATTATAATAGTATAATAAATCCATGGTAAATCCGACAATGGAAAATTTCTGTGGTGCCCCCCTTCCCTTGATGCCCTAAGCACGGGCTTATTTTGCTTAATGGTTAATCCGGCCCTGTATACATGCATGACATTCCAACACCCATAGATAACAAGCTTACATTATCATCATATGCAGATGACATCACTCTAACATCCACCCACAACATCATCGACACCGCTACAAATAACCTACAAACATACATAAACAGTATACAAGACTGGCTCACACACAATACACTCAAAGTAGCGCCCACAAAATCAACCATCACCTTGCTTACAAGCAACACAAAAGAACACCAGGTAATTCCACAGCTTACACTAAACAACATCAACATTCCACACACTCACAGGACCAAAATACTTGGGGTCACATACAACACATCATTATCTTTTGCAAACCACATTCAGGATATTAAAAACAAATGTACGTCAAGACAACACGCTTAGGGTACTAACAGGCACAAACTTTGGACACCAGCAGGAAACAACATCACTCATATGCAAACAATATATTCGCTCAGTTATGGACTATGCTAGCCCATGCTGGGCACCCATTATCTCAAACACACACATAAACACCTTACAGACGATACAAAACAACGCACTTCGTATCATTACAGGATGCACTCAAACAACACCAATAGAACACCTGCACACAGAAACAAAAATACTGAAAGTTAGGGAACATTTAGACATGAGGGGAACACAATTCATGGCAGCAGCGACAACTAACCCACAACACCCTTGCCACTACATGTACAATCACGCACCGACACCTCGCACCATTAAGGTAACATCAGAGAGACATTATAACCAAATACTCCATTCCATACCACGCCCCACAGACATCACACAGTACAGAAAACACATACACACACACCTAACCCACAAAGCACTGACACGACTCGGTCCGAATGCGGTCCTAGGTGCGAAAACGCCACCCATTAACAGGTCAGAGATCAGCCTGAGCAGATCGGATCGAGTTAACTTAGCACGATTCCGATGTGGACATCACCCCAACTTACTAACATAAAAACACAGACTAGACAACTCCATAGACGACACCTGCCACCTGTGCCACGACACACCACAAACAATTGAACACATTATGACAGACTGTACCGCTCTAGCACAACAACGAACACAACACAACGTCGCTAGTGCGCTGAACCTCTGGTCCACTCCGAAGAGGGCGATCGATTACCTGCGTGCCGCCGCCGCGCCGGCTTGCTCGATCAGGGTGGGCTGATCGGCTAAACAACAACAACAAATGACGTAATTTGGCGTGTAAATTTTGCTTTATAAAAAGCAGGACATTGAGACAATTAATATTATAGCAGATTTCAGTTTGCTTTAAGTTATTAAACGTTTTTTTTTTAAAGTTTTCAAGTGCCCATGACCTTTTAAGGTTTTATTTTACCTTAAACTGATCAATCTATCAATTTCCATTTTTTAAGAAAGATGTTTCATTCTTTTCAGTCCAGTATCAGGATATCGCTCATAAGAAAGGGGGAAATGCTTGAATACCTCGATTAAAGTTGGACCTACATGTTTATTTGCAAGCCTGTTAAAACCTAAGTTAAAGTTAGTGTCAAATTTCGAGTCAATGGAGTGGAAATCAACGGAAACGGATAATGTCAAGTTATCGATAGTAAGGTAGGTCCTCAGTAAATCGTTTTTCGTACACCTTGGGTCCTAATTGAGAAGTTTAGCAGAAATTTAACAGATCTGGTGCATAATTTGTCAAGTTGAAACATTAATTTTACGTCTTAAGGAGTCACTTTTTAGATTAAGAATATGTTAGGCCCTATTATTTAATGGGAAGTTTGTAACTTTTTCAGTTTCTATAGGATTTTGAGCCAGACTGCACAATCTTTTTGGTAATTATTCGTTTTTACACCCAGTCTGTTTTTATGATGAGAAACTTTTCTGGTCAATTTTGAGGTGTTTTGCATGAATCTGCCATCCATTTCCTGTGCAAATGCGTAGTTTTCGAGATATCGTCGTTTCGAAAACTATGCATTTGCACAGGAAACAGATGGCAGTTTTGTACAAAACACCAAAATTAACCAGAAAAGTTTCTCATCATTTTCATTTAAACTAACAAAAATATCGCGACAACCTAATCAATCATCAAGGTTGCACAGTTGACCTAACTGGGCATTCAATTAACTTAACAGGTTAATATTGGTTATTTCACCTAAATATCATTAGGTACTCACTGTCACATTTTGGGCAAGTTAAGGATGAGAGAATAATGCCGTAATTGATAAAAACATCCAATCCTTTGTCTTCATCTAGGGCACATGATGAATGAAGTTCTCAAAGTCAAAATCACACGAATAGCACGTCATAATTCTATCGCAAACACCACTCAACTGAATCCAATTAGGAAAAAAAATAGCCAGAACAAAACCCAACCAACTAATTAAGTCACAGAGTAGCGAAAAAATAGCCTAATCAAGAAAAATATTTTATGAAAAAAGTACATTTGAACAAATTTGCATAATATAAGATATATACAGGGTGTCCCATAAGTCTGGCATCATAGGAGAAATTCATATTTTTCTATTTCTACAAATCATAATTTATATTTTTCTCTTTCTACAGGCCATAATGTCTGTGAGCAAGGAAGAACAAATCCAGATAATTCTACTCATAGGAAATTGGACTCAGAGAGGCTGCTGCTGAATTTAACAGTGCATCCAGACCGCAAGCCAATAATACAGAGTTGTGTTAGCAGACTTGTTGCAAAGTTTAAGGAAGCAGGATCCATAGAAGATAAACCACGCAGTGGACCTTCAAAGAGGTCCACTGACGATGATACAACGACTGTTATCCTGGCTCATTTTAACAGAAGTCCCAATAAGTCTCTTCGGCGATTGTCCGCCGAGACAGGAGTGTCGAAAAGTAGCATCCATTGCATTCTTCAGGCTCACAAATGGCATCCATATAAACTTCAGATCCTACAGAAATTAAACGATGATGATCCCGACTGGCAGATGGAATTTTGTAAGTGGGCTACGGAACAATAAAACAATGATGGACATATTGAGAATGTTCTGTAAATAAAGCTTTTGTTTTGCCTTTTTATTATTTTTCCTATGATGCTGAACTTATGGGACACCCTGTATTTTCTTAGTCAGTTTTGAATGGCAATTCAATATATTGTACTGTTTTAACCACACATGAGCGGGTTAAAAGACGAATATTAACCATCTTTTCAAGTTTTCTGATGCATCACCATAGGATTTTTTCAGTAAAGCTGCCATGACCAACATAATGACTTGGTCCGCAGTTGATAGAAAAAGTAAAAGAGATGCAAATAATATACCACCACAGAACAAGAACCAGACTAAATTACAAGTAAAATATTCCAAGGGTTCTTTGTCACTTTTCTATGTAAATGCAAGAAGTATCCGAGATAAAATAAATTAATTCAAGGCATACATAGGTATTGAAAATCCTGATGTTATGATTGTCACTGAAACTTGGACAAAATTCAGTACAATACCAAATAGTCCATTTAGTGAGAGAGAGAATACCATTACTTATGAAATTGATGGCTATGAACTTTTTTATTATGAACATAAATATTCAGAGGGTGGCAGAGTATTTATTTATGCCAAGACAAATCTGAATTCAGTTGGTTACCTCCATTAAAGAAGAAATAGCTGAATCTGTATGGATAGATATTGGGCATAAAAATGCCAGGAAAATCAGGATAGGGGGTATCTATAGACCACCTGAGGGATGTTCAGTTGGAGGAATCCCCAAAAGTAGAGAAGAAAATAAGTGTGTAGAAAATAAACTTATTGATGAAATAAATAAAGCAATGACAAGTAGTATTATTATTGTTGGAGATTTCAATTATAGGCGTATAGACTGGGAAATATTACAAACACCAGAAAGTAATGAGGGATTCTTAGACTGTATAATTGAGAATGGTTTAACCCAGTTAGTAAAGGAGCCAACCAGGGCCGATGCCATTCTAGATTTAATTCTAACAAATAATCCAGATACCTTCCAGGATATCTCAGTTTCAGAAACACTAGGTTCAGGTGATCATTGTATCCTTTGGTTTAATATTGTTTGTAATTGAAGACCTAGTGAAAATAAAGTAGAAATCCCAGATTTTAAGAGAAAATAGGGCCTATAAGTGGACTAGTAAATGATCTGTCTAATAAATTGGACAGATATTCTACAGCCTGAATAGACAGTAACTAGTATGTGGGAAAAATTTAAAAGTATAATAATGAACATACAAAGGAAGCATATCCCACAGTGTAAAATCAGAACTGGAAAAAATAAAAAAACCTTGGATAAACCGCAATGTAAAAAGAGCAATTGGAGAAAAAACAAAAGCATTTCATAAATTCAAAAGAACTAAAAATGCATAGACTCCGAAATATATAAAAGTAAAAGAAGCATTTGCAAGAAAGCAATCAGAGATAGCAAATGAGACCTGGAAAAAAGCCTAGCCAAGAATTCAAAAAACATTCCTAAGAAGTTTTTCAGTCACTTCAATTGAAAAGTAGAGTGAAAAAGAAAATTGGCCCCCTCCATATAGATGATAAAACTATAGATGATGATCTTGAAATAACCTGAAGAACTAAACAAATACTTCTCATCAGTATTCACAAATGAAAATTTAAATAATATTCCTGATCTTATACTACCAGGACAAGATAGAGAAATAAATGAATTAAGGGTAACAAAACTAGATATCCTAAAAGCAATAGATAAATTAAAAATGGAAAAATCTCCAGGGCCAGATGAAATGCATCTAATAGTCATAAAAACTACCAAAAAGAATACATCTCCAATCTTTAAAAAAGGAAATAGAAACTTGGCAAAAAACTACAGACCCATCAGCCTCACCTCCATTATTTGCAAATTACTTGAAAGTATCATTAGAGGTAAAGTTACTGAGTTCCTTGAAGAGCGCAACCTTATAAATGATAGCCAGCATAGCTTTCGAAATGGAAGGTCCTGTCTAATCAACTTGATTGAATTTTATAATGGAGTCCTATTGCATTTGGACAATAAAGAGCCAGTAGATATAGTATACTTAGATTTTGCAAAGGCATGTGATACTGTTCCTCATGCAAGATTGTTGGTAAAAGTTAGAGCCCATGGTATAAGAGGTCATATAGCTGATTGGATAGAAGAATGTTTTCTATTTCTCAGCCAGAGTTCATCTAAATGGAAATAAGTCTACTTGGAGACCCGTATTGAGTGGAGTCCCACAGGGGTCTGTGCTGGGACCTCTGCTTTTTGTTGTCTATATAAATGATCTAGAGAAAGGCCTATCATGTAAAACCTCAAAATTTGCTGATACAAAATTAGGCCATAATGTTAAGTCAGTAGCAAGAGCAATGACAATACAAAAAGACTTAGACAGAGTAACAGCCTGGGCAGATAAGTGGGAGATGGGTCATTCCATGTCAAGTCAGCCACCTAAAACACACACCCCTTTCAATTTTGCTCATACTTGGCACAATAGCAGATATACATGCCAAACTTAAATTCCCAAATTATTAGAGCTGACTGACCTTTGGTTACTGAGATACAAGGTCACAAAGTTGTGACATTTTGACCTTTTTTGCGTTAAATGACTATTTTCAAAATGGTGTAACTAAAAACTATTAAAGCTAGAGCATTGATTTTGGTCTCATTTTAAAGCTCTTTAGTAGCCCCTTGTTTATTGTCTCTTGTTAAATATCTCTACTGTGAAAAATAAAAAAATCCCTTCAAAAGTTGACCTTTGACCTTGAATAAAAAAAAAATACCTTCTCCTAAAAAATTCAATTTTTTTACATTAATACCTTGAGTCATGTACAACAAAATCCCAAGAAGCTGTAAGTGGCTGATAACTAGTTCAATGTATAAAAAATAATGAATTCAAGCAACATTTTGAAAAAAGTCATTTTATACAAAAATTGTCAAAAAGTCATGACTTTGTGACCTTGTATGTCAGTAACCATTTTTGTCTAAGGTCAGCTCAATCTCTTACAAATACAACCCATATCTACATACTATCTGCAGCCTTCTACAAACAAGCAAATGCTTATTTTTAAATATTTGTTCTTTACCCACCTCACCTGTATGTTGTGCATGTATGTGATGGTTTTCAGTAGTTGACAAGATTCTTGTGGGCCACCCAATTTATTGTGATTTCTAGAAGAGAAAACAATTTTTAATGTATACCTAGATAGCTACCTAATTAACAAATACAAGTAACATATTAAAATGTACATACAATATGTATAGGTATAGTGCTCATTGATTTCCATTTATCACAACTTAAAATGTATGCAGTGTATATATAGTTACATGACCATTTTAATTTTGAATTCTTACCTTTCTGTGCTGTAGATCTGCCAAAGCTTTGGATGCCTTCAAAGTAACTTCTTTGCAAATCCTGTATGTTCGTCCATTAGTAGTAGATGCCTCAACTTGTGTTAGAATATCTGAATATGGTAAGATTAATTCATCTGGTCGACCAGGATACACAAATGATGGGTTTGGGCCATGAGGATGAAGGAATGTGACTTTTACTTCTCTATTCTCTGGTATCTTTTCCAGCACATATGCCACCCACCAATGGCCATCATATGCAGCAGTAACAAAACCATGTATTTTCTCCTCAGTCACAACTTCTTCCTTTTCAGTAACTTTCTCAATATTTGAATAATCTGATAATGAATAATGTTTAACCTTAAGAGAAGTCAATGAAACTGGCTGTAAATGGTGTAATTTCTGTGTACCAGCAATAGTCCTTGCAGTTGAGTGTCTTTCTTGGAGAAGTTGGCTTTCCTCTTCATGCTCTTTATTGGTTGAAAAATGACATTTTATATTTACAATATTTTCACTTGCAAATGTATATAACTGTTCTGCAGTAAGGATCTGTTCATCATAAGGTCGTTGTAGACTAGCTTTTGCAGCTAATCTCTTAACTGTGCCTCCAACACCATCACAGGGTCCCTTTCCATGACTTGTTGCAAAAAAATTCCATTCTGCCTCAATTCCAAAATCATCTCTGTGATGGCAAAGATTCAAAAAGTTTTTGCAGTTCTTATACTGTCCTGCACACCCATCTGAAAAGTAAATTATTTTGTGGATGGAACCGATGGATGAGATATTATCTTTTAGGAATTTTATCAGATGCTTTTGAAACAAATGTACAGCAACTGTGTTATGGATGTTACACTCTGAAATAATAACAAAGCTAAGGTGAGCAATCTCATCTTCCTTTTTATAGTAAATAACAAATGGATGTAGAGTAGCCATCTCATTGTTCCAGTGAAAGCTCTGAACCTCATCTTGAAGAATAAAGGAATAATTTTCAGCAAAATCACACACAGCAAGGACCTCACCATCTTTCAAAGACATTTTTGTTTCACGGTAATAAGTTGCTTGCATCTTTGTCTTGAAGTCATGTATCTGGTATTCTTTCAGTTGGTTACAGAATTGGTCAATATATTCATCTGTATTCAGTTCTACTGATTCAAGATTTGACCGATCTGTATTGGTCCACTTTTTAAAATTTATGATATCAATGAAGTTGTTTGTAAATATGTCCAGTAGTCTGTTTTTTAAATCTGATGGATCTCCACATTGTTCACATTGTCTGAGGCAGCATTTCTGTGAGGCAGGATTGCATTCCATAAAGGCAACACAATGACGTACATTCTTAATAGGTGTGTCATCATTTGCAGTTAGTTTTTCTAATTCAGCTCCTACAAACATAAGTTTGGCATTCTGATGAATTGTACAGACACATACTGAGTGAGTTCCTGTTGCTCCAGCAATAACACACTGCTTTGGACGCAATTCTGCAAATTTACTGAATCCCACCTTAACCAAAGGATTTCTTTCTTTGAAAATATGATAGGCTTCTTTTAAATTGCAAAGTAAAAGATGCTTTTGCAAATGTATCCTTCCTCTTTCATTGTCAATGATACTACAATAGTCTTTCTTTCCTGGCATTGTTCTACTGATGTCTTCTGAAAGATAAAATGCTTTAATAGCGTCAACAGTATCCTGTTTAATTCTTTTCCCACCCTTTGGATTTGGGTCTGAAAGGACACCTTTTTCTTCAACTATTTTTTTAGCAATAGATGCTGTATGCCTTGTTGTGTTAAATTCTGAAGCAATTTTCCTAATGCTCCAACTTTTGGGCAATACAGTGAGGATTTTTATTTTATCACTTCTTTTAGTATTTTCATTTTTGAATTTTTCCTTGAGTTGATTTATTATTTCTAAACAGTCTACATCTCCAGATGGCTCCTTAAATTGTGAGTCAGAAATCTCTTTCCTGCAACTGTTTCCATTCTCTTCTTAACTGTCTCTGTCACCTTGCTTAGTTTTTTAGCTCCATATGACTTTTGCTCTACAAGCTTTCTCTTTTTTATGGGTGATTCACCAATTGAAACAAAAGAAGCATTCAAAGTACACATCTCATGGTTTTGCTCTGAAGTTGATGCATCACTATTGTCAACATTTTCAATTTTCTCAAGATCTTCAGGTGGTTCACTACTACAAGAAGAATCATCATTTATGTCTGAATTCAAAGTGCCTATTCCTTTCTCAGGCAAGGACTCAAGATGTTCTCTACACTGCTTACAAAGTCTGTGATGTAGTGTTAAGTGCAGATCGGGAAACTTATTTACAAGTTCCTGTGGTACAATTCTCAAACTCTTCTTTCGACACTGACCTTTGTGACGCAGCAAAGGATCAGCACACTTCTGTTTCAGTTTTAAATGTTCCATGTTTGTACTCTGAAATCACAAAAGCACAAAGAAAATCCTGAAAAGAAAACAATGAACAATTAATGAATTATTAAATAAATTTTTATACATGTATTTAGTAAAAATAAATTAACTTTAACTTGAAGTCAGGAGTCAACTCTGTAAAGTTGACAGTACTTATATACTAGTTGGGCCTTTGGATCAGCGCTACTCCAGTAGATTTGGGGCTGTCGAGGGGTTTAACCCTGGTTGTCTTTTAAAAGACTTCTTTTGGCACAGGTCACAAAAAGGTTTTTGAACTAATAATGTTAAGTTGAACTAAGTCTTCACTGACACTATATCAGAACAGAACTTTTAAATAAATGAACTGACAAAAAAAATCTAAAATTGAAGAATGATGCCAACTTCATTTATTTTTTATACATTGAACTAGTTATCAGCCACTTACAGCTTCTTGGGATTTTGTTGTACATGACTCAAGGTATTAATGTAAAAAAATTGAATTTTTTAGGAGAAGGTATTTTTTTTTTATTCAAGGTCAAAGGTCAACTTTTGAAGGGATTTTTTTATTTTTCACAGTAGAGATATTTAACAAGAGACAATAAACAAGGGGCTACTAAAGAGCTTTAAAATGAGACCAAAATCAATGCTCTAGCTTTAATAGTTTTTTAGTTACACCGTTTTGAAAATAGTCATTTAACGCAAAAAAGGTCAAAATGTCACAACTTTGTGACCTTGTATCTCAGTAACCAAAGGTCAGTCAGCTCTAATAATTTGGGAATTTAAGTTTGGCATGTATATCTGCTATTGTGCCAAGTATGAGCAAAATTGAAAGGGGTGAGTGCAAAAAGTGCCATTTTGTGGCTGAGTTGACATGGAATGACCCAGATGAGATTTAATGTTGATAAGTGCAAGGTTATGCATATTGGGCCAAAAAATCCAGAATTTGAATACAATATGAATGGAATTTGGATTAAAAATGATGATAAAGAGAAAGACTTGGGTGTCACTGTGACTAATGAACTTACTCTCAAATCACTGTATGGAAATCAGAAATAAAGCAAATGCTAGATTCAATCTCATGCAGACACATTGAATACAAATCACCCAATATTATAAAGCAACTGTACATTTCATATGTGAGACCCCTCCTCGAATACTGTATTCAGTTTAATAGTCCCTATTTGATACAAGATATTGAAAAACTGGAAAAAGTACAGAAATGAGCAACAAGAATGATCCCATCTCTAAGACAATTGACATATAAGGAAAGACTGGCGTATCTAAACATGTTATCATTAAAAAGGAGGAGGTTAAGGGGTGATATGATAGAGGTGTATGAAATGATAAAATGGTTGGATAAGATAGATTTTGATTCTCTCTTCATTAAAGATCACAGTAACCAGACTAGAGGTCATAGTATGAAATTATTTAAGCCAAGATATAGAACAAATTTAAGAAAACATAGTTTTACAAACAGAGTAATTAAGTTTTGGAACAGTCTAACAGAAGAAGTGGTGACTTCAGATACACTTGATTCTTTCAAAAGAAGGTTGGATAGTTTGATGTCTGCAAGGGACATCTGGTGATAGTGTTTAAGCCCATTTTTATTGCATGAATGGTACTGGTTTATTTCATATATTATGTGCATTTAGGTCAGGGGTCACCAACCTGGGCGGTAGCACCCACTAGTGAGCTCACATTAAAGGTAATTAAACATTTATTTCATTATTTATTTTATCGATTATGTTGATTTATTCTTTTTGATCTAAGGTGTGCGATAAGCTTTTTTTAATTTTAAAAAAATTGTAAAAGTGGGTGGTGAACTAAAAAAAGGTTAGTGACCCCTGATTTAGGTGATAAATCTCACAGGTCAACACAAGTGTTGTGGGATATAGGGAGGCAGCATCTTGGGTTAGGGGATACTCTCTGTCCTTACACCCCCCAAGAGGCCTGCTCTTTCCTGGACCTTTCCAATATGCCCTCCCCCTCAGTTACCCCCATTTCATACAGCATCTACCCCCCCCCCCCCCTCTGGCTCCTCACACCTATCAAATTTTGCAAGGACTTGTGTGCCCTACCAAACACTACCATGACCACTATGGTATACAGGTCACGCAACCCAACACCTGGACACAGTCCCCATTTATACAGATGGTTCCCACTCAGAGGCTGGTACAGCCACCTCAGTGGTAATATTGGCTTAGCTGCTTTCTCGAGGTGTCAGCCTGCCCTGCAAGGCCTCTGTTTTCTCAGCAGAACTCTCTGTGATTATTGAGGCCCTTGACATTGTGCACACCCACTCTGCCAGCTCCTTCATCATTTATTCAGATTCCCAAAGCACACTTCTCTTCCTAGAGAGATTTAACCCCCCTCATCTGCTTGTCTGTACCATCCAGCAATCCTTCCACTTTTTAACAGCCTTCCAACACAAGACAATCACTTTGTGCTGGGTCCCGGCACATGTTGGCATCCAGGGTAATGAGGAGGCGGACCACATGGCAAAGACAGCCTGCTTACTGCCAGCCTCCCCCCAGCCCCTCCCTTTCTCCGACTTCTTCCCAACCCTCCGCTCCCACTTCCACTCCATCTGGCAATAGGATGTGTCAATTTTGGGGGTGAAATGACTAAATTGAAAATCATGTGATTTGGTAGCAATTTAATGTAATCATTTGGGATACAAAATAATATCCTTACTTCAAAAACAATAAAAAATAACTCCTACCTACATCAATTTTAATTCAAAAATTCCATTTTTCCGTAAATTCATAACAAATGTGCACAAACATCCTATCAACATTTAAAGTGGCAATAAGATATCATTCAGAGTCTTTATTTGAAAGTAACCAATGCAGTCATGTCTTTTTTGCTGCAGTTCCTTGATATCAGCATTCGGCTTGCTACTTGATCTTTGATGTAGCCTTCTTGCCTCTCGTGACTGTAAACTTGACTTGCTGCTTCTGTGACCATTTTCACACATCTCTCCACACTCTGAGTGTGAGAAGGCCACTTTGGCACTTGCATTGGGGCCTCTTTAAGTTGTGTTAAATCTTTGTTTGTTATACATGTTGTCAGTGGTGGCTCCATAACTTCCGAACTCAAGTTAACTAATTCTGACAATTTCGTGGCATTGACGTTTATTGGAGGTACCTTCCTTGTCTGAACAGAGCAGTCTCCCAGCTAGTCATCATCTAGTGATGTTCCTCTAAGCTTTAGAATGATTTCCACAGCCTCAGTTCGCTCTTTGGTACATTGGCTGCAGAGTATTGCTTGCAAAATTGCCTCTGGCCTAGCATACCAAGTGGACCTTCTCACCACAGGTAACACAATGTCCACCACTACTTTCCTTTGGGTTCTCAGTAGCTGTAATTGAAACAAGGTGTGGTTGGGCCCCTCCATCCACATTGGATTAAGTTTTACATTGAACCAGTGAGGAAGATAAAACCCAATAATAAATTAAACAATCAACATCAAATTCTGTAGCATTTTGCCCTTCAGTGCATGTTTGGAAACCCAAATCCTGCAGAAACGAATCGCTGTAGTTAACCAACGACTGATTTACGGGTCCAATCTCCAAGAGAGCCAGATTTTGAGGCAACTCTCCTGATCTGATTGCTTGAACAATACAATAAGTGTAAGATTGATCCATGCTGAGGTCTTTGATAACTTCTTCAGAAAACACTGGAAGGGGAGGGCCTACTTCAACCTTTGGAAATTTTGTATTTATTTCTAATTCCGTTGCTTCATCTAGCAATTAATTCTAGCATGTTGCCAAGGGGGCCTGACCACTTGTTGCTCTTTGTAGGACCATCAAGTTCCTGGATGAGATGACGAAGAGGTAGTTCCCCTGTGTGCAAATCACATACAATCCAAACAAGCTTTCCAAGTTTTTTCTCTAAATGCGTCATAACACCGCCCTGCCATCCAGTGTTCACCGCAGTTGAGTCTCCACCAATGGCCTGCAGTGAACTGTCAAGTCTTCTTTCTTGAAGCCAACATATTATTTGATCAGCAATTGCCTCTGCATGTTTCTTGCCTTCTACTTCTGCTTCAGGAACAAAGTGAAACAAATAGCGGCCACCAGGTTCGGAACACATAGAGTAGTGTTCTTCTTTGATGAGACCGGGAAACTTTCTGTCCATTCCCTCTACCTCTAGGCTCTAGGAGAACTTTTGTGTCATCTCTTCTTCCATCAAACAAAAGGCAAGAGAGACCTTCCTCCTTCAAATCTTTTTCATGCTGATCAGATATTTCCTTCATTATTTTTTCTTGTGCTCTTCTTATCTTATTATGATCTATCACTAAGGATGTATCCTCTTGGCTGATGAGGCCTGCATCTATCCAAGCGGCAGTGGCAATCTCTGCAGTCTCTCGTAGCCCCGTATGGTGGCGAATAATGGCAAGGGCAATGTTTGAGATGTCTTTAGTGTTGTATTTCATTCTCTTCGGGGAAGGTTCAGATGGCATTTTGGAGCTATCATCTGATGTTGCTTCTTTCTGTTCATCTGAAGAGCTTTCAAAGAAGTGAGAAACCTCTTGATAGAGCTCTTCATCTCTCTGGGTGGCTTCTTCACTCTTCTTTTTCTTCCTTTCTTCCCTCTCTCAGATTTTCTCTTTTTTCTTAGCAATAACAATCTGTTTTTGGTTTCTGAATAATCTGCCGAACCAATCTGCATACTTCCTTGGCCTCCTGCCTTTGTTCTCTGCGCCTTTATGAAAGCCAGCTCCAAAACAGGGATCTTCTTCTCACGAGGACAGCGACAATCAATGTGAGGGTGAGGTTCTCTTCTGCATGAGGGAGAACAATTGGCTTCAGAACACAACTCTATGGGACACTGGCAGTTAAAAATGTCAAGAAGAGTATCAAGTGTGTGCAGAAATTTATTTTTCTTTGCTAGTTTTCCTTTACCAAGTGATGTCTCAACTGCTTTGTGCCACAGCTTTGTTAATTTTAGCTCAATAGTTCTATACTGATTGAGTACAGGTGGTTTGAATAACATACTAGCTTTTTTCCACTGATGCAGAAGAGGGGGAATCATGTCCCTTTTGAGCTCTTTCTCTGTGTAGTTCCTTCTATCCCTTGTATTTTGTTCATGAAGGAGTAACCCTAGTCTCAGCATGTCTCGCACTGTTGGTAGTTCTGATATGGGAAGCTCCATGCCTGTACCAACTAACAGGCTCAAGTGGCATGACGACTGACCTCTTGTCTTCAATTTTGGCATCTTAGGAATATCTGAAAAGGAAGAAAAACATTTAAGTATTTTATATCAATTACGATGTTTCAAAGTTTAGTCATTCGATGTTCTAAAATTCAATAAAAAAATATTTCATGGGATTACAACATAATTAGACAGAAGAATATGATGATAATAAATAATTGTAATAATCAATAATCCATACTTACAGTTAAACTGTAGTATTTGTCTAGTAGAATAACTATGAAGTAGGTACAAGAGCAATAACAGCAAACCACCATCTATGACATCTAAGAGGCAACTGAGGACTGAGAGTGAGGGACAGTTCTATTCATGTTGTGACTTGTACATTGTACAACAACTATATGACCTTGAAAACACTCCATATGTGATCAGTGGGATAATTCTGTGACAGATGAATAGTTAATCAATTTGTCCTATTATTTAGTAAAAGAATCAATTTCTGAAACTTTAAGGTAAAATTGATGTAGGTAAGGGTTATTTTATTTCATTTTGGTTGGCCAATTTCAAGTTTTGACATGAAAAGACACTATATTTTCACTACCAAAATTGATTTGTAAAAAGTTGACAAAATTGACACACCCTAATCTGGCAATGAGAATGGGACCAGGCCATACAAAACAAATTCCATATGATCAAACTGCAATTAGGATACTGTGCCCACTCATTCCACCAGTCCCACCATAAAGAAGTGATTCTAGCCCATCTCCGCCTAAGACACATACGCATTACTCATGGTCACCTTATAGGTAAATCACCAGCCCTGCTTTGCCCTACCTGCCATACCCTTATCACTGTCATACATCCCTTGGTCGAATGCCCAAACCTCCTCCACTCTTTATCACAGGTGTTTCACTCTCTTGTCCAAAATTCCCATACCTGAGTGTCTACAATCCATACTCACGAAGGCCTCCATTTTTCAGCGGAAGAGATTTTACTTTTCCTCACTCATTCCCATCTGCTTCATCATGTCTAAGACCATACTACTACTACCCACTATCCAATAACTGAACCTTACTCACCCCCCCCTAGTCTACCATCCTCAACTCTGTAACACCACCCACCCACTGCCTCGCTGAGATATGTACCACTCTCACTAGGTATGAATTGACGGTAAATTAAAAAAAGAAAATATATATATATATATATATATATATATATATATATATATATATATATATATAAAATAGGGTGCTCAGGAGTAAAGTATGTCGGAATATCAGAATAGCATTCTAATTTTTACATTTAAGGAAAATATTAATGTGGAAACTATATGCTGAAGATTTTTTGCACTATTCAGGCTTCTTTTGAGTGAAGAAACTTCATGCAACCAGTTTTTAAAATTCAGTATAAGCTTTTAATTTGTGTATTTATATTTGAATTTTGCCATCAACTGATTTGATTTTGGCTATACATTTTGATTTTTTAAATAAATTTAGATATTAAAGTAAAAATGCAAAAGCCAAGTGATCAAGTAAAAATAAAGAGTTACTCAAGCTTCTAATTCAACATCATAGTTAAAACAAAGTTTTGAAGTCACTCAAAACTCTGAATTAATACTCAGTCCCGATTCACGTTCAGAATTCAGTCAGCTCATTCATCTAGACAGATTTCAAATTGAAATTTTTTTTATATATATTGTCAACCTTTTAATTAAAACCAAATATTAGAATATTTTCATAGAGTTTTGTATGTATAAGTTGTTCATTATTTTAAACAGCCTATGAATTTTCAATTTTTGATGTGAATGGTTGATCTTGCCTACAATTCCATTTCTTTTCCCCATATACAATTTTTATCAAAATTGAGTGTTCTTTTAGTTTCATTTAACTTAATTTTTAAAATATAAATTAGGTAAGCAAAGAATGGGTTCTATGAAAAAATCCTTGTATATCAGAATTTTTAGTTATTATTGCTTTAGCATGGATGACCCATTTTCATTTTTTATGATACTTCAATTTGGTAACTATTTGTCAAATCCAACTTTTTTTAATCTATCTTTAAAATATTGAGGTCTAGGCCGAGTCATGTTTTGATTTTAATATTAATTTTCTATCCTCAGGACATCCGAAGATGCACTAAAATTGATTGAGCATGCTAAATTAGATCCATCTGAGCTTATTCCTTTTACTCAAACTTTGGAATTTTCAAAGGATTATGGAAATATGAACAGTCTAAAACTTTTGGAAGTTGACACAGACCTATTAGATCTTTTATATAAGGGTGAAAGGTAACTCTCGAACTGTGTAAAGTATTAAATCCTGTTTTCTATAATTAAAATTCTGTGTTTTTTTGTTTTTTAGAACTTCTACTGATTTTGTGAAATCTAAAAGTTATATTTTAAAAATTTTAGTAATAAAACTTTTTAAAATTTTCACTTTTTAATAAAACCCAATTGCATTAGCTACGGTACTTGCCTGCTGTTATTAGTAACTTCATATGGTGCCTAAAGATAATTTATGTTACTGTATAGTATTCACGCTGTAATTAGAAAATGTACTTAAATCCCGTGGCACCAATGCAATATTCTAGTTTTAATTTATAATAACCAAATTATTAAAATTTTTTACTTCTCATTACTTAATTCACCAGTTATAAATCTGAGAAGATAATTAAAGTAACATAAATTTCCTTTATTGCATACTCAGTTTAGGCCAGGCTGAAACTAATTTTTGTTTGATTTTAATTTATCAGAGTGACTAACAGTTGGCTTTTGATATGAAAATAAGATTCCTGAAAAAAATAATTGGTGTCCACCAACGTGTGTCCGGCCACCCCCATTTTTGTAAAAACATCTAATGCTGCACTAGCAAAATCAGGAAAATGGCAATATCTCTTCTTCTGAACATGCTAGAGAGATGGTTTGCATACCAAAAGATGCAGAATTTGATTTAGAACAAATTATTAAGTGGTATTTTTTTCATAAAACCTTTAGTTTTTGAGTTATTTTAGAAAAACTAATTTTTGGGCCCATAGACCCCCTTTCAACTGAATGTCAACACAATAAAACATTCTCAAGCTGCAAATTGACATGTATTAGTGGTTTTCAATCAGCAATCAAAATCGATCAAAATCAGCCATTTTAAATTCATTGAAAATGCTTTTTGACATTCCAAAATGCCAAACATTAAATTATACAATTAACAAATTGTCATTTTGTCATATTTTAGCATGATAAATAATAATCTAGAACTTAAAATATTTTTTAGACACAAAATCTTTCATTAATTTACGTGATCTAATTTTGTTTCTAATAAGACCATCTCTACGCTCATGACCTACAACAGCCAAGGATGCTTCAGTGACAAGCTTGATGTGCCTTTCAACATTCTGACTGTGGCACTCGTGATCCAGTTTCAATGCGGTATTAATGATATCACGCAGTTCATCATTACTGAATTCTTTTAATACGGGTGGAACAGTTTCCCATTGGGACATAGCAGACAGCTTGTGGTATGCAGAAGCTTTGAAATTGATGATTGGCTTTCTAAAGACCCTAACATTCTCATCTATAGCAGGATATTCATCAGTACCACCTTCATGATCCTCTTCATTCTCATCATCACTCAATTATTCCACCTGCAAAATCATTGCTACTACCAGATTCATCATCAAAATCCTCTATAACTCCCCTCAGACACAGAACTTTATTGACAGCACACCTCCTCACCTCCTCACCTCTTCATCTTCATCAGCCAGCATTCCAACTAAAATATTTTCACCATGAGCAAAATAGCTGTTATTGTTTAATACGTCATAACAAATTTCTCTAATTTTCCTGTCAGGGAATTTATTTACTCTTTGGATCATATTGAATAGGTTTCTTGACCCATCACTTAGCCTCTTATTAGCCTTGATATTGAACCAACTGTGAAAGTATACTTTGATGATGAATTCTACTATGATTTTGAGGTTCTTACTGGGTCTTTTTTGTGAAACATAAAAGCGAAGAATTCTACAGGCTAAGGTGAGCCATCAAGAGTGATTTAGCAGGCCAACTTCTAAGAGTGCAAGGTCTTCATCCACTTCACCAGTAATAATTGCCCAGCAGATGCAGTATCCATAGTATTGGTCTGTTGATAAATTATTGACCACCTCATTTGGTAGAAGCACAAATGCAGGATAAGGTATAGATTTGAAGTCCACAACATTCCATTCTGACACATCCCCATTGAGCTGAGAACCAATAGGGCCAGAAAATTTGTCTGGACTTTTTGTTGTCCCATCTAAAGTTATGAAGATGTGTCTAAGTGGCAATTCATTTAGATGCAGGAGACAAATATCCCACTGAAGAGGTTGCCCTAAAAACATTTCCAAATATCTGATTGACCCATGCATATGTCCTGTGTTAGTATTTGTCCCATTTGCTTTAACTAAGTTTAATTTGGCCTCAAGTTCTGTCCCTTTAATGATCTTATAAATGCCATGAGCAATGTCAGTGCCTTTGCCACTCTCCGGGGTAAAATGGTCGAGGTAGAAATCATCTGAAAATAAATGTAATTAATTTTACAATTAAATAAAAATGAAAAAGGAAGGAATAAAGTTAACTGGACAGTTGTCACTTAAAAAGAAAAATTTTTAAGTAATTGAAATATTACTTTATAGTACAGTAATATAACAGCATAACGCCTATAACTGTATGACAATCATTTCCATTTACCTGGCTCTCCAGTAATGACATAATGTTCCTCTAGGATTGTGGATGTATAATACTTTTCATTTACTTTGTTAACAGCAAGTGTAGCATCCTTTCTACCGTCAAAGCCAATGCCAGTCACTTTTTCAAATATCACTTCTTCTTCCTTCTTCCTTTCAGCTCTCAATTTAGCTCTCTCCCTTCTCAACTTGTTTCTGAAAAGTATTTCAAAAATATTGGCCATGCATTACTGCATTAGCATTATACAAATATACAAAGTACAAATGTCAGTGTCCTGTTTGAAACTAATTAATATAAATAGAAATTTTGATGCTAATTAAAAATAATAGTAAATCTGGTGATTTAGAACTTATAGCAGAAGCTAAGAAATGTAATATCTAGAGTGATTAAAAACATACTTATCAATAACATTTTGTATGTTATCTGGGGTGATTACTCCAAAGTCCACCAATGTAGCAGAACCAATAGCCGCTCCTGCTCTATCACTTACTTGATATCTGTTAGGATATTTAAAGTAGATTTACATATCTATTGTCAATGAATAATTTATTGGTAATCTTAATCTCTTAGTCACAATGATTTCACTTTAAGCTGTATTAAAAGATTTATCTTTCAGTACTATACCTGTCACATGCTTCAGCTAATGAGCGTAATCTAGTTCTGTTCTGTAATGTTGAGACTTCTGGAACATAGTCTGCATCAAATGAATCATTACAACTGTTGCTATCTGTCAACTCAGGAATGTCCATAGGTTCAGGAGGATGAGGAGGAGGAACTGATTCTTTTGCTTTTTGAGATTGAACAACCCGTGATTTGAATTTTAAGTCAGTGGCTGTTTCTGGGACTTCTTTCAGGGTACAGTAACCATGCCTAGTTGTTTTCTGGTCCTACAAAGTGATTATATTTCATTACACTATAATGTATCTTTTATCTATGGGTCTCTATATGTAAATTGAAATTCTTACAAAAATGAGAAAATACTAAAATATTACTTATCATTAACATCATTAATAGTGTATTATTGATACTACTAACTTATTAAATGCACTTTAAAAATTGTAGCAAATTATTATTAATTGATAATATTAATAATTGATAACACTAGGCAACAAATTTCAACTTTTTTTTTGTTACAGACACGTGAACTACTGATTCCTACTAAAGCGCTGATGCTGATTTCAGATCTGATATCAAAATTTCTCTATCACGTCCAGATTTTGTGTAACCAAAACCCCTATTTTTCATTTTTTTTCTCACCCGCTTCTATTACGAAAGCCGTCTAAGCTACTTTTCCGTGCCACGTTTTATGTTAAGCATACTTAAATAATTAGTGAACAGGGATGTCTTTCCTCCTTTATTCTGGCTTAAGACAGACAGCGGAATTCCGCTGGCGGAGTTACCACCCCTGCGCCCAACCATCCACCCAAAGCGCGTTAGTATTTTGTTGTTACTACTGAAAGGCAAATTCCTGTTCTTAAGTGAAACTTTGGTGTGTCCTCTTCCTTTGTCGCTTGTAGGATGACGAGCTCTCCTTCTGCAGGAACCAACAATAATCTCCCATCATATTTGGGTTGAAATTACCTTGGTATCTGTTTTCCATAACTGAGAATCTGTTGGTGGAAGCGCTCACCATGCTCGTCACTTACAGCCCCAAGGTTGGCCGGGAAGAAGTCAAGATGAGAATGTAAAAAATGAATTTTCAAAGACATTCTGCATCCCATTATTTCATAAGATTTAAGCATGTTTTCTACGAGTTTACGGTGGTTTTCAGCTTTGTGGTTTCCAAGAAAATTTTTGACAACTTCAACGAAAGATGTCCATGCTCCTAGTTCATTCTCATTTAGGTTAGATGGAAATGATGAGTCGTGGATGACACTGCGGATCTGTGGTCCAGTGAAAACTCCAGCTTCTAGCTTAGCATCTGTCAATATTCCTTTGAATTTATCCTTTAAATATTGGAAACCACTACCTTGATGATCCATACCCTTCACGAAATTTTTCATAAGGCCAAGTTTAATGTGAAGTGGTGGAAGATGTACTTTCTGAGGGTCAATAAGTGCTGGGTGTTTCACATTGTATTTACCAACAACATGTTCAGTTCTAGATGGCCAATCATGTTTTTTGTAGTGGTTCTTGTCATCTCTGCTGTTCCATAGACACAAAAAGCACATATGCTTTGTGTAGCCCAACTGTAACTCAAGAAGTAATGATACAACTTTAAGGTCGCCACAAATATTCCATGTGTGGTCCTTATATTTGATGAGTCTTAGCAGCAGTTTCATCGATTCATAAGTCTCATTAAGGCCAGTGGCATGTGCTACAGGTATTGAAGGTTTTTCATTGCCATTGTGCAGTAATACAGCTTTAAGGCTAGCTTTACTAGAGTCAATGAACAGTCTCCATTCTTTTGGATCATAGCGACAGCCAATCCCTTGCATCAGACCACTGATATCGTGGCAGAAACAAACGTTTTCTTCCTGTAAGTAAAATGATGAAAACTGCAAATGGCGATGGCGGAAATGGGAAACTTTGGTATTTGGTTGGAGAAGATTAAATTCTTGAAGTCTTGAACCAAGCAACTCTGCCTTTTCTTTTGGTAATTCCAAATCGCGCACTAAGTCATTTAACTCCGCTTGACTTAACAAATGTGGGGAAATATTTGCATCTGGAACATATATGCCATCTTTCCCTGTTTCTATATCACTAGCAGAATCTTCAGATGAACTGCTGTCTGTTATCGTTGCTGGTGGAACTGGTGGTGGATTTGTTTCATCATGTGGTACTGGTTTCATTGCTGATTCGCAGTTTGGGTACGTGATCTTTGATTTGTTTTTCTTTGTGAAACCAGCAATCTTTGTCAAACAAAAATAACAATCATTGAAGTGATTTTTCGGCTCACGCCAAACCATGGGGACTGAGAACGGCATAGCTTTTCTTTTACCATTCATTCATCCAAGCTATTAACATTGCATTGCACTGTGCACAGCAAATATGTGGTGCCCAGTCCCTCTGTTGGTCTCCTAACTTACAGTCAAAATAACACTTGTAGGCAAGTTTAATCTTTGTTGTTATGTTTCTACGTTGTGGCTTAGGTGTATATTGTCCACAGACAAAGCAGAAGTTGTCTGGGTGATTTACACAAGCACGTCTATTTGATGCCATTTTGAATTACCATACAATATCTGAAAAAACGTAGAAAGTAATTATTACGATGTGCAAAATAAAAAGAAATACACACCGTAGTACAAAACAAATGCTATAAAAACACACAAGTCACCACAACCTGTCACTTGCTCATCAGCAGAGAGCTTCAACAACCGTTCTGCTTGACTGTCACGTAGCGACTGACCATTGGGCCGTTGCCCGTTACTATGCTCTTGACTCAGTGTTGCCAACTCGGATAAATTTTATTTATCAAAATTGTTCGAATTTGTATATAGTTGGCAAAAAAAATTGCTTTAACCTTGAAAAGCAAGTTTCATATTACTGGCATTAAGCCGATTAAAACCAAAATCTGGACGTGGTAGAAAATTTTACTAAAAGTGATTTGCATTTTACACAAAATCTAGACGTGATAGAAAAAATCTAATTATAGATTTGAAATCAGCATACCGAAATTAGCTAGGAGCACCTATTTGGTCTTCTGTAACAAAATCTTTGTTGCCTAGTGTAATTAATTAATATTAATTAATAATTTACAACTTGAAATTCAATCAACAGACCTACCTCATAAAACTGGTAATCAGATTCAGTCATTTTTAGTAAGTGCTTTTTCTCTGTATCTGCCAACAGTTTGTGATCATGTTGATATATGTCAAATAAAACGTTTACAGTTTTCAGAAAATCATCCAGATCTTGATGATATTTAGGTCCCCTTTTCTTTTTGTCATACTTCAGAAGGTGGTTGAATTCCTTTATTTGGGTTTTCAGTTGGCTCTGTATGGCATTTACTGATATTGGATAAACATTATATGTGACCCACAATTTATGCAATTCCTCAGAAGTAGCTCTCAGTACAGCATCTGTTTTATAGTCTCCGAAACACAAACACCTTTCAATAACTTGCTTCAATGTAGGCAATTTCCCTAAAGGAAACTGTTCTGCTGGCATAAAACGTACATCACCAAGTACAGTACTTTAGCAACTGTTTTCCTTGTAGAAGTCATACTTTATATTGCAAATGTTGAATTCAATGACAAATTGCAGTTGGAAACTTATAACAAAGGCACCTGGAAAAAAAACAAGTTTTCAATTTATTACATTTAAAAAAAGTTCATGAAGCAGCCCCACCCTCTATTCTTTAATCAAGCATAATGGATGCAAGATAACAAGGAAGTGTCATATCATGTGATCACTATGTCCATGTCAACATCCTTTTAGGGCAATGTTAATAATCAAAAAGCCAAATCATGCTTATTTTAGAATTTCTTTTGTCACTAAGGTCCGTCGAAAGGGGGTCTATGGGCCCAAAAAATTAGTTTTTCTAAAATAACTCAAAACTAAAGGTTTTATGAAAAAATACCACCTTAATAATTTGTTCTAAATCAAATTCTGCATCTTTTGGTATGCAAACCATCTCTCTAGCATGTTCAGAAGAAGAGATATTGCCATTTTCCTGATTTTGCTAGTGCAGCATTAGATGTTTTTACAAAAATGGGGGTGGCCAGACACACGTTGGTGGCCACCAATTATTTTTTTCAGGAATCTTATTTTTATATCAAAAGCCAACTGTTAATGACTGATTAATTCTATCTTGAGTTTCAGCCCGGCCTAGATTACTCACAGTACCTTATTTATAGTGCTCCATTGTAATTTGATTGCTCTTTTAGGGTTACTATTCGTGGTGAGGCAGAAGAACCATCTGTGCTTTGCACAGAATCTAAAACATATGAGGCAAGTTTTATTAATGTCAGTAAACTTGAATAGCTATTTGGTGTTGGACTTAAGATCCCTTAAATAACACTGGCCAACAAAATGAAACTTTTTTTTCTCATCACAAACATGATCATACTTTTCTTAATGCATGTTTCGCGCTGATTCCGAATCTGGCTTTATTTGTTTTCTAGCACGTATAGTTATATAGATACACTGGTTTTGATATTTTTAAGTTTTTGATATTGCTATAAGAAAATTTATGGATGTATAGATCGCACTTAGGAATGCTAAACAACAAATACATCATATACCTTATTGAATGTACTTATAAATAAAGAATATATACATTATTTTATTAAAAGCGCTGTGGGTGTGATTTCCTTTTGTAAATTTGGCCTGGATTGTCATGATACAGCATCCAACAATGGTCCGCCATCATGCTTTCATTCCAATATCCTTGGTAGCGCTTCTCCATCATCTGAATATCTTGATGGAAGCGCTCTCCTTGCTCGTCACTCACTGCACCAAGGTTTTCAGGAAAGAAATCTAAGTGGGAATGCAGGAAGTGAATTTTTAACGACATTCGACACTCCATTTCTTTGAAGGCATCAAGGAGGTTCTTGACTCCATCCTTATACGCAGGTGACTTGTTGCTTCCAAGAAAGTTTTCACATATCCATTTGAACGCCAGCCAAGCCTTCAATTCCAGCGGACTTAGGACTTTTTCAAATTCAGTGTCATTCAAAACCTCCCTTATTTGTGGCCCAACAAAAATTCCTTCCTTCAATTTTGCTGCAGTAACCTTCGGAAATTTCCTTGAAAGGTATTGGAACCCTTCAGAATTGACTTTACCCATTGCTTTAACAAAATTCTTCATTAAACCAAGTTTAATGTGGAGGTGGCAGATAGATCTTTTGGGGATCCACTAAAGGGACAGACTGGACATTGCTTATCCCTGGGACATATGTATACCTAAGTGGCCAGTCACTTTTGGTGTAATGTTCTATAGTGGCGCGACTGTCCCACAGGCAAAGGAAACAACAAAATTTTGTGAATCCTGACTGCATACCCATAAGCATTCCTATAACTTTTAGATCTCCACAAACATTCCATTGATGACTGTCGTATTTGATTGCCTTAAGTAGTATATCCATATTGTCATATGTCTCTTTTAGATGGTCGGAATGGGCAATGGGGATGGATGGCATTATATTACCATTATGCAAAAGAACTGCTTTCAGGCTTCTCTGCGACGAATCAATAAAGAGGCACCACTCAGATGCCACATATATCTGAGATATGGCTGTAAATAGTCCATTGATGTCATGGCAATAACAGAGAGGACCGTCTACTGAAAAGAATGCTGTTAATTCAAAATTCCGCTTTCGGTAGTAACTAATACGAATATTGTTCTCAAGTAAATTGTTCTCCTTTAGTCTTGAGGCGAGAAGCTCTGATTTCTCTTTAGACAGCGATAAGTCTCTAACAAGATCATTCAACTGTCCTTGGGTTAACTTTTTAGGCTCTAAATGTCTACCTTCAAAAGTGTACTCTGGTTCTGTAGATGGTCCGGAAACGCCAGTTGCACCTTCATCACTTTCCATGTCATCTATGATAGAATCTAGCCTATCACTTGGGGGAATTGGAATGGGCAATGTTTCATCATGTTTTACTGGTCTACGTGCTGAATCCAAGTTTGGATATACAATCTGGTGTTTGTTCTTGGCAGAAAACCCCATTAAGTTCACACTACAAAAATAACAGTCTTCATGATGATCTCTCGGCTCCCTCCATATCATGGGTATGGCAAATGGCATTGAAGCTTTCTTTTTGTTAAGCCAATCATGTAATCCATTTGAACAGCCAGAACAGATTTGATGTGGCACCCATGGTTTATCTTGGTCACCTAGATGGCAACCAAAGTATAGCTTGTATATTTTCTTAATGTCGGTTGTAATACTTCGTCGCTGTGTTTTAGTTGTCAACTGGCCGCATACGAAACAGAACTTGTCGGGGTCATTCTTACATTGTCGAGGCATGTTGACTGACCTGAGCAAACTATAAATTCAAAAAAAATGTACACCAACTTGACACAACAAGTTCTTGGACTGGACTGATCTTTTGACACACAAAGCACGGCGTTGTTGCCTAAATCACAATGCTGCTAGACGTAAAAGCTCACACCTGAAATACATAAGATGTATAATTAAGATAATTGAAATAAAGAAGATGAATAAACTAAAAAAAAACAATAAAATAAACACAATCAAATGTTGAAATATTAGTATTTTGCCTATTTAAAATGGTTAAATCTGTGTAGTTATATATATGCCTTCATCTTGAAAACTATATGCTAGAAAAAATCTGAATGCAGTTTTGGAATCAGCGTGAAAAATGCTATCCAGCCACCACAAATTTTACTCTGATGAAAAATCTTTGTTGACCAGTGTAATTATTAGAAGAGGAGAGTCATTTTCTCTCTTTTTTTTTTTTTTCACTGTAATAATATAGAATGAATAATATAAATGCTCTCACTAAATATCTGCAATTTTTGTTGCATTGATATTATTGAATGATTTGTGTTCATATTAAAAGTATTTCTCTTTGGTTACATTGAAAAATAATTTTCTTCTAATAAATATATCTCTGTATGAATATCGTTTAAGATTGAATGTACATAGGTAAGTACTGTATTTTTGTTTTTCTTTGTAGCTATGTTCTATAATAATTAATATTTTTATCTTTACGATACCTGTATATTAATTAGTTCTTTGTCATCTCCCTATAAAAATGCTATCTTTAATTTGAGAGTCCAATAAAGCCATGCAAATGCCTTAAGGGCCAAATTATGGTAAAATATACATAGTATGCCATGTTTCGTGTAAAAGCTATTATAATAGTAATTTTATCAGAGTATTCTTTATTTAGTGATATTTTTCTGGAAGTTTACCATGCTCACAGGATTTGTGTTGTCAGTATATTTGGTATCTTAATGTTCTGTCTTATGCTGAATGTTAGGTTAAATACTGTTTTTATATAGAAAATAAGTATGATTTTAATGTATGTTTATTTTATTTTCAAAGGTACGACAAGCAGAAACTTCAAATTCCTTGTTAATTGTTCCCAGTTTATTGATACCAGAAGAAATTGAAAGTACTTCTCACACAGTTGTACAGAAAAAGGTAGAATTGTAGAATGTCTGAGTTTGCTTCAGCTTTAATTATTTTATGCCTCATTCTACTCTGTATGGTGTATGAGAACTGAATTTTAAATAACACACAATTCCCCTATTTATTGACTTAAATTTAATTGTAGCATTATAAATTGCTAAATAAGTAGATCAGTTTATAAAAAGACTTGCTTTGTAGAGGCCAAATTCTGCCATACTTATGAATTTTTTTTTTCACTTGTTCATATACTGTATTTAATGTTTAAGTTCTAAGTTTAATTTATTTAACTGAATCTAATCCCCTTCTTTGAATTAATTTTTAATGTAAGGGTATCAGTTCTTACAAACTTTAATGCTTGTTTTAAAAAATTTACTGTGACTACTTATTTCTTATTTGACCAATGTTACAACAGGTTTTTTAGTGTGCAGCTCTAATGCTGCGTATAAAAAAAATTTGCGAGCTGATTGAAGGTTGAGACAAACTATGCTAGGTTTTACGTCATTGTCATAAACTTTCCTGAGTAAAATGTGTTAAATATTTCTTAATCTTTCAAAACAAAAAAAAATGCAGAACAGAAACTAGGAATATGTCGTGTATAGGTACAAGTTTTAAAAAATTAAACAATGTGTGTTTTGGAATTGAAGTAGCTATTTAGTGATCAAATACTGTATATAAATTTTAAAACACCATTATGATTTTTACATGTAATCAAAATTTGTAGGAAAATTGTTGGTTTATCCACATTGACAGTTTTCTAATTAAAGTTTCCTATATAATTAAATTTAAAATTTATTTTAGGTTGTTGGTATCAGTTACAAATATTTTGAATTGAAGCCTTGTCAGCCTCGGATTGGAAAGTTGCTTAAAATTTTAGAAGAAAAAACTTACAAAGGAAACTGTTCAAATGAATTTGGGTAGGAACTCGGTGTGTTAATAGGATTCCTCTTCACTCATTCATGTTTCCATCCATGATCCATAAGTGAAAATTACAAATTTGGGGAAAAAAAATTCTTGATTTGGGAAGGGTGAAAAGAGAGCATGATGCAACTGTAGGCCTGAGAAGTATTTTCTACAGAAATAATATAAGAAAGTGGGAAATGGTATGTTGGGAATGGATCAATTTGAGAATTGTCTCATTTGAGGTTCTCGCCTGGATTTCTTCCTCTTGTGCAAGAAATAAAGTGAGAATGACACTGAGGTTTGAAAATTTTCTCTAAACTTATCAGCTGACAAAAATCAGTTTTTTTGGAAGTCACTTAAATATAATAATTTTATTGCACATGAGCAAATTAGTTTTTATAGTCTTAATTCTGTAAAAAATATGGGGTACTTTAATTAACTTCATGAAATGTATCTAAAACTGTTTGTTGAACAGTAGTTCACTGTACTGTCAACTGGAGATACTTGGGATAGTGGGGGTAACTTGGGACAATTAGTTTTTGAGGCTTCATTAGCATTTTTAAATTAAAAAGGGCTGAATTTGGTGGCATTTTTTATTGTTTTAAATAAAAGTGTATATACAGTATAAAGTATCTAACTATAAATACCAAGAAGGTCAGTATGTCAAAGTTACACCCACTGTCCCAAATATACCCAGTTAACAGTATATATTATTTAACTTAAATAGAAATATGTCTAACCACAACCTTCTAAAAGGTACAAATGGGAAGAGTTAATTAACCAAATTCAGTCAAGTGAAAAGGAATTGTTACAAGGTCTAAGAAAGCTTAAAGCACATCATATATCAGGTAATTCATAATGACTTTATTAACACATTTGATGTAAATCAAATATTTAACGAGTAAACCTATTCTTGGCAAGCATACATTAGTGAATATAAGCCTTTTTTACCACATTTATGCGTGTGGTTTTGTGCACTTGTAAAAAACGTTTTCTTTCAGATCGTTGGTGTGTTTTGGATTTTGATTACCATTTCAGTGTGTTGTCTTCCATTCTGAATTTTATCGATTCCAATTCCTTGCCATTGAATGCCATTGATAAAGAAGAGACAATCGGAACTCTTAAAGAACTAGAGCCAGAGTTGGTTCTAGAGCAGTGTTTCGAGTATTTTTTTAGTCCTGTTGAAGAACAAATTGAAGGTTAATAATTTAGCATCTTCGAAGTTTGTCATTAATATCCAAAATACAGTCGTAGATGAAAAATTAGCCATAATTTCATTAGTTACAAGATAGTCTTTATAAATATTTGAGGAAAAACATTAAACATAACTGCATATTCAAGTGACTTGTACCGTGAGTAACAGTATAGACCTAGAGTATTTATTTTTTATTTTTTATTTAAGGAAAAGTGTTGTACAAAATAAATGATGTAGATGTCAGCAAGTTCTGTGCCGAGGTTCTTCTGAAACCTGCTGGAAAATTCAATCTTAATGAATTTTTAAACATTTGGCAGCAGAGTGTTCCTGAAGGTGAGTTAAATGTGATTACATTACTCATGGTATTAATTTAAGGAGACTTATTTTTGAGAATTGGTAAAGGTGGTTGATGGAAGCAACTGGTTCGTTTTCCATTTGAAGTTAAGACGTCGCGACCCCAGTATTACAAAATGAGACGCGAAATCAAAGTAAATGTACGCTTGTAGGCTTATTTTAATATTTTTGCATCACGGATTTTTTTAGGTGTTATGACGCATTTATCGCAGCTGAAAGGAGTGGCACTAGTGGATAGGGCCGCCTTTCCCCCCGTTATCTGGCACTTTCCCGTCTCCGCTGTCCCCCTCGATCTGGGACAAGCCTTTTCCTTCCTGTTTGAAACGCGTCAGAAGTGGAGACTGGAAGAAATTACGCCATACCTTGAGTAAGGAAATAGGAATTGTAAAATAATTTACTCGAGAAGAGACTATCCTAAAAAGAGTACCTAAAACATTGTTTATTCGGTCAGAAAATGTTCGGTTGGTCTTCAGGCGGGTATAAAGTTATCCACTTTTCTTCGTTAATCATTCTTGTAAGTTAGAAAATATACTCGCGAGAAAGTGGAATGATTTATATACTATATACGGGATGAACTTCCAGATTACGTGAAATTAATCCCTAAATGTTACGTACCCACGGGAAAAATAAACTTAACAATTCTAAAGCCTGACGAGGTGTTGTAAATTACGCGAAACACCTTGAAACCGCTTTTCTTATTTTTTCGTGTGAGCGTGTAACTAGTATATGTATAATCATATGTGCTCTGCAGTTGCCTTAGTTTTCATTCAGTTCTCATTTATCGATTAATTTACTCATTAATTAGAATTAAGAAGGGGTGGGGTCGGGGTATCGTGAGAACTTTATAATGAAGTAGATTTTACGTAGAACTTTCCTTTGAGTTATCCAATGGAGAGTTTACTTATATCATTGTAGCTTGTGTATATGCATTTTCATGATTAATAAAATCATGCATGGTAAGTATCAAGCATCCTATTTTATTGTCCACATTAATGAGAGATTAATGTTAAAGTTAATTGTGTTTTTGAAAACAGTTTAATTCTTTGTACATCTTCCATTAGCTTGAATCACTGCTAGGACCCTTTGAACATACTGTCGATATGTTGCTGCTTACGAGTGTCACCTCTAATCCTATTCCTTCCATTAGTTTCGAGTGTAGATCATTTGTTGATGAACATTTGTATTTCCTGACAAGTTTGCCCAAAACTACCCAGAGATATTTAACTGGATGTTCAGGTTAGGAGACTGGAGCCAGTATTGCGGTTAAATGACCCTGATTGCATGCTGAAGTGACATGGAGCATTATTTTGCTGAATAACTTTCATTACGATTTAGATTTTTATATACTTTTTCCATAGAAAAAGCTTTCACGTGTATTTAACTTGCGTATAAAAGTCTGGCAGTTCATTCTGCCATCACGTAAAAACCTCTTCCCCACTCATTGGATGACGCTTCCCCGGGGTGGGGAGCTTGCGTGTTCTGACTCAGTGGGCTACGTTGGCGGGGGCTCAGCCCCCGGTAGGGTCACCCATGGCCAGACAGGCTACTGGGAAAACCGGACTAGAGCCACCAAGGTCTGGACCGGTGGGATTGGGAGGCTGGAGTCTTTGCTCCGTTGGGGGCAAACTGTGGTATCATGGGGCTCCGTTTTTAAACCGACGGTGTGACCCCTGAGGACGAGGTACTCACCCCCCTGCGGTTTGCGCTTGGCCCTCCTTTCTTACTGGTAGGCAGTTTCTTTCGTCCTCTGAGTTCATTTTTTTCTTTAATCTTCTATGCCTATGGATACAATTAACTCTTCTTCTAGCACTCGGGTGGTGGGAGACGAGGCCCTCGAGTCCTTAACCACTGGAAGACCATGTCTTGAGGTCGTCGTTTGGACTGGACTGCCTCCCCCACTCTTCCTTTAACACTTGTACGGGTGTAGTTCAT
Source organism: Bathynomus jamesi (assembly GCA_023014485.1). Lineage (NCBI taxonomy): Eukaryota > Metazoa > Arthropoda > Malacostraca > Isopoda > Cirolanidae > Bathynomus > Bathynomus jamesi. The sequence goes on along the minus strand of JAJOZX010000554.1, from coordinate 688,151 downwards.
GTCCCCCGTCTTCTGGAATACTAGGAGTCGGATCTTCTCACCCGCCTTCTCAGAAGGTGATCCGTGTTTACCGCCCTCCCCCCCTCGTATGGTCGAGGGGCAAGGGTTTCATCCCCCTTATTGATCTTTACTTTTGCCAGTTCCCGGTTACCTATGAAAATTAGGGCCGGTTATATCTAATTTCCGGTCCGCCATTATATCCCTAGACCACATCGGTGTTTTACGTGCCAGAGGTTAGGACACGTCAATAAGACTTGTCGAAGTTCCCCTGTATTTACGTCAAGTACCCGTCTCTGACGCATGGTTCCTCCTGCTCAAATCCTCCCCGCTGTGCCAACTGTGGAGATGACCATACCGCCGCCGCTTCCTCCTGTCCGACCTACTTATTTGAGCGTGAGGTCCTGTCTGACAGGGTCAGCTTCCAGGAAGCGAGGACCCGTGTTAGATCCCGGTTCGTTCGACCCAGTCTTACCTTTCCGTTTGCCTCGAACTTCGGTCACTTCTGTACTGCCCTCTTCCTCATCCTTTCGTTCTAGACCTGATCAGACTTCATCCGCCCGTTCCTCTATATCGACTTTTTCGTCGTCTTCATCCCCATATTCTCTTCTCCATCTGCCCGTCCCCCTAGAACTTATACTATCACTGTTCCCATCTGCTCCACCCCTGCAGCATCTTAATCCGCTTACCCATTCTCCCAAAACCCTTCCTGCCATCTCAGCATATATATCAGAAACCGCTCGCTCTTCTGTTAAACGATCCATTGCCAGCCCCTGACGTTTGGGCCTTTCTGCCAAGCTTTCTTGTTCAGGTCCCTCGTTCCCAGTCTCCTTCCTCTCGCTCCCTCTTCCTACCGTCTCCAGTGATCCCTCCGTATTTGCTCCTTCCTTTCTGCTGCACCAAAGTCATAGTTCCACTCTTTTGCTCTCTGTCAATTGGTTTCATCACATTCCTCTTCCCATCCTGGTTCTATCCTCGTGTTCACCGACTGCTCTCGCTCACCATTTGGAGTGGATTGTGCATCAGCCTTCCCGTCGGTAGTTCAATCGCTATCCTTTCCCCCAGCTGCTTCCATTTTTATGGCGGAACTTTCAGCTATTCTGTTGGCCCTTCGATTCCTCTCTCAATTCTCATCTATGTCTTTTTGTCATTTAATCTGACTCCCGCAGCGCTCTTGAGGCCTTGTCTTCTCTCGTCTCCCAGCATTCGTTGGTGCGACAGATCCAAGACTGGCTCGTCCTTTCATCACGTCATAAGTTCGTCGCCTTTTGTTGGGTACCTTCACACGTCGGTGTTCCGGGCAACGAATGCGCCGACGCTGCGCCTTGCCTCTGCTGCCGCCCGTTCCTAGTTCCTCCCTTTTTGCCCTTCAGGCTCCACGCTTACTCTCTCTCTTTTGTTGGGTGACAACGCGCCTGTACCGAAGAACACGCTTTTCTCCTTTCTCCGTCATACTGGACTCCTAATCTCTATTTAGTGTGGCTCGGATATAATTTCTTCCTCCCTTTGCTGTTCCTAGTGCCTTTTCTCTCCTTTCTCACGTTCCTTCTTTAGCCGCTCCTCCATTGTTCCTCTCTCACCATCTCCTCGTGTTCTCTCTTTACTTTAGTTTCGGCGCGATATGACCTTGGCAGTTGAAGCGCCGGTTAAGCACTGCTATTCATTCATTCATTATTGATAGTACAAGTTGTTAAACAGCATCATCAATTTATAAAATGTAATCCAAATATTGAGTTATTGTAAATTTTTACCAGACAATGCGTTAATAAAAATAGGTAGGTGCGTGTGTGTGGGGTGGGGCAAGTGTTACACATCTAGAGGGTGTTTGGTCTAGCGTTACAATGTTACAGGGGGGGTGAGGGATGTCAAGTTTTAGTGAAAATAGCGTTACGTAATTTTTGAACGGTCCCGAAGTTCCAGATATTTAAACAAATATGTTGTTAGTATTCTAATCTGAATATTAAAAGTGTTCAATGAAATTAGCATATTTTAGATAGATAAAATGAACTTAATTACTATGGTAATAATGGCAGTAGTGAACTTATTCAGTAGGTTTTTAAAAAATATATTTAGTGATGAAGCCTGTTTGATATTTATGGGAATTGCACGATTACATCCGCTCCTTTGAGAGCAACTACATTTCCTGCGGTTTCTATTGTGTAGCTTCGTTTGCGTATAAAATATGCGGGGAGAGTAGGGTTATAATACTGATTGATGTATTTGATGGTTGGAGGAGGTGATTGCTATTTGAATGGATGATGAATGTTGATTTTTAATGATAGATTTAGCACAAAGATTTTTATAAAAATATTTATGGAATCACTCGAAGCTTTTGAGGTTTTATTTTGAAAAAAAAAAAGAGAGCAAGCTGTTGTACAACATTCCGTCGTTGTTGTAAACTTGTGTAGGGGTGATGTACTTTTCCTAGCTTTTGGTTTATTCATAGAACTCTAATTTAGATTCCTTCAGATGCCCAAAACCGCTCTGAAGGTTTTGGGCATTGTGCGGTTGATGCACAATGCTACAATATGAAACTTAAGTACAAACATGAAAGCAGACCTCTGTACAGTGTACATTATAGGCCGGGTCGAAAAGGGGTCAAGGTCAAGATTTTGCTTAGGTACATATTGTGAGGTTGATCATTTTGTAATAGTAGTATCCACACCAAAAATCAAGGTTGTGGGACCTTCGCTACCCCCCCCCCCCCCCCCCCCCACCCACCTACCGATACTCACTTTTTTCATATGAATTTGTATGGGAAATAGGCCAAAAATCGTAAAAATCGACCCTAAATATTAATTTTTTGCTTTCGGATGACCAAAATCGGATTCCCGGCACGAATTACATTAGAATAGACCATTCACCAACTTTTTTTTAGATCGGGGGTAGGGGGTAGGGTCTTAAATCCGGTGCTGACTCATAGCACCGGATATAAGACCTAATATTACATTTTTTTTTTCTTTCCAGATTCCTATTTAGGTACCTAGAATGTTAAAAGTTTGTATTAAAATACATTATCTAATTTTAAAATATCAGTAATAAATAAAATATAGTTAAAATCTTATTAAATTAAATTATGCCTACTAGAAAAAGAAACCACAATGCAGCCTTCGGATATCCAGCAAAATTTTCATCTGCCATGACGCTATCAAAAGCTGATGGTGTAAGGCACTTCCATTTTATTGTTAGAGAGGAAGAATCTAAAGCAGGGTATAAAATAAGTAAAAATGATTGCTATAACGTAGTTGTTCAAGATATAAAAGAAATTTGGCAAAAATTTTCTTTCCCAACAATTGACACAAAGGGAATTTATGTTAGAGTTACTAGACTTATAGAAGATGCTGATAAGTCAATTAAATGCCCTATGATAAAAAGAAATGAAAAATATTATGAAAAATGAAAGAAATATGACGAGATGTTTGACATATCTCCATGCCACTGTTATGATGAAGGCGTAAGGGATAGAAAACTTTGTAGGTGTGAACTTAAAATACCTATTATAGAATGGGAAGCTTTTATTGGTCAAAAAGAAATAAAAAACCAGTTAGGAAAAATTGCTAAAAAAAACTACTTCAAGTAATTTGAGAAAGTTGGGCAAAATTCAAAAAGCACAGGAAAGGGAAAAGAAATCAAAAGAAAAATTAAGAGAAGCAAGGGAATTTGTATCATCAGAAGTGATAGAAGATGATAATGAAAATGAAGATGTCGATTTTCAAGACAGAGAGGACTGACGAACGATTACATTATTAGAGAGCTTGCAATTCAAACGATAATTTTTTCCAGAACTGGGTTTTCAGGAACCAGAAATTTTGAGCTACCAAGATCTATAAATTTTCTAGCAAATGATTATATCGATTTGATTAATTGGAATGAGCAGATAATCACTCCTCCACCTTTGCTAAGTAATTTTACCTATGAGCAATTGCTTCAGATTAGAACTAAACCTCTAGAAATACTAGATTTTCCATGTCACAGCCAAAGCGTTGAACGGGGTGTGAACTTAGTACAGCAACTAAATCTAGCCAGGAAAGAATTGGTTATATTAATCGGCATAAATTTATTTTAAATACTTTAGAGTCTAGAAAAGAACTGCCTACTTTTGAGTGGAAAGGTCAATGGAAGGAATAAAAAAAAAACATTAGTTTTAGGTCAAAAATTTTATTGAATTTCTCTCTTAATTTCTAAATTTCTACCAATAATAACTAAAAATTTATATTAAATTTTTTTTTTCAGGCATTTTTGAATTTTTTTCATTAAAAAAAAAATAAGTTTTTTATAAGCGAACTTTTGTAATAATAAAAAAATTTCGAAGTAAATCGCAAATTATCTCGAATTTTACGAATTTTCTGAAAAAACTGAAACCGGTAGGGCGGGGTAGGGGTCCTCAGAATTAAAAAATATTTTATCAGGGTGTTACTATGATTGATTGAACCACCTCACACTGTGTACGTAAGAAATCAAAAATTCGACCCGGCCTAGTGTACAAGTACATGTTACGCATTTATAACCGTATGCAGTCTAACATCTGTCACCTCACACGAGCACTAAATGACGTTACAGTTAAGTTTGCATTTCTAATTTACAGATACTTTGTTTCTCCAAAGTCGACTGTTTCATCACTTTTAACCAAATACGCGAGAGCATCCACTGTCAACGGAGTTAAATACTTCACATCCAAACACTCTACTTAACTCATCAATTGGACCGGGTGAAACTGCGTTTATCACCATTAAAAGTCTTCTTGTGGAATGATTTAATTTTAATCATTTCAACTTAATAAGACTGTTAAATCATTCCAGTTTTAGTTTTTCATTTAAGTAGGAGCCATTGAATAAATAGTCATTGGTGAACATTATTTTTATTAATAAATAAATAAACCCAAAACAAGTCGGCTGAAATTGTTTTTATGTTCGTGTACAGTATATTTCATAAGGTTCATAAAAAGAAGTTCCAGAAATTAGATTTACTTCAGTTAAATAATACTTAACAGAACTATGAAAACAAAATTAAGTGGCTTAATTTCTTAGAGGAGGGTTATAAAAATAGTTAACAATTTTAATTATAATTTCTAATAATGATGAAATGCAGTTATAATAGTTTGGATTTTGTTCTGAGACGTCATCAGTTACGAAAAAGCTTCGTGTCTAAATAAAATTTTCAACACTGAAAAAAGGTACTGTATATTAAAACAAAGTATCGGTTTAAAGCTCATACATTTGTTGAATATTGTTTTCGTCGTAGAATAACGATATAAAGTAAAATTTCAAGATATACCCGCATCAAAGCCTACCTATATATGTAGTCGGCCCACGCTCGCATTACGACGTGTAAATAATTTCAAACACTTTTGAACAGAAAATGCTAAGCCAGTCAGACCTTATTTAGCATTTACGTTAAGCTCCTGAACCACTTGGGTTTTGAAGTCCACTTCACAAATTTAGTCCCATTGGCTTCGGATGTAAAACTCAAAATTTTGGTGGCTGTGGTATTTTTATACATTAATGGTCTTGCTGGCTTTTCCTTAATTTTACAAAAGTTAAATTTTGCACAAACCCGTATACAAGATATACAAAATACGGGTCTACAGTGAATGAAGTCGACTTAGTCAACTTCAATTAGGTCAAGGGTGATCTTATGAGATTGTCCACTTAAATGTAAACTTAGTTTCTATCTAACAATGAAAAGTTTGCCCATCTATGTAAAAACTATTTTTGTAAATAAAGTATTGAATTGAATTAGAAACGCAGTTTAATAAAAAATCGAAATATTCTCGACAACCACCGATTACATTTCGATATGAAGTGGAAGTTAACAAGTTAACAAGTTAACAAGTTAGTTTTTTCCAACCCATATGAAATTTCATCCTATTAGGTTTTTTTTTTGGCGGGGGGTAACAAAAGGTACACGCATCAGGCATTATTTTCCCCAACCAGTGTAATTATAAGATGAGAAAGATATATAATACGAAATATGAAACTGAATTAACTTCATAATTTAGTTAAAGGTTTATTTAATTATTAATTTGAAAACAGCATTTATCATTGCAACTTAAACTCTATGTACAAATTAGTAGCCTATAGTGCATACTTGATCATAATTGCTAATTATTATTGTTATAGCATTGAATATATTATATTAAAGGAATTTTCACTTGTTTTACTTGTAAAACTAAGTTGAGTTCGTGAAACCTGAAAATAGATATATTTGTACTTTAAACACACACACACACACACACACCACTTAATGCTAAGTTCATTTTTAACAAACTTAGTAATAATCACTTTCAGATTTCTGAAGTGATAAAAATAAAAACAAATCATAATTCACTTTTAGGAAAACTTTAATTTTTGCAAAAATCTCTGTTCAGTGAAAACTTGTAGCATAGTTACTGAAGAGAGCAAAGTTCACTGTTCAACAACGAAGCAAATCTATTAGTGACTGATGAGCCACTTTTAGAGTTGTAGCGAAAACAGATTAACACTAATTTGTTCTTATGCTACTGGCATTTTTTTCGAAATTAATATTTTGGTAGTTCATTAAAGGGTATTTCAGGGATAAATAAAGAATATGCCCGTAGAGGGCGAGTATTTTTTCAGTTACAAACTCTGTGACCAGCTTCCATTGAGAAATATTCCAAAAATTGCTGTAGCGTCGTCCAGTTCATTTTTTATTCATCATCTTGAGGACGGGGTCATAGACCATCTTTTGAGAGTCTTTTGCCCAAAGGAAATCGAGATGGTTGAATCTCTTGTAAGGAACGGGACATTTGGACTGCACGTTCGGTAATTTCCTGATCAGAAACTGCACATCCTTAAGAGGAAATTAATAGGCTATAGTTACTATTTCCTAAGGTAAATGAACTGATAAAGATAGACTTCATGCTATCGGAAAACGAAAACAATTTTTTTAAACGGTTCTTACCCTGTCGTCAGCCAAGTAATCATTCATTCCCCAAATGAGGTGAACCGGTGCCTTTACTCTGCTCATTACGTACTCTGGGGGTTTGACTTGGGCATATCGTTTTTCATTCTGATAGAAGCCGTAATCATAAAACTGGAATCTCCCTTGATATAAAGTAGGTAAAGAAAAAATATTCAAAAGCATTTCCAGCAGTTTATCCTCCATCTTTTACTACTTAAGCATTATTTTAAGTTTAAAAAAAATTTGTATACGAAATTAAACCTCAGTCAACTTAACTGCGTAAACATTGGTTATTAAGTGCTTATTTCATGTCCGTTAACGAAGTTCGAGCATTCGAGGTGGAGTTATTTGTTATATATGAATTCAGTGTCCATGACTGTTTTTCTGGCTAAAATTTCAACGATCGGAGGCCTACGCAGACTTTAAAGAAGATTCATGGAAAACAAATCAAACTGTTGGATAATTTCTTTGAACACTATAAATGACTGGAAAAGCTTATGAACACACGTTAATCTCAGGGATGGAACGAGTTAAAAATCTGAAATATTTAGGTTGGCCCACTTGCCCTATTACTACGGTATGTTTTTTACTCAACTTTGCATGCTCTAAATTTATCGCACAAATTTTCGTCCTTTCATTGCAGCTATATATACCACTGAATGGTACGCAATCTTTTCAACGTATCTCTCTCTCATATGGTTCGTTTAAGCTCTGCACCCAATTATTAAAGCACTAAATGTAAGAAGTAATTAAATACTTAACTAATTCGCTAATAAACTTATTAAGCATGGTTTTGAACGATAGAGAATCAAACAAAGATGAAATAAAAGCCATTTTGTAGTGGTCTGAAATGTGACCAAGTTTGACTTAGTATCAGATTTGCGGCACATGGTTAACTTGAATTTGCCGATGTCATATACCCTTGGCTTGGCCTGCTAAGTATTTACAAGCTGAACACTTAGAAATTAGTAATTCTCAGTACGGGACAGCAGGGTCGTAACTTGAGGTTTCCATGGTGAGCCCAGTCCAGCCTAAGACTGAATTAAGGTAGGCTTAATTCTAAGCTCGCCCCAGCTGATTTAGCTTCGGCCCATATACGCTGAAAATTGGAACGATGGGAGGTCAGTCTTTACTTGGTTATAAATGTGCAAATTTGATTAAGCATAGGCCTCCAATTTCGCTAAAATATATCCCAAAAAAATTATGTAACGAGTTATATATTCAGCTGACGCCATATCATTTAATTTTAAAAAATTAACTGCACTCTCGGTTGAGACACTTCTGGAGTTGGTTCGGGAAAGCTAAATGAAGTAAAATCTTGAGAGCTAGTCGGAATTTTGTCAAAAAGAATGCGGGAACTTGAGTTTCGGAGAGAGGAATTCAGGTCACTTGCACCAATAGAAAATGACTAAATTTGTGGTTTGAAAAAAAAGAGTAATGATCATGACTACTGTGCCATATATATTATGTACGACATTATGTGAATGCATTCAAAATGTGATACAAAACTTAATTTATATAATAAAACATGGGAACTGAAATTTTAAAAATAATGTAAAAATCCTCAAATACTTGTCATCTCTCATATCTACATATGACAATCAAATTTGCTGTTAATTTTAAGGTGAAAATAATTGTTTAAGTGCACTCTTATACAAGGATTAAAAATTTCTTCAGTATTGTACGATAAATTCAGTTACATTTTTCTATCGTAAATTGTTAGAAACTAAGTACACATGGGCGCCCGCAGGATTTTTTCCAAGGGGGGGGGGGGGCAAAATTTAATGTATTAATAGGTAGGGACCGGAGCAAGCAAAAAACTTTTGACCCCTTAGGAACCAGCAGGTTAATTCTAAGCAAGTTTAGTGTTGCATTTTCTGTAATGGAAAATGCAAATATATATTGTATATACATACAATGCACATGATGATAATCATTTATTTTATTTATAACAGAAACATGATAGAATGAAGAAAAAAGCACACTGAAGTAAATGTTGTACCTAATTTGAAAACGTGTTTCGAGCATCACCTACACTGCTCATTTGAATAGGAATTGTAGTCGTCTGCGGTCACTACCAAAATTATGAACAACCTTTTCCATAAAATCAGTTTTGTTGAAGTTGATTTTCTCCCGGTGAACAAATAAAAAGGTAGCAACCTTTTATCATGCACACAAATAAAAATTTTCACCCTTTAGGAGGCAGTTGGATACTTTTCAGCAAGTTTAGGATATAAATATTTTCTTGGCATTTCCGGGGGGGGGGGGCAAGCGCCCCCCCTTGCCCCTACCTGCGGGCGCCCATGTAAGTACAGTATAATGTGTGTAAAGAGAGAGGAATTGGTAATTTCCAGTACATGATCATTTCCTTTAATACGCAGAGACTCATAGCACCGGATATAAGACCTAATATTACATTTTTTTTTTTTTCCACATTCCTATTTAGGTACCTAGAATGTTAAAAGTTTGTATTAAAATACATTATCTAATTTTAAAATATCAGTAATAAATAAAATATAGTTAAAATCTTATTAAATTAAATTATGCCTACTAGAAAAAGAAACCACAATGCAGCCTTCGGATATCCAGCAAAATTTTCATCTGCCATGACGCTATCAAAAGCTGATGGTGTAAGGCACTTCCATTTTATTGTTAGAGAGGAAGAATCTAAAGCAGGGTATAAAATAAGTAAAAATGATTGCTATAACGTAGTTGTTCAAGATATAAAAGAAATTTGGCAAAAATTTTCTTTCCCAACAATTGACACAAAGGGAATTTATGTTAGAGTTACTAGACTTATAGAAGATGCTGATAAGTCAATTAAATGCCCTATGATAAAAAGAAATGAAAAATATTATGAAAAATGAAAGAAATATGACGAGATGTTTGACATATCTCCATGCCACTGTTATGATGAAGGCGTAAGGGATAGAAAACTTTGTAGGTGTGAACTTAAAATACCTATTAGAGATGGGAAGCTTTTATTGGTCAAAAAGAAATAAAAACCAGTTAGGAAAAATTGCTAAAAAAAACTACTTCAAGTAATTTGAGAAAGTTGGGCAAAATTCAAAAAGCACAGGAAAGGGAAAAGAAATCAAAAGAAAAATTAAGAGAAGCAAGGGAATTTGTATCATCAGAAGTGATAGAAGATGATAATGAAAATGAAGATGTCGATTTTCAAGACAGAGAGGACTGACGAACGATTACATTATTAGAGAGCTTGCAATTCAAACGATAATTTTTTCCAGAACTGGGTTTTCAGGAACCAGAAATTTTGAGCTACCAAGATCTATAAATTTTCTAGCAAATGATTATATCGATTTGATTAATTGGAATGAGCAGATAATCACTCCTCCACCTTTGCTAAGTAATTTTACCTATGAGCAATTGCTTCAGATTAGAACTAAACCTCTAGAAATACTAGATTTTCCATGTCACAGCCAAAGCGTTGAACGGGGTGTGAACTTAGTACAGCAACTAAATCTAGCCAGGAAAGAATTGGTTATATTAATCGGCATAAATTTATTTTAAATACTTTAGAGTCTAGAAAAGAACTGCCTACTTTTGAGTGGAAAGGTCAATGGAAGGAATAAAAAAAAAACATTAGTTTTAGGTCAAAAATTTTATTGAATTTCTCTCTTAATTTCTAAATTTCTACCAATAATAACTAAAAATTTATATTAAATTTTTTTTTTCAGGCATTTTTGAATTTTTTCATTAAAAAAAAAATAAAGTTTTTTATAAGCGAACTTTTGTAATAATAAAAAAATTTCGAAGTAAATCGCAAATTATCTCGAATTTTACGAATTTTCTGAAAAAACTGAAACCGGTAGGGCGGGGTAGGGGTCCTCAGAATTAAAAAATATTTTATCAGGGTGTTACTATGATTGATTGAACCACCTCACACTGTGTACGTAAGAAATCAAAAAATTCGACCCGGCCTAGTGTACAAGTACATGTTACGCATTTATAACCGTATGCAGTCTAACATCTGTCACCTCACACGAGCACTAAATGACGTTACAGTTAAGTTTGCATTTCTAATTTACAGATACTTTGTTTCTCCAAAGTCGACTGTTTCATCACTTTTAACCAAATACGCGAGAGCATCCACTGTCAACGGAGTTAAATACTTCACATCCAAACACTCTACTTAACTCATCAATTGGACCGGGTGAAACTGCGTTTATCACCATTAAAAGTCTTCTTGTGGAATGATTTAATTTTAATCATTTCAACTTAATAAGACTGTTAAATCATTCCAGTTTTAGTTTTTCATTTAAGTAGGAGCCATTGAATAAATAGTCATTGGTGAACATTATTTTTATTAATAAATAAATAAACCCAAAACAAGTCGGCTGAAATTGTTTTTATGTTCGTGTACAGTATATTTCATAAGGTTCATAAAAGAAGTTCCAGAAATTAGATTTACTTCAGTTAAATAATACTTAACAGAACTATGAAAACAAAATTAAGTGGCTTAATTTCTTAGAGGAGGGTTATAAAAATAGTTAACAATTTTAATTATAATTTCTAATAATGATGAAATGCAGTTATAATAGTTTGGATTTTGTTCTGAGACGTCATCAGTTACGAAAAAGCTTCGTGTCTAAAAAAAATTTTCAACACTGAAAAAAGGTACTGTATATTAAAACAAAGTATCGGTTTAAAGCTCATACATTTGTTGAATATTGTTTTCGTCGTAGAATAGCGATATAAAGTAAAATTTCAAGATATACCCGCATCAAAGCCTACCTATATATGTAGTCGGCCCACGCTCGCATTACGACGTGTAAATAATTTCAAACACTTTTGAACAGAAAATGCTAAGCCAGTCAGACCTTATTTAGCATTTACGTTAAGCTCCTGAACCACTTGGGTTTTGAAGTCCACTTCACAAATTTAGTCCCATTAGCTTCGGATGTAAAACTCAAAATTTTGGTGGCTGTGGTATTTTTATACATTAATGGTCTTGCTGGCTTTTCCTTAATTTTACAAAAGTTAAATTTTGCACAAACCCGTATACAAGATATACAAAATACGGGTCTACAGTGAATGAAGTCGACTTAGTCAACTTCAATTAGGTCAAGGGTGATCTTATGAGATTGTCCACTTAAATGTAAACTTAGTTTCTATCTAACAATGAAAAGTTTGCCCATCTATGTAAAAACTATTTTTGTAAATAAAGTATTGAATTGAATTAGAAACGCAGTTTAATAAAAAATCGAAATATTCTCGACAACCACCGATTACATTTCGATATGAAGTGGAAGTTAACAAGTTAACAAGTTAACAAGTTAACAAGTTATTTTCCAACCCATATGAAATTTCATCCTATTAGGTTTTTTTTTTGGCTGGGGGGTAACAAAAGGTACACGCATCAGGCATTATTTTCCCCAACCAGTGTAATTATAAGATGAGAAAGATATATAATACGAAATATGAAACTGAATTAACTTCATAATTTAGTTAAAGGTTTATTTAATTATTAATTTGAAAACAGCATTTATCATTGCAACTTAAACTCTATGTACAAATTAGTAGCCTATAGTGCATACTTGATCATAATTGCTAATTATTATTGTTATAGCATTGAATATATTATATTAAAGGAATTTTCACTTGTTTTACTTGTAAAACTAAGTTGAGTTCGTGAAACCTGAAAATAGATATATTTGTACTTTAAACACACACACACACACACACCACTTAATGCTAAGTTCATTTTTAACAAACTTAGTAATAATCACTTTCAGATTTCTGAAGTGATAAAATAAAAAAACATCAAATTCACTTTTAGGAAAACTTTAATTTTTGCAAAAATCTCTGTTCAGTGAAAACTTGTAGCATAGTTACTGAAGAGAGCAAAGTTCACTGTTCAACAACGAAGCAAATCTATTAGTGACTGATGAGCCACTTTTAGAGTTGTAGCGAAAACAGATTAACACTAATTTGTTCTTATGCTACTGGCATTTTTTTCGAAATTAATATTTTGGTAGTTCATTAAAGGGTATTTCAGGGATAAATAAAGAATATGCCCGTAGAGGGCGAGTATTTTTTCAGTTACAAACTCTGTGACCAGCTTCCATTGAGAAATATTCCAAAAATTGCTGTAGCGTCGTCCAGTTCATTTTTTATTCATCATCTTGAGGACGGGTCATAGACCATCTTTTGAGAGTCTTTTGCCCAAAGGAAATCGAGATGGTTGAATCTCTTGTAAGGAACGGGACATTTGGACTGCACGTTCGGTAATTTCCTGATCAGAAACTGCACATCCTTAAGAGGAAATTAATAGGCTATAGTTACTATTTCCTAAGGTAAATGAACTGATAAAGATAGACTTCATGCTATCGGAAAACGAAAACAATTTTTTTAAACGGTTCTTACCCTGTCGTCAGCCAAGTAATCATTCATTCCCCAAATGAGGTGAACCGGTGCCTTTACTCTGCTCATTACGTACTCTGGGGGTTTGACTTGGGCATATCGTTTTTCATTCTGATAGAAGCCGTAATCATAAAACTGGAATCTCCCTTGATATAAAGTAGGTAAAGAAAAAATATTCAAAAGCATTTCCAGCAGTTTATCCTCCATCTTTTACTACTTAAGCATTATTTTAAGTTTAAAAAAAATTTGTATACGAAATTAAACCTCAGTCAACTTAACTGCGTAAACATTGGTTATAAGTGCTTATTTCATGTCCGTTAACGAAGTTCGAGCATTCGAGGTGGAGTTATTTGTTATATGAATTCAGTGTCCATGACAATGTTTTTCTGGCTAAAATTTCAACGATCGGAGGCCTACGCAGACTTTAAAGAAGATTCATGGAAAACAAATCAAACTGTTGGATAATTTCTTTGAACACTATAAATGACTGGAAAAGCTTATGAACACACGTTAATCTCAGGGATGGAACGAGTTAAAAATCTGAAATATTTAGGTTGGCCCACTTGCCCTATTACTACGGTATGTTTTTTACTCAACTTTGCATGCTCTAAATTTATCGCACAAATTTTCGTCCTTTCATTGCAGCTATATATACCACTGAATGGTACGCAATCTTTTCAACGTATCTCTCTCTCATATGGTTCGTTTAAGCTCTGCACCCAATTATTAAAGCACTAAATGTAAGAAGTAATTAAATACTTAACTAATTCGCTAATAACTTATTAAGCATGGTTTTGAACGATAGAGAATCAAACAAAGATGAAATAAAAGCCATTTTGTAGTGGTCTGAAATGTGACCAAGTTTGACTTAGTATCAGATTTGCGGCACATGGTTAACTTGAATTTGCCGATGTCATATACCCTTGGCTTGGCCTGCTAAGTATTTACAAGCTGAACACTTAGAAATTAGTAATTCTCAGTACGGACAGCAGGGTCGTAACTTGAGGTTTCCATGGTGAGCCCAGTCCAGCCTAAGACTGAATTAAGGTAGGCTTAATTCTAAGCTCGCCCCAGCTGATTTAGCTTCGCCATATACGCTGAAAATTGGAACGATGGGAGGTCAGTCTTTACTTGTTATAAATGTGCAAATTTGATTAAGCATAGGCCTCCAATTTTGCTAAAATATATCCCAAAAAAATTATGTAACGAGTTATATATTCAGCTGACGCCATATCATTTAATTTTAAAAAATTAACTGCACTCTCGGTTGAGACACTTCTGGAGTTGGTTCGGGAAAGCTAAAATGAAGTAAAATCTTGAGAGCTAGTCGGAATTTTGTCAAAAAGATGCGGGAACTTGAGTTTCGGAGAGAGGAATTCAGGTCACTTGCACCAATAGAAAATGACTAAATTTGTGGTTTGAAAAAAAGAGTAATGATCATGACTACTGTGCCATATATATTATGTACGACATTATGTGAATGCATTCAAAATGTGATACAAAACTTAATTATATAATATAAAACATGGGAACTGAAATTTTAAAAATAATGTAAAAATCCTCAAATACTTGTCATCTCTCATCATATCTACATATGACAATCAAATTTGCTGTTAATTTTAAGGTGAAAATAATTGTTTAAGTGCACTCTTATACAAGGATTAAAAATTTCTTCAGTATTGTACGATAAATTCAGTTACATTTTTCTATCGTAAATTGTTAGAAACTAAGTACACATGGGCGCCCGCAGGATTTTTTCCAAGGGGGGGGGGGGGCAAAATTTAATGTATTAATAGGTAGGACCGGAGCAAGCAAAAAACTTTTGACCCCTTAGGAACCAGCAGGTTAATTCTAAGCAAGTTTAGTGTTGCATTTTCTGTAATGGAAAATGCAAATATATATTGTATATACATACAATGCACATGATGATAATCATTTATTTTATTTAACAGAAAACATGATAGAATGAAGAAAAAAGCACACTGAAGTAAATGTTGTACCTATTTGAAAACGTGTTTCGAGCATCACCTACACTGCTCATTTGAATAGAATTGTAGTCGTCTGCGGTCACTACCAAAATTATGAACAACCTTTTCCATAAAATCAGTTTTGTTGAAGTTGATTTTTCCCGGTGAACAATAAAAAGGTAGCAACCTTTTATCATGCACACAAATAAAAATTTTCACCCTTTAGGAGGCAGTTGGATACTTTTCAGCAAGTTTAGGATATAAATATTTTCTTGGCATTTCCGGGGGGGGGCAAGCGCCCCCCCTTGCCCCTACCTGCGGGCGCCCATGTAAGTACAGTATAATGTGTGTAAAGAGAGAGGAATTGGTAATTTCCAGTACATGATCATTTCCTTTAATACGCAGAGACTCATAGCACCGGATATAAGACCTAATATTACATTTTTTTTTTTTTTCCACATTCCTATTTAGGTACCTAGAATGTTAAAGTTTGTATTAAAATACATTATCTAATTTTAAAATATCAGTAATAAATAAATATAGTTAAAATCTTATTAAATTAAATTATGCCTACTAGAAAAGAAACCACAATGCAGCCTTCGGATATCCAGCAAAAATTTTCATCTGCCATGACGCTATCAAAAAGCTGATGGTGTAAGGCACTTCCATTTTATTGTTAGAGAGGAAGAAATCTAAAGCAGGGTATAAAATAAGTAAAATGATTGCTATAACGTAGTTGTTCAAGATATAAAAGAAATTTGGCAAAAATTTTCTTTCCCAACAATTGACACAAAGGGATTTATGTTAGAGTTACTAGACTTATAGAAGATGCTGATAAGTCAATTAAATGCCCTATGATAAAAAGAAATGAAAAATATTATGAAAAATGAAAGAAATATGACGAGATGTTTGACATATCTCCATGCCACTGTTATGATGAAGGCGTAAGGGATAGAAAACTTTGTAGGTGTGAACTTAAATACCTATTATAGAATGGGAAGCTTTTATGGTCACAAAAGAAATAAAAAACCAGTTAGGAAAAATTGCTAAAAAAAACTACTTCAAGTAATTTGAGAAAGTTGGGCAAAATTCAAAAAGCACAGGAAAGGGAAAAGAAATCAAAGAAAAATTAAGAGAAGCAAGGAATTTGTATCATCAGAAGTGATAGAAGATGATAATGAAAATGAAGATGTCGATTTTCAAGACAGAGAGGACTGACGAACGATTACATTATTAGAGAGCTTGCAATTCAAACGATAATTTTTTTCCAGAACTGGGTTTTCAGGAACCAGAAATTTTGAGCTACCAAGATCTATAAATTTTCTAGCAAATGATTATATCGATTTGATTAATTGAATGAGCAGAAATCACTCCTCCACCTTTGCTAAGTAATTTACCTATGAGCAATTGCTTCAGATTAGAACTAACACTCTAGAAATACTAGATTTTCCATGTCACAGCCAAAGCGTTGAACGGGGTGTGAACTTAGTACAGCAACTAAATCTAGCCAGGAAAGAATTGGTTATATTAATCGGCATAAATTTATTTTAAATACTTTAGAGTCTAGAAAAGAACTGCCTACTTTTGAGTGGAAAGGTCAATGGAAGGAATAAAAAAAAACATTAGTTTTAGGTCAAAATTTTATTGAATTTCTCTCTTAATTTTAAATTTCTACCAATAATAACTAAAAATTTATATTAAATTTTTTTTTTCAGGCTTTTTGAATTTTTTTTCATTAAAAAAAAAATATAAGTTTTTTATAAGCGAACTTTTGTAATAATAAAAAAATTTCGAAGTAAATCGCAAATTATCTCGAATTTTACGAATTTTCTGAAAAAACTGAAACCGGTAGGCGGGGTAGGGGTCCTCAGAATTAAAAAATATTTTATCAGGGTGTTACTATGATTGATTGAACCACCTCACACTGTGTACGTAAGAAATCAAAAAATTCGACCCGGCCTAGTGTACAAGTACATGTTACGCATTTATAACCGTATGCAGTCTAACATCTGTCACCTCACACGAGCACTAAATGACGTTACAGTTAAGTTTGCATTTCTAATTTACAGATACTTTGTTTCTCCAAAGTCGACTGTTTCATCACTTTTAACCAAATACGCGAGAGCATCCACTGTCAACGGAGTTAAATACTTCACATCCAAACACTCTACTTAACTCATCAATTGGACCGGGTGAAACTGCGTTTATCACCATTAAAAGTCTTCTTGTGGAATGATTTAATTTTAATCATTTCAACTTAATAAGACTGTTAAATCATTCCAGTTTTAGTTTTTCATTTAAGTAGGAGCCATTGAATAAATAGTCATTGGTGAACATTATTTTTATTAATAAATAAATAAACCCAAAACAAGTCGGCTGAAATTGTTTTTATGTTCGTGTACAGTATATTTCATAGGTTCATAAAAAGAAGTTCCAGAAATTAGATTTACTTCAGTTAAATAATACTTAACAGAACTATGAAAACAAAATTAAGTGGCTTAATTTCTTAGAGGAGGGTTATAAAAATAGTTAACAATTTTAATTATAATTTCTAATAATGATGAAATGCAGTTATAATAGTTTGGATTTTGTTCTGAGACGTCATCAGTTACGAAAAAGCTTCGTGTCTAAATAAAATTTTCAACACTGAAAAAAGGTACTGTATATTAAAACAAAGTATCGGTTTAAAGCTCATACATTTGTTGAATATTGTTTTCGTCGTAGAATAGCGATATAAAGTAAAATTTCAAGATATACCCGCATCAAAGCCTACCTATATATGTAGTCGGCCCACGCTCGCATTACGACGTGTAAATAATTTCAAACACTTTTGAACAGAAAATGCTAAGCCAGTCAGACCTTATTTAGCATTTACGTTAAGCTCCTGAACCACTTGGGTTTTGAAGTCCACTTCACAAATTTAGTCCCATTAGCTTCGGATGTAAAACTCAAAATTTTGGTGGCTGTGGTATTTTTATACATTAATGGTCTTGCTGGCTTTTCCTTAATTTTACAAAAGTTAAATTTTGCACAAACCCGTATACAAGATATACAAAATACGGGTCTACAGTGAATGAAGTCGACTTAGTCAACTTCAATTAGGTCAAGGGTGATCTTATGAGATTGTCCACTTAAATGTAAACTTAGTTTCTATCTAACAATGAAAAGTTTGCCCATCTATGTAAAAACTATTTTTGTAATAAAGTATTGAATTGAATTAGAAACGCAGTTTAATAAAAAATCGAAATATTCTCGACAACCACCGATTACATTTCGATATGAAGTGGAAGTTACAAGTTAACAAGTTAACAAAACAAGTTATTTTCCAACCCATATGAAATTTCATCCTATTAGGTTTTTTTTTTGGCTGGGGGGTAACAAAAGGTACACGCATCAGGCATTATTTTCCCCAACCAGTGTAATTATAAGATGAGAAAGATATATAATACGAAATATGAAACTGAATTAACTTCATAATTTAGTTAAAGGTTTATTTAATTATTAATTTGAAAACAGCATTTATCATTGCAACTTAAACTCTATGTACAAATTAGTAGCCTATAGTGCATACTTGATCATAATTGCTAATTATTATTGTTATAGCATTGAATATATTATATTAAAGGAATTTTCACTTGTTTTACTTGTAAAACTAAGTTGAGTTCGTGAAACCTGAAAATAGATATATTTGTACTTTAAACACACACACACACACACACCACTTAATGCTAAGTTCATTTTTAACAAACTTAGTAATAATCACTTTCAGATTTCTGAAGTGATAAAAATAAAAACAAATCATAATTCACTTTTAGGAAAACTTTAATTTTTGCAAAAATCTCTGTTCAGTGAAAACTTGTAGCATAGTTACTGAAGAGAGCAAAGTTCACTGTTCAACAACGAAGCAAATCTATTAGTGACTGATGAGCCACTTTTAGAGTTGTAGCGAAAACAGATTAACACTAATTTGTTCTTATGCTACTGGCATTTTTTTTCGAAATTAATATTTTGGTAGTTCATTAAAGGGTATTTCAGGGATAAATAAAGAATATGCCCGTAGAGGGCGAGTATTTTTTCAGTTACAAACTCTGTGACCAGCTTCCATTGAGAAATATTCCAAAAATTGCTGTAGCGTCGTCCAGTTCATTTTTTATTCATCATCTTGAGGACGGGGTCATAGACCATCTTTTGAGAGTCTTTTGCCCAAAGGAAATCGAGATGGTTGAATCTCTTGTAAGGAACGGGACATTTGGACTGCACGTTCGGTAATTTCCTGATCAGAAACTGCACATCCTTAAGAGGAAATTAATAGGCTATAGTTACTATTTCCTAAGGTAAATGAACTGATAAAGATAGACTTCATGCTATCGGAAAACGAAAACAATTTTTTTAAACGGTTCTTACCCTGTCGTCAGCCAAGTAATCATTCATTCCCCAAATGAGGTGAACCGGTGCCTTTACTCTGCTCATTACGTACTCTGGGGGTTTGACTTGGGCATATCGTTTTTCATTCTGATAGAAGCCGTAATATCATAAAACTGGAATCTCCCTTGATATAAAGTAGGTAAAGAAAAATATTCAAAAGCATTTCCAGCAGTTTATCCTCCATCTTTTACTACTTAAGCATTATTTTAAGTTTAAAAAAAATTTGTATACGAAATTAAACCTCAGTCAACTTAACTGCGTAAACATTGGTTATTAAGTGCTTATTTCATGTCCGTTAACGAAGTTCGAGCATTCGAGGTGGAGTTATTTGTTATATATGAATTCAGTGTCCATGACAATGTTTTTCTGGCTAAAATTTCAACGATCGGAGGCCTACGCAGACTTTAAAGAAGATTCATGGAAAACAAATCAAACTGTTGGATAATTTCTTTGAACACTATAAATGACTGGAAAAGCTTATGAACACACGTTAATCTCAGGGATGGAACGAGTTAAAAATCTGAAATATTTAGGTTGGCCCACTTGCCCTATTACTACGGTATGTTTTTTACTCAACTTTGCATGCTCTAAATTTATCGCACAAATTTTCGTCCTTTCATTGCAGCTATATATACCACTGAATGGTACGCAATCTTTTCAACGTATCTCTCTCTCATATGGTTCGTTTAAGCTCTGCACCCAATTATTAAAGCACTAAATGTAAGAAGTAATTAAATACTTAACTAATTCGCTAATAAACTTATTAAGCATGGTTTTGAACGATAGAGAATCAACAAAGATGAAATAAAAGCCATTTTGTAGTGGTCTGAAATGTGACCAAGTTTGACTTAGTATCAGATTTGCGGCACATGGTTAACTTGAATTTGCCGATGTCATATACCCTTGGCTTGGCCTGCTAAGTATTTACAAGCTGAACACTTAGAAATTAGTAATTCTCAGTACGGGACAGCAGGGTCGTAACTTGAGGTTTCCATGGTGAGCCCAGTCCAGCCTAAGACTGAATTAAGGTAGGCTTAATTCTAAGCTCGCCCCAGCTGATTTAGCTTCGGCCCATATACGCTGAAAATTGGAACGATGGGAGGTCAGTCTTTACTTAGTTATAAATGTGCAAATTTGATTAAGCATAGGCCTCCAATTTTGCTAAAATATATCCCAAAAAAATTATGTAACGAGTTATATATTCAGCTGACGCCATATCATTTAATTTTAAAAAATTAACTGCACTCTCGGTTGAGACACTTCTGGAGTTGGTTCGGGAAAGCTAAAATGAAGTAAAATCTTGAGAGCTAGTCGGAATTTTGTCAAAAAGAATGCGGGAACTTGAGTTTCGGAGAGAGGAATTCAGGTCACTTGCACCAATAGAAAATGACTAAATTTGTGGTTTGAAAAAAAAGAGTAATGATCATGACTACTGTGCCATATATATTATGTACGACATTATGTGAATGCATTCAAAATGTGATACAAAACTTAATTTATATAATATAAAACATGGGAACTGAAATTTTAAAAATAATGTAAAAATCCTCAAATACTTGTCATCTCTCATATCTACATATGACAATCAAATTTGCTGTTAATTTTAAGGTGAAAATAATTGTTTAAGTGCACTCTTATACAAGGATTAAAAATTTCTTCAGTATTGTACGATAAATTCAGTTACATTTTTCTATCGTAAATTGTTAGAAACTAAGTACACATGGGCGCCCGCAGGATTTTTTCCAAGGGGGGGGGGCAAAATTTAATGTATTAATAGGTAGGGACCGGAGCAAGCAAAAAACTTTTGACCCCTTAGGAACCAGCAGGTTAATTCTAAGCAAGTTTAGTGTTGCATTTTCTGTAATGGAAAATGCAAATATATATTGTATATACATACAATGCACATGATGATAATCATTTATTTTATTTATAACAGAAACATGATAGAATGAAGAAAAAAGCACACTGAAGTAAATGTTGTACCTAATTTGAAAACGGTGTTTCGAGCATCACCTACACTGCTCATTTGAATAGGAATTGTAGTCGTCTGCGGTCACTACCAAAATTATGAACAACCTTTTCCATAAAATCAGTTTTGTTGAAGTTGATTTTCTCCCGGTGAACAAATAAAAAGGTAGCAACCTTTTATCATGCACACAAATAAAAATTTTCACCCTTTAGGAGGCAGTTGGATACTTTTCAGCAAGTTTAGGATATAAATATTTTCTTGGCATTTCCGGGGGGGGGGGCAAGCGCCCCCCCTTGCCCCTACCTGCGGGCGCCCATGTAAGTACAGTATAATGTGTGTAAAGAGAGAGGAATTGGTAATTTCCAGTACATGATCATTTCCTTTAATACGCAGAGACTCATAGCACCGGATATAAGACCTAATATTACATTTTTTTTTTCTTTCCAGATTCCTATTTAGGTACCTAGAATGTTAAAAGTTTGTATTAAAATACATTATCTAATTTTAAAATATCAGTAATAAATAAAATATAGTTAAAATCTTATTAAATTAAATTATGCCTACTAGAAAAAGAAACCACAATGCAGCCTTCGGATATCCAGCAAAATTTTCATCTGCCATGACGCTATCAAAAGCTGATGGTGTAAGGCACTTCCATTTTATTGTTAGAGAGGAAGAATCTAAAGCAGGGTATAAAATAAGTAAAAATGATTGCTATAACGTAGTTGTTCAAGATATAAAAGAAATTTGGCAAAATTTTCTTTCCCAACAATTGACACAAAGGGAATTTATGTTAGAGTTACTAGACTTATAGAAGATGCTGATAAGTCAATTAAATGCCCTATGATAAAAAGAAATGAAAAATATTATGAAAAATGAAGAAATATGACGAGATGTTTGACATATCTCCATGCCACTGTTATGATGAAGGCGTAAGGGATAGAAAACTTTGTAGTGTGAACTTAAATACCTATTATGATGGGAAGCTTTTATTGGTCAAAAGAAATAAAAAACCAGTTAGGAAAATTGCTAAAAAATACTTCAAGTAATTTGAGAAAGTTGGGCAAAATTCAAACACAGGAAAGGGAAAGAAATCAAAAGAAAAATTAAGAGAAGCAAGGGAATTTGTATCATCAGAAGTGATAGAAGATGATAATGAAAATGAAGATGTCGATTTTCAAGAGAGAGAGGACTGACGACGATTACATTATTAGAGAGCTTGCAATTCAAACGATAATTTTTTCCAGAACTGGTTTTCAGGAACCAGAAATTTTGAGCTACCAAGATCTATAAATTTTCTAGCAAATGATTATATCGATTTGATTAATTGGAATGAGCAGATAATCACTCCTCCACCTTTGCTAAGTAATTTTACCTATGAGCAATTGCTTCAGATTAGAACTAAACCTCTAGAAATACTAGATTTTCCATGTCACAGCCAAAGCGTTGAACGGGGTGTGAACTTAGTACAGCAACTAAATCTAGCCAGGAAAGAATTGGTTATATTAATCGGCATAAATTTATTTTAAATACTTTAGAGTCTAGAAAAGAACTGCCTACTTTTGAGTGGAAAGGTCAATGGAAGGAATAAAAAAAAAACATTAGTTTTAGGTCAAAAATTTTATTGAATTTCTCTCTTAATTTCTAAATTTCTACCAATAATAACTAAAAATTTATATTAAATTTTTTTTTTCAGGCATTTTTGAATTTTTTTCATTAAAAAAAAAAATATAAGTTTTTTATAAGCGAACTTTTGTAATAATAAAAAAATTTCGAAGTAAATCGCAAATTATCTCGAATTTTACGAATTTTCTGAAAAAACTGAAACCGGTAGGGCGGGGTAGGGGTCCTCAGAATTAAAAAATATTTTATCAGGGTGTTACTATGATTGATTGAACCACCTCACACTGTGTACGTAAGAAATCAAAAAATTCGACCCGGCCTAGTGTACAAGTACATGTTACGCATTTATAACCGTATGCAGTCTAACATCTGTCACCTCACACGAGCACTAAATGACGTTACAGTTAAGTTTGCATTTCTAATTTACAGATACTTTGTTTCTCCAAAGTCGACTGTTTCATCACTTTTAACCAAATACGCGAGAGCATCCACTGTCAACGGAGTTAAATACTTCACATCCAAACACTCTACTTAACTCATCAATTGGACCGGGTGAAACTGCGTTTATCACCATTAAAAGTCTTCTTGTGGAATGATTTAATTTTAATCATTTCAACTTAATAAGACTGTTAAATCATTCCAGTTTTAGTTTTTCATTTAAGTAGGAGCCATTGAATAAATAGTCATTGGTGAACATTATTTTTATTAATAAATAAATAAACCCAAAACAAGTCGGCTGAAATTGTTTTTGTTCGTGTACAGTATATTTCATAAGGTTCATAAAAGAAGTTCCAGAAATTAGATTTACTTCAGTTAAATAATACTTAACAGAACTATGAAAACAAAATTAAGTGGCTTAATTTCTTAGAGGAGGGTTATAAAAATAGTTAACAATTTTAATTATAATTTCTAATAATGATGAAATGCAGTTATAATAGTTTGGATTTTGTTCTGAGACGTCATCAGTTACGAAAAAGCTTCGTGTCTAAATAAAATTTTCAACACTGAAAAAAGGTACTGTATATTAAAACAAAGTATCGGTTTAAAGCTCATACATTTGTTGAATATTGTTTTCGTCGTAGAATAGCATATAAAGTAAAATTTCAAGATATACCCGCATCAAAGCCTACCTATATATGTAGTCGGCCCACGCTCGCATTACGACGTGTAAATAATTTCAAACACTTTTGAACAGAAAATGCTAAGCCAGTCAGACCTTATTTAGCATTTACGTTAAGCTCCTGAACCACTTGGGTTTTGAAGTCCACTTCACAAATTTAGTCCCATTGCTTCGGATGTAAAACTCAAAATTTTGGTGGCTGTGGTATTTTTATACATTAATGGTCTTGCTGGCTTTTCCTTAATTTTACAAAAGTTAAATTTTGCACAAACCCGTATACAAGATATACAAAATACGGGTCTACAGTGAATGAAGTCGACTTAGTCAACTTCAATTAGGTCAAGGGTGATCTTATGAGATTGTCCACTTAAATGTAAACTTAGTTTCTATCTAACAATGAAAAGTTTGCCCATCTATGTAAAAACTATTTTTGTAAATAAAGTATTGAATTGAATTAGAAACGCAGTTTAATAAAAAATCGAAATATTCTCGACAACCACCGATTACATTTCGATATGAAGTGGAAGTTAACAAGTTAACAAGTTAACAAGTTATTTTCCAACCCATATGAAATTTCATCCTATTAGGTTTTTTTTTTGGCGGGGGGGTAACAAAAGGTACACGCATCAGGCATTATTTTCCCCAACCAGTGTAATTATAAGATGAGAAAGATATATAATACGAAAT
The DNA here is from genome assembly GCA_023014485.1 of Bathynomus jamesi. NCBI lineage: Eukaryota > Metazoa > Arthropoda > Malacostraca > Isopoda > Cirolanidae > Bathynomus > Bathynomus jamesi. The sequence goes on along the minus strand of JAJOZX010000554.1, from coordinate 663,058 downwards.
ATGAAACTGAATTAACTTCATAATTTAGTTAAAGGTTTATTTAATTATTAATTTGAAAACAGCATTTATCATTGCAACTTAAACTCTATGTACAAATTAGTAGCCTATAGTGCATACTTGATCATAATTGCTAATTATTATTGTTATAGCATTGAATATATTATATTAAAGGAATTTTCACTTGTTTTACTTGTAAAACTAAGTTGAGTTCGTGAAACCTGAAAATAGATATATTTGTACTTTAAACACACACACACACACACACCACTTAATGCTAAGTTCATTTTTAACAAACTTAGTAATAATCACTTTCAGATTTCTGAAGTGATAAAAATAAAAACAAATCATAATTCACTTTTAGGAAAACTTTAATTTTTGCAAAAATCTCTGTTCAGTGAAAACTTGTAGCATAGTTACTGAAGAGCAAAGTTCACTGTTCAACAACGAAGCAAATCTATTAGTGACTGATGAGCCACTTTTAGAGTTGTAGCGAAAACAGATTAACACTAATTTGTTCTTATGCTACTGGCATTTTTTTCGAAATTAATATTTTGGTAGTTCATTAAAGGGTATTTCAGGGATAAATAAAGAATATGCCCGTAGAGGGCGAGTATTTTTTCAGTTACAAACTCTGTGACCAGCTTCCATTGAGAAATATTCCAAAAATTGCTGTAGCGTCGTCCAGTTCATTTTTTATTCATCATCTTGAGGACGGGGTCATAGACCATCTTTTGAGAGTCTTTTGCCCAAAGGAAATCGAGATGGTTGAATCTCTTGTAAGGAACGGGACATTTGGACTGCACGTTCGGTAATTTCCTGATCAGAAACTGCACATCCTTAAGAGGAAATTAATAGGCTATAGTTACTATTTCCTAAGGTAAATGAACTGATAAAGATAGACTTCATGCTATCGGAAAACGAAAACAATTTTTTTAAACGGTTCTTACCCTGTCGTCAGCCAAGTAATCATTCATTCCCCAAATGAGGTGAACCGGTGCCTTTACTCTGCTCATTACGTACTCTGGGGGTTTGACTTGGGCATATCGTTTTTCATTCTGATAGAAGCCGTAATCATAAAACTGGAATCTCCCTTGATATAAAGTAGGTAAAGAAAAAATATTCAAAAGCATTTCCAGCAGTTTATCCTCCATCTTTTACTACTTAAGCATTATTTTAAGTTTAAAAAAAATTTGTATACGAAATTAAACCTCAGTCAACTTAACTGCGTAAACATTGGTTATTAAGTGCTTATTTCATGTCCGTTAACGAAGTTCGAGCATTCGAGGTGGAGTTATTTGTTATATATGAATTCAGTGTCCATGACAATGTTTTTCTGGCTAAAATTTCAACGATCGGAGGCCTACGCAGACTTTAAAGAAGATTCATGGAAAACAAATCAAACTGTTGGATAATTTCTTTGAACACTATAAATGACTGGAAAAGCTTATGAACACACGTTAATCTCAGGGATGGAACGAGTTAAAAATCTGAAATATTTAGGTTGGCCCACTTGCCCTATTACTACGGTATGTTTTTTACTCAACTTTGCATGCTCTAAATTTATCGCACAAATTTTCGTCCTTTCATTGCAGCTATATATACCACTGAATGGTACGCAATCTTTTCAACGTATCTCTCTCTCATATGGTTCGTTTAAGCTCTGCACCCAATTATTAAAGCACTAAATGTAAGAAGTAATTAAATACTTAACTAATTCGCTAATAAACTTATTAAGCATGGTTTTGAACGATAGAGAATCAAACAAAGATGAAATAAAAGCCATTTTGTAGTGGTCTGAAATGTGACCAAGTTTGACTTAGTATCAGATTTGCGGCACATGGTTAACTTGAATTTGCCGATGTCATATACCCTTGGCTTGGCCTGCTAAGTATTTACAAGCTGAACACTTAGAAATTAGTAATTCTCAGTACGGGACAGCAGGGTCGTAACTTGAGGTTTCCATGGTGAGCCCAGTCCAGCCTAAGACTGAATTAAGGTAGGCTTAATTCTAAGCTCGCCCCAGCTGATTTAGCTTCGGCCCATATACGCTGAAAATTGGAACGATGGGAGGTCAGTCTTTACTTGGTTATAAATGTGCAAATTTGATTAAGCATAGGCCTCCAATTTCGCTAAAATATATCCCAAAAAAATTATGTAACGAGTTATATATTCAGCTGACGCCATATCATTTAATTTTAAAAAATTAACTGCACTCTCGGTTGAGACACTTCTGGAGTTGGTTCGGGAAAGCTAAAATGAAGTAAAATCTTGAGAGCTAGTCGGAATTTTGTCAAAAAGAATGCGGGAACTTGAGTTTCGGAGAGAGGAATTCAGGTCACTTGCACAATGACACCAATAAAATGACTAAATTTGTGGTTTGAAAAAAAAGAGTAATGATCATGACTACTGTGCCATATATATTATGTACGACATTATGTGAATGCATTCAAAATGTGATACAAAACTTAATTTATATAATATAAAACATGGGAACTGAAATTTTAAAAATAATGTAAAAATCCTCAAATACTTGTCATCTCTCATATCTACATATGACAATCAAATTTGCTGTTAATTTTAAGGTGAAAATAATTGTTTAAGTGCACTCTTATACAAGGATTAAAAATTTCTTCAGTATTGTACGATAAATTCAGTTACATTTTTCTATCGTAAATTGTTAGAAACTAAGTACACATGGGCGCCCGCAGGATTTTTTCCAAGGGGGGGGGGGGGGGGGCAAAATTTAATGTATTAATAGGTAGGGACCGGAGCAAGCAAAAAACTTTTGACCCCTTAGGAACCAGCAGGTTAATTCTAAGCAAGTTTAGTGTTGCATTTTCTGTAATGGAAAATGCAAATATATATTGTATATACATACAATGCACATGATGATAATCATTTATTTTATTTATAACAGAAACATGATAGAATGAAGAAAAAAGCACACTGAAGTAAATGTTGTACCTAATTTGAAAACGGTGTTTCGAGCATCACCTACACTGCTCATTTGAATAGGAATTGTAGTCGTCTGCGGTCACTACCAAAATTATGAACAACCTTTTCCATAAAATCAGTTTTGTTGAAGTTGATTTTCTCCCGGTGAACAAATAAAAAGGTAGCAACCTTTTATCATGCACACAAATAAAATTTTCACCCTTTAGGAGGCAGTTGGATACTTTTCAGCAAGTTTAGGATATAAATATTTTCTTAGAAAATATTTAATATATTTTCTTGGCATTTCCGGGGGGGGGGCAAGCGCCCCCCCTTGCCCCTACCTGCGGGCGCCCATGTAAGTACAGTATAATGTGTGTAAAGAGAGAGGAATTGGTAATTTCCAGTACATGATCATTTCCTTTAATACGCAAAGAGAGAGGAAAATAAAATATATATACAGGGTAATCCGTTTGGGTATGGATAAAATAAAATTGATGTGGAATGGAAACAGTAACATTGTCTACTTTAATATTTGGCAAACAATGCCCACAAAGATGGTAGATTGTGACAAACCTAATTAGTCTTCAACATGAACCCCCTTCCGGACACGACAGAGGTCATAACGAGAGGTTAATTCTTACGATAACCTGCGTGTGGTTTAGTGATAGACCCCGTTTCTTCAAATGTGCGATACCACTGCACTATGGAGTCATATTTAGGAGCTTTTCGAACACCATACACGGCGAAACTCACGCTGTACCGCTGTCACACTCTCAAACTTAGCAAACCAAATTACACACTTCGAAGCTGACATGTGTCTCATAAGTCTGACAGCAGATGGCATAGCCTATTACAAACTCCCTCATTTTATGATCAAACGTGCAACAGATGAGCGCTGTATCACTTCTCGGTAGATTCTCACAGCGTTTTTATTTTATCCATACCAAACGGGTCACCCTGTACAGTAAAATTGTTGGGAGTCCAAATACCATACATATATTTACCTGACTTGTACTCTTGACTATAATGAGTAAGCGTGTTCAATGACGTACTTGAAAAAAGTTGATCCATTATTGCAGGCATCCATTTCTACAACAAACGTTAAATTTAATTAATTCATTGGCTAATAATTAACACCGTTTGGAAAAACAAAATAAAACACTTCCGTTTGACAAAGATTTTTCTATAAACATTTTTCATAGCTAATCACAATAAAATTTTAGTAACAAGCCTCCAAACAAGAGACCATCTTCCTCTTAAACTCTACCTCACCTTTTAATTCCCGACCTAAACCGATAAACAAAAGTGTCCAGGAAATGACAGGCAGCTGTAATCAAATGGATGATAAGCATTATCATTTATCTGCGAGTTGTCCGTGATAATTTTTGGGGGATTAACGGGAGAGATCTCATTTAATGCACTTTATCTCTAGGAGAGTATTTGAATATTCACACTCGCATTACCATCTTTGAAGTTAAGTTAAGTTAAATTTGAATAAAGGCGATAATCATGTAATCTTTTAAGTTTTTACAAACTTATGAAAAGATTTTGGCATATAAACTGAAGTACTTTATAGGATTAAACCCGTCAGGTTAGCCTCCAGTAGAAACGGGCCGTTAATCCGAAGTTTCTGGATTCGAATCTCGGCTCGGATTAAGGTTCCTCTTTGGTACTCCTTTGGTGGGGTAGTGGTTAGGACGCCACAAAAAAACGACACTTTTTCATTTACCCGCAATATTTTTTTATTTTTCTGCTATTGTGTGTGTATATATATATATATATATAAATTTTTCGATATAATTACAAGGTTAATTGAATGCCCGGTTAGGTCAACTGTATGCCCTTGACAATTGGTTAGGTTAAGTTATGATATTTTCGTTAGTTTCAACGAAAATATCACGACTGGCACACGGCGAGAACTATTGGACTCCTACCTAGTGGAATTCATGTGGCACCAGCGATTTGGTAAGGATCCTTTTGAACATGTGTTAGAATATATTCGTGAGGTTTATCCTTGTGCGTGAACTTTTTTATATTTGCTAATAAATGTTTGGCTTAATATGCGGTTAAACTGGGTGCTCTAAGAAGTATTTGGAAGGCGAGATCACTGTCTATGGATGTGAGGTTTGGGTGGCGAATGCGAAGGAAAGGAAAAGGGTGGATGTACTGGAAATGAAATGCTTGAGGACGATCTGTAGGGTGAGGTGGATTGATCATGCGAGAAACACTGTCATCCGTGAGAGGTGTGGGAGTCGAAGGAGTCTTATGAAGAGAGCAGATGAGGGGGTGTTAAAGTGGTTTGGGCATATGGAGAGGATGGTAAAAAGGATTTACGTGTCGGAGGCGGAAATGAGGAGTAAACCCAGGAAGAGATGGAGAGATAGGGTGAAGGAAGCTTTGGGTCAGCGGGGCCTGGAGGTGTGGGAGAGTGAAAAACGAGGGCTGGATAGAAAAAAGTGGAGCGATGTGGTATATGGGGGACGACGGGCTGGCAATGTGACGCCTCATGGTGTATAAAGCGGTCTGGGTAAACCGTGGAGTAGTCTGCGGGGCTGGGCTGTAGATAGTGTTGCCCTGAGGCAGGTGCATTATTTTCATGACAGCTAATGAAGTGAATGTGAACGATTGGGGCGCTTCTTACCTATTCCTGACGCGACCTCACAGCGGTGGGAGAGGCGTTTGGGTATAAAAAAAAATAATTATTACAGTACTAAGCTGCGATTTATTTATTCAGTGATCGGCTTCAGGAATGTCCAAAGATGGTTACCTCATCGAATTGACTACTGTCAAATCCCGCGATGAGGAACAGCAAATTTTTGCAAACGTATTTATTTCCCCACCAAAGATCGCAGTAACATTTTATTAATTTCATGACGAGGGAGTTGTCGGGACCGATTTCATAGTTTCCAGTTTTATCCATGAACCACTGAAAATAAAATGACAAACATTTTTTTACTTAAATAAAAAACAAACAAAACACCTTTATTATGGATCATTCACAATCCATAGCCGCTTAACCTAACATACAAGTACAATCTTAAGTATTATACACAGAATACAAAGAAAATTTCTCTAATATTACAAATTAGTCCGGTAGCACAGACCCTGATTTTACTGGAACCCTGCATTGTTTGTTATAAAGCAAATTTTTACATATTTTGAAAGCTTATAACTCCCCATTCAAGAATACATCGGGTGTACACCTGACCCCCGCTTGGCTTTTTCAATATGGCCGCCATTTTCCAAGATGACCGGCGAAACTGAAAAATCCCATATCCTGGTCAATATTTGATGGATTTTGATGATCTTGGTGTCATTTCTAGGGGTTTTTAGGATGATGGAGTCTATCTGGAGGGATTGCAGATACTTTGGGAGTCGTTTTGACCCACATTCGTCAATACTCAAGGTCATTGGAGGTCAAACGCCCCCCGAAATAAGGAATATCCCATATCCCGGGCAATCGTGGAGATATTTTGGTGATCTTACTGTCGTTTTTATGGTTTTGGGCGAGACTGAGTAGTTCTATAGGGTTTAAAATGAAATCAGGGATTATTTTCCCCATGGTAAGGTGAATTCCAATATGTCTAATTATTCCTCTTTTTTTTTCAGGTTGTTGAGATTATTGCTGATGGTGCTGCCCACCTGGTGGTTTGATGACGTCTTGGTTGTGCTGATTCCAAAATTGTTTTTTGACTGCTGAATATGGAGAATATACCAGGTGAGCATTGTTTAGTTTTCATTTGCTGAGGATAAATTATTTCAATGCGATTTGTACTCTGAAGAATGGGTAAACAAAATTCTTATTTTTCAGGTTCTACAAAAGCTGCAGACGAATGTTTCTTCAAGGATTTCCTGCGTAGCTGTCCTGGAGGTCAGAAAGGTCTTTCAAATTGTGGGAGGATTCAGAAAATCATAGAGAGCAGCGACATCAGAGGGCAGCCAGATGTTCGAGCGAGACTAGAGCCTCTCTTGGAAGATGGAGCAAAAATCCTTTGTTGTCACAAGAACTGTGTTTCCACTTATGTGTCCAAGCGGAATTTATCAGCATTCATGAAAAAGAGAGAATGTGATACCCCTACAGTGGAGCCAAAAAGACTACGTAGTGCTGTTCTCAGTGAAGGCCCAGTATATGACCCTAAAAAACACTGTCTCTTTTGTTTGAAAGTCAGTGAGTGTATATTACCCGAGAAATATGACATCAAAGTTCCGGTGCAATACCGCATTCCAGCATCTAGGTTTATGACCGATAAGCTTGGTGATAAAAAAACAAATTACAAAGATGTGTTGATAGAAAAGTGTAAACTGAAAAATGATGAGCAGGGACAAGTTGTACTCAGTAGGTTGTTGGGCATGAAAGGAGATTTACCGGCTGAAGAAGCCCGATACCATAAAGATTGTATGTCTACCTTTCATGTTGAGGTTGAGAGAGCTTGCCAGAATAAGTCAAGGGTTGAACCTGAAGACCGCCCCTTCATTGCTTTGTGTGTAGAATTGTCGAAGGACAAAATGAAACCATGGAATTCAATTGAAGTAGAGAAGCTTTACAAAGAGTTAGGTGGTGAGAAGTTGTCACGTAGGTCGCTCATTGTAAAAGTTAAAGATTACTTCAAAGACGAAATTGTAGACTTACATGGGGATGGTATCGCTACGTTGTTAGTTTTCAAAAACTATGCTGCCTCATACCTGAATATTGCAAAAGATTGTGAGGAATCTGTTGATATTGATGAGTGTGTGAAGAAGCTGGGCAAGCAAATCGCGAGTGAGTGCAAAAAGAACAAGGAAGAATTCACTTCTTATCGTACTCACATAGACAAATATATTGCTTCCGAATGTATGAGTGATGTTCTTATGCAATTGCTTACTCGTGTAAGTTCGAAATTCTCTGACTCCCTGCAATCCATAATGGTTGGAAACATTGTAGCAAGTGTTGTTACAAATCAGCCTACTCCACTCCAAATAGCACTGGGTGTTCTCATAGGTGACCATAAGCAAATCATTAAAGAGTTGTACAAGTACAATGTAACTTGTTCTTATGATGAAGTGCGGCGTTTTATGCGCTCAGCTGCTGTTGTTGCAGCAAGATGCTGTGTGGTCGGGTTTGAATGATGCTGCACTTGCTGGTCTTGTGCAAGTTATAATTGACAACTTTGATGCAGTTATTCACTCCCAAAATTGTAGATTAAACTGTCACAACCTTGCAGCTATTGTAACACAGCCCAGATCACTTGAAAACGACAGTGCGAAGGTCATTCCTAGACTATCAAAACAAGAAATGTCAGTTCCCATAAATTGTGAGCTGGAAGTTGTGCCATACACTGGTCCGAAAAAACCTCCTATGCCCATGGAGGCAACCTGCTCATTTGAGCCTTCTGAGAAGCTTACAAGAGCAGCCGAAGTGTCACTTCACCGTGCAGAAGAGCTAGATCTGGAGTTCTTCAGACGGATACTGTTTGTCGCTGGCACCCCTGAGTACAATGGCTTCAACACCCGCCATTGTAGAGAGGCGGGAATGATGCCAGCTAAGAAGTCGGCCATCAAGTATATGCCACTCATTAATATGAAGCCAGCGGACCACAACACTGTCAACACTGCAATCAACAATGGCATTAAAGTGACGAGGGAGTCCAACCAAAGTGTTTTGGTCATCACAGCAGATCAACAGATCTACAAGGTTATAGTGGACATCCTGTTCCATACACGAAGTCTTCTGACTGATGTGGTTGCCATCCTTGGTGGAATGCACTTGGTGATGGACTTCATAGGTGCGATTGGCAGTCTAGCAGCGGGAAGTGGCCTGAAAGAAGTTCTCTGTGGCACATTCGGATCAGTGGATAAAATGCTAGAAGGAAAAAAGTACCCTCAAAATGCCCGTGCACTTCGCATGCTGACTGAAGAAGCTCTCAGACCTGTATTCTTGAAGTATGGTGAGCGTATCAATACCATGGCTGACTTGATGCAAGTCCTTGAAGAACTGGCCTCTGCTAGCAGAACAACTCGTATGTGGGTTGACATCATCATCAAGCCAACTTTTCTCATTATGAAATACACGCGCAGTACACATGAAGGTGATTATGCTCTGGCCATTCAAACAGCTGAAAATATGTTGCCATATTTCTTCGCTGCTGGGCATCACAACTACAGTAGATATGGCCTCTTCTTCGTTCGATCTATGACGTGGTTACCTGAAGAAGTCTTAGATGCATTTATGAGAGGAGAGGGTTCTATGCATCACATGGATGGACTCTGGAATGGGGTGCCAACCGACCAGTTCCTGGAGAGTACCTGGATGCGTCGTGGGAAGGGCCCTAGTGGTGTCATTGGTAACACCCAAAATCCACAAGTGATGGCCACGTGGGTATACAGCCTCAATGCTCGTGTGAGTCTGACTGCTGACCTCCTAGATATGAGTGAGCACCTAGAAACATTCCATCTGTACCACAAAGAGGAGGCAGGAGGTCGCATCAAACATGATGGAGAAGATCGCCAATCACTTCATGATTCCCTTTCTAAGTGCATGGACCCAATGGATCCAGAGTCACATCCAGGAGGCAACTTATACAATATTCAGACAGGGCAGCTTGCATCTCCAGATGCCAATGCCGATAGAGCTGTTAGTATTGGAAAGACGCAACTGGCACAGTACGAGTCATCATGGCCACAAGGCTTTTATGGCACCATTTCCAAACATGTCATCACCTTTGCAAGTAAAACGAAACATATCAAGGTGGGTGCCCACTTGGTTATGGACCAAGAAGCGATTTATGCACGCGTCATCGGTTTGCTGATGAGCGAACGCGAACTTGACTTGACCCATGTATTCTCAACAGAGCTTGCGGCATACCCACCCGCACTGTTCCAACCAGATGGCTTAATGAGAACTGCAGCTAAGTCCGCATTGAAGCAGAACTTGGGAGTGGAAACATCCTCTCGAACATGGGGTCGACCAACAGTTGTTATCATGGATGTGTCAGCTGTTTTGTGGACAGTCGACTGGCCTGCTAGTGGCACAGTTGCTACATTTATCCAAACCTTCAAAGTATGGCTACCGAAACATCTTTCTCATGCATCTGTAGTACTAGCTTTTGATCGCTACTATGATTTCTCTCCGAAATCAAGCACTCGGGCAATGAGAAGCAAGAGCAGCAGAGTTCACAAGCTGGACCTCAACACCCCATTGCCTACAAGAGACGCTGTTCTCACGTGCACCGCGAACAAGGAGCAACTAAACAGGCTGCTCTGTGAGCAAATCCTTGCTGACAGTGAGTATCTCGCAACTGTAACCCAAGACCATGAGCTAGTGCTTGCAGGATGGCAGACCATACCGACTTCCATTGTGCGAGGCAGGAGTCGAGCAGCATTGGAGCTCTCATCATCTCATGAAGAGGCTGACGTGATAATAACACAACACGCTATCGCACAAGCTGAGAAAGATTCTGATGCCCGCATCTCCATCATTTGTGATGACACAGACGTGTTTGCCATGCTGACTCACTTCTATGAATTTAAGAAACTAGGCTGTCCCATGATTATGGAGTCTCCAGTGCGTGGCAGAAAATCAGTGGACATCCGAGCAACTGTAACCCAGCACAAAGACATCATCCCACAAATCCTCAAACTACACGCTTTGAGTGGTTGTGACACAGTTGCAGCAATACATGGCATCGGCAAAGCCACTGCCATTGCCACAGCCAAGAAGGGTCGGAAGCTAGACAAGCTGGGGTCCCTTGATGCATGCTTTGACCATATCGAGAAAGAGGCAACAGCGTTCATTGTTGCATGCTATGGGGATAAGAAATCCTCATCTCTTACTGAGTGTCGTCAGCGAGTATGGGCTCAGAAGACAGGGAAGTCGGGAACTGCTGCACCCAAACTATGTTCTCTACCACCAACAACTGAAGCTTTCCATCAAAATGTGCTCAGAGCCCACTACACTGTGGCGAACTGGCTCGATGCACTAAAGTGTGACCCACCACAACTTGATCCTGTGCATTATGGGTGGGAGAGAGACGAAACAAACAGAGTTCTCATCCCAAAAACAGTTGGTGAAGGAGTGTGCTTAGCACCAGATGAAGTTCTGAAGCTAATCAGATGTGGGTGTGAATCACAATCAGCATGCAGGGGGAGTTGCTCCTTGCACAATGTTCTGTGCATGTGGCAGCGGCTTGGATTGCAACTGTGATAGCGTGGGGTAGACACCCCAGTTAGGTTACTTAGGTTCTAGCAAACAATCAAAAGCACTTACCGGTGCGTTGAATTAGGTATTCCTGGAAGCCTACCGTTTTATTCCTGTGTCCCACAACAGCCTACCTAACTCTCTCTTACATTACCAATTTAGAAGCTATAGACATTACCCCTAACTATACTTAAGTACGAACAACTTCCTACCCGATTTGTTACCTTAGATTCATCACCTAATTTTACTCAGCACCAAAGATTAGGTCAGATAGGAAAAAACATGTCTAGGCCAGACCGAAGCAATACGAACAGCCCGTTGGTTGTTTATGGCTTCGTCTTGCCATTCCGCTTAGATTTAGTGATATTTACTCTTTAGTGACTTTTAGACTATATACATATATATACATACACGTCACCTCACTCCTCCCCTACAAGTTTAGTCTGTCAGGGGGATGAGGGACCCTAGACGACCTGCGGAGCGGGGTTGATGTAGTAGGATCAGGTGCAACCTGTATAGGCGGGCAAGTTGAACCATTTTCCGGAGGATCAGTTCTCTCTTCCGGAAGACTCTGGTCCTTCTGCACTTCCCGTTCCCATATCTGGTCCTGATGGCGTTTAATAGAACGACCATCTTCTAGTTGGCACTTGAAGGAAACAGGGCCCGTTCTCTCCTGCACAGTTGCAGGAACCCATTTTGGTCCAGCCCCATAGTTGCGAATCACAACTGGATCATTAGGTTTCGCTTCTAGAACTCTCCCTCTTTTAGTGTCGTGGTACAACTTCTGTTTTTCCTGATGGCGTAAAACTCGTTGTTGTAACATTTCGTTTGGACGTAACAAATCAAAAACTGAACGAATTCCCCGGCCAATCAGAAGTTTAGAGGGAGACACCCCTGTCGTGGTGTGTGGTGTTATTCGATATTTAAACAAAAATTTATCCAACACCACTTGCATTTCCTCCCCACGAGAATGACGCAAGGCCGACTTGAAAGTACGGACCATGTTTTCCGCGAGACCGTTAGTAGACGGGTGGAAAACACTAGACCGGACATGTCTAATGCCATTTAGGTGGACGAAGGAACGAAATTCCTCACTGGTAAAACAAGTACCATTGTCGGACACCAGGACTACGGGTAAACCCCATCGAGCGAAAACTGAACGGAGTAAGCGAATCGTTACACCCGAAGTCGTGGAAGTGGTTGGAAAAATTTCCACCCACTTAGAGTAGGCGTCCACCATGACTAGGAAATAAATATTATTTATAGGACCTGCATAGTCAACATGGATCCTATGCCACGGTATAGTAGGCCATTCCCAAGGATGAAGTGGACTTTTCCTTGGGAGATCTCTGTTCTCTAGGCAGCTTTGACAGGAACGAACCAATGATTCGAGTTCTCCATCTAAACCAGGCCACCAGAAATAAGCTCTCGCCAGCTCTTTCATTTTTGTTGCGCCCATGTGTTCAGCGTGAAGTTCCTTCACTAAATTCGACCTGCCTTTATTTGGAATAATCACTCTGTGGCCCCATAAGAGACAGCCATTTTGAATAGAGAGGCCAGACTGACGCTGAATAAAAGGCTGTAATTCACTCTCAACCTTAGTAGGCCAACCAACTGAGCAGAAATGGATGACCCTAGACAGAATAGGGTCTGATTTTGTCCACTGCTCTATTTGTACTGCAGATACTGGAGTGGATTCCAAAAACTCCACCAAGTGAACCCATTCTGTAGGTATAGGTACACAATCATTTGGATTTTCTAAGGGCAACCTACTTAGCGCATCAGCCGTACCTAGAAGTTTACCTGACCGATGTACTAAGTCAAATTTATAGGCTTGTAGAATCAGTGCCCATCGTTGAATCCTACCTGAGGCCATAACTGGAATATTTTTATTTCTTAATTTACTTAAGAAACTATCAAAATCTTCCCTGCTCACGTATTGAATTTCTTCAACTTCATTCAGATTTGGATTTAACGAGACGTCCTTTTTTAAGAACAAAATATAATCCATCTCATGCTCGCCCCATTTTCCCTTCAAAGAAGGACTTGAATAATAAATGCGAGTTAAATAGGTGAAGTCCAAAGGTTGGACTTCGTGTTCTGGTATTCCAAGTTCGAACTTCATTCTGCGGCAGGCGGCGATCTTCACTCCTTTCGCGTCAGATTCATCCATTTCTTCTTTGATGAAGAGAGGGTGGGAGCAACAGGTGTTTGTGAAGTGCAAAGGGAAAGTGATCTTAAAACTTGATCGTTGTTGCAGTAGAAGGTGGCCTTTACTATTAAACAAAAAGACACTGAAAGCTCTGTGTAAGGGAGGAGGAGACCCATCAGTACCTAGGAGGTGACAATCCCTTTTAGAGGCAGAACCAATCTTCTTATCATTTTTATCAACCAAAAGGCAGGTCGAATTAGGCCAACTCACGTGAAGTAGGTTAGGTTAGGTTTAAATTTGGTCTAGTTACTGAATAGTGAATTTTATTAGAGTTAGGGCTGAATAGTGAATTGTATTAGAGTTAGGGCTGAGTAAGAATTAGTTTTAGAGTTAGGGCTGAGTAGGAATTAGTTTTAGAGTTAGGGCTGAGTAGGAATTAGTTTTAGAATTAGGGCGGCGGGACCTACGCTATAGTACGGTAGCTTCCCCACACAAACAAACCAAATCGGACGACCCACTAGTCTGCATCCAATTTTCCAAACAACCACTTGAACCCAATAAGCCAAATTAACCCAATGAGCCAAATTTAACCCACTGAACAAAATTTAACCAAATGAGCCAAATCCCATCCTCGTCGCCAAATGTGATAGCGTGGGTGGGGTAGACACCCCAGTTAGGTTACTTAGGTTCTAGCAAACAATCAAAAGCACTTACCGGTGCGTTGAATTAGGTATTCCTGGAAGCCTACCGTTTTATTCCTGTGTCCCACAACAGCCTACCTAACTCTCTCTTACATTACCAATTTAGAAGCTATAGACATTACCCCTAACTATACTTAAGTACGAACAACTTCCTACCCGATTTGTTACCTTAGATTCATCACCTAATTTTACTCAGCACCAAAGATTAGGTCAGATAGGAAAAAACATGTCTAGGCCAGACCGAAGCAATACGAACAGCCCGTTGGTTGTTTATGGCTTCGTCTTGCCATTCCGCTTAGATTTAGTGATATTTACTCTTTAGTGACTTTTAGACTATATACATATATATACATACACGTCACCTCAGCAACAATCCATTGACCCAAACTGCAAATGAAGAGCAGACTGATGATCCTGACGATCCTGACACAACTATGTCTTTTGATATTTTCCCCCAATAAATGTTTACCTAATGTGAATAACTGCATCAAAGTTGTCAATGCCAATCCCCCAGCTAGGTGTGAGCTTTGTTTTGCTTACGAGGTCATATCTTCTAGCTTTGCAACCTTCCATAGAATGCATGTGCCCTGCACTTCAGCATAAATTGTGCTTTATATCCGAATATCCATATCCATATAATGTGGGTTATGTCATTTAAGCATTATGATCTGGTTTTATCTGCAGAAAAGATGTTAAGTGCTCAGCAGTTAGCTAGATTATAGAAATTGTCACTGAAATAAAGCAAATACAGTGATGTCAACTGTGGCATTATCATATTTCAAGGCCAAACTTTAACCTCAAATGACCTTGCCTTGACCCATGGAGTTGCAAAATGATATCCTACTGTTATCATGTGCCTATAGAACTACTCAGTCTCGCCCAAAACCATAAAAACGACAGTAAGATCACCAAAATATATCCACGACTGCCCAGGATATGGGATATTCCTTATTTCGGGGGTGGTTTGACCTCCAATGACCTTGAGTATTAACGAATGTGGGTCAAAACGACTCCCAAAGTATCTGCAACCCCTCCAGGTCGACTCATCATCCTAAAAACCCCTAGAAATGACACCAAGATCATCAAAATCCATCAAATATTGACCAGGATATGGGATTTTTCAGTTTCGCCGGCCATCTTGGAAAATGGCGGCCATATTGAAAAAGCCAAGCGGGGGTCAGGTGTACATCCGATTGATTCTTGAATGGGGTGGTATAAGCTTTCAAAATATGTCAAGATTTGCTTTATAACAAACAATGCAGGGTTCCCACCCCGTGCAACCGGACTAAATGTAGCTGTAAGAAGCGAAAAGATGGGTTCCTCACTTTAGCAGTTCTGGAAGGATTACATCAATGTCCAGTGGACGCTGATGACCACATTTATTAACGCAACACTTCCTTTGAACAAATTTAAATGTCCATCTCTACAGATCATGTAGCCTACATCACGGAATAATAATAATAATAATAATAATAACTACAAAAAAGTAAAGAAGGTTGAGTCGACCGTGTTTGAACACAAGTTCCCTTTTCTTTCCCTCCCTCCTACTCTCCCAGAATGGTAAACCAAATACTTAACACACACTACTTAGGAAAGTTTACGACGAGTACGACCTAGCATTGTTCACAATAATATGGATCCGAAATGATAAGTTAAAGAATAATTTTAAATTAATTTTGTATCTAATTCCTTATACATATATTTATTTACCATGAAATATAATGTCTACAAGCATTGTGTCTACGCCACCAAAACTGAAACTTTCGTTTAGAAGATGCCAGCACTAGAAATAAATGTCTACACATTCAATTGAGATTTCTTCTTGGAATTTTTGAGACTTAGACAACGAATAATATGGAAATCACCTAAAGAGAGACGAAATAGATATGAAAACTCATTCGTTTTACCTGAATTGTTGATTGCAGGTAAGCCAAATAGGCGAATGGCGTATCAATGAAAGTAACGGTGCCAACAGGTGCCAATGCGAACATAGCTTTGATTTTAACATTGTATTCCGGTTTTAAACTCATCGCAGCAAAAAACATTGTAGTTCCTATTGGAATAAAAAGAAAACGCTGTTACTATGTAATTTTTCACTGGTTTGCAGGTGTAAATAATTTATATTTTGTTCTTGCTAACGGTGATTGAGTTGAAGGGTACTGTCAAAATGTAAACATAAGCATACTGTAGGCTAGGTACTTTTCAATCAGTTTTTGTGCTAGAAATTTTTTTTTATTTGATCAGCTAATGAACCAACAAAGGATGTATACAGCAAGTATGGTGTGTGGCCAGTAAATATAACAATATTTACTGGCGAATTAAAAGTATGTAAACATTCGAAAGATTTGTGTCAGTGTCTCTACCAACCCAATGTCCGTAGTGGTTTATCTAAACAAAATGATATACTGTACCATATGTAAACGGTTTCGCGTCCTAAAGTTTGATTGAATATTTACCAAAACAACAAAAAGTCTACATAGGGCCGGACTTACTGTATTTCATCAAACATCGAAGTTTGATTAAAATACTGTCATCACCTGAGGACACTTGTTCGATGAAAGAATTTCTAACATCTTGTGAAAAGTCTAGTCTCATTGTACATGTTAAAAGCTGTCGCTAAATATTTTTTGTGTTATTCTTGTCCTGTTCTTTTTAAGATTTATTATTATGCACAAAAAAAGATTTGCCATTTTACAAGACGCATTTTTTAGACTAGTGTAAATATCTATTTCAGACTGACAGGAAAATGAAAATATTGTACAGATTGCTCAAGGATTAATGCAATTTAGGTCACTGTAATAGCGTGTGGTTAGTGACCCCGCTAAGTTACTAGGTTTCTAAACAAGAACAAAGGCATTTACCGGTGCGTTGAATTAGATATTCTTTAGGGCCTACCATAGATTCCCTGCGTCCCACAAAGCAGTCTACCTAAACTCTCTAACTTTACTAATTATGAAGCTATAGACATTACCCCTAACTGATATAATATACTGACAACTTTCTACTCCATTTGTCACCTTAGAAACATCACCAAATTAAACTTAGCACTAACGATTTAGTCAGATATAAATAACCATGTTCTAGTCCAGCCAAAACAAAACGAACAGCCCGCGTTCCTCTGTTTATCCCTTTGTGTTGCCATTCAGCTTTCTTTCAGTGACTTTAGACATATACATATATATATATATATATATATATATACACACATGTCACCTCAATCACTATAATTAATAGCTCTTAAAAAGTTTTATTAGTTGGTTAAAGAAAATTGGTTTGGTTTGCAAAAAGGGTGCGATTAACACTTCTTAAAATGAGAACATTAGAAGAATTATCATGACCATCCATACCAAATAAAAATGTCCAGTTTCTTTGTCATGTTGGGGTTTGCTTTACTTTTAGTAAAGTAAATCCCGACATAACAAAGAAACTAAACATTTTTTTTTTAACGGAGACAATCGTATGGTGTCTTCAAAATAAAACATGAAGATTGTCTTGAGGCTATTTTATGCTCGTTAATAACAGTTTATCAATATATAATCTTTTAGTAATAAGCAGTACAATTTTTAAATGTATTTTGGAACATTATTAACATAAAAAGCTAAGAACTTAAAGAATGTTTAAATTAATCTATAATAAAAAAAATCCTAAAAACCTAACCTAATCTTAACTGTAGTGAGAAGTATAAGAAGCAACTTACAGTATTTTTTCGGAACTCACCCATGCTGTGTCCGATGTAGTAAAGTTGCCTATGTTTGCTCACTTTTAAGATGTAATCTATGAACGCTGGCACGTCATATTTGGCCATTTCGTCCCAGCTGAAACAAACATTATAATAGAAGTTTTGTATATGTATACTGCGGTGACCAGATTTTAAAAATTAAAAAGAGGACACGCTCTGACACAACCAACTTCCCACATTGAAAAGTCAGTTAATACCGGGTGTGTCTATAAAGTAACGCGAGTGAACAGACAAATCTGATTTGAATTTATTGCGTGTACTTTATAACTGCTGCTTTATAATTGCTGTTTACGAATTAAAAATCAGGTTGAAACTAGTTTAAATCAGTTCAAATTGAATTTGTCTCTTCACTTGCGTTCCGAAACTAGTTTAAACCAATTCGACTCAGATTTGTCTCTTCACTTGCCTTACTTTAGACACACCCTGTATAAGTCGCCGATTAAATAATATGCCTTATGCTATATTGGCTTACTACTAAATTAACCAACACTAAATAAACAAACTATTAAACTTAAACTACCATGTTGTTAGCCACTCGTTTTTAAATTTACGCAGTTGCCAGAATTAACAACGGGAATGGGTATGCGCCCAGCTTTTGGCTACCGTTTGGAGACGGTTTTTTTTTCCCCATTACAAGGTGACTAATCACAGACATATGGTGACATTACTTTCTATTAGGGGAAGGGAACTGTCTAAAGAAATTTAATTGACGACAATGTTTGAAATACAGCCTATGTGCACATGGATCGTCATTTTCCATAAAAGGAGGACGCTTTAATATCCGTCCCGGAAAGGCGAACATTTCGCTGAAAAGGGGGACTGTTGGCGCTAAAGAAGGACTTCTAGTCACCCTAATATATAAATATTACTTGTTTACGATTCTTTATCTATAGTTTACTAGGATCACCTGAAGATCAGGGCCCCCAGGCTTCGTTAGTTAGCCTTATAAGGCTAACTAACGAAGGCTGGGGGCCCTAATCTTCAGGTGATCCATTTACTATTCACCTGAACTGCCAAAACTGCTTTGATTTGGGCGAAAGGCGTGTGTGATTCTTGGAGTAAGTGTTTCCTCTTACGTTCGTCAACCAAACGTCGTATCCGGCATCCGACATTATATAAGCTGGGGTGAGAATAGTTTTAATTGACTGTAGGTGTATTGTGATACCTTCAATGAACTTTCTTTTACAGAACATATTCACAAAATGCAACATTAATATCAAATATTGTATGTCTTCGTAAGAACTGTGGTTGAGCTTAAGAACACACACACACACACACACACACACACACACACATATATATATATATATATATATATATATACAGGGTGTCCGAGAATTATCTGTACAAGTTTTGGCTGTTATTAAAAGTCAACCATGAAGTGTAGAAATTCCAGTGTTGTCCCATTTTACAGAGAATCTCATTATGTTTTTTCTGATACCAAGTTTTGACAAGTTTTTTAGAAATTCCAGTGTGTCCGAAAATTATCTGTACAATTTCAGCTTTTAATAAAATTCTTGATAACACACGTAAAATTCTTAAACAAGATTATTTAGAATCTGTATTTTCAAAAGTTTCTTTTATTAAAGTAACGTTGTTACAAACATTCGATATGTGCACCATCAGTGATTCGCAAAACATCCAATCGATAATCCAAATGTTGCCATGTACGCTGCAGCATATCCACATCAATTCGTTCAATAGCAGCTGTGATTCTTGCTTTTAAATCATCAATGTCTGTCACCCGCGTACAAAAAAGAAAAAACTTGTCAAAACTTGTTATCAGAAAAAATTTAATGAGTTTCTCTGTAAAATGGGACAACACTGGAATTTCTACACTTCATGGTTGACTTTTAATAATAGCCAAAAATTGTACAGATAATTCTCGGACACCCGGTGTATATATATATATATATATATATATGTATATATATATATATATATATATGTGTGTGTGTGTGTGTGTGTGTGTGTAATATTTATGTTATTGTTCAGTAATGCTTTGATTGCTTTCCCTCTTGTAGTGAATCACTATTGAGTAATAAAATCCTTGCCAAGACATTGTTGCACTCTGACCTGGCGTTTTATGAGTCATATTAAGTGCCCAGCTGGCTGACGAAGAGAAGAATCCATGTTGCATCATGACAGGCTGTCTGGAGACGGGTTTGCCAGCGCTTTTATTGCCATGTGGGATTCTGTGCAAGCTCAAAATATAACCGTCCTTCGTCGTTACAAAATGTTCTTCGCAAGGATAACCATTCCACCGTATCAGTTCGGGCTAAAAAATAATAAAAATTCCCATGTAAAAGAAGAATTAATTATTAATGAAATTTGAACGGTAACACACGCGAGTTATCATGTAAAAATACGTCGTAACTTCGCTTAGTATATATAGCGTAGTAATGAGTAGTTGGCCTTGGAAGGAAATTGTATTTACATAACTAATTCAAGTTAAAGACAAACACTTTAATAAGGGTAAAACGAATCAAACACTCACCACTGTCATGTGGTTGTTTGCCATAACGACGGTCAACATGAAGCAACTGATCGCAAAAAAAGGTGAAAAGAATTTCATGGCTTCGAAATCTGGAAGTAAATAAGGTCATTTTCATAAATGATAAATTCTTCTAAACTATTAATTTATTTATAAAAACTTCTACTTAATTATGTTTCAAGACATAAGTTTTCCTTTTTTCCCCCCTTATATGTGTGTGTGTTCGTATAAATTTCTACAGAATCTTGAACCTATGACATTATTCCTTATCGCCTTTAGAGTCGGAGTTAGATCAGAATTCTCTTACTGGAGAGAAAAGCTTTGAACTTTGTTAAATTAACCCACTTCCATCCTGAGAGTCTCCTTCTTGTCTGAGATGCAACTACATTGCAATGTTGTGAGTGGTACACACTGGAATTCTAATTTGCATTTCCAGAACAATTAATATATATATATATATATATATATATATATATATATATATATATATATTACGCGTAATGTGGATAGTTGCCTAATGTTGATATTAGAAATTTCTACATTACGCGTAACATATGTTACCTAACTTAACCTAACATTAGGTTAGGTTAGGTAATATATGTTACGCGTAATGTGAAAATTTCTGATATCAACATTAGGCAACTATGCACATTACGCGTAACATACTGTATATAATGCAAATCCACAAGGAAAAGAAAAAAAAAATTCCGAGGTCTTTCGCGTATTCAACAGTACACCTCGTCAGGGAATGAAGGGAAAAGGCAAGCTGACAGAAATATATGCCTTTGTACATCAAAACGAAAATAGTAAAAAGAGATTAACAAAAGGTTAACAAGTACTGATAAAAGGCAAAAGATATTTTAACAAGATATTATCAATTTTATACATTGCCGAACTATTATTGAAATTGTCGTTAAAAATAAAACGATATAATTGGAAGGAATATTTTGTTGAATGGCCATTCATCCATTTTAGAAATAATTTCAATAACAGTTCGGGGAATGTACATAAAATTGATAATATCTCGTTAAAATATCTTTTGCCTTTTATCAGTACTTGTTAACCTTTTGTTAATAAGTCTTATCTTTTTACTATTTTTGTTTTGATGTACAGAGGCATATATTTTTGTCATCTTGCCTTTTCCTTTCATCCCCTGACGAGGTGTATCGTTCAATACACGAAAGACCTTTGAATTAATTTCCCTTTTCCTTGTGGATTTGCGTCATTCATTTATTTCACGTGTTTAATTGTGAAATTCATCCCATATATATATATATATATATATATATATATATATATATATATATATATATATATATATATATATAAGATTCCCATATATATATATATAATTATATATATATATATATATATATATATATATGATTCCCATATATATATATATATATATATTATATATATATGAATGAACTCAGAATGGTTCCCCGAGTTTTTTATGATACACACAGACCGTGCATTGAACAAGGAACTCTTCTAGGAAAATTAAATCCACTATAGTCCGAATAAGTAATGGTAAATGACAAACACTAGTTTTTTCTTTTTCATGATGTTAGCACGACGTGGGAAACGGGTCACTCGCAAAGAGGTCCCAAAAAATATAACTTCCCTCACCAGCTATCTGCAAAGCAGATAGGATCCAGATCCTGTCCCAAAGTTGGATCCTATCTGCTTTGCAGATAGCTGGTGAGGGAAGCTATATTTTTGGGGACCTCTTTGCGAGTGACCCGTTTCCCACGTCGTGCTAACATCATGAAAAAGAAAAAACTAGTGTTTGTCATTTACCATTACTTATTCGGACTATAGTGGATTGAATTTTCCTAGAAGAGTTTCTTGTTCCATGCACGGTCTGTGTGTATCATATTTTATATATATATATATATATATATATATATATATATATATATATATATATATATATATATATATATATATATTGTAAATCCTCGCTAATCCGACATAAAACAGCAGTCGGAGTCAGAATAACCGAATAGTTTCAAGTTACTGATATTTTTATTCTAACGTATCTAATATTACTATTATAATAAAAAATATTAATATACTCTTATATAAAATGTATAAAATAAGTACTTATAAAATAAGAATTGAGGGGGGTGAGGGGTATAGCATCCTCCTTGTTAACTACCCTACCCACCCTCACCACCATCCCCCTTGTTAAAATTTTGCAATTCGACCACTGTATATTTATAATTCAGGAGGACCAGAAAGTGGACCAATTAATGCCGTCCATTCTTCTCTCTCTCTCTCTCTCTCTCTCTCTCTATATATATATATATATATATATAATATATGCGCCTCGGTGGTGTAGTGGTTAGCGCTGACTACGAATCCATCGGTCCCGGGTTCGAGACCCGACGGCAGCCAGCGCGCAGCAAAACCCAGCTGTTCATCCTTCCACACAATAAAGAAAGTGGTTGGTAGATAAATGGATACCCTAGGTGGCATAGTGGTTAAGACGCTGGGCTGCTGATGGGGCGTGGTTCGGATTCCACGTTAAACTGCAGGTCTAAGGTGGAGTGAAAAGCTTGACCTTCGTCAGAATGAATAATTCGGGCAGAAGCTAACCAAAGGTGTGTATGTATATATATGGGATGAATTTCACAATTAAACACGTGAAATGAATGAATGATGGACCACAAGGAAAAAGAAAAATGATTCCAAGGCCTTTCGTTTATTCAGAAGTACATCTCGTCAGGGAATGAAGGGAGAAGGCGAGATGACGAAAATATATACATATGTACAACGGGACAGAAAAATAAAAAATTAGCACATGATTAACAAGAGTTAATTAAAGACAAAGGGTATTTTAACAGAATATTGCCAATTTTATATATTCCCGCACTGTTATTGAAATTGTTTTTAAAATGGGTAAATGCGCATTCTAGAATATTCTTTTCAGTTATATCTGTCTTTTTAACGAGCGCTTTAGAACTATCCCACTTGATACTATGATTACATCTATACATATAGTTAAACAATGCATTAGTATTATTTGCTGTTCTACACGCATATTTATGTTGTTTTACCGTAATATCTAACGTTTTTCCCATTTGGCCTATATATACTGAGTTACATTGTGTACATCCGATCGAATACACACAGTCAACCGCATTATCCATGCTATTCTTTATTAGGCGTGATTTAACAGTATTATTATACTTAACCTTTTACCGCACGAATTTTTTGTAGGGTTATGATAAATGCGTGTGTATTTGACAGGTTACAAATTTGTCCGTTTATGCAGTAAAGGGTTAAAGACTACGCTGATACCACTTGCTTTAAGTAAAGTCGGAAGATATTGAAAATTAACATGGTATATATATATATATAGGGTGTGTCATGCGTCTGGAGACAGCTTTTATGTTGTTGTTTTTCTCTTTTAGGTTGAGAGTATGGCAGTTTTGCTGACAACTGAGTTGACATTTGGGGACATTTGAAATCTGTGTTCTGCGTAGACAGCCGAAGAACAATATATACAGTATATATATGTAGATAGAGAGAGAGCTCAGTAAGAGAAATGGTAATTTTATAATTAATAATAACTATAAAAAGTATATGGTTTAACTTAAAAAGAAAGAAGTCCGAAAGGAAATCATGCTCAGATGATGTGAGTCATTGTCGCCATCAAATTATGAATAATCGTAGCTCAGACAAATAAATTGCACAATGTCAATCTTTTTCTATTTTTGCTCGTGAACACGGTCCACTAGTACGTCCTATATTATATATATAATATTATATATATATATATCTTTGGTGACTCATGCACCCAGACACATATAAAGCCAATTGTGTTTGCAAAACGAACTAATGGCACAGTCATAGATATGATTATGAATCTGACTACTCATCTTGTTATTAATAACTCAAAGTATCGTTGTCTCCAGCAGCGATGAGCCACGTACCTATAAGTCTCGTTAGTGCGTTACCCCTCTATATATTTGCCAATGGTGTTGCGGGATGCTCGTATCCTGAATGAGTGTATGGGCGGAGGGATGCTTAAAAAAAGATAGTGAAGCCTTTACTTCATGTTTAAGACCTAACCTCTAAACAAAATGTCCAAAAAAAAAAATATATATATATATAGTATATATATAATGATGCAAACCTCAAACCTACAAGGAAAAAAAATATTCCAAGGTCTTTTGTGTATTCAGCAGTACACCTCATCAGGGAATGATTCAGATTCCCCGATTCCGTGACGAGGTGTACTGCTGAATACATGAAAGGCCTTGGAATAATTTTTTTCTTTTTCGTTGTGGATTTGCATCATTCATTCATTCATTTCACGTGTTTAAGTGTGAAATTCATCCCATATATATAAACAGAGAGCAAATAGCCTTTGGTCTGTGTCTCATTTTCGTAAGTTAAACTAGGTGCAATATTGTTATATGATAGGGAAAACACTTTGCTCTAGGAGTAATCCTAACGGTCAAAATCAACACCTCGCTTGCAGATTTTATTTGAATATGGTAAAACAAAAGAATACTGGAGTCCCTTTATTTTAATTTTTTTAGATGGCACGCAATTGCTCCTGAAATGTCAACACTTTAAAACATAGAAAGCATATAAATAAATAAATATTAATAATAATAATAATAATTCATGTTCGAGTTTAATTTAATTACAGATGTTATCCTAACATGATTAGTTAGTTAGTTAGTTAGATAATAATCACAATTCAGTTTGGCCGAGAAGCACAAAAACAGAAAAATGCTGAGTTCTTGTTTTGAAAAGTCCCTGTCATCATCCGTTTTGTTTTTGACTTTCTTGACAGGGATGCAAATTCGTGAATTCAGTTTGATTTCGTTATTAATTAATATTACATATACTTATCGACATCATCATCATCTTCATTACCAAACCTATTCTAAAACCAATCGGGTAAAAAGTGTTACTTACTGAAAATAGGTTACAAAAAATTTAAAAATCGGGCATAAAAGCGAAACCTACCTGAAGCCTAAACTTAATATATTAAGTATTAAAAGAAAAGTTTTGATCTGACTGTAATACTTTCAAGCTGTTTGTGTTCGCTTGTTTTGATGAAATGTTAGCTGTAATGGTCGACAATGTACAATAAACTCTTATAGCGAACAACTCCGTTAATATTGCGTGTATGGTATCTTCATTTTGTGCAATATAAACTGGCTTTAAATGCTTCGCCAAATAGTACACTAAATAAATATTTGGAATTAACTATTTACCACGTTCAATAATACATTGTTTTTCTTCTTAATACGTGCAATGGTATTTCGCGCTGAATTCATTACCGAATATTTCGTGACACAAACGTCTTTTGAACAAAGAGCGCTACAAAATGTATTAGTATTTGTTATTTATTCTATAAAAGAAACGTATATGATAAAATTATAATATTTTGTGCATTTACTGATTTTGTAACGCATCTTATCCTATTCATACCTTTACGTCTCTCGTTGCGATATATCATCTTGAAAATTTGATTTCAAACTGTCCTAACTTCAAAATCCTCAGAGGTATTAATTAATATTGCATAATATGCATTTTTAAGGTAATTTAACTTGTCAACATATATAATATATATATATATATATATATATATATATATATATATATATATAATATATATATATTATTATTTTGTATTTTTATATGTGTTAATAAGTATATTTATAGGTTCAAATAACAAACCAGTTTATTTATTAGCTTTAACATGAACTATCATTAGGTATACTTACAATGAGCAGGTTGAAAATATATATTCTTCGAGAACTCAGGTTCGTCCTAGAAGGTCCTTGCAAATACTTAGCTAAATTTAGAATATTTGTCTAGTTTAACAGTGTCAATGAGCATAACCTCGTACTAAGGTTATTGGCTTCGTAGCATATCCATTGTGATATTTTATATGCTCAGATGTAAAACAGTAGTTATGAGTTCTGTAATTTGATTGGTGGAAAGAGTTTTGGAACTGAAGGCGTGGTTTATCGGTAGATGTCCCGATTGGTTGATTTATATGGCGTGGTTTGAGGAGTGAAGATAAAAAGGAACTTAGTTAGGCTTCTAATTTGACGTATATTTATATTTTAGAGTGGATTATCTTTGGATTATCTTGAGAAGTTAAAACGATAAGGCAATTTCATATCTAAAGCATGACGCGAATAAATATTATCTCAGGTTACGAGGAGTTTCTAAAAACACCGCTCAGATAACTGAAGGACACTGTGTTAAGGCGAAAATATAATGTATACACTTCTATGTGTAGTGCATCATTGGGCATACATACACTGTGGGTAAGTGGGTATCGCGAATCCAATAAACAAATGTGGCTTAAAGCAAATCACTGAAACGCAGAATCCAGTTAAACAAAATTAACATAGGCTAGGCCGCAAATCATTTATAGAATAGGTTAGGTTAACTTAGGTTAAACGAGTACAAGTTAAATTGCGTTTCTTATTTAAAGAGAATCCGCATTCGAGGATAACTGGGATGGATTCAGGTTCTGATTCATACCTGAAGAGTTTTTCGATTTGCCGAAATAGTGTTTTGAACTAAAAATACAAATTAAGTTGTTTTTTCAGGACTGCTTCAAGAACTGAAACAGAATTGAAATTTAGGGTTTTATATTTATCAGAATGGTATTGTTTTCACAGCTGTGTCGAAAATGAATTTGTTTGGTAGACATATAAAACACAACACATCAGGCGCAGACTCGATTAGAAATTGACTCTGTACTGTATGAAATCTGTGAAATATAATGGGAGCTTCATAATAACAGCCGTATACAGGATTGTGTGTGTGTGTGTGTGTGTGGGGGGGGGGGTATCCAGTAAAAATTAATTCGCAACAACTAATATTACGTCTGCACAGTAATCGCTTACACTAGTGACTAACACTGGTGACAAATGAAGGCAAGACTGATCTGTAAAAAATATTTATTATTATTTATTTGATTTGTCCCTTGAGCACGAGGGGGGAGATTTCCGGGCAATCAACCCCCCCCCCCTGAATATGCCCCTGATAATGGTATGGCCTTGTTTCAGTAGGTTTCGCATTCGAAACATCGTAAATACCATTTCATCTTAATTTACCACACCATACCAAGTGGTCAACGCCATTTAAATGGGTCAAAACTTCATTTTCCGACAAGATAATGACCGAAAACACGCGCAAGTTTAACCTTTGCATGAATTTTCTGAAGGATAAAGAGGAACAGACTATGACAAACCATTAAGGAATGGCTTCCACAGTCATCAAACAACCCAAAGGAGAAATACAAAATATAAGATTATCACCTTCATTTATAGTCCAACTTAATAATAAATAATATTTATTTACTTTTGTTAATAAATTACGAAGTAATAACTTTACATCGTCATTTTTTTTGTTTGTTATTTCTTAGCTCTTGCAAAAATTTCGAAGTGTGTCCGTAATTTTGAATGAAATTTATTCGAAACATTTTTAGAAATGAAGAAAAACAAAAAAATTCCACGTCAACTTTTTATATTTGTATTTTTCTAATAATAAATTTCCCTGAATTAATTTCAAACGAAATTAATTATTTAGTTTTTAATATAAAAAATGATGGGAAGAAAAACAACTCAATTATGCAAAAAGGAAGACGGGATCCTTCATTTCATTTAAATTATTAATTTCAATTATGATACTTAAATATGAAGTGAAATTAATAATTAATACCACTCAATTCACATAAAATATTCGCAGTGTGGTCGCAGGCGATATATATATATGTGTGAAATAGAATCCCTCCTAAGGAGACGTAGTTTAACATTTAGGATAAAAACGAAGACGTAGAGCAAAAAAGTCATTATATTTGGCTGCAGCCGACGTTTCGGGCAACTCTACCCATTTTCAAGGCCTAATAAATAAAAGCTAAAATTAATACATGACAAAAATATATGAATGTCGAGAACTAAAACTAATTTAAAACACAAAATTAAAACTGTTCAAGAATAAAAATTAAAATTACAAAGCAGAAAACAGACATAAGCCAAAATCAAATAAAAAATAAAAATTATATAAATGACAAAAATATACGAATGATAAAAATAAAACTTAAAACTAAAAACATTCAAACGTAAAATAGTTTAAAAAAATTTACTAATAAAAAGTTAAACGAAATAAAAAGTTAAACGAAAAACTACAAGAGTAAACCAAACATACCAAACATACCATGCTATTAGAAATCATTCTACCAAGTGTAAGGTTGACATTTCTGTTAACAATTTTAAAATTCTTAAATCATTAAAATGCCCGTCCTCCCTCCGTATTTACGAATCTTTGTGTATTAAATTTTTGAACTCCAGTTTAAATATTGATTCTAGCTGTTACCCCCTTTATATTAAGAATACCTACATACTAAAAAAAATTTTCCCATGTGACCACCCTGTCCCCTTTTCGTCTCAGTTTTTTGTGGCTGTCAAGTGAGCATGGTATGTTTGATTTACTCCTGTAGTTTTTCGTTTAACTTTTTATTAGTAAATTTTTTTAACTATGTTACGTTTGAATGTTTTTAGTTTTAAGTTTTATTTTTATCACTCGTATATTTTTGTCATTTATATAATTTTCATTTTTTATTTGATTTTGGCTTATGCCTCTTTTCTGCTTGGTAATTTTAATAAAAATTAAAATTACAAAGCAGAAAACAGACATAAGCCAAAATCAAATAAAAAATAAAAATTATATAAATGACAAAAATATACAGTTTTAATTTTGTGTTTTAAATTAGTTTTAGTTCTCTATATTCATATATTTTTGTCATGTATTAATTTTAGCTTTTATTTATTAGGCCTTGAAAATGGGTAGAGTTGCCCGAAACGTCGGCATATATATATATAATATATGTGTGTGTGTGTGTGTGTGTGTGTGTGTGCGCGCGCGCGCGCGCGTCAACTCCTCCTGAGTAAACGGCCGCAAATTATCGTGTCTTTAACTTTGCTTTATGTATCAAATATATATATATGTGCTTTTCACAACTTGGAACATATTTCAACGTCCCCGAGAACGCATAGCGTATTCGCGTTCGTGGTAATCGCCTGCATTCGAACCAGTGTTAACATTTCATTAAAATTTGTGGTGTAACGCTGAGGTTCCATAAATGGAATATCATTCCTGCGCACGTATGAACACACATTATTCAAAATCATCAAAATCACATGTTTTCATGAGACCCAGTATTGCACCAGAGATTATAATTAAATGCCGTCATTGGCTCGAGTACATTGGGGTTAGTACTGTAATGATTCGTAATAAATTTAATAAATGGCATTGAGAGAAATGTTGGTGCTACTGTAGTATGCGGTCTACCTACGATTGGTTAGGTTTAATCATGATATTTTCGTTAAAACTAACGAAAATATCATGACTAAACCTAACCAATCGTCAAGGGCGATTAACATTGGGATGTAAACAAGCAATTAGCAAACAAGATAAGAAACTATACTTCAAAGGTAGACCGCCGAATCGTAGGTAGACCGCATACTACAGTAGCACCGAAATGTTTGTAATTGAAGATGTCTGTTGAACGTAACTGCTCAAAGATTGTAGCGGTTTTTATATTTTTTGGTGGGTGTTTCTGTTGGGAATAGGGAAGAAGAGTTGTCCCTTTAGAGGGGGGGGGGAGAAGTTGGGGAAAAACCTTCCATAAGATCCTACATACCCAGAGTTGAATTCTAGATTTTGTTGAGTGAGGATCACAGGGGATTGGGGTTCTCGAAAATTTGTAAGTATAGCTTTGTCATTTTATTGTAAATCGCAAATTACCAGAATCTCTCTCTCTCTCTGTGCTGTTTTATGTAATAACATT
Source organism: Bathynomus jamesi (assembly GCA_023014485.1). Classification (NCBI taxonomy): domain Eukaryota; kingdom Metazoa; phylum Arthropoda; class Malacostraca; order Isopoda; family Cirolanidae; genus Bathynomus; species Bathynomus jamesi. The sequence continues at coordinate 633,024 of JAJOZX010000554.1, read as the reverse complement.
AACCCTTACCCTAATTTACCCTTAACTGAATTAATTATTTTGATAAACATAAATTCCAACCAGTAAGTTATTTCGTCAATCGTTAAGGTTATGTAAGTGAAAAGTCGGCTGGTGAAGCTGGACAGGTACTCATTTACCCGTTGTATTCTTAAAATATCGGTCAAATAGAACATTTAATAAATAAAACACAACAGTACAAAAACTGCCTCTGTACGTGAAAGCATTGTGTTCCCTCGGGGTGTTGAAATATGCGTCAGTGTGTGCTAACTTTTATCTTGTAGCGCAGTGATCAGCTCCCTCGATTGCTGAAGTGGATGCAATTCATACAATTTATTTTAAAATCGTGGAATAAAGACCTTTGCATCATATGCATAGGCGTAGGAGGCGAGAGGTGAGAGGGGGACAACCCCTCCCCTCAAAATCAGCTCTCTTTTTTTTTTTCGGGCAATTACACCCAAAATTTGAGCAAAAGCCCAGTATACATATTTTCAATCACCACGATTTCATCCGAAACTTTTTATGATTTTCATGTAGGATATCATCTCTTTGCCCGAAATGTATGTCTTCAGATCTTGAACCACGCAATATTTAATTATAGAAAGGAAAACCTGTCGCAGAAAGGCAGTATTTAAGTACCCCATTTGATATAACCCGTTATAACTTATTTTCTTGTAACTTGTTTGGTGGTCAGCCTTTGTACATTTGTGCGTACGTACAAACAGTATTTAATAAAAATATGACTTAAAAACTGATTTTTTGTTTCGCTTTTTTTTTTTCGGGCAAAACTTGCTTGCCCCCCACTACCCCGCCTGGACAAAATCGGGCCCCTTCGCCTATGATCATACGCGATGTATGTGAAAGATATTTCATAAAATTACTCGAACCAAGAGAGAAACTTCCTTCTAATTTTGAGAAGAAATTCCTATTTTCCTTTACACCATTGTGGCTTTCATTCTTCGTCCTTACGAGTAAAACTAAATTTTAAAGAATTACTTCTCATTTTCTTAAATAATTCGCGCAAGCGCAGATACAAATCAGACTTTGTGCTAAAAGTGTTAGAATTTCAATACCATTAAATAATATACAGAGTGGCCACAAAGTCCCTTTGCAGTGACATAACAGCATATCTGTATGTTGCCCTTGTTTTTCGTGCAAAGGGACTTTGTGGCCATCCTGTACAATATCCAAGGCTGTGACGTAACTAGTTACTTTTTTTGAGACGGTAACGAGTTACTTTTTTGAGAGAGTAACTAGTAACTGTCACAACACTGACTATATCTAAATTAATAGCAAGTCAATGTAGTTCATAGGTACCCTTTCTTAAGGGCCTTTCTTCTTTGCCATATATTAACTCCACAGAACGTGGGTTGTTTCAGGGGCTCCTCAGGATTCGGATGATGGGTGGTGGTGCTGGTATCAAAATTTGTCTCAAATAGCTTCTAAAAAACGTTTTCTGCTGTCTATTTCGCTCATTGATGAGCTACACATTTTTCCATGCTTTCAGAGAACATAAAAACATAATGTCTTTTGTACATAAAAATGGGATCACCTGAAGATCAGGGCCCCCAGCCTTCTTTAGTTAGCTTTATAAGGCTAACTAACGAAAATATCACGACTTAACCTAACCAATCGTCAAGGGCGTACAGTTGACCTAATGATTGGTTAGGTTAGGTCGTGATATTTTCGTTAGTTAGCCTTATAACTTGCAGTGGCGACTCGTGGTATAAATGTATGGGGGTGCGATTTCATAAAATTGTACGACAACACGGACTCACAATAGGCTAGCGCGAATCCAACTGCCGCTCACAAGAGTACAGTACTTGTATTAACATATGCGGCTATGCCAGACGTACAATTCTAGTTAATTACAAATAAGTAATAATTTCAATAAAATACATATAAATGGCTTATATCATTATTACTGAAGTAACTATTAGTAAAAATAAAGTTATTATAAAAAAAATTCGCGATTGTACTTATATTTTCATTACAACAGTAAAATATAATTTATATTTACTTGAGCGAAAAATCTATCGCTCCATTCGGCTGCAATATTATTTTGTATTCAAACAGCGATACGCTGTTTGAAGCTTTGCTATAAGTTTAGAATATTATGTACCGTATGAAGGCTTACTCAAAATGCCTCATGAATCATGATATGCCACATGAATTTTTAAAATATATTTCAAGAATATTTATTTTAATATCTTAAAATTAATATATTTTTTATCTGTTAAATTAATATTTATCGTTTCAAGCAAGGGGGAGCGACCGCTCCATCGCTCCTATACGCCAGTCGCCACTGCAAGTTATAAGGCTAACTAAAGAAGGCTGGGGACCCTGATCTTCAGGTAATCCTAAAACTGTTCTCTTCTACATAAAAATTTCCGTTACAAAAAGTGTGCATTATGAAAAAAGTAAATTTACTTAGGCAAAAGGGGTGGCAAGTCACCTCAGCCCCCCCCCCCCCCCCTGGAGAGCCCCTGTATTTACATATCTTTTGTTGTTGTTTTTAGGGTCATGTACCATTCTTTCATCGTTTATTGTGTGAAAAGGAGGAAATGCGCAAAAACGTGTGCTATATTATCTTATCTTGGTATAAAAATAGTTAAATGCGACACATCCCATATACCAGACTTCCTTATCTCTCTATCTGTTGTAGCTGTCCCGTGATTGAATGGGGACCAGTGTTTGTGGTTGTTCCTAAGATGATTAAAAAGTATTTAACGATTTATACATACCATTCATAACTGTCAATACACATACGTATTTCAAAAAGTATTAGCAATAGTACTAGCAATAGTATTAACATTCAAACAAAAATGTTACATACCAACTAAATTGGAGTCGCAACAATCCCTAATCGAACGAAAGTAAAGTCAAGGTGGCAATCCTGCTTCCAGATTTAGCACAGTGAAGGAGAGAGTTGTTTTCTTGAGTTCGCTATCTCCCAAAGTACACCCGGTTCATCTGGTATTTAAGTGTCTCTTTCCTCTTGAAAATATCCACATTGATACAAGTAGTGTTCTTTATTTCTTTTTGGTAATTACTTAGATAGTTTTGGCTCTACTTCAGGGACACTGTATTCACATTCTACGTTTCATGTTTTTCAATGTTGCTTGGATGGTTTAGTTTAAGATTAGAACCAGTTTTTTAATTATTTTCCACGTTTAAATTATTATGATATAGTTCTCCTTTCCGACAAATACAGATTTAATTTAATTTATATACATATTCTTCTCCAGTAGTGTCCCAAAAATGTCCCTATTTCTGAATAAATGATGTTCTAAGCTAAAAAAAGGAATTTAGACACAAAGACAAACGCAATAGGTACGTAAAGCATAGGAGGTTATTAACCTTAATTAAAAATGTTCAATGTAATCGCCATTTTTTTCTGACATGATATTCAACCTTACACAAATGTTTGACAATTTTTCGAAATAGCTCAACTTGGATGTTGTTGATTACCTCATAGACTTTGGCCTTTAGGTCTTCAAGCGTCTTAGGGCTTGGTAGAATAGATCCTGCTTTTTATGTACAGTAACCCCACAAAAAAAGTCAGGGGGTGTGAGGTCAGGTGAGTATGGGACCATTCCACTGGCTCATGAAGGGAAATGAATTGTCCACAAGATGCTTCCTACAAAAGTTACTCCATCCTGTTGAAACCATCGTGAATCTGAGGTAATGCAGTTATTCTTTTTAGGGGACAAACTAATTAGTTGTGGTAAGCAGAAATTTTGTAGCATTTGACGATATAAATTTTGCGTTACCTTACTGCTTTTCCAGTTTCATTCTCAAAGAAGTAGGGACCTACTACATCATATCATCCAACAATGACTCAAATGGTGAGTTCAGCAACAGTACGTAGAAGCTCTGTTGGAATGCCAGTAACGAAAGCTTTGCTTATTAATCTCCCTAGACAGAGGTACATAACACTCGTCAGTGAAGTGGATGTGTTTCAAAAACTCAGGATCTGTTAGCTTTGCTAACATCCATGTTGCGAGTTCCATTCGTTTTTGTTTTGAACATTAGTCAGTGAAGCTTGTGAATAAATTCTGTAGGGGAAAAGGTTTAATTCAGTACGGAGTATATGATGCACAGATGTTCGTGAAAAACCTACTTCTGCTGACAAATGTTGAATTGACTTCTTCGGACTGCGCGCAGTAATTTTATGAACCATATTTACGTGTTGCACAGTTCTTGTGAATCGTCGCCTGCCAATATTACCCTCATGTTCATTGCTCACATTTCCTTTTGTTTGGAATTTTCTAACAATTGATGATATTGTCTTTCTACCGAGTAGATTTTTGCATCCATACTTTCTGCAAACGTTCCTCTCCACCCGCGTCACAGAATTTGTCACATGAAACCACTCAACGATCTTGATTTCCTGTATCAGCTGCAAACGCGGCATCACTGCTTGAGCGTTCAGCCATATTGTTCCGTGTAAATTAGGTCTTTAAGGAGGCTTAGTCAAGTCTCAGCTTTCCTTAACGACTATATATAAGAGAGAGAGAGAGAGAGAGAGAAATTCGTTATTTGATTTCTGTTGACAGTCTCTAGTCACTATTATTTTAACTAGCAGAAGCCCGTGATAAAACTACCACGGTTAAACAATGAAGTGGGGCAATTTAATTTTTTTTAATAACATTTCCTGGAATGAGTACATACACAAACAAACAAACATTATCCGATTTCAGCTTTATTTATAATTTTCCTGTACGTTTCGATTAATTTTAAACAACTTTCACCTAATATTTTTTTCTCTCGAGGAACCGTTTCCGTGTTTTAGGGTGGGACAGACAGACAGACAAACAGCATTAATTAGCCTATTATATATATATATAATAAGCAAACAACCACAAGGAAAAGGAAACACAAAGTCCGAGCGCTTTCGTGATATATTCACATTATCAAGGAGGAACAGAAAATAGACGGAGATTACAAAGTAAATGAGTTAAATAGACAAGCAAAAAAATTCACAATCGGCACCTCAAATTAAAGGCCTTAAAGCCCTCTAAAGATTTTTTCAATTGAAAAAATCTTTAGAGGGCTTTAAGGCCTTTAATTTGAGGTGCCGATTGTGAATTTTTTGCTTGTCTATTTAACTCATTTACTTTGTAATCACCGTCTATTTTCTGTTCCTCCTTGATAATGTGAATATATCACGAAAGCGCTCGGACTTTGTGTTTCCTTTTCCTTGTGGTTGTTTGCTTATTAATAAGGTCACGTGTTATTTTGTGATTTTAGTGCATATATATATATATATGATGTTTTCGGACTACAGCTCAGGATCGACCTGCGGTCAACTCCTCTACAGCATTCCACCTCATTTGCGAGATTGGTAGAGGAGAGAGAGTTAGTTACAATCAAGTAGTTTGTACTCACCCAAGACGAGAAGATCATCCGCCCCCGAAGATTGTAACCTTTCCCTCTGCTAACATTGCTGCTAATATTAATTATCTTTGGTAGCGCGGAGAACCATTGATTAAGGCGCGTTATGGTAAGCTGGCAGGAGTTGAACCACGGATGTAAACACCTCTCCAAATCACAATAATTAGGTATCATGATCACGGATAAGTGCGCAGTGGTCACAATTAGTAAATCACGGTTAACTCGATACATGTTTGAGTGAATTACGGACAACCGCGTGAGTACCGTATATGAATTAAAAAGTTAGTGAGAAAAATGAAGTTATTTACTTTAATAGTAATCATTGAACATATTAGAAAATTAATGCCATCTTTTTCCCTTATCAAATTTCCGTTTCCTCGAACTAACCTAGAGTGGATAATGGGTCTTTATTAGTCTGTAGTCTCTCACGAGAGAATAAATGTCCGCGTAAGCTCAGATCAAGGTTGAGTGTTGAAAGTGAGTTACACTCGTGAGGAAAAGGCCTCCGTCTTTTCGTCACGAGTGTAACTCACTCCAATATTAGCCATTGCTCATTATTCTACCCGCAACCAAAAAAAAGGTCCCAAAACAAGACATCAGTTTGAACATCTGTCTTAGTTTTAATGTATTACTTTTGTAAATTTAATTTAAAAGAAATTTTCCTATGAGATCGAACTTATGGGACACCCTGTATATATATATATTAATTTCAGTCGACAGTCAACTCTTTACTCTTTATAATAACTACAGTGTTTACAAATAAATTATAGGCATTTCATTACTCTGCAAAGCAAAATAATACAAAATTCTACTTTTATATTTACTGTAAACATTAATAAAATTGAGTATTAGAAGAAGGGCGACGAGCTTCACCTTCGTGAAATGAGGAATCATCGCGCGAAACACGCGAAAGGTTAAAAGTAGCTATAATGAAAATTGTATACTTCATAATACTTTGTGTTTGTCAGATTCCGTAGTTGAATGGGTAACACCGTTTCCATATAAGCGAAGTGAAGACGCTAAATTCGCGGGTTCGAATCCCCGCGATGCTGGTTAATTAATAATAAACAGTAAAGTATCGACAGTAAAATTAAAAAGTCAAAAGTTTGAAGGCCGACGCGAGTACTATTAAGTTTTAGGTTAAAAAGCTCTGAACTAACGAAGACCCAAGGGTCCACTCTAGGTTAGTTCATTCGAAAGAAAGTACGAAAAAATTAAAAAGAAAAAAGAATCACTTAGAGAAGTGTGTGTGTGTGTGTGTGTGTATCCCGACCCAAAAAATGTTGAAGTAAAAATTACGAGTCGGAGAAAAAATATTGAAATCCCGGGAATGTTTTGGACTCCATTACACCATACCATGAGTAAACTCATCTCGCGTTCTCGACTATTTATTCGAGTAAATCGTAAAATAAAGGAGAGAATTTTACTTCGTTTAAAAACCTTAAAAGAACATTAAAATCCTAACTTCATTACTTCCTCACTTGTTTTGCCACGCCCTTTTCATGCCTTTACGCGATTCACTCTCCCATACAAAGAAGGATTACAGTTGAAATGTACACAGATGTAAATGACGAAGTGATTATGGTTCTTGGTCTCAGACGTAATAATAATAAGGTCTGGAGTTAACTTCCTTCGTAATGACAAAAGTCGCGTGACTGAGAGAAGCTACTACAGCTTTACGTGGAATCCTTGGCTTATTAATACTACACCCAGGAATTTCGCGAGTTGTCAAATAATAATAATACGCGGAGCCAGGTTTAAATATCGATGTGGCTCGCCGCATATTTTAAATTTTTGTAGTGGTTCATGTCCGAAAAAAGGTTGGAGACCACTGCTCTTCTACACGTACTATGTTCAAATTCAACTTTTTTATTTACCAAAGTAACCAATATATATATATATATATATATATATATATATATATATATATATATATATATATATATATATATATATATATATATATATATATATATATACAGGGTGTCCGAGAATTATTTGTACAAGTTTTGGCTGTTATTAAAAGTCAACCATGAAGTGTAGAAATTCCAGTGTTGTCCCATTTTACAGAGAATCTCATTAAGTTTTTTTCTGATACCAAATTTTGACAAGTTTTTTAGAAAATCCAGTGTGTCCGAAAATTATCTGTATAATTTCATCTTTTAATAAAATTCTTGATAACACACGTAAAATTCTTAAACAAGATTATTTAGAATCTGTATTTTCAAAAGTTTCTTTTATTAAAGTAACGTTGTTACAAACATTCGATATGTGCACCATCAGTGATTCGCAAAACATTCAATCGATAATCCAAATGTTGCCATGTACGCTGCAGCATATCCACATCAATTCGCTCAATAGCAGCTGTGATTCTTGCTTTTAAATCATCAATGTCTGTCACCCGCGTACAAAAAAGAAAAAACTTGACAAAACTTGTTATCAGAAAAAACTTAATGAGTTTCTCTGTAAAATAGGACAAGACTGGAATTTCTACACTTCATGGTTGACTTTTAATAACAGCCAAAAATTGTACAGATAATTCTCGGACACCCGGTATATATGTACTGTATTGTACAGTATATACACTTTGATTAGTTAGTATATGTTTAACAAATATTATTTAATTCGCATATAGTGGATACTCCTTCCAAAAACAAGACTATTTGTGTTACTTTATTCTCTACGTTCTTGCGAACGGGGACTTACAGCATAATTTAATTCATGTTCATGCATCAAGGAAGAGCTCTATACTCTATACCTAAATTCATTCCAGTCACGAACTTGAATTTACAACATTTAAATTGTGCCCTTTGAAATTGTGCCCTTTGAAATTGTGTCCTTTAAAATTGCGTTCTCTAAAGACAATTACTGCATTACTTTAGCAATTCTATTCTGACGATTTTTATTAGGACGTCTTTTATTAATTTTTGAAATATATTAAAAATTACTCTAGTGACAGGAAACCCTCTCCCCCCCCCACCCCGGCAAGAAACCCACTTCTCCCTACCCCTAAGAAAAATTACTATTGCCGAAACACGTCATTTAGAAATTTTCAAAATATATAAAGAAAATATTTATTAACGCGTATTTAATGTCTTTAGTGGCAAAAACACTCATTTTGGGATTAAAACTTTGGTAAATATTATCTTTAGAATATTTGGTCTGTCTCGTTCATTGAACATTCTTTGGAGATGCGTAATTCGTGATGGTAAACCAAAATAAAAGTCATTCATTTTTATGTTGACGCGAGAAAAACGGACCCCTGCGAGCTTAAATCATGAAGTAACCTTGTTTTTAATGAAGTTTCATTCTATCATGTATTTCTAATTAGAATAAATACGATATATTTACATATATGCTTAAGAGTATTCATTCTGCAGGAACTATATAGGGTCTGCTTTTCATATTACCTCGCGCAATACATACGAGTAGTGCAGCGGGAGAAGGGGATAAACGACAAAATCGGCAAAATGCGTTTTCTATTTGAAAAGACACCTTATTCTTCCCTCTATCATCTCCAATTGGCAGATATCCCATTTTGTGACTGGAAACAGTCGCAAAATTGGATATCTGCCAATTGGAGGTGATAGAGGGAAAAATAAACTCTTTTCAAACAAAAAACTCATTTCGCAGATTTTGTCGCTTATCCCCTTCTCCCGCTGCACTACTCATACCTTTAAACCTTTCAAATATTCCGTGCGATGATTCCTCATTTCACGAAGGTCAAGCTTGTCGCCCCTCCTCTATCCACACACACACACACACACACACATATATATACACCTTTGGTAACCTTTTGTCAGCTTCCGCCCGAATTGTTCATTCTGACGAAGGTCAAGTTTTTCACTCCACCTTAGACCTACAGTTTAACGTGGAATCCGAACCACGCCCCATCAGCAGCCCAGCGCCTTAACCACTAGGCCACCTAGGGTACCCATTTATGTACCAACCAGTTCCTTTATTGTGTGGAAGGATGAACAGCTGGGTTTTGCTGCGCGCCGGCTGCCGTCGGGTCTCGAACCCGGGGCCGATAGATTCGTAGTCAGCGACGCTAACCACTACACCACCGAGGATATGATTTTATGGAAGTTAATCAAATAGTTACATAAAACCCTCGAAAACGAAAACTGAAAATTTTGAACGTGGTACTAACACAGTTAGAAACTATAATGCTAAAAGTATTGGGACAACTTGATAACAGCCTCAGTCCTCTGAGGAACGCTTTCCACCAATTTTTGATGGGTTTCAGGAGGGATATTACATCATTTGTCCCACAAATTTGTCCATTTCGGCGAGAAAAGAGAAACCGCGCGCGGTCTGCTCCTGATGCCCCGCTCTAATTCATCCCAGAGGTGTTCTATCCACTAGCGGATTTACGGGGGGGGGGGGCGCCCCCTTTAATCAATTTGGCGCCCCTTCCAAATGCTTTATTTTATATAATAATTTTTTAAATTTTTAATAGCAAAAAGTACATACTTTTTTAAATTATAAAAATATTAGGGATGGGCCGGATAGCAAACTTACCGGATAACCGGGTACCGGATATCCGGTGATGAAGAAACGCCTGATTCGTATATCCTGTCGGATATCCGGTGTGACCGGATACTGGATATCTACCAGATAGTTGCTGAAAAACCTACTCTATATCTGAAAGTAGAGTAAGTTTTTAAAATTGGTATAATAAATTCAGAGGTGAAAAGTCGCCAAGATCCCCATCAAATGTTGGCGACAGTATTGTCGCAATAAAATACACAAACTAAAAATAGTATGATAAAAAATTAAATAAATTAATAATTATACTTGTTGTAAATATAAAGAGGATTTTATTCTTATTGCTCTTTTGATTATTACAAATACAATAACGCAATATCTGTATCGCATCACTAATATCGTATAATATAACGCGTCTCTTAATGTTACTGTTAATATTTCTTCGTAATTAATAAATGGCGACTAGGCAGGGTTGGCAGCACTCCTTATTTCTTATCTGTCGCCGTTGTCGCCGATGTTTAGACTTTGAATTGCTGTCTATGGTCCTATTTAATGACGAGGCGCGATCATTTATTTAGCTTGTTTTGTTTTTGAACTAATACTGTGTATCATCCGCTGAATTTTCAATAGTTCTGGATT